>CM077523.1:16164837-16824013 GCA_039654895.1 Mongoloraphidia duomilia
CACAGTCCGGACACGTTCGTGACCTCGTGATGCTTGCTTGGCGGCTTCAAATTCCATGGCATGGGCAAGCGCGTCATCTATGGTCTTCGATCGCGCCAGCCTCAAGCCCTGCTGAGTTTCGCCGTCTCGTAAACCATCAATGAACGTTTGTACCGCCAATTGCTCTAGGAACGACTCAGGTGCTGTCGGATACGCCAATCGTATTAAGCGCGCAACATCGGCTTGGAACTGTTGAAGCGTTTCTCCGTTCTTCTGGTTACGGTTCCGCAGCTGTGCGTGGTATACTTGCTGGAGGTGAGCATCACCGTACCGTAACTCCAATCGGGAGACCAACAGGTGGTAGTCGTTTTGTTGACTTGCTGGGATTGCCTGCAGAATGTTTAAGGCATCCCCGCGCAAGGCTACCACCAGAGAGATGACTTTGTCGCTCTCAGACCATCCATTGGCTCTTGCAGCCGCCTCAAATTGTTTGTAGTAGATCGACCAGGCCACGTTTCCGTCAAACGTCGGAGGTTTGACTCTCATGCTGGAGGTGGTTGTCTCTCTCTCTATCTCGGTTGCGCTTCTGACTTCAACAACCGGAACAGAACGTCTTCCTTCTAGCATTTCCATTCGTTCTTCCATCCTTCTGGCGTTTTCTTCTAGGGTGTCGAGTCGTCCATCGAGCACCCCCATCTTTTCTTCTATTATACTAGAAGTTCCGCATAGTATCGTCTCTTCCATCTTTCTGGTATTTTCTTCTTGCTTTTCTTCCATCCTTCTGGTATTTTCTTCTTGCTTTTTGGCGTTTTCTTCTTGCTTTTCTTCCATCCTCTGCATCGTTGTCATCATCAGCGAGAGTGCATTATCATCGACTCCGCTGTCCGACACAGCGAACGGAAAGCTTTCTGGATCTTCGTCCTCCGCCACTAGCGCCTCTCTGAGCCGCTTTCGCAATACATCGTTCGTTCCTGATGTTTCCATGCTTCTTTTCTCAAGCTCTCGTTTGAGGTCCGCCTTTACCAAATCTTTCAACAGTTTTGTCGTCATCGTTACACCCCACACCTGACACCAGTGTAACAAAACTCGTTGGTAACTTTGGTAAATATTTTTATTTATCTATTCTTTCACAACAGTGACAACCGTTTACATGCTTTGGACAATTATTGTTCCTCACTTTATTCACTGTTCGCTTTTTGTCTATTTTTCCGTTGGTCAGTTTTACTTGACCGTTGGTCAATTTTTGTTGACCAACACTTCGTTACTACTTGACCACTGCTTGACCACTATGTGTCCACCATATGTCTGTGGCACGTATATTGTTCACTGGGTCCACTATATGTCTGTGGTGGTAGTATTTATTTGCCACCTGCAGATATCTTCCACACTGTCTGTCACTTTGCACCAGAAGATTATCTGCACTTAATCACTCGAAGATCTCGTCTGTCACTTTCAAATATCTTCCACACTGTTTGTCACTTGGTACTGGAAGATTATTTGCACTAGGTCACTCGAAGAACTTTTAACTCGCTGGTGGTCTATTTATTTCTTGTCGCACTTTTCACGTCTGCTCTCGTTGAGAATGTATACGTGACTCTCCTGTGTTTCATACTTGCTCTTGCCTATATGAACTTTCCTGGTCATTTTATATCCATGGTGGCGGGTTTTCCTATTGTTGTCAACCAGAATATTTCTTCGCGCTCAAGGCTGCGTGATCCATGTTAAGCCAACGAATCAAGGCTGCAACCAGCCTGCTTAGATTCGTTACAGTAACATTTTTCGTTGAAAGTCATCAGTATGATATGTGAATCACTGTTGCAAAACTATGTCTGTGGATAAATTCGGAAGGTACGGAGGTGATAAGAAGAAGAATAGAACTTTAACTAAAGGTCTTCGAGGAATTGGATTTAATTTGACAATCGATGGCGACTACGATATTGACAACAAGCGTTTGACACGAGTGGGCGATTCAAAAAGCGATACGGATGCCGTGAACGTTGCGAGTTTGAACAAGGCACTAAACATACTCAATAGCGCTATAGTCAATCAATACAGTGCAATGTTGGAGAAAAAAGTGACTGTAGAGATTGCAAATCTTAAAAAAGAAATGAATGAAAAATTGCAAGCGACTAGAACCGAATTCAAGAACGAAATCGATAGATATCGCGAAAACTTTACAC
Organism: Mongoloraphidia duomilia; assembly: GCA_039654895.1. NCBI lineage: Eukaryota > Metazoa > Arthropoda > Insecta > Raphidioptera > Raphidiidae > Mongoloraphidia > Mongoloraphidia duomilia. The sequence continues at coordinate 16,166,997 of CM077523.1, forward strand.
AGCTGAATGGAAATTTAATGAGAGAGTTGCAACTTGTCAACAAAAGTGTAAACACGACCGCATATGGTTATCAGCATGTGCGCTTGTTTTCAATGCCGTATCCCATGGTTGTAATTCAAAAACAAAACACAGACAACTTAGTCTTGCAAGGTGAAATAACCAACAAGTATGTCTTGCAAGGTGAAACAACCGAGTATGAGTTCCCGTTCGAGATCGGTTTCATCAAAGATTTTAACGTTCATCCGGCGAATACTAGAATCTATATAGACGAAGTTGAAGTGACATCTAACGACGTAAACGGATTAACACATAAAGGTTATAAGCTTTCATTCGAACCGGCCACTTTCGATGTATTGCGCAAAGTACGTCGCCGTCTATCAGTTTCGTTTACAATAAAATATCCGATTCAGATAAAAAACTCTGGTACTGCATAGAGATAGAGAGAGATAGTTCTATATTCGTGTGTGAGGTGCAAGCAAAGACATGACGGAAAAGGAAGCGATCGTCAATGAATTGCACAGATCGGCTAGGAAGAATTTTCCACGTCGCCGCGTTGTGCTCAAAGGTGTAGACGATCTGTGGCAAGCCGATTTAGCTGAAATGATACCATTTGCAAACGTCAACAAGGGATACAGATATATATTCGTTGTGATTGATTGTTTCTCCAAGCACGTATGGTGTATGCCAATCATGAATAAAACGGCATTGAACGTGACGGATGCCATGAGCTCGATCCTGAAGAAGAAGAATAAGAATTATAAGGAAGGCGAGCAACGAAAACCGCAAAATTTGCAAACGGATCAGGGAACTGAATTCTATAATTCAAAGTTTCAAGCGTTGATGAAAGAGTATCGAATCAATCACTATTCGGTGTACAGTGTGAAAAAAGCAAGCATTGTAGAACGTGTCATACGCACGCTAAAAGAGAAATTGTGGAAACATTTTTCAAACAGTGGCAACTACAAATGGTTCAATGCATTGCCAGCAGTGGTAGAGAAATATAATGATTCACTGCATAGCACTGTTAAAATGACACCTAATGAGGCGTCGCTTAAGAAAAATGAACGACATCTGCTATCGAGTGTCCACAGTCGTATTAATACCACCAACAGCCGTCCGTCAAAGTTTAAAGTGGGCGATTGCGTGCGCATCAGCAAGCAGAAGAGTCATTTCGACAAAGGCTATCTACCCAATTGGTCTACTGAACTGTTCACCGTCTCCGAGGTACATCTCACGAATCCGCATACCTACAAGTTGAAAGACGCAGACGATCGTCCTATTCTCGGAGGATTTTATGCCCACGAATTGCAAAAGACACGATATAAAGACGTCTATCTGGTTGAGAAGGTGTTGAAAACTAAAGGTGATCAGGTGTATGTGAAGTGGTTGGGTTTACCGACAACGCAAAACTCATGGATTGCAAAAAGCAACGTACTTTCTGGCGGTGGCGAAAATGGAGCAAAAAAGAAGTCACGGTCGACTCATCATCATCGCCGGCACTAACAATGATAGGAGGATGTAGATTCTATCGCGATGAAATGAACGTTAGGTTTGCAAACGTGTGTGAAATTTGTCTCATGGATCCCATGGGTGCTGAACATCGCAACGGCCTGGTCTGGCGACTGGATGCATTGGATCGCCGACGAGAAGAGAAGTTGAGACAACAGTTATTCAAAGAGTTGCCATATATTAGTTTATGAGATTATGATTTTTCTGTGTATTTATAAAAACAAAAAATTCTGTATTGTTAAATGAATCAATAAACTAGTTTTTTTTAAAACTAAATATCAATGATTTTTTTATTTATTATTTTATGTTTAACTAGGTATCTGACATTTAAAGAGAAATAAAACAATAGTTTACTTAAAATGATTATTATATTTTTTCAAATCAATTAATTAATAATTATACATTGCCCATTGTGTAATAATGAAAATAATAATAATAATAATAATAATAATAATAATAATAATAATAATAATAATATAATAATAATAATAAAACATAATTACATAAATAAAAAAATAATCTTATTTAAATAACCTATACAACTTATATTTATATATATATAATTTATTTATTTACAAATTTACAATTAAAAAAATTAACAACAATGTAAAATATCTACACAAGGAGTGAGCCTACTACTACCCGATGAAAAAAAAATTATTTATTCTTCTTCGGGAATCGCGTAGTGACCCCACGATAGTGTGTTATGTGTGTTTTCAACAAGAAATCTTTTATCGTCGGCAGCACTTAGACCGATCTTGTTGATTTTGCGAACTTCAACGACGTGTTTCACCGATCTAAACACACACATTTGACACATCAATTTTTCCCCAGTGTCTAGGCAATATGAATAATCCTCAAAACTGATTTTTTTTACAACATTCGCCTTTACGCCCTTAGCACGCTTATGGCAATTGGTTTCCTCGCCAAACAACCTAAAGCAGTACATTTTGGAGCGTAATCCGACGAATTCAACTATCAATTTTTCAGCTGTTTCAAATTTAAATTTGCCTAGCACTTTTTTGTTTATTAGCGGTAAACCGTAAACATTATCCACGGGAAAATTTGATGTGTCAAAGAGATTCAGATCGGGTTTTATCTCCTCGTATAGATCGTCAGTCAACACTTCCAATACGAAACTGTCTGTGTCTGTGTATACTAAATTTACGTTGAATTTCGACTTTAAATAGCTGTAAAAAAAGTCGTACATCAAACACTTGGATAAATCTAACACCGCCGCACCGATGTAGTTGGGTTTATTATACTCGATGCTGAGACGTTTCATCTGTACGGCGGTTAGATTTTCGTTGAAAACAGTTACGGAGTGGAAGTTTGGCTGACTTATCAACGCTTCCGCTCCTTTCTTTTTCCCTTGACATTCCCATTGTGTTACTAGTCTCACATCTACGCGCTTCTCAACCGACTCGATTGACTTGCCGTAACAAGCATTGTTTTTCAACTTGTATACGTCTTTCTCGAAATCAGATTCGGCAGAAGCGCGTAGCTCTGTGTTGCGGTCAATATAGGTTTTTAGGAAGCATGACAGCGAATTTCAACACTCGATGTACTTTCTTCAAAACAAGTCCGTTCTCCAAGCATTGCTTTAAGTAACGGTAGTGCAGTACGTAATTTCGTTTGTCGCTTAAAGTCGTCAGTAATTTTGTCTGTCGGTATTTTGAATGTGGAGGAACTTGTTTTTCAGCGCAAAAAGGAAAATCATTGTGTTGATCGTGCAAACCGGCTGGGTAATCGAGGTCTGCTTCGATGAAATAACCAAAATCACCATCGTCAGACACGTTCATCACATTGAAATTTTCAATTTCGTTTTCATCGAGCCAATGAAATTCGCCTGTCGGGAGAGGTTGAGACATCGCCCAGCCGTACTGGTTGTTGGCATCCAGATAGACGATGTAAGAGGATGGCATGTTGGGATTATATTGACCTGTCATGTATTTGTTGTTCGCAACACAGCGACGTTTAACGCATTGAGAAATGCCGCCTCGTAAGGATTTGCGTATGAAATGTATCATGTCTATGTCGGACATGAGTTCCAATTTAACGTTTGTATACTTTAGCATTGCATCCCATGAAAAACCGGGTAAGGTATAGTAATGAGCGGGATCTAGGCTATAGGTGGCGAGTTCAACTTTACGAAACTTTTCGAAAATATCACAGAGAAGGAGCACGTCAGTTTTCAAATAGTTATTTGAATAGTCGAGCAAAGTAGTGCAGTCAAACACCGACCACACCTTCTTTGCACGCTCATATTCCTCCTCTGTGATATTTTCATCTGTTAGTTCAGAATAAAACGCAGACTTGGGTGGTAATTCCGTTTCGTTCAAAACATTAAATTCGGTGACGTATTCATACGGGAAAATGCCTTTCTCGGTGACGTGAGAAAATTTGTCTGCGTCGGGATAGTGTTTTTTAAGTTCAATTAAGTCTTCGTCTTTTAGAGTTTTGGCCAAAGTGGCCAGACTCGAAGAAAGAAAACGAAAAGAGTCTAAAAATCTAATTTCTATTGTACGTTTAGTCTTCTTCTTATTCTCGTCATTGGTATTGTCATCGTCATCGTCATCATCACCATCGTCACCCGTAGGAATTTTCGCACCGAATGAAATATATTTCTCCTTGTTGATCGGAATTACATTCAAGTCGTTGCATACTGAAGCTAACTGTTTAATGAAAAGATGACTGTCGAAATTGGTGAGATTGTGGAAAAATACAGGAATGAAATGCGGAATTTGATAATTGAGATTGCAAATGCTGTGTGCCATACCGCGAGGTTCCCCCGTCAGATGATCGTGATCCAACACGAGGCAATTATTCACACGATCTTCTGGCGTGAATTTCTTCTCGCAGATATGACACTCGTTTTGATTGTTAAATCGCACGCGTTCTTCAAAAGTTAGTGTGCGCATAGGTACGACAGTGCTTATGATTTTACTGATTGTTTTCGCGTCCGACACTAGACTGTTGATAAATTCCATAGCACAATCGGGACCGTTGAAATACCTATACTCGGAGAGCGAATCGTCGTAGCTGCATTTAATTTTATAAGCAAAACTGTGGGCCACATGTTGCTTCAGCGTCACTGTGTACGATTCGGAAGCGCTCGGTTCGACCGTGTGAACTGGTTTTAACAAACTTTCCGAATCGGCGTAAATCACGAACGGCAAGGGTTCTTTTCGTTCATAATTTTTAAACATTGTCAATTTGCCGGGGCTCTCTCTACCCAACCGATCTTTTTTTAATTCTGCCGTCGGCAACTTGACTTTCATCTTACCGCAATCGTGTTCACAGTGTCGCTGAAGCGATTCTTCGCTATAGAAATACACAAGGCAACAATCGCAAATGAATTTTTTATTAGCATTCTTACATAACTGTGAATTCACTAATTTGGATAAATCACAAATCCATGCATAATGATTGTTGGCTTGCGTATCGCTATCACTAAAATATAGCAAGTTTACATGGTTTCGCTTTTTCTCTTGCGTGCAATACAAGGGTCCTACAATATTGCAATGGTCATCGACGCCGAACACGTTCACGCTGACAAATTCATTTTGTTTTTCAAACTTCCGTATGTCCTTGATCTTCATAGGAAACTCTAGATTGTTGAAATTTAAAACAGAGCTATAATGCGGATACGAGCTGCAACGTGAGGAGTTTTTGTTTTTCTCCGTTCGACACAAGGCACTAACGACAGCCCAGGCGAAACATGCGTTGTCATTGTTCTGTACATTCACTATAGCTTTTTTAAATTTCAACTTTTTCGGAAGGTCGATGTATGACGAAGCACGTAACGGATTATACTTCATAAAGTTTAACTCTAGATGCGAAATTTTTTGCAAACACCAACCGGACTCTTTTTCCTCGAATTCTTCCGCTTTCTTCTGAAGTTTTGTCTTAAAGTCTGTGAGCGTAGCGTCTATGTCGGTAGCGCAATTAAAAATTACATTTTTTGTATTAAAAGACTTGAGTTCACTCGTGATGTCTTCGTGTCTTAAAATGAAATAGTACGCGAACAATTCAACATTTAACTTTACGGTCAAGAATTTCTCAAGTTGCGATTTTATCAAGTCCACGATCGAGTCTCTGTTATTTTCAAAAAATGTTTCAATGTTTAATTCTTTACAGTCTGTATTGTCAACTCTATATGAAATTATACGATTTTTATATGCTGTTCTAGTCACTTGTATGTTCTTGGAAAGAGGAACGAAAGAAATCTCTTTGTGCGCGTTGCTTCTATTGTGAGCAGAAAACGAAACGGCCGGCACTAAGACACCGCAAACTTCACACAGATGTTGATCATCTTGTTTTTGTTTCTTACTCGGCGGTTCACCGTCTTGATTCACACTATTTGCACGCTTCATATTCCGTGAATTGTTTGTAGCGACTGAAGTGCAAGCCGTTTTTTCACTTCTATTTATACCGTGCTTGAGGAGCAAATGCGTTTGTAAATTATCCGCGCGCGAGACGTATAATCCGCAAACGTGACATTCGACCTTAGATTTGCCAGAATGAATATTTTCGTGTCGTTTTAAGTGACAACGTGAGCTAAAAGATTTCTCGCAAACACTACACTTGAACATTGTTGTTGTTTTGTTCAAATTTGAATATAAGACTTATAAAAAAATTATGATTATTCTAACTTACGATTGTTAGACTGATTCGATTTGCTCTTCTGCTTCTATTTCGAAACTTTTCAGATCTTCTTTTTTTCTTTTTATTCTTCTTCTATGATGAAGTCTTCGCGATCCTTATTGTTGCGTTGACAAAAATTCTAGCAGTGATGTGTGTTCTATCTCTGCTTTTGCTTCTGTAAATTAGTATGCATTCAATTAGGTTCAGTGTTATTTTTCACTTTAACCAGGGGAAGGAGGGGCAGCTTGTCATAGAACCAGCAAAAACTTTCTACTGATGTTCGGTGGTGATGGAACCGGCCAAGATACTCTACTGCTTAGTTCATACTTGTGTGGGAGATTTTGCCACCTATATTCGCTTTGTGAAACCGATTTGGTAAAACAGATGTCTGCAATTAGTTAATGGCATATCGTATACCCCAACAGTTGAACCAGGTAGAAATATATTTAACTACTTTAGAACATGTGTTACACCAGTGCGGTTAGTTGAAAATAACATGTGTCTGCAAGTGAATTATTAAAAATTGTGTGTAAATGAATGTTTATTTCGTGAATCTAATTGAAAAAGGGATAATGGATTACATGTAACTAGGTGAGTTGAATTACTTTGTGATAGATTGTAGATTATTCCTTATGTAACCGAATAAAGTATACAACACGTGTGTGATCTCAAAGGTAAACAGGATATCGTTCATTTTTACTGATTCGTGATCACCAAGTCAACGTATTTTATTAAGTATTACTGTCGTTGTTTATAATAATAAAAAAAAACCAATTAAATTCTTCATTACTTAGATCTTTGTTTTCTTATTATAGACTACACGAGTAGAAGTAAAAACCAAAATACTTAAAAATGATACATTTCCCTATACTCGACTGAGACCGGACACCTTGTATATATTGTACACATAAGTACATTTTTTATTCTAATCTAAAATAACCAAGCGATGTTGTTGTTACATTAATATAAGTTACATTTGTGTACTTGAACGAAATATGAAAAGGTATGCATAAAACTAATAATTAGAGATCGTAAAGATTGATTATACTAGAAAGAACGTGTTTTAAATGTTTCAAGAATTAGTCATAAACTAGATGTGTAAAGTAAACATATTTTCCAATGTTCAGGTAAAATTGTCATATAAATTATGTCAGCGGTTCTCAAACAACATATAAACAAGCGATGTGTTTACTATTGCAATGAAAATTGAATTTATGTTATGGTTATAGATTTCTTTCGAGATTTTCTAAGTGTGGAATATTCTATCATATAACATCAATGCCCAATTTTTTTTGATAAAGAGTGAACTGAAGGTTATTGTCAAATAAGATCTTTCTTAAAACAACTGACAAAGATACACTGTTTGAGAACCACATGTGTTGTGTGTATAACGCTTATAAATAGAAGTACACAGAAAAAAATAATCTTGGGAGCATATTTTACAATTTTTATAGAAAGCTATAGCCCTGATATAAATGGTTGCTTGGAAAATTTGATTAAAAAATTCACTGTACTATTGAAAGAATTGAAAAATAACTTACCTTAAATATATAACCACTAAACTTCTGATTTTGAAAAAATTGTAGAAAATATCTTTATCTATCTTCACAATTTACAATACAATTATTATTAAACAGTATTTTTTTCGAAATTATATTATATATCGCTATGTTATTTCTAATGACCACGCACGGTACGAGTAGTGGCTAAAATGAATATTTTATTCTGATGTTCATGTGTATTTATAGTGAGATTGATTTGGTACATAGTTTAAGTATATAGCGGCATTATTTACTTATTATATATACTGTCTTATAGGTCGCTACATCAAACGACATTCTTAAAAGTCTTTTGTTTAAAGCCACGACACACATTTTATCATAAGTGCAATCTATCTAGCAGCTTAGTATTAAGAATATTTTTAGATTAATGGATACATAATATAAAAACTGATTAACTAATTCCAAAATAAAAACACATTCCTTTGTTTAATTATATTTGAATGTGTGTTGAAACATGTCTTTATGACTCAGTCAACCGACAGCAGAGTTTTAGAAAGTTTTAGATTAACTAATGGATACATAATATAAAAACTGATTAACTAATTCCAAAATAAAAACACATTCCTTTGTTTAAATATATTTGATTGTGTGTTGAAACATATCTTTATGACTCAGTCAACCGACAGCAGAGTTTTAGAAAGTTTTAGATTAACGCCATGATAATAATAAAACTATAATTGTTAATATTTGTGAATATTTTGTTTGACTGTGAAAGTGGCGGTTATGATTCACGTTTAAGTTTTGTTATTGATAGATGAGGTATCCCCACCATTGCTGAGGCTTCATTCCTTGCATATTATATGACAAGAAAATGTGAAATGTATTAGTCTTGAAAGAGCGACATTACAGACTGTTAGCACATGAAATAATATATATGAATAGAACGAAAACTATGTATTGAAATACAAAAAAAATTATTGCGGTAAGTTATAGGAATGACGTATCAAAATATGTAACAAGATGTACAATATTCTACACCTTATGTCAGAAGGAGCGACATTACAGCATGTTAGCAGCGGGAGCAAGAAATCGTCATTTACCCTCCCACCTAATCTCGCGAAGCATATAATTAGATAATCTAACCTTGCTTTCAGCATCCGTAGTTTCCAAGCTCCCAGCATTCCTAGCCTCCAAGCTATCACTTCCAAGCTGCCAGCATTCCTAGCTTCCAAGCTGCCAGCATTCCTAGCTTCCAAGCTGCCAGCATTCCTAGCCACACCCCACCTCGCGAACGACTGCTGATTGATTGATTAATTATGTCGCGTAACACGCCCTTTTTTCCGGGCAATCGCGTTGATTTTCCCCGCTTTTCCGATCAGATTTTGAGTGTCGGACGACTGCTAACACAATTTTCGCGGTTTTTCTCTAAAAATTCGCGAATTCTGCGATTTTTTTTTTTCGCGGTTTTTTTTCGCGGTTTTTTTTTTCGCGGATTCTGCGATTTCTCGCGGTTTATTTCGCGGATGCTGCGGACATCTTGCGGTTAGGTTAGCAGTCACGATCGACTGCTAGCAAAATATTCGCGGTTTTTTTTTTCGCGGATTCTGCGATTTCTCGCGGTTTATTTCGCGGAGGCTGCGCGCATCTTGCCGTAAGGTAAGGGTGTCCCAGGACTAACAAATCCTATTACTGAGAGAGGACTGCTAAATGACAGAGCTATTGATACAGCGTCTAAATGAATGATTTTGGAATTTGGATAACAACTGACCAGGCATTTTTAATGTTATTTTTGGCGAACTTGGAATGAACTACCAATTTCTAATAATTCCTGGAGTGGAGTGAATTTTTCTTGGCTGTGGTTAGGGATTGACAATTGTCGATAACATACAGTTTTTACTGTGCAGTGAATCTAATTCCTAACCTATCTAACCAAAATTCCCGATTATAAACCGCTGCTTTCCTGGATTTTGGTTCGTTGCTGTGGACTTGTTAGGCACTTCGCTAGCTGATTAGTATAGGAAGGATTGTTGCAAGGAATAATGAAGGATTATTACCTAATTTATCGTTTCGCCAAGTGATGGTTAATTTCAATAGAGATGCGTTTATAATAAGCTTATGTAACGTATCCGTCTCGAATTCTGGTTTTGTCCAGGCTTTATTTTCACGTCTCGAAATATAATGTACCGATTTATGGTTTAACGTACTGATATTTCCTCCGTGTTTTTATGTTTTTTTGGTACCGATTTATTGTTTAATTACCGAAAATTTAACGTATTGATTTAGTGGCGTCAACAAAAATAATTAAAGCTTGCCTATTTTGTGTTTCGATTTGTGAATCTTTTGTTAAGAGATCTCCCGTTCTCAAACTTTTTATCTGTTATGTTTAAGTGTGAATTAATTTCGAGGTCGCATTACGTCCTGTTGCGATTGTCGACTATCTAGAAATGTCGTCCCGATTTTAGTGGTTTAAGCTCTTTTTTGGCAATACCGTTCTCTTTGAGCTAACGTTTTGATTTTTGTATTTTCTTTTTAGCGTTCCGTGATCGATCTACGTTGTATGTTTTTTTGTTGTGTATGTTTTACATTTACTTTTGGACTGCTGGTCCTGGCTGGGTTTACTTCCCGGATATTGTTTCTGGATTTTGATCCGGAAGAAATCTTCCTTAATACTAGTCTCAGTAGTCCACGGCTTTTAGGCCTTGTGGATATTTTATTGCTTATTTCCACAGGTTCGGACGACCTGTGAGTACGTGTGTGTCCAGTTGTCCTGGCGCCCTTTCCAACTTTGTAGTCGGTTTAGTTCTGGATACTGCCAATAGTTTCCAAGTGATTTTATTATCCACAGGTTTAGTGTATTTCTTTGTCTTTAAGTTACCGTTTAAGTTACCGTTTAAATTGAGGTTTACGAAATTAGCGGCTCATGTTTTTGAGTGTACGGTTATTTTTCAATTTACGTAACTTTTTGTGTTTGTTTACGTGTCGAGTGGTAGGTGGTGGATTTTTTTTAAAGACAAAATATTTTGGTATTGAGTGGTCGGTGGTCGGATTTTTAAGCCCAATCTGGGGCATTTTTAATATAACATCTTTTCAATACTGGTGAACCGTGGACTCACGTTCCAGCGCCGCACGAGCTAGCCGCGTGCTGAATTTATTCAGGTGGTATTATAACCAGTTCACCAAGAGAGTTTTAACTCTAGAGACCGAACATAAAGTTATAAAGTTATAATATATATATATATATTGTAGCATTTTCTATTCCTTCAATCTGACCCGAATTTAATCGGTTGCGCGGCTAGCTACAGAAGGCGCGGGGTCATGGGTCGGAGCACAACAATTATTATCTAGCTATTCGATCGCACTTGTTTTTGAGAAGCAGCCTCTAAATTCAAGTACAGGAAAAGCCCATAATGGGCAATAAAAACCCAACCACCTACCACTCGACACTTAGGACAACACAAAATGTGAATGCACACAATGAATCGTGCACCATAATAATTTAAATTAAATTTGTAATCACTTCTACACTCAGGATCACCTAACTATAGCCGAACACTCGACTGATAATTAATTAGTGGGCCAGATACCGACCGAGAGATCGAAGGGCGCCAGAACTTATAGGGCCACACTGTGTAAGTCTCAGGTCGTCCAAACTGAGACAGAGAGAGTGGCCACAGTTAGGGATAATTCGTAGAAGATAACCAAGTTGGCCGATAGAGATCCGAAAAATATTCCGGAACAGAGTCCAGAACCACAATCACAGTTATATTAATCCCAGGCCCAACGCTGTTACCTCCCTAGCAAGACAAACAGAATAAAATCCTAGGCGATTTCAAAGGCCAATACCACACGACAACTCAACCCAAAAGGCCCAAAACATCAGATTCCGAACACAATATCGGGACACACAGTATTCGACATACCAAAAAATGAAAGCCGCACTGCTATCACAGGCCCCACGAAACTTCCAACAATCGAGACAAAAATCCCAATTCAACAGGCCTCGAAGCCTCACAACAACCTACTTATTCCATCGCAAAACGCTAAGCGGAATTCTCAACACAAAACCTTCATAATTCTCAACACAAAATCTTCATAATTCTCAACACATCTTCATAATTCTCAACACATTTATTTCACACTTAATCCGTGCCTGTACGGAAATTCCTGTGCCTGAAAAAAATACATTGCATAGAATTCGGGACATAAACATTTTAAAATCGGCGAAACTGGCGACGTGGAATCTAACTTAATTCATAATAAGATTCAAAATATTCCGGAAAATTCCCAATGTAGTGCAAGAAATCCTACAGGAATACAATCGACGCACTATTATTCATGTTAATTCTGACGTAAATATCTAAATTGACCCAGTACCACGCAAAGTGGTCGACATTCAGAAATGTAAAATGTTCATAAAATATTAGATTTTATCCCTTAATATTTTCGGGATATGTTGTAGTCCATATCCACTGGGATAGACACTTGATAATATTCTGGGATACTTTATGCGTCGTCACTTATGATAGCGAATATTAAAAATTTCGGGATAATTGCAAAATCTTCAAAATTTCTGGAATAAATTAAATTATTCCCGTATTCCAGAATCAACACAACCACACGGAAATCCAACAGCAGCAACCTATAATCCCTAAACAAGGAGAAACCGATTGGTTTCTTTATGGTTTATTGTTTGCACGGCAAGCTAGCTAAATCGAATAACAATAATCCAACAATGGAAATACGGAAAATAAATCAATTTTCGGGAATTAGGAAAACTAGGAAGGTCGACCAATACAGGAATCGAAGCAGGAAACAGCTCCAAAACGAAAAGTACAAATCAAAATAAAAAGTATTTTATTTGCCAGAATATTCAATCCTTAATTTTGATTGTTTAACAGACACGATGTCTATTCCACGGCCGCTGTATCTCGTATGTCGACTTGCGAGTCTTATCAGTCGACGACGAACCACAACATCAACGAGCTCACTTTATCCACACTAAAAACATCTATTCGTCTACCGCACTTATAGAGATCATATCTAGCCAGTCTTGTTAATTTCTGTTCTACTTTTGTACGCTTCGTTGTCAGACGTTCGCTAGTCAACCTGACGTCATCATATCATCGCAAATGTCTACATGTTAAAATCGTCTAAATGAATTAATACACCATAGGCTCCAAATAGTTTTATTTTTAGGGGCTCGCAATAGCAAATTGCTACAATTATATATATATATATACACACACACACACACACAATAACTCTCGACAGACTTAATCGATTTAAACGAAATTTGGTACACACATTGGAATCCATTACCGCACGAAGCCTATTTAAAATGGGCCCGATCAGACCATTTTAAGGGTAGTATTTAGGGGTTGAAAAAAGATTTTGGGCCCAAAAATACCGAAAAAATTCTCAGAATCGTTTCAAAATTGAAATTTAACCCTTTAGTAAAGATTAAAATGTGCTGTTAAAATTTTAATAAAATCGGCCCGACAGGGCCGGACTTACAAAAATTTTATGAAAACACTGGTTTGCGGATAGTGATTTACTTACTGAAGGTTGTATTTAATTTGGTACAAAGGTTGCATTGATAATATTATTGAAATTAAGAAAAAAAATATTATCTTAAGGGATGTATTAAGGGGTTACATTTTTTATTTTGTCCAAAAACAAACTTAAGTTTACATAATAAAGCCACAAGGCCTGCATTAGCAAATACACTATATTGTCGGCAGGGTTTGGCACTGCGACCCGAGTTTTTATCTTCCATTGGCGTAGAAATTTGAAACGTTCAAATATTAAAAAGCCCGAGTTCTACGCCTATGGATTAATATTAATCATAATTTTGATATGGGTTTTTTTGTTCCATAAAACTATGCCAGCGTGCCAAATTTTAGCAAACTCGCACAAGCCGTTTTAAATTTATAACAAAAAAACGATTTCAAAATTGTAACTTCAGGGCCGTATAGCGCCCAAACTAAGCAATTTTGTAACAAGGTAAGTTTGCTAAAGTTGGCTTATTTTGGTCTCAGGAATATGTGGTAAGCGTGTGTTAAGTGTCTTTGAGGACACCTGTATAAAGATAACACTTATGTGATTTAGGTCATCGAATGACCTTGATAATGAAAATCGGCTCAGTAGATTTGGCCCTACTTGGTAACAAACGCACATACTATTAATTTTCTGTTTTTTAATTTTCTGTCTTTTTTTAGTTTTTTATATAACCTATTTATTATAAACCTTCAAAAGTATATATTTTTGGAAACGCAACAAAATTCTCTTTCATTTGATGCCCTACTCGATCGATTCGACCGAAAAAGAATTTTTGATCAAGATTTTCTCCACCTCACGGCCGCCATTTTGAAATCACAAAAATAATTTATAGCCTACAACACTCACGTGATTTAGACAAATCGAGTGACATCTCGATAATGAAAATCGGTCCAGTAGATTTGGCCCTATGAGGGTAACAAATCAACATACATTCGTTTACCCAAATTTACCCTAGTATACCCTAATTTCTTGAATTTACCCTAGTTTTCCCTAAATACCCTAATTTACTCTTATTTAGCCCCCTTTGCCTTAAGTTACCCCAATTTACCCTAAATACCCAAATTTACCCAAATTTTCGTTTTTTTAAAAAAACAAAAAAATTAATTTTTGGTGTCAGGAAATTTCAAAAAATTATAATTATAGTCTAAGAAAGAATATAACAAAAATAAAAAAATTTATGAATTATTAACATATAGAATTTAGAAAAAAAAAACGTCAAAAATTGTACGATGCCATGAGTTTCCGAACCCAAGTCCCCATGTATAGAAGACTAGATATTGTATTTTAAAGACCACCAATAGCTAAGGTTATTTGGGCCTAGCACCAATTCATATTTTCAATTCATTATTTTTTTTTTTTTTTAATAATAAATTGAAAATCCAATTGACACTTTTACCAGCTCTCGGGCTAGAACTCGGGAACTGGGGACTTGTAATAGAGGAACCATAGCAACGCCATGTAAACAACAGCGCCGCTACACTCTCGGCTATTCTCAAGCCCTAGAAGACTAGAGTCTTCCCTCTGGGCTACCGATGTATTTGTCTTTATAGCGTAGTAACTGATATAGTCCAGTCACGAGAGGAAGTCCACCTTGCGTTTGGTGCAGCAAATGATTTTATTTTTTTGTGTCCTCAAGCATGTTTAGGGGATGTCAAATCCAAGTTTGCGACCTCTAAAACAGGGCGGGGGAGTTTTGGTGGGCTAAAAACCACGATTTTTTTGCATTTTTTTCGATTTCTTGCTTATAATATGGAAACGGCTGGTCCTATCGAAAAAATGGTCCTATTCAAAATTAAAGGGCACAAAATTTACTTCAAAAGGCACTAGTCAAATATGTTTATGTTCCCATTTTTACCGGCTCTACAGAACTTAGAAAATTGCCAAAATTTACCAAAATGAAAAAAAAGCGTTTTTTCAAGCTTTTAACTATTGAAAAACTCGAATAGCCTATAACCTTCCTTAATAAACGGGCTATCTAACAAAAAAAAATTTTTCAAATCGGACTAGTAGTTCCTGAGATTAGCGCGTTCAAACAAAAAAAAATAAATTCTGTTTTTGTTTGAACGCGCTAATCTCAGGAACTACAAGTCCGATTAAAAAAAATTTTTTTTGTTAGATAGCCCGTTTATTAAGGAAGGTTTTAGGCAATTCGAGTTTTTGTAAATTCAATCAAAACGGGGGTGTAAGATTTTTTGTTATTACAAAAAATCTTACTCCCACGTTTTACCCCCTTCGGGGTTAAATTTAAAATAAACTCGTATATCCTATAACCTTCCTCAATAAACGGGCTATCTAACAAATTTTTTTTTTTAAATCGGACTTGTAGTTCCTGAGATTAGCGCGTTCAAACAAAAAAAGAGTTTATTTTTTTTTGTTTGAACGCGCTAATCTCAGGAGCTACCAGTCCGATTTGAAAAAAATTTTTTTTTTGTTAGATAGCCCGTTTATTAAGGAAGGTTATAGGCTATTCGATTATTTTTTTTAATTCAATCCCACAGGGAGTAAAACGTGGATGTAGGATTTTTTGTTATTACAATAAATCCTACACTCCCGTTTTCACTCTTTGGGATTGAATTTTTAAAAAACTCGTATAGGGTCTCATTGATTAGTACTTTGCTTCTTTTACAGACTGGTAGTTTCTGAGATTAGCGTCTTCAAACAAAAAAAGAGTTTATTTTTTTTTGTTTTTCTAAGTTCTGTAGAGTCGGTAAAATCGGAACAAAAACATATTTGACTAGTGCATTTTGAAGTAAATTTTGTGCTCTTTAATTTTGAATAGAACCATTTTTTCGATAGGACAAGCCGTTTTTATGTTATAAGCAAAAAACGTAAAAAAGTGCAAAAAAATCATGGTTTTTAGCCCACCAAAACTACACCGCTCTGTTTTAGAGGTCGCAAACTTGGATTTGACATCTCCTAAATATGCTTGAGGACACAAAAAAATAAAATCGTTTGCTGCGCAAAACGCAAGGTGGACCTACCTTTTTAAGCTCTCGTGACTGGACTAATATAATATGTATAACGTGTAAACAGTCACAGTAGAGCACGCCCATACTATCTTCTTATTGGAGCTTACCGTAGCACGCCGAGCAAAGCGCACAGTGCTGTATTATATTTTTTTTTGTTTCATAATACTCATTGTGTTTATATTATTTATTTAATGTTTATTTGTGCGTAGTCTGTGTCCATTTTATAAACAACCCCAAGACAAAATTATTTCACAACAATCATTTGCGCTTGTTGTAATTTTAATTGGTATGTGAATTTTTTCAAAGTAGCATTATTTAGTACTTACTTATTTTCATATCTTTAAATTGTAACGATGATTACGATAATTCACGAGTTCTTACGGAGTTCCAGGGCGGAAATTTGGGCAAGAGCTTGCAATCGAGAGGATTTTATGGATAAATTGAAAAACTCACACATTTGATACAGGTTGTGCGGTTATCATTTTGAAATAAATCGCGCTATAGACTGCGCACAACTTCCGACCATATTTTCTGCTCTAGAAGGATCGTCTTTGTATGTGTTATTTTTAATAAAAGTCACAAAAATGGTTGTTCTATTACCCAACGGAAACAGAATGGCAGCATTTAAAAACATTTTTCTAATACGGTCCTGTTACACTACATGCACTAACACTTGTGTGTGCACGGCTAGCCAATGCCGCAGTGGTGGGGAGAACAGCACTGAAGGAGAACATGATTCCCAGAGAGAACGTATATAAATGAGAGTGGCAAATGGGATGTGGAAACCGGCAACGCATCGTTACTGTATATCTTTCTTTATCTGACACATTCTAACTCATGCTCTTACTCTGTTGCACACTGACGGGCCAATCAAAGTACAGAAATTGTCAACGAAAACCGCTATGCGCATGGCAGAGAGAAAACATATCATTTTGAACTTATTTACGAATGTGCATCATTAAGCATTTTATTGAAAAATCAGTATTGAGAATCAGTGCATAGAAAATTAGGTTTGTTGTGTTCATTAGGTCAAAACTATATTTATTTTCATAAAACCTGGTGATTAATTAAGCGGCTCGAAGCTAATATTTGGTAAGTAACTACATCTATTATAAATTTATCTTAACTTCAAACAATAATATTGTAGGTTAAAGACGCTCAAGTTATAAACGTCTAGGTATATAAGAAAATATTGCTAATTACAAACAGCGCGCTAAATTTAGCAGACTATTGTTTAAAATTCCACTTGATTTTGTTTTAGACTGACTTTTTTTATGATTATTCTTGGAGATTACAGACGCGTCGACAACTCAGATAATTGTGTATTAGAATCAACCAGCCGGCATACATAAACTGACTGGTACGAGCTCGGGTCCCTGGGAGCACTAATACCCACAATAGATGATAATATTTATTACCTGGTAAGTAAGTAAAGTATAACAAATTTTGCTTAAGGCTAATAAGTTATGTAGAAGTATTCATTACTACGATTAATTAATTATTTTAGATCTACCTATTAGGGTTAGAACTATTATAGTATCGATACCTAGTAGGTATCGATACTCCGGGCTTCGATACCCGATACCATCTACTCAATACTTTGAAAGTACATACTCATTTACTGTTCGGTATACAAAATAATGATTACTCGAAGCAAAAGAACCGATCTACGATTACTAAAAAATAATCTTATTTGACATTGCTAATTAAGACAATACCAATAATCACTAAACTAACTCCAATAAACTATTTGTAAAATTTAGCCGATTGTTTTGTAAAATTAAACTTTATTCTGTTTTAGATCCTCGACTGTGGAAGATCCTAAAAAATTTTATGCAGCCAATACACTACGGTGTAGTATACGTACCAGTGTATTAGTATATTATAATATAGTAGTCGAAGCATAGATATAATATTAAAACTTGGAAACCTTTGTTAAGATAATAATAAATACCATTTATTTATTTTCATCAATCTATAGTTTTTTTTTGTTAGTAATTTATGTGTGTTTTTTATATGTTTATATGATATTGTTTATTTTTTTATCAATTTATAAAGTTTGTTTCCTTTTTTTTTTGTAGTAATTTATGTTCGTTTTTTATATATTGTGTTACAATAAATTTCTTTTTAAAATATACTTTCACACAAGTTATTTCAAACCTGTCGTTGACCTTATTTTACCCCTTTTTTTATTTGGAGCCAATTTTTTTCTAAATATTTTTAAAATGTTTGATTAAGAAAAATTAACATGTTTTATTAACACAATATTTTTTCTTAACTTAACATTTTAAAAATATTTGGAAAAAACCCATAACACATTTTAAATTTTAGAAAATACCGCTTTTATTACTTCTTAGATGTGATTGGTCCGCCTTCATTCTCGATTCTATTGGCCCGTCGGTGTGCAACAAAGTAAGAAGAACTATCTCTATCTCAATGCCATTCTAACTTACGGTATATGATACTCTCATTTATATACGTTCTCTCTGATGATTCCGTTGTATTATTCCGTCACTTTATTTCGTCTTATGACTTCGTTGTATTGTTTGCGTGGCATTATTTCGTGGCGTTATTATTTCGTTATTTCCGTTGCATATTTCCCCTCGCACGGCTGTTCACTGCCCGACATAAGATGTTTCACATCAAAAATCAATTAAAGTAGCAAGAGCTAACAAACGCAACTGAAACGGAGTCACGGAAAATTACCCGGAAGGACTTAGAAATCCTCCACCTACCACTTGACACAAGTAATGACACAATTAAGAAAAAAATGCCCGAAATAGGGCTCAGTAATCCTCCACCTACCACTCGATACAAATAACGACACAAGGGAATCCCACGAGACGCAACAAACACCAAACAAAATCATTAACCAGGGTCTGCTCAGTAGAGGTGGTACAAACTGTTATTTTTTAATAACAGTTCCGTTCCGTTCCTGTTCCGCTTACGGAACAGTTCCAAAAACCTGTTACTTTTTAACAGTTCCAACGTTGGAACCTTGACATTCTCGGAATAGCTTGTAACATGCAACGCATAAAAATTTGAAATTATGAAATGTATATTATTTGTATTTTTTCGTGAATTAATTCTATTATTCAAGTTTAATAATTTAAGGTACCTAATTATTAAAAAAAACAAAATAAATTTGTCGACAATACCTATATTAAAAATATACTTTTACAGAAAATCAATAGCGAAAAATGGATTTTACCATTAAGTGCACACTTAATGGTAAAATCCATTTTTCGCATTGATTTTCTGTAAAAGTATATTTTAGTATCACACCATCACATTAACATGCGTCGCACAGACGCATGTTAATGTGATGGTGTTAGACCAAGAGGCGGGCGTTAATATATGAAGCTCATTTGTGACAGGATGAAATTTTCAGGGAAGGTAGTATGAATTATGACAAAGAAAAAGCGCTAGGGTTGCCTAGTCAAATCCTGGTGCGACGGCCGGGATAAGCCACTTCCGGTGCAAAATGTCAATTTTTATATGCATATGTATATATGTATAAATTCAAACAGCTCAAAATTACAAAGTGGCCCTTAGTCCAGCATGGTAACCATAGTTTTTAAGAAAATGACATTTCGAAAATTATAAATTGTTAATAACTGCTCAAAATTGGATAAAATATAATAGTTAAATCCTGTATCACGGAAAAGAAAAGTTATACATTTTGTAAAGTAGTATCAGTATATGCAAAAATTTAAATTTTTGGTGTGAAACATCTTTAGGTACGGGTGTAAAGTCGTTTAAATGGAACGTCGCCAAATGTCATTTGTTATTGCATTTTGAAACTACGTGGTCAATAATTATAGTTTTTTTACTAACATTATCAGCGGTAATGTGTCATGCATCGTTTTTTTTTTTTTTTATTAAAAAAACAGATAGATTATTATGTATTGTTTTTTTTCTTATTGAAAAATTATTAATGTGATATTTTTTAGCACCTTACCTATATTAAAAATGTTAAAAATTCAATTTTCAACAAAAAATATCTCGCATTATTTTCTAATTTAACTAGCATAAAGAGATACCTTTATTAAAAAAAATATATATAATTTTTATTTCATGATTTTCTTGACTTTTTTTCAAAGCAACTACCTTAAACTACGTTTTGTTTAAAAATGTTTACATAATATTATTGTAAAAAAAAAAATAAATATTTTAATAGCACGTTAATATAAGTATGCTTAGAATAAGTAATTTAATAATAATTCATAAAATGTTATTGCCTTTGTTCGGAACATTTTTGAATAGTTTAATGTATAGTAAACTATATTGAAACTCATGTCGATCACTCACGTATGTAATATAATAAAATTAAAAAACCGGTTGATTTGTGAATCAGAATTGTCAATCATTGGCAATGTTTGCCTTCTTCAGGCCTAAAATTACATAATTCTAATAATGTAATTTTTAACTATTTTGTTGCCTTCTTCAAGCCTAAAATTACATAATTATAATAATGTAATTTTAGGCTTGAAGAAGGCAACAAAATAGTTGCTGAAAAGTTGCCATAATAAAGATTGACAATTCTGACCCACAAATCAATCGGTTTTTTCTTTTATTATAGTAAATTATTATTATTTCCCATTTTTTCATTATAGTTATTTTGGTTTTATATTCGCTTAGTTAACTTTATACCTGCGTCTAATTAAGTTGAATTTCAAGAAAAAATATTAATCGAGGTTCAGTAAAGTCAAATGCTTCAATTAGTTTTTAGTGTCAAACCAAATTTAAAATCACAAACAAAAATCAACCTTTTTTCTCTTTTCGAAACAAACTCCAAACCACCTTTTTTAAAACTTTTATTACAGGTTACTACGACCTTCAAGTAAGTAATTTATACTAATTTATATAAGAGGTGCACGTTGAATTACGTTGAAAAATAAAAATAAGAAATTGCTACCCTAAAATACATAAATTCTTGGGAAAATTGTCAATACCAGATTCAGGCAATTCCTGCGTAATTATACGGATATGAGTTAGAAACCAAATGCGTTGAAAACATAAAGTTATAAATAACTAGACATACGTATGAATGTTTGCCAAACACAAGGCCGATAACTCATTTCAGAACGGTTACAATATATAAGTATACATATATACATAATGTTATTTGACAGCTTTTAAAATGTCAAAAAAACAAATATAATTTATAAGTTTTCAATGTGTTACCCAAAATTTCCTTAGGCAACCCTATGTATTTCAATACAGCTCTTCGAGATCTACAATATGGCGTCAATTGTATGCTGTCATATAATGACGAAAGATAATTATGAGCTAATGAAATATGTGTATTTTGCACCGGAAGTGAGCTCCTCCCGGCCTTCGCACCAGGATTTGACGAGGCAACCCTAGCACTTATTTTTTGTCATACTAGATTCTACCTTCCCTGAAAATTTCATCCTGTCACAAATGAGCTATATAAATTTACGCCTACCTCTCGACCTATGTGATACTAAAATCGACTTTACGTACAATGTACGCCAGCCATAGGTGACAAGCAAAACTGTTGCAGTTTGCAACGTAGGTACAAATGTACAATTGATAACGGGAACGGAGAATGTTTCTTTTATGCAGAAGAACGCCCGTTTTGTTACTCGGAACAGTCGAAGAATTGGAACAGCCCGGAACAGGTATTTTATTAAACTGACAACTGTTCCAATCTGTTCCTCGTTCGAAACTGTTCCAAAATAACTGTTCCAATCTGTTCCTCGTTCGAAACTGTTCCTAGTATTTTGTATCATCTCTACTGCTCAGGCTTAACAAAGAGCTTACGGATAAGACTACTGTGAATGTAGGGCGCCAGGACACCGAATCGTAAGCAGCCACACTTCGGGTGTCCAGACCGAGAAGCTTAAAAAAACCAAAAAACATCAATAGTTGTCAGGCTGCTGCAATGCATTTCACAGCTGATATATGCTGGACGTTATTTTCTTTTTCATTTTGAAAATACTCCAAGACGTTTAAAATAATTTTCCGAGTGTCAGCCTTAAACATTTTGCACGAAATATTCTTACTTCTTCAAGAATGAACTAAAGGCCTTTACACAATGCTAGGCGATAGCAATAGCTATAGGGAAATTGCGATAGAATAGAAATAGTGATAAAAATATACGCCACCCGTTGCACAATAGTGCGATAGGAATAAAAAGCTAACCAATCAGTCGTGCTACTTTGTAAATGTATAACATAGTACATAACCTGTACTGTCAAAACGTACTTGTATAATTTCTATGATCCATAC
Organism: Mongoloraphidia duomilia; assembly: GCA_039654895.1. Taxonomy (NCBI): domain Eukaryota; kingdom Metazoa; phylum Arthropoda; class Insecta; order Raphidioptera; family Raphidiidae; genus Mongoloraphidia; species Mongoloraphidia duomilia. Next base: position 16,189,441 of record CM077523.1, read on the forward strand.
TTTTTGACATAGTATTTATTTTTTATTTTTTTAATAACGTTGAAAAAGTCGATTTGACATTTATTATTTTGAAATTTGTGGTTAAGTATCTAGTATCTCAGCAAGAAATCTGAACTCTGAACGCTGATTGGTAGGCTATAAGGCAATAGATATAAAATTCCAACTCGTCGGAAATTTATCGCTGTTCCTATATTCAATTCTGCATTGGCATATGGGTTCCCTAGTGTTGGTATTCCGGTTTTCATATCGCTGTGCTATATCTATAGCTATTCTTATTTCTATCGCTATCGCCTAGCATTGTGTAAAGGCCTTAAGCTATGACATGTAAACTGCTTTTATAGAGCTCTCTTAATTCGTACCTGACATTTCAAAAATAATGTTTTGGTTACCTGCGAAAAGATTCCGTTCGAGACATATGACGCGAATTTGGTAGAATTTGCACCAAACCGTCTGATTAATGACTGTTTATTTTGTTTTTTCTTTTAATCGGTTAAATCAGAGTAGATACATAAAATCATGGATGATAATATAATATAGACAAGACATAATTATATACTTATAGGAATGAAATAATATTTAGTGGTTGTGCCCTCTGTTTACTTTAGCTACAGCTTCTTGAAAATCACGCGCTTTTTGTAGCCTTGGGAACCAATTGTTAAAACGTAATGCAGTGGCGGCTCGTGGGGTAGTGCCACAGTGCCATGGCACTACCCCTAATTTTTCAATTTTCTCTAAAAATATTTTTTGTTAATATTTTTATTAATATATTTTTTTTAATCAATTTATAAAATTATCGATCGCCCGGACAGCAGAGTTCAGCCTAAATCGCACAAATTTCCTAAAACATTTTCACCACGCGATCAGTAACACGTATCCTGTGCCATTTAATAATAGGAACAGTGTAAACAAAGCATACCTTACGGTCCTTATATGTGAGAAAGAGAAATAGAACTATGACTCATGATTTCCCTATGCTGTAATGCTAAATCTAAATGAAATGTGTGCCAGGCACATTATTGACGATATTCTGTTTGGTCATTGTTGGAATGATTACGCATTGTTGTTTCGGTTAAATGTTATTGTTGATAACAATTTTGTTTTATTATTTGACGGTTTGCTTTGTCAACATTTTTTTTTAGTTTGTATAGCTTTGTAGTGTGTGATTTGTGTGACTACTGACAGTATCGTCTTAACTCTTAATTTCCTTAGTTTGTTTTGTATATCTATTGGACATTATTGATAACTATTCGCCGCTATGACCACAAAATAAGTGAATTTTTTAAAAATCTCTTTTAGTGCACACTCTTTAGAGGAAAAAGTTCAAATAAAAGAATTAGGGCGGCCATTACCTGATTTAAAAATTGAAAAACAAAGTGGAAGTGGACAACAAAAATCTCGCTGTCGCAAATTCAATAAAAATATTTATAATAAAAACAATTGGTTGTGCGGGTGTGAGGAAGAAAAAAAATTTAGGTATGCTATCGGCGGAAAAACATTTTGTTAGTGGAATTGACAATTTTAATAATAAAGTAATTGAAAAATTTACAAGAAATAAGGAAAGAAGGATGGACTTTATTTATCGGAAACTTTACGTCATAATTTATGTGTTGCGTATAATATATTTTTTATTTTATTATTTTGCTAGAAATGTGTAGAGGTCTTGAACTTTATTAAACTGTTTTTTCGGATTTCTATTGTTGCACTTTGTGCCAGTGTGTACTTGTTTAGTCAAACATAGACAGTTGCGTGGATAGTCACTAGGTAAGTTATTTTCTGTTTTATAGGTACTTCTTTTCTATTTTGACCTTCGTTTTGGCACCACCTGTCTAAACAGGCACGAGCCGCCACTAACGTAATGTCCTTTTCAATAGCTTTATTTATTGTGTTCTTCATCGAATTTTAAATTGAAAATACACATTTTCATTAAGCAAAGAACGCCCTAAATCGTGATTTTCGTCCCATATCGATATCTTTAAAAATTGATTAATCCTATTTAAAACATTGCATAATGAATCGTTTAAGAATCGTTTAAGTCGACCGTTTCTGAGATATTTCGAAACTGGCTTCCGTGAGGCTTGCAAAATTATATTCAAGAGGGGGTGGCGGGGACTGCTGTAAAAATACATGTCTAAAGGTGTTCTACCATCTGTGAAAAATCCAGCTCTATGGGAATTATTTGCGGACTTAATAGCGGTCTGCCTGGCACCGATTTCAAAAGATGGCGCTACCATATGTCATTTTCCCAATTTTTTTATCACGAAATCAGCTTTTATATAAACAATACAGTCAATTTGTGAGATCTGTAAGATTCTATAGATGATTTTCTTGGTATTAAACATATTTGGGGTCATGTATTGAAATTAATAAAAGTAGGAATTCAGATTGAACTTGAAATATTTTTTTCAATGAAAAGAGGTTTTTAGACATTTAAAAAATAATTTGTAGGACGACAAATGGATATGCTAAAGTTCAAGACGAAACTGTTAATAATAACAGCAAATTGTTTAATAAAAAGTCACTAATGACAGATAATGCAATCGCGGTGTTATCAATAACTAAAAAAGTGTAGCTATTATCTAAGAAATGACGCTACGTACGTTTTGTTTACATCTTGATTTATGGTATAAATGTCAGTTTTCGATTTCTTGTTCAGTTCGTGTTTTTCAATAATTTTGTGATTGATTTTGTTTTCTAAATAGATTTTTTTTCAAGGCAACGGGTTGCTATGAATATGAATAATCAATTTTTAATTAACATGAAAACATAAAAAGTATCGAATTCAAAGATGTTTATAACTAAATATGACAAGTGACAACTTAAATTACCAAATTTTCCTCTTGAGAAATTTATTTGATTGTGTAAAGTTGGTACCACGTACACAATTTTCAAATTGAGATTTAGTCCAGTCACGAGAGGAAGTCCACCTTGCGTTTTGAGCAGCAAATGATTTTTTGTGTCCTCAAGCATATTTAGGAGATGTCAAATCCAAGTTTGCGACCTCTAAAAGAGGGCGGGGGAGTTTTGGTGGGTTAAAAACCATGATTTTTTTGCACTTTTTTCGGTTTTTTGCTTATAACATAAAAACGGTTGGTCCTATCTAAAAAATGGTCCTATTCAAAATTAAAGAGGACAAAATTTACTTCAAAATGCAATAGTCAAATATGTTTTTGATCCGATTTTTACCGACTACAGAACTTAGAAAAACAAAAAAAATAAATAAACTCTTTTTTAAGATTAAATTTAAAAAAAAAACGAATAGCCTATAACCTTCCTTAATAAACGGGCTATCTAACAAAAAAAAATTTTTCAAATCGGACTGGTAGTTCCTGAGATTAGCGCATTCAAACAAAAAAAATAAACTCTTTTTTTGTTTGTACGCGCTAATCTCAGGAACTACAAGTCCGACGTTTCGTCTATATATTTAGACTTTTTCAAGTACATTATAGACGAAACGTCGTACATTTAATTAAATAAATCAAATATTTTGTCCACTATCCTGCGATTTTTCTTAATTTTATTATAATCACGATGGACACGATTTCTAATATAAATTTCTCAAATATTTAAATTTTTTATTCACATTGTTTCCATGGCAATTTCAGAAATATTATTATCATTAAACCTTACTATTAGCCTAAGAGCCAGTGGCCGGCAGACAGAAAGTATTTTACCAAAGATTAAATTTTTCTCAGTGACTCTCCTATACCTACTATACATGAGGTGGGGAGTCACTAAGCCGAGCGAAGGTAGCGATGACGTCACTCAGGTAAGATAGGTATAAAAATCAGACCAACTTCAAAAGTATTTTACCAAAGCTGCCGCTTGGATATTTTAAAGAATACAACTATTGTTATTAAAAAATGCAATGGCAGACAATTTGGCCGGTTATAACCTCATGGCAGACGTCATTGAAAATTTGAAAAAAAAAAAAAAATTCAAAAGTATTTTACCAAATCTGATATTTATATATGTTGTTTATAATAATATTAAAAGTTTAAATTTAAGACGGCAGACGTTTTCTCCGGTTGTAACTTCCCGGCAGACGGTAAAATCTTACCTATAGTGCGAGTATAAGTACCTACTGTAATCTCTCTTACTTGTATAATATCTGCATGCAAATGGATAATCAAGTAAAAATGAATAATAAACTATGAAAATTATAAAAAAATACTTACTATTTTAGAGTAATAAGTAGGGAAGATGGGTCACTTATAAAATAACAATAATTATAACAATATAAAGACAATAATGGAAATATGATCAAAGTTTTTAATGATACTATTTTAGCGATTTTATCCAGGATATATCCGGTAATTTTATTATAATAAAATCTATTTTAAATTTTCTTGATTCAATATACAAATTTTAATTGCATTTTTACAGATAATGATCCAGTCGATGATGAGCAAAATGATGAGTCGTATCATGTTGAAAATGATTCCGAACATGAAGTTGACGAATTATAAACGAAAATGTAAACAAAAAAATAGTATCATTAAAAACTTTGATCATATTTCCATTATTGTCATTATATTGTTATAATTATTGTTATTTTATAAGCGACCCATCTTTTCTACTTATTACTCTAAAATAGTAAGTATTTTTTTATAATTTTCATAGTTTATTATTCATTTTTTCTTGATTATCCATTTGCATGCAGATATTATACAAGTAAGAGAGATTACAGTAGGTACTTATACTCGCACTATAGTTAAGATTTTACCGTCTGCCGGGAAGTTACAACCGGAGAAAACGTCTGCCGTCTTAAATTTAAACTTTTAATATTATTATAAACAACATATATAAAAATCAGATTTGGTAAAATACTTTTGAATTTTTTTTTTTTTTTTTTTTTCAAATTTTCAATGACGTCTGCCATGAGGTTATAACCGGCCAAATTGTCTGCCATTGCATTTTTTAATAACAATAGTTGTATTCTTTAAAATATCCAAGCGGCAGCTTTGGTAAAATACTTTTGAAGTTGGTCTGATTTTTATACCTATCTTACCTGAGTGACGTCATCGCTACCTTCGCTCGGCTTAGTGACACCCCATCTCATGTATAGTAGCTATAGGAGAGTCGCTGAGAAAAATTTAAACTTTGGTAAAATACTTTCTGTCTGCCGGCCACTGGCTCTTAAACTATATCGTCATATATCAATTATAAAAACTATTGTTCTATTAGTGTCCTCTATACGCTAGTAGACGAAATACAATATTTAAAAAAATATTACAATTAAAGCGACGATAGCGCCTCTAAAGGTTTATTACCGGCAACTTGTTGTGCAGTCCCCCCCCTTTTAATAAAGTTTACACTTGAGTTTTTCAGTGTAAGTTCACAAAAAGTCAGTAGCTTAGTAACAAATTTAGTTTTTAATAGGTAAATGTAAATGTCATAAATTAAAATAAATAATTGTCGTTTAAAGGCCTCGAAATTATTAAAAACGATGAACAAAAAAGAAGAATTATTGCAAGATTGTAGGAAGGAATTTGCTAGCAGCAAATATTATCAAATCTTCTTATGTTTTAATTGAATAATATTGAGTAATTTGGATTACATAATAAACAACTGAGGAGTTTTGATAGTAATTTCTTATTGAATTTTTAGGATGTAACCTTAGTAATTGATACATTACTATCAAAAGCCAAATTACAATATGCAAAAATTAAAAAAACCGGTAACTAGATGATACAGTTGTAAACTTTTTTAAGTCCGCGACTATACATGCTGTAAAAAATCGAATATTGAATTGTATTTGAAGTGCATTATCAGTGATGCATGTTTATTAACATTTTATTTTCTTTAGAAATATGAAATAAGAATCTTTTGAATGATTTTAAAAGATTTAATGAATTCCATTTATTACATTAATGAAAAAATCGGATTTAATTAAGCCCCCAGCACCTACGCCTGTGCGTCAGAATCTGTTTTGCGTACAACATTGACTACTTCTCCCACCAGTTTTTGTGTACAGGTTTCCGTTAGGATTTGGTTTTCTCTAAATGTATGAACTATAGAACTGCCTACTGTTAGTCGCGATCGGGCATCGATGACATGTTGTTTTCTGTTTGCTACGTTTCTGTGAAATATTAGAGGTAGCGCATGTCTGCTGTCTGCTGTTATACTGTCTATACGCGATAAACTCTGAAACTATTTAACCGATTTTCACGAATACCGAGATAGAATATGTAGGAAGATTTTTAGACTATATTTCATTATGCTATTATAACAGTGGACTGTCATTCCTGAGAAATTCCGGGTAGATATGGCCAGATAACTTTGAAAACATACTTTATGACTTGGTCAAGAATAGGATCATTGTGTTGGTTGAGCACATCGTCCCGTTGTAGTTCTGCTGGTCGCATGCCTTTTGGTTTAATATCTTCCGCGGCGTTTGAACTGTTATCGAACGGCATATATGATTGTGGCGTTGCACCATATCGCTGCTCTATGAGCTTTAGCGCCTGAAGTTGAAGTTCGATATTGCGCTGCGTCATCAGTCGTTTAAATATCTCATAATCATTTGCTGCCCATATTTGTTCAAATAGATTCTGTAAAAAAAGTTATGAATGTATTTGATATACACCTCATAGTTTATGTTTATAATTAAATACACTTTACCTGACAAATTATTATTAGATTATTATTAGTTACCCAATAATTACTCAGGATAACTGAATGATAAATAAATACAGGGTGTTCACGCGAGGCTAGTAAGGAAGTTTATATCAAAAAATTTTGAAAATGTTTCCACATAACTTTTCATCACTTATCAGAAAATTCGAATAAAAAAATATATAAATTTGACTTAGTCTCTGTATATGGTGCCTTTAGACAATAATTTTTGTTATTAATTAATGATCACAATTTATCATAAGATATATCGTCATCTGTTTTTGAGGTAATTTTGACATTTTCATATCAAATTTCTGCCGTTACAAAGCATGCAAAATTAATTTTGTTTAATGATTTAGATGCAGAATTTTATGTTCTAAAACTATTATTTGAAGATATTTTTCCTAAATTAATTAGGGAAGCAGGAAATCGCGAAAGTTTGATTTTACGGGTTAAATCCCTATGTGCAGCAGTCACGGTCACCACCCTGTATGTTGTAAGCATGGTGGAAGGCATAGGGCTAGACGCGCGGGTACCGCTAGTAATAATTTATTATATTTAGTTAAATATTGTACCGTTGTTAGTACGTCACCGTAGAGGATCGGTGAAGCTGCTGATCGATATCATCCAGTACCTAATTATATAATTTTTATTTGTACTGTACCTCACTTTTGTTGAGGTTATTTTTATTTGATAGTGATTTTGACAGCTGTTGCAGCTTCATGGTGTCAGTAAATTTTCGTGACGCGATGCGCGCGTCCTAAAAATTCACTCTCATCATTTTTCCACAACGCGCCAAAAGAAGTATAACTTAATAAAAATAGATTTTTGTTTTGAATGAATACAGTTTTTTTATTGTCGCTGGGCTGATGAATTAGTATTGTTTACGTCAAAGATCCTGGAATCTCGCTATTTTCAATTGTTGAAAATTATCAGTGGCTGATAAGGAATAATTTTACCGTGTGTCCCAAAAAATTATCTGGATTTAAGAGTTTTCTGTTAGAATAGGAATTAGAAAACCGTATGCCCAACTAAATTATCTTTTAGTAGGAATGTTTGTGGATTTTCCCGAATAGCGGATTCCTGAATTTTTTGGAATAACTTTGGCATCTGTTAACAACTATCATTTTGGATTCGAGTTTTTTGTTTCCATCGAATTTTTTAACTGGATTATTCCACCAGATTATCCCAGTGGAATTTTCTGTGAGTACCTTGCTATCCCAACATATCTGTGGGATAAAGATTCGACGTGTTAAGCGAATTCAGGAGACAATAATAGTGCATTCAGTTTAAATTGAGCACTTCAGTATTTTCATGACCGTGTTTGAAATTAACGTCATTGTGACGGATGATGAGGATAAATAATTGACACTTGTATGACGTCAAAGGATGATGAGGAGTTGCTGACATTTGGATGTCGTTTTTGAGTATTGCGGTTTTTGCAGTTTTTTGTGAAAAAGTATTGAAGATTTTGCTGGAATAAGTGACAGTCTGACGTCAAGGTTGACTAAGTTTTTGAATTCTGTTGTACAGTACTGTATGAATTTTGCTGGATATATTTTAAGGCTCAAAATTTGAAAATTTTGTTTACGCATTTTCATTGTAGGCACGGCAGAAAGGTGTCGTAGAAATTTGAAATTGATCGGATACGTAGTTAAGAAAATCTCGCACATCGATAAATTCTGCACGACGACAACGGACAGACGTACAGATCGAAAAAATCTATCGCAAAATGTTTTTTAGAGTCTAAATAGTCAAGATTGATCAAAATCTGAATTTCGAATTTTTGCACGATTACATTAATAGTAGGGGAGCCCACGATGCTAAATGGGGATTTACTCGAGCGTCGTGGGGACCTATTGGATTTTGAAGATTAGATGGTAGAAAGAAAATAAGGTTATATCACGTGTACACTTTCACCGGTGGGAGGAGCGACTACAATCTTTCAAAAATGTAAAAAAAAACAGTTACATGGAAATACTCGAGCGCGTCAGATATTGATAGTGTATATGCCCCACGTGTCTCTGATGACGGAGGTATATTATTCTTCCGGTTTGGATGGTGGGAGCGGTCGTACGGAAGGGTTAAAAATGGGGGGGAAAAAATTTACTCGAGCGCGTCAGATATTCAGAGGGGATGTTAAGTGATCTCGAACGAAGCTCCCATTCAAAAGACTGACGATTCGGATGTGACGCAAGCTCGTGCTTTTCGAAAATGCAAAAAAAAACGCTATTTTGAAATACTCGAGCGCGTCAGATTTTCATACAGACGGTTCAGCTTGATGTCCTGGTCGTGCTGATCCATAATCTGACGATTATTTAGAGGGATTTTCTTAATCTGACCGTTTGAAAAAAAATTTTTTTCATGATTTTTTTTTCTTAAATCATTGAATGTAACACTTAAAATATTTGATACTAGCAAATTCCTTCCTCCAATTTTGCGATGATTCTTTTTTTCTGTTCATTGTTTTATAATTTCGAGGCATTTAAACGACAATTATTTCTTTTAATTTTTGACATTTACATTTACCTATCAAACTAAATATGTTGCTAAGCTACTGACTTTTTGTGAGTGGGGAATACATGCTTCACTGCAGCTGCACGCGCTAAACTTTATTGACGACTTTTGTTACTTCGGCTTGTGGAAATCGGCAGATTATATGTTTGCCGTTATCCTTGAATTATTTCCTTTAAAATAAAAAAAATTCGACCGCGCTCGAGAATGTCGAGGCGACGTTTTTTTTTGCAAGTTTGTGACCCTCTCACTCCCTTACGTCACGCTCAAATCGTCAGATTATTGAAATGCACACTTTTCAGCATGTAATTTAACCCACCATACCTTAATCTGACGCGCTCGAGTATTTCCAGCTATCGATTTTTTTTTACTATTCTGATCGGCTGCCCTACACGCGCGGCCCTATATAGAGGGCTTGGATATGGTAGAGGTGCTCAACAGGGTGCAAGGTATCTCCCCATATGTTAATCTGCCGCGCTTGAGTAAATCCCAAAATCCCCTGTTGGGCTCCCCTACTATAAGTACTTTCATTCACTCGAAATTAAATAAGAAAAAATAATATATAAAAATTATTTAAGAATTTTAATTATACATACTCTATTACAATTATTATTATATATTTTACATTTAAAAAAGACGAATTAAGAAAGTATTTAAAGGCTGTGTGCCTATAAGACGTCGGACCAGTAAAAACAGGTAATCTATTTGAAAAAATATTTTTAATTTTTAACAAGAAATTTGAACGACGTCCTTTTCACTTGATAACTATACATAATTATTATTATATAAAATTAAAATAATTTATAATGTCGGATATACATTATAATGTATCCTTTTTCTCCTTACTTGGAAAAGCCACGACTAGCTAGCGGGGATTGTGGATCTTCGATATAATTCTGGGGCACTTACCTGTATTGATATAAAATAAACAAGGTTGCTGAGGATACCAAGCTATCTTAGAAAGAGGTGAATAAGCTTAAAATAAATAGAGGGCGCCAAGCCGAAGTTCCTCTTCCTCAGAATTATGTTGAGCTCAAATCGTCGAAAATGAAAGAAACACAGGAAGGTCCTATCGAAATTAAATGACATGAATAAAAATTACAAGAACAATTTAATAACAATATGGTGGGATGATATTACAATTAGGCTGGAAAAGTCCCAGAATGTAACCCGTAGGTTATACAACTGCTGCCAGAGGGGCACAACGACTAATGCCAATACTATAATTACAATTTACTATTAACTAAAAGGAGCACAAAAGGCACGGAAAGTCGTATACAAAATACAAGCGGTAATCGAAAAGTTCAATAACCGATATTCGAGAATATAAAACCGTTAAACCTTTACCATATAAATTAACCAACACGAATTTAAATAAACAATTCTTATGTCTTACTAGTAGGCACGATTAATAAACAACAACAAATACCTCAAAAAGCTCATATTACAATGTATAAATGATGCGCTCAAATACAAGCCTTATAAACTAGGAACGTAGCTACGCCGAAAATAATTGCTAGTTAAAATGTAATACATAAAAACAAAACAAAAAACAAACTTTGGAATCGGCCAAGTCAGAATGTAATACTATTAATAAACAGCTAGGTAATATCTGACACGAGACTTAACCGAAAAATACCTTCAGACTTGTGAAGCAACAATGCTTTTATAAGCTGGACTCAATACGAACGAAATCGCTAAACGGTAAAGCAATTCTATCAGGTTGCAGTACTACGTCTATGACAACAACTGACCGAGCAAGGCCTTTAAATACAACACACAACAACAACAAAGCGAGATCAGTGTACAATAATTTGACAATAAGGGGTTATAGCCTATATTTTATTCTAAAAACTTATTAATTTAACTAACTTGAAACAATTTTATAAAGTCACAAAAGAGAAAAGCTAGGCATCAAATATTTTTAGGAGCGGCACATGACGCACGCATTAATATCGATATTTTGAATTAGTTTACATTTTACACATTTGCCGCTGTTAGCTTAACCTACTTTTATAAAAGTACAAAAGTGGAAAACTCTAGTCGCAGTGCTAATTGAATCGGTCAATGCAGAAAATAAATATGTCCACATGTGGTAGTTTTGAGTAAATCACAAAAAACTGTTTGTATGTCCAGGACATATTTAGTTTCTGTACTACATGCTTATATTACGGTATGATTTTAAACACAGGGAATGCAGGGACATGTTTCATTTCTGCACCAATCTATCCGGGACATATTTAGTTTCTGTACTACATGCTTAATCATGGTATGATTTTAAACACAGGGAATGCAGGGACATGTTTCATTTCTGCGCCAATAGATAGAGCGACCTCGAATTAGTACATCCACATGTATAACTCAAAATCGGTAAAAAGTGGACATGTTCACTTTCTGCATTGACCGACTCAATTAGTAAAACTGGTAATTATCTACAACTTGATCAAAACATTTACCAGGCGATATTGAAATTTAGAATTAGATCACAAATTGACAGCCGTTAGCTTAACCTACTTTTATAAAAGTACAAAAGTGGAAAACTCTAGTCGCAGTGCTAATTAGTAAAACTGGTAATTATCTACAACTAGATCAAAACATTTACCAGGCGATATTGAAATTTAGAATTAGATTACAAATTGACATCTGTTAGTTTAACCTACTTTTATAAAAGTACAAAAGTGGAAAACTTTAGTCGAGTGCCGATTAGTAAAACTAGTAATTATATAGTACATCATCAAAACATTTATAATGCGATATCGAGAACCGATCTGATGACAATAACTTACAAATTTAGTATTAACATTGCCAATGGATTATGACAGAACCTGAAATTAGGGATGTGAAAAAATAATCGATTAAATAATCGATTAAATAATCGATTAAATAATCGATTAAAATCGATTGTTTTTAAAGTAAAAATCGATTTTTATACGCGATTTTAATATTACAAATAATCGATTAATAATCGATTTTTTTTATAATCAAAAATCAAAAACTCGGGTCGCAGTGCCAAAATCCTGCCGACAATATAGTGTATTTGCTAATACTGGCATTGTGGCTTTATTATGTGAACTTAAGTTTATTTTTGAACAAAATAAAAATTTTAACCCCTCAATACATCCCTTAAAATAATATTTTTTTTCTTAATTTCAATATTTTTATCAATGCAACCTCGGTACCAAATTAAATACATCCTTCAGTAAGTAAAGCACTATTCGCAAACTAGTGTTTTCATAAAATCTGTAAGTCCGGTCCTGTCGGGCCGATTTTTTTAAAATTTTAGCAGCACATTTTAATCGTTACTAAAGGGTTAAATTTCAATTTTGAAACGATTCTGAAAATTTTTTCGGCATTTTTGGGCCCAAAAACATTTTTTAACCCCTAAAAACCACCCTTAAAATGGTCCGATTGGGCCCATTTTAAATAGGCTTCGTGCGGTGATGCATTCCAACGTGTCTACCAAATTTCGTGAAAATCAATTAACTCTTTCGAAAGTTATTGCCCGTACACACACACACACACACCACACACACACACACCACACACACACACACACACACACACCACACATACATACATACATATATATATATATATATATTATAGGGGGCTAATTTTAGTCGTATTTAGGGGGGCAATTAGCCCTTTTGTACATCCAGTAGATAGCGGTACAATTTTAACTTCAATGTATTTTATGTTTGATCATTAATTCTAGAGATAAGTGGGACCCCACTGTAGTGATATTATGACGTCAATGTAGACTAGAGAACGAACCAGACAACACTACAACAGAAATTAAAATGACTGGCGGCCTATGATGTCTATAAGTGCGGTAGATGAGAGCATGTTTTGAGTGTGGGTAAGAGTGAGATCGCTTACGCTGTGTTTCGTCGTGGAGCTGGCAAGACTCGCAAAAGAACGACAGACGAGGTCTGGCGACCGTATCAGGCAGATCGTGCTGTTAAGCAATCAAAATTAAATGTTTGAATAGCTGGCAAATAAAACACTTTTTATTTTGGGATTTTGGAGTTTGATTTGTGCTTTTCGTTTTGGAGCTATATTGTTTTTGCTTTGGAGTTTGGATTCTGCGTTGTTTCCTACTCCGATTCCTGTATTGATCGACCTTCCTAGTTTTCCTAATTCCCGAAAATTGATTTATTTTCCGTATTTCCATTGTTGGATTATTGTTATTCTAATTAGTTAGTTTACCGTGCAAACAATAAACCATAAAGGAGCCAAGCGCTTCTCCTAGTAGGGATTATAAGTTGCTGCTTTTGGATTTCCGTGTGGTTGTGTTGATTCTGGAATACGGGAATAATTTAATTTATTCCAGAAATTTTGAAGATTGTGCAATTATTCCGAAATTTTTAATATTCGCTATCATAAGTTACGACGCATTAAGTATCCCAGATATTATCAAGTGTTTATCCCGGTGAGCTAGATATGGTACTACAATATATCCCGAAAATATTAAAGGATCAAATCTAATATTTTATGAACATTTTACATTTCTGAATGTCGACCACTTTGAGTAGTACTGGGTAAATTTTAGATATTTACGTCAGAATTAAAATGATTAATGTTGCGTCGATTGTATTCCTGTAGGATTTCTTGCACTACATTGGGAATTTTATGGAATATTTTGAATCTTATTATGAATTAAGTTTGAATTCCACGTCGCCGGTCTCGCGATTTTAAAGTGTTTATGTCTCTCGTATGCTATGTATTTTCTTTTCAGGCTCCGGAATTTCTGTACAGGCCCGGATTAAGTGTGAAATAATTGTTAAAAATTAATTATGTGAAATTCGTTATCGTTTCGTATCGATTCATTATTTATGAAGAGTTTTTGTTGAGAATTTCGCTATTGTTAGGTTATCGTTTCACTATCGCTCGCTAACGTCACGCTACGTTTTGCGATTGAATAAGTAGGTTGTTGTGAGGCTTCGAGGCCTATTGAATTTGGATTTTTGTCTCGATTGTTGGAAGTTCCGTGAGGCCTGTGATTACAGTGCCGCTTTTATTTTTTGGTATCTCGAATACTGTGTGTCCCGATATTGTGTTCGGAATCTATCGTTTTGTTAGTATTTTATGTTAAGTTATCGTATGGTTTTGGCCTTTGAAATCACCTCTGATTTTTTTCTGTTTATCTTGCTAAGAAAGTAACAGCGTTAGGCCTGGGATTTAATATAACTGTGATTGTGGTTCTGGATTCTGTTCCGGAATATTTTTCGGATCTCTTTTGGCCAACGTGGTTATCCTTTTTTGAATTATCCCTAACTGTGACCACTCTCTACGTCTCAGTTTGGACGACCTGAGACTTACGCAGTGTGGCCCTATAAGTTCTGGCGCCCTTTGATCTCTCGGTCGGTATCTGGCCCACTAAGTAATCTTCCAACGAGGTCCGTCTTTGGTTAGGTGATACTAGTGTAGAGGTGACTTCAAATTTAAATCAAATTATTTTGACGCACAATTCATTGTGTGCGTTCACTTTTTGTGTTGTCCTAAGTGTCGAGTGGTAGGTGGTTGGGTTTTTTATTGCCCATTAAGGGCTTTTCCTGTATTTAAATTTTGAGACTGCTTCCCAAAAACAAGAGCGATCGTATAGCTAGATAATAATTTTTGTTTTCCGACCCATGACCCCGCGCCGTCGGTAGCTAGCCGCGCAACCGATTCAATTCGGGTCTTTTGAAGCAAAAGCCATTGCTATAATATATATTGTAATATGCAGTGGACTTAGCCTTGGTGTAGTCGTCGTCTCACCTGTAAAAAGGGAAGAGAGAGAAAACTGGGAAAAGGAGAGATTCGGATGTTGTCTTTAGGATCGGGATGTTAAAATGGGGCCCAACTGAATAATTAAAATTTAATTTCCCAGAGTGATCCTCACCTAAAGGACAACAATCGAAACGTAAGTTAAATAAGGAAACTAAGTATAAGTCTAGGATATTTATTGATAAATTAATAATAATTAACAATTTGTTGTGAACCAAATTAACGTAGAATATAAGAATATTGGTAATTAAATTATGAACTAATTGGTATTAGTTGTAAACCCAGTCGACGTAGAATATAAGAATATTCGTTATTAGATTATGAACTAAATGGAATTAGTTCGAAACAAAATTGAAAATCGAATATAGGAATATTCGTTAATAAATTATGAACTAAATGGAGTTAGTTCTAAACAAAAAATTGAAATCGAATATAGGAATATTCGTCATCAAATTATGAACTAAATGGAGTTAGTTCTAAACAAAAATTGAAATCGAATATAGGAATAGGTATTCGTTATTAATTATGAACTAATTGGAATTAGTTGAAAACATGGTTGAACTAGAATATAAGAATATTCTAATAAATTAAGAAACTTTAAGAGACGAGAAAAATAAAATACATTACCGGATCAAATGACGTAATCAGGCATTACGCTGTCTCCATTAGATAATTATAATATGGAATAATGTTTATAATAATGAATGGTATTCGGATGAAACCGGTCGTAGTATATTACCGACAAAATCAATCATTTTATACTATTTTTCTTTCCTCAATTTTCGATTTTTCAACTTGTTTACAAAAGTGAAAAAATTCCATTTCAAATTTTTTCTGGTCGCGTAACTAACTAAATATATTTAATCTATTTATTGTATTTTCTCAATTAACAATATCACTGGCACACTACCTTATAAACACTGTTTTCTAGGTAACCTGCACCAAAGTATTGCAATCAGAACATTTAAATATAATAATAATTAATATTATTAAGGGTATACAAATACTAAATGTGATATTATAAAAATAATATCACAATCTTCCCCTCCAACGATTGTTGGAAATAGGTTCAACAATAAAGGTATTGTTGAGAATTGAATACTATAAACAATTCATGAATAATTATAGAAATGATAAATTAATGACATGAAAGAAATTCTTGATCATGATAAATAATAGATTCATAAGTACATTAAGTGCAAAGCACCCTGAGCAACTATTCAACTAACTATGATTAAATAACTAACAATTAATAATCTGAAGAAGAAAACAAGAATCAACCAAACAATCTTCATTCAAACTTATTAAGACGTACGGGCAGACGGTACTTCGCAACCGGAAAATAGATAATGATCTGGAAATCATCGAGATAGAGGCTGCCGAACATCCGGATCACTCGCACAATTCTTAACAAGAATTAGAACCACTGGTTGACAAGGAGTATAACTAAAATACAAACTTAAAACAAAACTTGCTTATACTATGTTGAGAACCGCTGATTCAATTACTGTCAGTTTTATATTTTAGAAAATATAATATATTGACGCTCTCAAACGTTAAAACTAAAACGAAACTAAATCGATACTAATACGTCCTCTGAAGCATAAATCGAAAATTGCGCCAGGAACCTTAAACTAGAAATGAAATTCATGGGAACACTATTTACGAAGAATTTTGAAGTTATTAATAATAATACGTCCTCTGAAGCATAACTCGAAATTTGCGCCAGGAACCTTAAACTAGAAATGAAATTCATGGGAACACTATTTACGAAGAATTTTGAAGTTATTAATAATAATACGTCCTCTGAAGCATAACTCGAAATTTGCGCCAGGAACCTTAAACTAGAAATGAAATTCATGGGAACACTATTTACGAAGAATTTTGAAGTAATTTGTTTTTAATAACAGATTTTAATAACAGATTTTATAACAGATTTTAAATGTTCAATATGAGTATTGAATTTTTCTCCCGTAATTAGATCTTGGACAACACAACTTACGGGGCTCGTGAATTGACGAATAATTCTTGGATTGCTATAACGTGGCAGAAATTTTAAGTGAAACTTAGGATACATCTTTTGGAAATGTAGCCGCTGAACAACTTTATCTCCGATCGCGAACTTTGTATGCAAATTACGACCTTTGTTAAAATATTTAGCTTGTTTTGCATTCGATTGTTGCAAAATTTCATATATCTGTTTTGACGATAGTGAATCTTCTTTCTCCCAAACAGCCGATAAATCCCAACGCCGATCTATAGGAAATTGTATTTCTCGCCCGAGAAAAACCTTACATGGTAAGTTTTTTATACTTTCATGGTATGAAGTATTATTACTAAATGTTATGTGATCCAATAACAGATCCCAAGAAAGATGATCGTCAAAAGATTGATGAAGCAAGATAGATAAGGCAGCTCTAACATTGCGAATTACCCTCTCAACGGGATTCGAACTTGGATGATACGGGGAACTGTGATAACTTTTTGAACCCCATAGAGAACAAAATTCATTAAATATTTTTGAAGTGAAATACGTAGCGTTATCTGAAACGATACTTTTAGGAGAACCATAAGTAGTAAAAACTTTATGTAAACAGTTTATTATTGATGTAGAACTTGAATCAGGAATAGCATAAGTGATAAGCCATTTGCTATGACTATCTAAAATCAGTAGAACAAACTTATTACCTGCATGAGACTTTATTATTGGACCCATAAGGTCTATGTAAATTTTTTCCCAGGTTGTAGTTGAAGGCTTAGAAGACATGACGACTTTATCGGGATGTTGATTAACCTTATGGCGTAAACAAAATGTACATTTCTTGACAAATTCTCGTACATCTACATACATTCGAGACCACCAAAATCTTCGAGAAATCGCTCGGAAAGTTTTTGAAATACCTGGATGACTTGCCATTTGAGAATTATGGAATTGTTCTAGAATTTCATTTTTAATAGCTGAAGGAACAACAATTCGACGAACTCTTTTCTTGCCAATACATCGAACTAGGAAATTATCATGAATAGAGAAGTTAGTATGAATAATACCTTGAGTTATTTCAGATTTTATTACGCTTAAATCTGGGTCTTGGTCTTGTAAAATACGTAAATCGCTTATGGGATTGATTAGATCAACAATTTGATTGAGTTGATCAGAAGGCAGAAATGATTCGTCCGGTACATGAAAATCGGAAAAAGGACGTGATAAACAGTCAGCTGTGCAATTGTCTTTACCTCTGATGTGCTCTACTCGAAACTTGAAGCGGCTGATTCTTAGCAACCAGCGACCAACGCGTCCAAGGTTTCTAGGATGTTGTATGAGCCATTTTAAACAAGAACTATCGGTTTGAAGCAAAAACGTACGATGTGATAAATATGATTTCAATTTTTCCATCGCCCAAATACAAGCGAGAGCTTCTTGTTCATACGTACTGAATTTTTTCTCTGCAGAAGTTAATCTTCGACTAGCGTATTGGATTGGATGCAAACCATCACCAAATTCTTGAAGAAGAACGCATCCGATGTGAGTTTGACTCGCGTCTGTCTGAAGTATAAAATCACGATCAAAATCAGGAAAGCGGAGAACTGGAGCTGTGATAAGAGCTTCTTTGAGTTTCTGTATCGATCGTAAATGACTTTCTGATAAATGGAATCTGACATTCTTTTTCCTTAGGTCGTTAAGTGGAGCCATAATCTGAGCATAATCGGGAATGAACTTCGCGTAATACCCTACCATTCCAATAAATGATTGTAGATGTTTTAAATTTTTAGGGTCTGACAAATTCTTTATTGCATCCACTTTCTCGGAGTCCATAGAAAGACCACTAGAGGAAACATGATGACCCAAAAATTTAAGTTCGGATTTCGCAAAGGTGATTTTTGCAGGATTGACGGTCAAATTCGCTTCTCGTAATCGCATCAAAGTTTCTCTAACATGTATAATATGAGAATCCATATCTGGACTATAAATTAACAAGTCATCAAAAAATACAATAACGAACTTATACCTGAGATCGGCGAATATATTGAACATCAATCTATTTAGAGCACTTGGAGAAATAGATAAACCAAATGGAGCTTTATGAAATTTCCATTGACCTTCAGGGGTGACAAAAGAAGTAAGATCTTTAGATTTTTCTGTTAACTCTATTTGATAGAATGCACTGTTAAGGTCAAGTGTTGTGAAGACCTTTGCACCTTTTAAACATTGAAAAATGTGATCAATTGACGGAACGGGAAAGCTATCCATAACAACCTTCTTATTTAACTGCCTATAATCTATACACAATCGAAAACCACCGTTGGATTTCTTGACTAAGAAGGCAGGAGAAGAATAAGGAGATTTACTTTCAGATATTATGCCTTTATCTAATAAATCACTAATGTGTTCCCTCATTATTTTAGCTTGCGGGGGAGATAAAGGATATGGAGATTTTCTAATAGGAACATTGTCAGTCAACTGGACCGCATATTTGAAATTCAAAGCTTGACCAAGTCGATCGGTCAGTACATCGGGAAACTCATTTTGTAATTGTTGAAATAACTCAACAGAAGAATCGACTTCAATAATATTACCTATTGACGAACAAGTAATCAGAGAGGGAAATGGTAAAAATGGAACGATTATGGAAGAATCAAACTTAAAGGTTAAAGTATTATTATTACAATTAAGTTCGACATTCATTTGGCGTAAAGCTTCAAAACCTATAATGACTGGATAGTTCAGTTTTTTCATAATGTGGAAATTAAGTTTCCAAGTTAAATAGCTTATTTTTACCACGAGAGATAAATTAGACTGAGACTTTAAAATAGTACCATCAGCTAATTGAGCATATGAAGTTGAATCATACAAAGAACCTAATTTTAATGGAACTAAATAGTCAGCTAAGTTCTGATTAATATAGTTTTTTGTTGATCCCGTGTCTAACAGAGCTGTTGCACGAATTTGTTGAAAAAAGAGATGCACGATAGGTAGGGAAGGAAGGTTCGATTTAAGAGAATTTGTATTCGGAGATGGAGAAAGTTCGTTGAAATGGGGTTCAACTTTCGGAGTACTTAGGCGTCTTAAACTAGAGGCAGATTGAGAAATGGAATTGTTTGGATCGGGCTTAATATTTAAATTAGAAACTGGAGCTTTTGTCTCAGTAATTTGTTCTATGAGACAGTTATTACTACGAATTTTGATAGGCCTGGTCAGTCATTTATTTTCAGGTAGAATAGCCCTTTGAGTGACCTGGGAAAGACGAATTGGACGGACGGGACATTGAGAAAGATAATGCCCTGGTTGCTTACAATATCTACAAACTATAGGATTAGAATTAGATAAAGTTCGTTCGACAGGAACAACACTATACGAAGAGCGTTGCCTATCGACCGCCCTCATTCTTTTAGTTAAATTTCGGAGTTCCTCCAGCGAGGTAGGCGGATCGCGGTACTGAAGGTACTTGAAAGTTTGTTGGTTTTGATTCAACCATAATTTCGCAACTATTTCAGCTTCAGTATACGGGGAATTAAATAGAAAAGTATACTTGAGAATGTCCTCGACATATTCAGGGAAACCTTCAGAGTGACCCTGTTTTCTATTAACAAAGCGTTCGGCCAAAATAGCACGATCAATGGACGTTGTAAATTGATTTAGGATGTCCTTTTTTAATTGAGACCAGTTGGAATCCATGGTAATTCTCTGAGTCCACCAGATGCGTAAAGAATCTTCAGTTTTAAAGATTAACAACTTAAATATAGTCAGGTACGGAACAAAGGGTACGGACATAATAGCATCTACTTCCAGAATAAATTTTATCAACATTTCCAGATCGGAACCATTAACACAGGGTACTTTAACAGTTAAATCCTTTAAATCTGTAATCGAAAATATCGATTGGTTCTGGATTATTGCAGTACTTTGGTGTAACTCACCCTGAGGCTCTGATAAAGGAACACTATTTTCTGGCACTGTTGCAGAAGTCCCTTGAACGGCGTGTTCAGAAGACTCCAAGAGATGAAGCGCTCTCGGAGAATCGGGTGCGGAAGAGGTCGATTTTTGACGTGTTTTTGGCATGTTGACAGTGATGAATAGAGAAGACAAGTGATGAATAGAGAAGACAAGTCTTGAGACACTAACTACCGGCTCTGCTACCAATTTGTAATATGCAGTGGACTTAGCCTTGGTGTAGTCGTCGTCTCACCTGTAAAAAGGGAAGAGAGAGAAAACTGGGAAAAGGAGAGATTCGGATGTTGTCTTTAGGATCGGGATGTTAAAATGGGGCCCAACTGAATAATTAAAATTTAATTTCCCAGAGTGATCCTCACCTAAAGGACAACAATCGAAACGTAAGTTAAATAAGGAAACTAAGTATAAGTCTAGGATATTTATTGATAAATTAATAATAATTAACAATTTGTTGTGAACCAAATTAACGTAGAATATAAGAATATTGGTAATTAAATTATGAACTAATTGGTATTAGTTGTAAACCCAGTCGACGTAGAATATAAGAATATTCGTTATTAGATTATGAACTAAATGGAATTAGTTCGAAACAAAATTGAAAATCGAATATAGGAATATTCGTTAATAAATTATGAACTAAATGGAGTTAGTTCTAAACAAAAAATTGAAATCGAATATAGGAATATTCGTCATCAAATTATGAACTAAATGGAGTTAGTTCTAAACAAAAATTGAAATCGAATATAGGAATAGGTATTCGTTATTAATTATGAACTAATTGGAATTAGTTGAAAACATGGTTGAACTAGAATATAAGAATATTCTAATAAATTAAGAAACTTTAAGAGACGAGAAAAATAAAATACATTACCGGATCAAATGACGTAATCAGGCATTACGCTGTCTCCATTAGATAATTATAATATGGAATAATGTTTATAATAATGAATGGTATTCGGATGAAACCAGTCGTAGTATATTACCGACAAAATCAATCATTTTATACTATTTTTCTTTCCTCAATTTTCGATTTTTCAACTTGTTTACAAAAGTGAAAAAATTCCATTTCAAATTTTTTCTGGTCGCGTAACTAACTAAATATATTTAATCTATTTATTGTATTTTCTCAATTAACAATATCACTGGCACACTACCTTATAAACACTGTTTTCTAGGTAACCTGCACCAAAGTATTGCAATCAGAACATTTAAATATAATAATAATTAATATTATTAAGGGTATACAAATACTAAATGTGATATTATAAAAATAATATCACAATATATATATATATATATATTATAGCAATGGCTTTTGCTCCAAAAGACCCGAATTTAATCGGTTGCGCGGCTAGCTACAGAAGGCGCGGGGTCATGGGTCGGAGAACAAAAAATTATTATCTAGCTATACGATCGCTCTTGTTTTTGCAAAGCAGCCCTAAATTCAACTACAGGAAAAGCCCTTACTGGGCAATAAAAAACCCAACCACCTACCACTCGACACTTAGGACAACACAAAAGTGAACGCACACAATAAATCGTGCGTCAAAATAATTCAATTTAAATTTGAAATCCCTCTTAACTCAGGATCACCCAACCAGAGACGGACCTCGATGGAAAATTAATTAGTGGGCCAGATACCGACCGAGAGATCGAAGGGCGCCAGAACTTATAGGGCCACACTGCGTAAGTCTCAGGTCGTCCAAACTGAGACAGCGAGAGTGGTCACAGTTAGGGATAATTCGAAGAAGATAACCACGTTGGCCAAAGGAGATCCGAAAAATATTCCGGAACAGAGTCCAGAACCACAATCACAGTTATATTAATCCCAGGCCTAACGCTGTTACTTCCTTAGCAAGATAAACAGAAAAAAATCAGAGGTGATTTCAAAGCCAATACCACACGATAACTTAACCTAAACTACCAACAAAACACAGATTACGAACACAATATCGGGACACACAGTATTCGAGATACCAAAAGATAAAAAGGCGGCCCTGTAATCACAGGTCCCACGGAACTTCCAACAATCGATACTAAAATCCTAATTCAATAGCCCTCGAAGCCTCACAAGAACTTACTTATTCAATCGCAAAACGCTAGCGTGACGTTAGCGAGCGATAGCGGAAACGATAACCTAACGATAGCGAAATTCTCAACACAAAACCTTCATAAATAATGAAGCGATACGGAACGATAACGAAATTCACATAATTAATCTTTAACAATTATTTCACACTTAATCCGGGCCTGTACAGAAATTCCTGAGCCTGAAAATAAAATACATAGCATAGGACTCGGGACATAAACACTTTAAAATCGCGAGACTGGCGACGTGGAATTCAAACTTAATTCGTAATAAGATTCAAAATATTCTAGAAAATTCCCAATGTAGTGCAAGAAATCCTACAGAAATGCAATCGACGCACTATTTATCATTTTAATTCTGACGTAAATATCTAAATTGACCCAGTACTACTCAAAGTGGTCGACACTCAGAAATGTAAAATGTTCATAAAATATTAGATGTTATCCTTTAATATTTTCGGGATATATTGTAGTACCATATCTATCCCACTAGGATAGACACTTGATAATATTCTGGGATACTTTATGCGTCGTCACTTATGATAGCGAATATTAAAAATTTCGGAATCATTGCAAAATCTTCAAAATTTCTGGAATAAATTAAATTATTCCCGTATTCCAGAATCAACACAACCACACGGAAATCCAAAAGCAGCAACCTATAATCCCTAAACGAGGAGAAGCCGCTTGGCTTCTTTATGGTTATTGTTTGCACGGTAAGCTAACTATATCAAATAACAACGGTCCAACAATGGAAATACGGAAAATAAATCAATTTTCGGGAATTAGGAAAACTAGGAAGGTCGACCAATACAGGAATCGAAGCAGAAAACAACGCCGAATCCAAAATCCAAGACTAAAATAATACAGCTCCAAAACGAAAAGTACAAATCAAAATCCAAAATCCCAAAAATAAAAAGTATTTTATTTGTCAGAACATTCAACCATTAATTCTTGATTGTTTAACAGACACGATGTGTATCCGACGGCCGCTGTCTCTCGTCTGTCGTTTTTTCGAGTCTTATCAGTTCACGACGAACCACAACATCAACGAGCTCACTTTATCCACACTAAAAACATCTATTCGTCTACCGCACTTATAGAGATCATATCTAGCCAGTCTTGTTAATTTCTGTTCTAGTTTTGTACGCTTCGTTGTCAACGTTCGCTAGTCTGCATTGACGTCATCATATCAATACAGTGGGGTCCCGAAGTAATTATATCAACATAAAATGCTTTGAAGTTAAAATTGTACCGCTATCTACTAGATGTACCAAAGGGCTAATTGCCCCCCTAACTACGACTAAAATTAGCCCCTTATTATATATATATATACATATATAAATAGACATTTCCAAAAATGGTGCCAAAGTATTCAGGAGGCTATGAAACGTCGAGAAATTTTGGTCCGACCCCTAGGTCCCGCCATCCGACCGACACCAACAGTGTATGTGCCATATGGCAAATACACTAATAATAGTCGATTTTTCATCTGCCACCCCCCGACATTAAGTCTGGTCTTTTATAACCCGGAGCGCGCCATCTGTATGACGTATGTATGTATTATGTAAAATAGTTTCATATCGATATCCTTCCAATTGTTTTCATTCATTACAGAGTAAAAATAATTAGTTTTACTATTATAAAAGTATGCAATTTTTCGAATAATAGAAAAAAATCGATTTTTCCACAAAAATCGATTATTTCTTCAAAAATCGATTTTTTCCAAATCGATTTATATTGAAAAGAGAAAAATCGATTATTAAATAATCGATTTTTTTACTCAATGTCACATTCCTACCTGAAATTACTAGCTATAAAGTGTACGCAAGACAAGTTCAAGGTTAGCACAACAACTACGTCATCAGCGAATGTTCTAGAAGGAAACTAACTACTATAGCGAGAATGGTTCTTTTACAAAAAAAAACTAACATCTATTCAAACGAAATTATTATGCGTTAAGATGCCTGATAGCCGGCCGGTGTCCTCTTTATGTTCATTCATCACGGTCGCCTACCGCGTTTAGCAAACAGCTAACTTACTAGTAACTAGACGTAGGCATTAAGAGGCTTCCACACTATGGCAAAACTGCTTTAGAATAAAAAAATAATGGATTCTTATATTACTAGCGAATGAATAGTGACCCAGAGGTGGAAAAAATATTACTAGTAAGTCTAGATGAGGGGAATACATCGTTAGACTGGAAAAGTCCGTAACCCCCGGAATTACGACGAGAATTGGCATGTTATAACATATACACAATAAAATTCATTAATAAATATAATAATTTTGTTCAATGCTGCAAATATCCCCGGCAGAAAGAAAAGCGCGATTATATCTCTAACGTCAGATCAAGCAAGGCACACAATAAAGAAGGCAGAGCAAATATTCCTGCCCAAAATGATGTGAATGACCCTAAAAGTGTTGCTGACATATTTTCTAAATATTATTCTACGATTGCAGAAAAAAATTAAATGATCGGTATAATAGTAGGTACTATTGTTTCCAATACTTGTACAGTTAAACCAATTACTGTCAGTGATTCTTTATTCTTTGATTATATATCAGAACAAGAGTTTAATACAATAAATATTCCCTTAATAATAAAAAAATGGCTGGAACCGATGAAATTTCTTCCTGGATTTTAAAGCAATGTAAAATTTCTTTATTATATCCCCTAACAACCATTAAATCATTCTATTAAATCAGGTAATTTTCCCAATTTATTAAAAACTGCTTTAGTAAAACCTTTATACAAAAAGCATGATCACAAGACTGTAGACAATTATAGACCTATCTCTATTTTATCATCACTATCAAATGTCTTTGAACGTGTTATCTTTAATCGTGTTATGAATTTCTTAATTAAATATAATATCTTGTGTGCTAACTAACATGGATTTATTCAAAAGAAATCTAGCCTTACAGCTACTGTTCACATTGTTGAAAAAAATTATGATGCAATTGATAAAAAAATGTATGTTGTAGACATATTTTTTGATCTAGCAAGGTCCTTTGACAGTACTTCGAAGAGTTTCTTATAGAAAAATTATTTACTATTGGTATACGAGGTAACTCTCTCCATTTAATTCGCTCATACTTGACTAATAGAAATTAACATTAGAGTCCCGCAAGGATCTGTTCTTGGTCCTTTTATCAATGACTTTCCTTATAGACGTGGTCGTTATTTCACGTCACTAGTTACAATAACTAGCTACGCGGTATGTAACCGAATCACTAGTTTCGAGTTACATTACAAGTAGTGATTTTTGCAAATGCGTTACTAAGCGGAAGTAACCCGAACACGCACATGCCGTGATTTAAGTGTATAGCTACAAACACTTATAGATAGTGATTTAATGTATTTTAGTTTCGTCTCGTTTCGTGTGTAACTGTATAGTTGTTAACTGGTGGAGGTATTTATGCAAGCAATCACAGTAGCTGAATAAAATTAACTAGTTACAAAAATCACTAGTTTTGAAACAGGTGACGCCAACGAAGTCACTGGTTTCGTTACGTTTCTTGAAAATAACGTAACGACCCACGTCTATTTCCTTATTTTATTAAAGAAGGTGTAACATTAAAGTGTTACAATTATTTACGTTATTTTTTTTAAATATTTTTTGTTGCACGCCACTGTTGGTTTGCTGTAATATTTCTGATTATTTAATACTGTAAGAAAATTATATAGCACCTCCATCACTTTAAATTCTAGAATATTTTTCATAAAATCAAGGCAAGTTTGGTTTTAAAAATTCGAACCGTCGGGAGTTCAATTTTTTCATTTTGAAGACACCAATTATTACTGTGGCCGTATCGTATATATTTTTTTCCACAGTAAATTTAATTGTGTGCTTTTTTTGCTTTGAGAAAGTTCCACGCTCTGAAATACAGTTGTTTGGGCGTGTTCAGCTGTTGTAATAACGCCACTCGTCTTAAATCGGACACGCAAACGTACGGTACGTGCCGAATGGCACGTAGCGCACGTTTCATGCACTTTGCCTTCCTTGTAGTCGGTGGCCGTCGCACCGGCGATCGGCTTGACTTCGTGAGCAGTGCGTCGTTATCGTCTCTCTTTCTCAACAGATTCAATTCCAACTTCGAATTGAGCACGATGTAGGGATGGTCTTCGGCGAAGCCGAGCATGACGTTCAACGGTATCAAGACCTCGAACTCGTTTTTTCCGTCGACGAACTGTGAACTTTCCTCTTTGTTTCTGCCAATTTCGGGCATGAACCATCCGGCGTCGCAGAGATTCTTCATTTTTACGATCGGTGAAAGACGCGTAGCCCTTCATCAGTTCGGTTCTTCCGTGATCGCGCACCTTAGCGACTTTGGTCTCGCCAAATTTCAACGAAACGTTTTCCCACGGCAGTACCGGACCGTTGTTGACGAATTTGCTGCCGCATTTTTCGTTTCCGGTCTGTATTTTTCCTTCGATCTTCACGAAGCTTTCTTGCGGGAACGTGCAAAATCCTGCTTGGCGATGATGAATTTATGAAATCATTGTACGAATACGTGTTCGTTTTGTACGGTTTATACTTGAAATATTCGCGTCTGGTGATTTCGTTGTCGATTGTCACTTTTCCGTCCACGTCGAGAATATGCGAGGAAGTCATTTTTCGTCTTCTCACTTCTTGCGTTTTCAATCCCAAAGATATCAGAATCCGTTGGTTTTTCAGCGTCAAACGTTTACGAGCCACGCAGGATGAATTCTCTACGAGCTTGTCTCGTGCACTGTTGAAATTCCGTCCGGTCGCACGCTTTTTATAATATTTGTGCGTCCAGTTTATGACCATCACGCGTTCTTCTTCACGTACAAAGTGACGGTCAGTTCTTCTCCTCTTTAAGTCCACGGGTCGATTGTTTTGATCGGCCAAGTCTACGACGATTTTCATGATTTAAGTTTCCAACATCCAATTGGACGGCGATAAGATTATTTTGAATCCGGGGTCGACGTTCGGATAGAAACTGAACAGAGATTGGTTCGGTGCTTCGTTTCCGAACATACCGCAAACTACCAAACATTATTGGACGATGGCCACGCAGATATCCAGACCTCGATACATACTTTTGATATTTCAAATCGATCGATTGTGAACGCAGAATACTATCGCGACAGCAATGAGGAGCGCCGTTCGAGCTGAAAACGTTCAGAGCCGTATGTCTCATGTGGATATTCGACTGTTCGAAGCAATCTGAGACGATCAAGACCGGTCCGGTCGACATAGTGCTAAAATCGAAGCCCGAGAAAACTTTCCCGAAAAGACGAACGCGTGCGCAGTGATAATAGACGAACACTTGTACGCATATTATCCTCTCAGCAACGCGGTGCGAGAGCAGGTGTTGTATTAAAAGCGGCGAAAATACGGCGAGAGCGTTCAGTCTGTCGCAAACATGGAAGGTGCGTGCATCATAGACGTTCAATTCGTGGTCAGAAATGACAAAGACATTACGCGAAAGAAATCGCCATCGCTGACGTCGGCGCACGTCGCTTACGCGACAGCGACGTGATTCTGTTGATTCGGTCCGCCATATACGGAAACAAATCTGACAGGACAAGCGCAAAGATACAGCGACTACGACTATCGTCACATTCACGGACTGCGTTGGCAGAGCATCGAAGACCGTCATCGCTATTCTACTCTCTCAATTTCAAACAATAACAAACTCACAATCTTATTTCTTATGGGGTAAAAATAAATAGATTCAATGTAAAATGCAACGTGTAATGTGCAAAAAGTGACGCCACACTTCTTTCAACGCATACAAATGAGATAAATAAGATAAGATAAAAATAAATTACCTGATGAAACTGCATGGGTAATCCAGACGTATATTGTTTGCCGCACGCTTCTTCAAATTGTTCAGGAGTAATGCCCATATCTTCCATGTAACTGCCTAGCATTAAATCAACCTACAAAATAATAAAAACAAATTAGTTCTGTGTCCAATTATAAAACTTTACATTATTATTTTTAACTCACTAAATTTTTGAATTCCTCGTATATTTTTCTGTATTCGGCATCTTCTCTATTTGTCGGCTCAAATACTGAAAAAGTATAAAAACATAATATTACATGCTTTTTATTTTTGATGTGAAACATCTTTAGGCACGGGTGTAAAATCATTTGAATGTTAAGTCTCCAAATGTTACGTCACGTCATCCGCACTAATACTGTTACCAGCGCTGGATTTACATTAGGGGTACTAGGGTCTAGTGCCCAAGGCGGCAAATTTTCAGGAGCGGCAAAATTTGGAACGTGAAAACATATTATTATGAACACTGCAGTTTTATTTACAAAATTGTGAAAAAAACTTTAGTGTGGGGCAGTATTTTTCACGGTGCCGCACTTAGGGTAAATCCGGCCCTGACTGTTACACACTCGCTATGTTAAGTGTGTGTGTGTGTGTGTGTGTGTGTGTGTGTGAATATCTGTGTATTGCTGTTTCAATACGGAGAGAGTTTCTCGATTCTAAAAAAATTTCACTAATTACGATAACTATATAAGGAACTCCTGTGCAAAATTTGTTATCCCCCCGCGAGAACCTTCCCCCCTAATTTGTTATCCCACCGCGAGAATCCCCCCTAACTTGTTATCCCCCCGCGAGAAACTTACCCCCTTATTTATTACCCCCCCACCCGCGAGAATTTCCCCCCCTAATTTGTTATCCCACCGCGAGAATCTCCCCACCTAATTTGTTATCCCACCGCGAGATTCTCCCCCCTAATTTGTTATCCCAGCGCAAGAATCTCCCCCCCCTAATTTTTTATCCCAGCGCGAGAATCTCCCCCCCTAATTTTTTATCCCACCGCGAGAATCTCCCCCCTAATTTGTTATCCCCCCGAGAGAATGTCCCCCCCCCTAATTTGTTAACACCCCGCGAGAATCTCCCCCCTAATTTGTTATCCCCCCGCGAGAATCTCCACCTCTAATTTGTTATCCCCCGCAAAAATCTTCCCCCCTAATTTATTATGCCCCCGCGATAATCTTCCCCCTAATTTGTTATCCCACTCGAGATTCTCCCCCCCCCCCCCCCGAGTAGCTTTCTATTAGTGAAAGAATTTTTAGAATCGGTTTAGTAGTTCCAGAGATAACACAAAAACAAATCTATCCCACGGGAACCGTACATTTTTCCGGGATAAAAATTAGCCTATAACATTCTCTGACCCCTAAACTACCACTATGCAAAATATCATGTCGATCCCTTGCTCAATGAAAAACAAAAACAAAACTATCCCACGGGAACCGTACATTTATCCGTGATAAAAAGTAGCCTATGTGCTATTCCAGACTATAATCTATCTCTGTACCAAATTTCATCCAGATCCGTTCAGCCGTTCTGGCGTGATTGAGTAACAAACATCCATCCATCCATTTATCCAAACTTTCACATTTATAATATTAGTTAGATTAGATTAGATATATAAATATATATAGTATACTAGCCGTTACCCGTGGCTTCGCCCACGTATTTTAAGATTTATAATTTATTATCCCCCCGCGAGAAATTCTCCTCCTGCGAAGCGAAGCCGGGCTGGTAGTGTTTATTCGCTCGAATTTTATAATATATAACACACTCGCTTCGCTCGTTCGCTCGGATTTTATTAATACATTACTCACTCGCTTCGCTCGTTCGCTCGAATATTAATAATACATTACTCACTCGCATCGCTCACTCGCTCGAATTTTATTAATACATTATTGCTCGCCTACAATATCTATATAAGGAACTCCTGTGCAAAATTTGTTACCCCCCGTGAGAATCTCCCCCCTAATTTGTCATTCCCCGCGAGAATCTCCCCCCCTAATTTGTTATTCCCAGCGAGAATCTCCCCCCCTGCGTAGCTTTCTATTAGTGAAAGAATTTTTAGAATCGGTTTAGTAGTTTTAGAGATAAAACAAAAACAAATCTATCCCACGGGAACCGTACGTTTTTCCGGGATAAAAAGTAGCTTATAACATTCTCTGACCCCTAAACTACCACTATGGAAAAAATCATGTCGATCCCTTGCTCAGTGAAAAACAAAAACAAAACTATCCCACGGGAACCGTACATTTTTCCGGGATAAAAAGTAGCCTATGTGCTATTCTAGACTATAATCTATCTCTGTGCCAAATTTCATCCAGATCCGTTCAGCCGTTCCGACGTGATTGAGTAACAAACATCCATGCATACATCCATCCAAACTTTCACATTTATAATATTAGTTAGACTAGCCGTTACCCGTGGCTTCGCCCACGTATTTTACGATTTAAGGTGCATTTTCATGTGACGCTAGACGCTGGCGTCTAGCGTCAAATGTGGTCACGTGACATAAACGCCATCTTGAAAAACTGTAGCGTCAAGTTCCAGCGTCAAATTTTAGCGTCAACAGACAGCAAGGTTTTGACAGTTGTAAACTTGTAAAGAGAGCGTCAAATAAAGACATCCATAAATCAAAACCCTGGTGAATTTGTTATAATAATTAATAAATAAGCTCTTTGTAAATTTATTAACAGAAAAGACAATGTCTGAATACGATTATCAAAAATGAAATTCCCATATTTTTGACTTAAATAACCGGCGAAAGTACACGAATTATAAGGAATAAAAATTAAAAATATAACTATGCTTACTTTTTTATAGGTAATTATATGCACTACCAGAATATGAGAAAAAAATAAATTGTATCTTGAGAAATTTTAATGTTTTTAGTATTCAATAAAAAAAAATTGTTTTGTTCTAAGTGAGACGGGAATTTTAATTAACCATCGAAAAACCATCAGGTGATAGTATTTTCCTTAATAAATAGGTACTTTCGAAGTAATAAAATCAATGGGTTAAATTCGTAGAATCAACCCCCTAGTAGCAACATAAAGCAATTCTTTAGCAAGCCTGTGTGTTGATACTTGATGCACAACTCAGTACCTAGCTGTAGAAAACTCGTATCATTAATGACCAGAGACAACTAATGACGCCAGCGTAAAAGCTAAACAATGTTTAGCTTTGACGCTACATTTTTTTCAATATGGCGTTTATGTCACGTGACCACATTTGACGCTAGAAGCCAGCGTCGAGCGTCACATGAAAATGCACCTTTACAATTTTATTTATCGATCGAGATTGAGATTGCTTGGAATCGAGGGTTTTTTAAAAAATTTTATTATACAATACAATGTACCCACTTCAACCTATAAGAAAACAGAAAATATAACTAACTTAACGACAAATATCTGGGTGACCGAGCTTTGCTCGGATGAGATCAATAAAAATAGTACTTACTGTGAGATATTGATTTTGTATTATTTTCTCAGAATATTATTCCGAAACGATTAACTGTCAGAATATTTTGACACAAAGTAGTTTGTTTTTTCCAAAGCATACTCACCATACGACACTGTTTTATAACGTCAAAAAACTGTTTTTTTAAATTTTATTAATACCTACATTACTCACTCGCTTCGCTCGTTCGTTTGAATATTATTAATTCCTTCTTCGCTCGTTCGCTCGAATTTTATTAATACATTACTCACTCGCTTCGCTCGAATATTAATAATATATTACATTTGTTATCCCCCTCGAGAATCTCCCCCACCTAATTTGTTATCCCCCCGCGAGAATGTCCCCACCTAATTTGTTATCCCCCCGCGAGAATCACCCCCCCCTAATTTGTTATCCTCCCGCGAGAATCTTCCCCCCTAATTTGTCATCCCCCCGCGAGAATCTTCCCCCTAATTTTTTATTCTTTGCTCGTACGCTCGAATTTTATAAATACATTACTCACTCACTTCGCTCGTTCGCTCGAATATTAATAATACATTACCCACTCGCTTCGTTCGTTCGCTTGAATATGATTAATATATTACTCACTCGCTCCGCTCATTCGCTTGAATGTTATAAATACATTACTCACTCGCTTTGCTCGTTCGCTCGAATTTTTTAATACATTACTCACTCGCTCCGCTCGTTCGCTCGAATATTAATAATACATTACTCACTCGCTTCGCTCGTTCGCTCCAATTTTATTAATACATTATTGCTCATCTACGATACCTATATAAGAAACTCCTGCGCAAAATTTGTTATCCCCCGCGAGAACTTTCCCCCCGAATTTGTTATCCCACCGCGAGAATCCCCCCTAACTTCTTATCCCCCCGCGAGAAACTTACCTCCTAATTTGTTACCCCCTCCCCGCGAGAATTCCCCCCCCATTTTGTTATCCCCCCGCGAGAACCTTCCCCCCTAATTTGTTATCCCACCGCGAGAATCTCCCCACATAATTTGTTATCCCACCGCGAGAACCTTCCCCCCTAATTTGCTATCCCACCGCGAGAATCTCCCCACCTAATTTGTTATCCCACCGCGAGATTCTCCCCCCCTAATTTGTTATCCCAGCGCAAGAATCTCTCCCCCTTAATTTTTTATCCCAGCGCGAGAACCTCCCCCCCCTAATTTTTTATCCCAGCGCGAGAATCTCCCCCATAATTTGTTATCCCCCCCGAGAGAATCTCCCCCCCCCCTAATTTGTTATCCCCCCGCGAGAATCTCCCCCCCTAATTTGTTATCCCTCCGCGAGAATCTCCACCCCTAATTTGTTATCCCCCCGCAAGAATCTTCCCCCCTAATTTGTTATCCCTCCGCGAGAATTTCCCCCTAATTTGTAATCCCCCCGCGAGAATCTTCCCCCTTAATTAGTTATCCCCCCGCGAGAAACTTGCCCCCTAATTTGTTATCCCCCCGCGAGAATCTCCCCCCCCCCTGCGTAGCTTTCTATTAGTGAAAGAATTTTTAGAATCGGTTTAGTAGTAACAGAGATAAAACAAAAACAAATCTATCCCACGGGAACCGTACATTTTTTCGGGATAAAAATTAGCCTATAACATTCTCTGACCCCTAAACTACCACTATGCAAAAAATCATGTCGATCCCTTGCTCAATGAAAAACAAAAACAAAACTATCCCACGGGAACCGTACATTTTTCCGGGATAAAAAGTAGCCTATGTGCTATTCCAGACTATAATCTATCTCTGTACCAAATTTCATCCAGATCG
This sequence comes from Mongoloraphidia duomilia, assembly GCA_039654895.1. NCBI lineage: Eukaryota > Metazoa > Arthropoda > Insecta > Raphidioptera > Raphidiidae > Mongoloraphidia > Mongoloraphidia duomilia. The sequence goes on from CM077523.1 coordinate 16,223,414, forward strand.
GTTCAGCCGTTCTGGCGTGATTGAGTAACAAACACCCATACATCCATCCATCCATCCATCCATCCAAACTTTCACATTTATAATATTAGTTAGACTAGTTAGATTAGATTAGATTAGATTAGATTAGAAAATTATATTTATATATTTTATATATATATATAGTTAGAAGTTAGATTAGATTAGATAGTTAGATGTACATATACAGGGTGCGTTCAACCACCCGTATCAGTTGTTTTTTTTTTCGAAAACGGTTAGTCGTAGAGAGTTGTGTCAAAAATTTGTATTATAAAGGCCCTAATAAAGAATCGAATTGTGATATCTTTTTTCCGGGAAGGTCGGCTTCCCTATTAGTTTGTTCCAGAATGTCCAGAACTCCGGAATTATAAATGTAACTATAGGTCGAAAGTGGTATTGTTGAAAAGATCTTTAAAAAATTTGCAAGTTTTGTACGTTTTTTTTTATTACTGCCACCCCTGTTAAGTAATATTTGTTTGAAATTACTAAATTAAAATGTCATTATAACGAACTTTTTAAAAGTCCACATTTAAAATCTAGTTACCTATCTATCGATCATTAAACACTGAAGAAGTACACTCACAGTATAACCAGAAGAGCTCAGTGGGCTTGAGAATAGCCGAGCGTGTAGCAGTGCTGTTGTTTACATGGCGTTGCTATGGTTCCTCTATTACAAGTCCCCAGTTCCCAAGTTCTAGCCCGAGAGCTGGTAAGTGTCAATTGAATTTTCAATTTATTATTAAAAAAAAATATAATGAATTGAAAATATGAATTGGTGCTAGGCCCAAATAACCTTAGCTGTTGGTGGTCTTTAAAACACAACACAAGAAGAGCTCAGTAGTGTGTATTAAAGAGTAAATGGAAGACAGTTTGAACACTTGTGACAATGTCTAAGGTTGCTAGATTTTTAATGCCGACTTCGATCGTTATTATGAAATTTTGATTTAATAATTTCAAACGATTTTTACTTAACAGGGGTGGCAGTAATTAAATAATTTTTCCTACAAAACTTGCCTATTTTTTAAAGAGCTTTTCAACAGCACCACTTTCAACCTATCGTGCTTTCTAAAATTCCCGAGTTTTGAACATATAATAATTTATATTTATATTATATTTACAGGGGTGGCAGTAATAAAAAAAAAATTCCTACAAAACTTGCTTATTTTTTAAAGATCTTTTCAACAATACCACTTTCGACCTATCTTACATTTATAATTCCGGACTTCTGGACATTCTGGAGCAAACTAATAGGGAAGCCGACCTTCCCGGAAAAAAATTATCACCATTCGATTCTTTATTAGGGCTTTTATAATACAAATTTTTGACACAACTCTCTACGACTAACCGTTTTCGAAAAAAACGACTGATACGGGTGGTCGAACTCACCCTGTATATATATAAACATTTCCAAAAATGATGCCAAATTGTTCAGGAGGCTATGAAACGTCGAGAAATTTTGGTCCGACCCCTAGGTCCCGCCATCCGACCGACACCAATACTGTATGTGCCATATGGCAAATACACTAATAATGAATTGAAAATATGAATTGGTGCTAGGCCCAAATAACCTTAGCTGTTTGTGGTCTTTAAAACACAATTTAACAATTTTCGAAAAAAAAATTTACAGTTCTAACAGCACGTAGACTAGATTAACAACTTTTCATTATAAAGTTTTTTGGTAAAATGTTTTTAACGTAGGTACAGGCACTTGGAAATTTTTTCAAAATTCAATTTTTTTTGAAAAGACAAAATCTGTTAAAGTTTCATTAGCACGCCATCTAGATAAATAACTTTTCTCTATGAAGTTTTCTTGTAAAACGATTCTTGATAGATATACTATAGGCACTAGAAAATATTTTCAAAATTCAAAATTTTTGAAAAAAGTCAAAGTTTGTGTAGAGTTCCAATGGAAGCCCCATCTAGATCATCTAGATGGCCTTCCATTGGAACTCTAAACAAACTTTGACTTTTTTCAAAAATTTTGTAGTAGATGAACTTCTCTATAAAGTTTTCTTGTAAAACAATTCTTAACGTGGATACGGGCACTTAGAAATATTTTCAAAATTCAAAATTTTTTAAAAAAGTCAAAATTTGTTTAGAGTTCCAGTAGCATGCCGTCTAGATAAAGAACTGTTCTCTATAAAGTTTTCTTGTAAAATTTAACGTAGGTACGGGCATTTAAAAATATTTTCAAAATTCAAAATTTACCTACGTTAAGAATCGTTCTACAAGAAAACTTCATAGAGAAAAGTTATTTATCTAGACGGCGTGCTATTGGAACTCCAAACAAATTTTGACTTTTTCAAAAAAAATTGAATTTTGCCTGTACCTACCTACGTTAAAAACCATTTAACCAAAAAACTTTATAAGGAAAAGTTTTTAATCTAGTCTGCGTGCTGCTAGAACTGTATTTTTAGGCGCGACCTAAGCGAAGCTAGAAGCGCCTATATACACTCGCTTTGTCTGTATGTCTATGAATCTGTGACGTTTTTTTTTGTATCAGTCGTACAGCCCAAACGGCTTTACCGATTTTAAAAAACTTCTTTTTGTTCGAAACCTCTCGGGGTCTATTTGATCCTAACGTCACCCGATTTTTTAATTGTGGCCCCAGAGGGGAGCAAATTAGAAAAAACGGTGTTTTTTGCTTATAGTTTGCTCAATTTAAGTCAGATCGATTCGAAACCTGTCTTAAACGAAAGAGGAGAAAATTTTAGATAGATTTTATGTATAATATTGTGTCAACACAATTTTTTTATACAGATTGATATGCAAATATAAATATAAATGCGACTTTATCTAATAAATCGCGAACTTGTTTCGGTTGTCTTTATCGGTGGCACAGTGTGATATGGAAATTGTTCCGGCATCACGCAAAAGCAACCAGACTGAGTTTCAAACAAAAACGTATGATCAGACTTCACGCAAAAGCAATTAGGTAGTAGATGCTTCGTTTTTTTGAAGCTATGTTTCAGATGGGGACCTAAATCATAAAAAGTGAAACGTTACGTCACGAAAAAGTGTAACGCCACTTTTGTAAAAATTACACGATCCTTTTGAAAATTAATATTTGATAGTTTTATAGGACACAAAAAAATAAAATGCCGTCAGATTTCAAAATGGCACATGTACTTTTTTGTAAAAATTATCCGATTCTTTTGAAGATTGATATTTGACAGTTTCATAGGACACAAAAAATAAAATGACGTCAGATTTCAAAATGGCGGCCATATGTACTCTTTTGTAAAAATTATCCGATTCTTTTGAAAATTGATATTTGAGAGTTTCATTGGACACAAAAAAATAAAATAACGTCAGATTTCAAAATGATGGCCATAATATGTACTTTTTTGTAAAAATTATCCGATCCTTTTGAAAATTGATATATGCGAAATTTATAGAACACAAAAAAATAAAATGACGTCAGATTTCAAAATGGCGGCCATAATATGTACTTTTTTGTAAAAATTATCCGATCCTTTTGAAAATTGATATATGCGAAATTTATAGAACACAAAAAAATAAAATAACGTCAGATTTCAAAATGGCGGCCATATGTACTTTTTTGTAAAAATTATCCGATCCTTTTGAAAATTGATATTTGAGAGTTCTACAGGACACAAAAAAATAAAATTAATTCAGATTTCAAAATGGCGCCTGTATGCACTTTTTTGTAAAAATTATCCGATCTTTTTGAAAATTAATATTTGCGAATTTTATAGGACGCAAAAAAATAAAATGACGTCATATTTCAAAATGGCGGTCATAGGCATATACTTCTTTGTAAAAATTATCCGATCCTTTTGAAAATTAATATTTGAGAATTTAATAAGACACAAAAAAATAAAATGGCGTCAGATTTCAAAATGGCTATCAAATAATAATTTTTTAATTGTATTATTTATATCTTTGGTAAATTCGGTTTTATATACAATGCGTAAGAAGCATAGTTTCTGTCGGGTGTCTTACGACACATCATGACTTTTTTATTTAGCCGGTTTCGAGTTACGCTTAATAGTCAACCGTTTTAATTATAATTATAAATCTTCTCAGTGTTATTTTCCCTATGTTCGATAAAACCGTTTACACACAGTACCTACATGAATATCGCGCCTTGTAATTCTTGAATTACTTGTATGCTCCAAAATTTTTTTATAATAATATACTATCTATAGCAACTTCAATAATCAATAATTTTAAAACACTGCTTATAGTCCGAGAGCCCGGTTGATTTTTCTACCTTGAATCCCCGGCCGATTTTAATGTTTTCTAAACGATTCGTTATGAAAATATGTCCCTAAAATGGTAACGGTGCCGGCGAAAGCCCTGCCGAAAGCAATTGATATTAATTAATAATAATTTAAATTTTTTACAGTTAATTTTAATTTAATATAAATAGGGGAGTCAAATTAGACAAAAAAGAACCCGAACTTCGGAATAATTCCTCGATCGATGATTTTTATAGAAACGTGTTCAGAAAGGTGTGGAGAGCAAAATATCAAAATGCCACCGTGAGAAATTGTTAGGAAATTTTTTTATTAAACAATGTAGGTGCTAAAATACGATATTTCATGAATAACTTTTTAAATTCAATTTGTATGAAAAAACTGACAGCACCATTGGAAAGAACAGAAAATTTTACTAAAAAAACATGTATAACATGTAAAAAAATGTAGGCTTTCACGGCCGGCGTTAATAGAATTAAGATAAGAATCTTACGGGCTTATGAGCCGTGGTCTAATTTGAATAAAATAAGTATTATTAATTAATATCAATTGCTTTCGGCAGAATTTTCGCCGGCACCGTTTCCGTTTTAGGGACATGTTTTCCTAACGAAACGTTTAGAAAACATTAAAATCGGCCGGGGTTTCAAGGTAGAAAAACCGACCGGGGTCTCGAACTATTAAACAGCTGAAACCATCTCAGCACCAACACATACATACATACACTCACACACACACACAGAGAGAGAGAGAGAATTTTTGAAAATTTACAATTTTCTTAGCGGGAAGTTAAAAATCACGATAATTTCAAAAATTTTTGAATTTTTTGTTTTACAACATATTAGTTTTTTAAAAAAATTGGTAAGAAAAGTTCTCGAGATACTACCTATACGCGAAACTATGCCTTTATAGGCGCGATCTTAGCGAAGCTAGAAGCGCCTATATACCACTCGCTTTGTCTGTACGTCTGTGAATCTGTAACGGATTTTTTGTATCAGTCCTACAGCTCAAACGGGTTAACCGATTTTAAAAAACTTTTTTTGTTCGATTCCTCTCGGGGTCTATTTGACCCTAACGTCCCCCGATTTTTGAATTTTAGCCCCAGAGGGGGAAAATTAGAAAAAAACAGTGTTTTTTTGTTTATAGTTCGCTCAATTAAAGTCAGATCGATTCGAAACCTATCTTAAACGAAAGAGCAGAAAATTCTAGATAGATTTTATGTATAATATTGTGTCAAAACAGTTTTTTTTATACAGATTTATATGATAATTAAACTAAATACATGCGACTTTATCTAATAAATCGCGAACTTGTTTCGGTTGTCCAGTGTGATATGGAAATTGGAAAATAGTGTATGCTCTGTCTTATATTGCGATATTCTAAAGTATTTCAATTTTTTGACTGCTGATGTTTGATTTTTACAATTAAAAACCATGGCCTACTGAGTTAAAATGACTTGTAACTAATTATAATAATTGACGTCGGTCGGATGGCGGGACCTAGAGATCAGACCAAAATTTCTCGATGTTTCATATCTTCCTGAACAATTTGGCTTTCTCTGTCTGTATGTCCCGTTGTACGCTTATAACTCAAGAACCACTGATCCGATGTACGTGATTTTTTTTTGAAGTGAATTACTTCTTATGCGACTGCGAGTTTTAAAATATTCTGGCATCACGCAAAAGCAACCGAACTGATTCTTAAATAAAAACGTATGTTCTGGCATCACGCAAAAGCAAGTAGGTAGTAGATGATTTGTTTTTTTGAAGCTATGCTTCTTAACGCACGTTTAATATGGGGACATAAATCATAAAAATTATCCGATCCTTTTGAAAATTGATATTTGAGAGTTTAATAAGACACAAAAAAATAAAATGGCGTCAGATTTGAAAATAGAGGTCAAATAATAACTTTTTAATTGTATTGCTTATATCTTTGATAAATTCGGTTTTATATACAATGCGTAAGAAGCATAGCTTCTGTTAGGTGTCTTACGACACATCATGACTTTTTTTATTTAGCAGGTTCCGAGTTACGCTTAATAGTCAACCGTTGATATGGAAAATTGTTTAAAAAATTCACTGTAGGTACTATTTTTTCTATGCAATCCAATACATATTTACATTAGGTCTTATGGCTCATAGCCTACTAAAAAATTGTAAATCGTCTTAGTTTTATTTTCCCTATGTTCGGCAAAACCATTTACACACAGTACCTACATGAATATCGCGCCTTGTAATTCTTGAATTACTTGTATGCTCAAAAATTTTTATACTTCTTTGGCCTATTGCATGTTAATTATGTCCACTTTAATTATGAATATCTCCCTTCACAATCGGTCAAAAAATTTGTATTTTTAAATTTAATAAAGGACACTTGGCTTAATGTCATACTTATTTCAATTTCACCACATTCTTAAGAAAAGTGAATTTACGAGTGAACTAGGTACCTACCTTAAATTAAAAACTTTATTTTACCTTTTTTAAAATATAAATATTAAATACAGATTACAGATTTTAAAATGAAAAAAGGAACAATGCAAAAATACTTACTCAAAGATTTTTCTTCAATGAAAGATTGCAAAGGTGCGTTCCAAACAGGTCCATTGAGGAAGCAAATCAATGAATCAAAAATCCAAGAGCTATCTTCCATGTTCATTTTTAGCTTAGATCAGCAGATTTTTTAATTACTTTATGAAGAAAAAGAATTATACGCCGGCGTCCATTAACACTAAATGCGACTGTAATACAAAATATTCGGTACTACTTTCGATTCCTGAATTAAACATTCAGTACAAACGATTCTCTTTGCTAATAAAACATGAATAGATACTATTAAGCCTTGTCCTCACTAAAATACCATTGTTTGAATACCTAATTTTTAGTAACAAAAATGTTATTGACAAATGTCTGTATCAAATGTTACTAAACAATAACATTGTTGGAAATATAAAGTTTAAATAACGTCTCATCCAAACAGGAATTACCATTTGAAAAATATTTAATCTCTTACTGATGAGGATATGATCAGACTCGATGAGAGGTGAGGGGGGTCAGCCGGTGTAACGGCACCGGGACCCGGGTATCATTAGCCTGATTTTTTCCCCGGGATTTTAATATACCTATCTTTACGTTTTGACTTTTGATACTCTGGGACCCGATTGAGACCATTTTGTGTGTAATGTGTATATTGTGAAATTTTTCTCGTTCGATATCGTAAAAACAGTACAATATACGGTCATGCGTTTTTTGTGGTATTTATCAGCATTTAACTTAGTTCTGATTAGATTTTGAACAAAATCGGTTCAGTGAATCCTGAGAAATTTAGAAAAATATTCTCAACCACGTATCAACATAGGTTAGAAAAATATAAATTAATTCTAGATGATAAAATGTGCAGAATAAAATCTTAATAATTTTTTCGAATTCATATCTCAGAATGGAAAAGCGGAACCCTTATGGCTTATACTCTTATAGGATCACTTTGTTGTCTGTCTCACGTCTGTGTGTCTGTCTGTCAAGAACCTTTTTCTCAGGAATGGCTAGAGGTATCAAGTTAAAATTATTATCAAATACTAAGGTCTACAACCCCATAATCGTGTAAAAAATGCTAGCTTCAAACTCAATGCAATAAATTTTTTTTTTAAATCACGTATTTTTGTTTTCTGATTCATTCATCAAAACTTATACTTCCCGTTGATCTTGAATCTTGAAATTTGGTACGAAATAATGCCTCATAGTATAATAGTCCAGTCACGAGAGGAAGTCCACCTTGCGTTTGGTGCAGCAAATAATTTTATTTTTTTGTGTCCTCAAGCATGTTTAGGAGATGTCAAATCCAAGTTTGCGACCTCTAAAACAGGGCGGGGGAGTTTTGGTGGGCTAAAAACCACGATTTTTTTGCACTTTTTTCGATTTCTTGCTTATAATATGGAAACGGCTGGTCCTATCGAAAAAATGGCCCTATTCAAAATTAAAGGGCACAAAATTTACTTCAAAATGCACTAGTCAAATATGTTTATGTTCCCATTTTTACCGGCTCTACAGAACTTAGAAAAATGCCAAAATTTACCAAAATGAAAAAAAAGCATTTTTTCAAGCTTTTAACTATTGAAAAACTCGAATAGCCTATAACCTTCCTTAATAAACGGGCTATCTAACAAAAAAAAATTTTTCAAATCGGACTGGTAGTTCCTGAGATTAGCGCGTTCAAACAAAAAAAAATAAATTCTTTTTTTGTTTGAACGCGCTAATCTCAGGAACTACAAGTCCGATTAAAAAAAATTTTTTTTTGTTAGATAGCCCGTTTATTAAGGAAGGTTTTAGGCAATTCGAGTTTTTTTAAATTCAATCCCAAAGGGGGTAAAACGGGGGTAGAAGATTTTTTGTTATTACAAAAAATCTTACTCCCACGTTTTACCCCCTTCGGGATTAAATTTAAAAAATTCGTATATCCTATAACCTTCCTCAATAAACGGGCTATCTAACAAAAAAAATTTTTTTTTAATCGGACTTGTAGTTTCTGAGATTAGCGCGTTCAAACAAAAAAAGAGTTTATTTTTTTTTGTTTGAACGCGCTAATCTCAGGAACTACCAGTCCGATTTGAAAAAAAATTTTTTTATTAGATAGCCCGTTTATTAAGGAAGGTTATAGGCTATTCGATTATTTATTTAATGCAATCCCACCGGGAGAAAAACGTGGATGTAGGATTTTTTGTTATTACAATAAATCCTACACTCCCGTTTTCACTCTTTGGGATTGAATTTTTAAAAAACTTGTATAGGGTCTCATTGATTAGTTCTTTGCTTCTTTTACAGACTGGTAGTTCCTGAGATTAGTGCCTTCAAACAAAAAAAGAGTTTATTTTTTTTTTGTTTTTCTAAGTTCTGTAGAGTCGGTAAAATCGGAACAAAAATATATTTGACTAGTGCATTTTGAAGTAAATTTTATGCTCTTTAATTTTTTTGATAGGACAAGCCGTTTTTATGTTATAAGCAAAAAACGTAAAAAAGTGCAAAAAAATCATGGTTTTTAGTCCACCAAAACTACACCGCTCTGTTTTAGAGGTCGCAAACTTGGATTTGACATCTCCTAAACATGCTTGAGGACACAAGAAAATAAAATCATTTGCTGCGCAAAACGCAAAGGTGGACCTATCTTTTTAAGCTCTCGTGACTGGACTACAAGTAAAATCGTAAATTTTTAATTCTATGTGGAATTATCACGTGACAAACTTAATTTTTAGGGTTCTGTCAAGACCCTTTTTCTCAGGAAAGGCTAGAGGAATCAAGTTGAAATTCATATTAGATACTAAGGTCTACACCCTCATAATCCTGTAAAAAATTCATGCTTCTAAAATGCCCCCTTCACGCAGCGGATTGTTTGTACGACTTGTATGAACTTACATGTTTGTCAAACCTGATGTTGCGAGTAGGGCTAAAACATATAGGTATCATGAACATTTTTCGTTGGAAAGCAGCCAATTATATAATTGATTCGAAACATATTGGAAAAAATCATTTTACCAACCATAGTCACAGTCAGGATTCTAACCTAAACCAACTATGGTTGGTAAAATAATTTTTCCAATAATTGGCTGCTTTCCAACGAAAAATTTTCAATTGCAATTCAGCCGTATAAATCTTATTAGTTTATCTTAAAAATGTAGGTATCATGCTTGACAAACATGTCAATACAAACAACTCGTTACGTGTAGGGGTGATATTTGTATGAGAAATATGTCAGCAGAAACTTAAATCATACAGACGTTAAAGATTTTACCATAATCCAGTGGTTGGGGTAAATGGAAACAGCAAAAATATATTTATTCAAAACAATGTCTGCTACAAATACAAATAACAGTAACCAGTGGGCAGTAAAAAGTTTAATTTTACTTTTAACAGTACCTAATACTACATACGCTCAAAGTCAACTTGCAAAAAATAGTTTTCCATTACCCCGATTGACTACTAAAAACCGTATCATACGTGCACACTAAATAACTTGAGTTAGTTTATTTTCTTCAAAAATACGTATTAGATATTATACAGGGTGTATCACAGGATTGAATACATAGAAAAGTAATGAGTGCAACAAGGAAAACATAGGCAAAATGAGTAGCGTGACAAAAATAGAATACACATGGCTAACTTAACTAAATTATTATTATCATGGTTTTTTACATGAATAGAGGGCAAAGCAATCTCTGATCTTAACTAATGTGTACTGTGTACTTTTCCCTATGTTCGGTTTCCTGTGATACACCCTGTATACCGAGAGCCATGTGTAAATATGTAAACCAATTTCTGACAGGATGAAATTTTCAGGGAAGGTAGTATTTATTATGACAAAGAAAAAGCACTAGGGTTGCCTCGTCAAATCCTGATGCAACGGCCGTGAGGGGTCCACTTTCGGTGCAAAATAAGCATACTTATTTAGCTCATAATTCTTTTTCCTCATGATATGACAGCATGCAATTAATGCCATATTGTAGAGCTCGAAGAGCTGTATTCAAATACATAAGGTTGCCTAAGAAAATTTGGATTAATACATTGGAAACTTATAATTTATATTTGTTTTTTTGACATTTTTGAAACTGTCAAATTTAGATATGTATATATGTGTATGTATATATTGTAATCGTTCTGAAATAAGTTATTGGCCTTGTGTTCGTACGCATGTCTAATTATGTATAACTTTATGTTTTCAACGTATTTGGTTTCTAGCTCATGTCCGTAGAATGACGCAGGAATTGCCTGAACCTACTTTTGACAATTTCCGAAAACATTTATATATTTTAGGGTAGCAATTTTTTATTTTTTATTTCAACGCAATTCAACGTGCATCTCTTACTTAAATTATTATCAAGTACTTGAAGGTTGTAGAAACCTGTGAATAAGAGGATCGTTGACGGTGGGGGAAAAGATTTAAAAAGGTGGTTTTTGGGTTTGGTTCAAAAAGAGAAAAAGGTTGATTTTTGTTTGTGATTTTAAATTTTGTTTGATGCTAAAAATTGAAGCATATATATTATAATGCCAGGTCCCTAGGGGTTGAATCTAACCTGGGTCAATTATATTTTATTTGGCCACGGCTGCTCTTATTGCGGCGCTGGGTCTGGGAACGTTGAAAATAAGTGATTCACAAGTATAAAAAATCCAACTCACTGCTTGATTCTAATTGAGTGCAAAAAATGAAAAATGCCCAGAACTGGGCTTAAAAATCCGACCTTCCAACCACTAAAAAATTCCACCACCTTCCACTCGACATATAGGACACAACACAAAGAAAACTAGATCCTAACAATCCAATAAAAGAAACAATCTTAACTACACGGGATTCCAAATGTTACCGGAAACACCACAACTAAAAATCTTAACTACTAAAATTTCAAATCTTCACGAAGCGCTTCCCAGGCGTAATCAGGGTATAGGTTTGAAACTCAAGGGCTACCGACTGAAATTGTTAGGGCGCCACGACTTATGCCCAAGAGCAGTCCTACTCAGTTGTCGACGCTGAGAGACTCTGACCAGTCACCAGCAAGGCACTCGTGAAATCACTGAAAGCGTTAATCCTAAAAAATATTCAATAACAAATAATTATGCGATAATTCGGTAACCACTAATATTCGGTATTCGGTAGGGATAATCGATACTAAAAATTATTATCTCGGCTTCAGTATTCACTGCGGCATAATATGCGTTTAGCTCATTACCCCAGCAAACATACTTATAAAATTTTACCGATCATCAGCAAGCGGTAAACTTCATTTTGACACAAATTCACAAACACATTAAAAACGAAAACAGAGCTGAAATGGACAGAATACAATTTTATTCGAACGTAAGAATAGAGATAGCGGAATAAAATCAGCGGCCAGAAATTATCAATCTGCAGATCCATTAATTTATGATAAGCTGTTCTTTTGGTAACTTTGTTCTAGTAAAATATCGGAATAATATTCAACACGGTACACCACTAAGTAACTCAAATTGATCAGCTTGGTTATATCGATGAGTTGTTGACAGCGAAATAATATCCGACGCCACTGATGTGAGTAAATATTGCAGGGAATATTAGCTAAAAACAGGACGCAAATAACTTCAAGTAAATTGTTTTTGTTATCGAAATTTATTGTTAAAAACAAAACATTATTCGACGCCACTGATTTGCGTAAGTATTGCAGGGAATATTGGCTAAAACAGGACGCAAATAACTTCAAGTAAATTGTTTTTGTTATCGAAATTTATTGTTGACAACAAAACATTTATTCGACGCCACTGATTTGCGTAAATATTATTTGTTAAAACGCAATTTTAATAGATAAATAACGCTATCCCTCAGTTCATTATTTAATACGGGGTTATTCTCTTAAGTAACATAATTTGGTGATATTCAATTGCTGGAAACACTCCGCCTGGAACGACGCTAAATCCACCCTAACCAAAAAATAATCTCGAACGAAACAAAGCTCCAAGAATAAAACAATAGACGGAAAAATAGGTATCCACCAGGAAGGAAAACAATTGGCGGGAAGTTGGGAAATACGCAACAATACTAACAAGCAGCCGAAATATAGCCTAACAAATCCGATTATAACAATCGTCAAACAATTCATTTTGCCACAGTGTATTTTTATGGACAATTCATATCAGCTCCACTCATCTCCGTGTCTCAAACAAAAAGCCCATTTTGTCTCGCAGCAAGCGCGCTCGCCGTTCCTTGTCCCCTCTTACAAGCATATCGTCGTCCGACTACCTGACGTCACATACTAGCTCCGTACTATCGCTCTATCTCTATTCCGCACGCATAAGTCGCTAGCTGTCCTTTATCTCGTCTCAAACCAGCACTGATTCGGATTCCATTTGCATTAACTTGCATTCCAAATTGACAATGTTAAAAATCTAAACTTTGATAAAAGGTGCATAGGCTCGAAAATAATTTTTATCTGGGGTCCACGGAAGGCAATGTGTACTAACCACTTGCGAATTCATTAACTGTATTCATCATTAGTTTTTAACAAAACTAATTGACGTAAATGATGCATAAATTCAAATCTTAATAAAAACAAAAGTTATACTAGCGGTTACCCGCGTATTAACCCTGTTATAATATATATTGAAGCATATATATATATATATATATATATATTGAAGCATATATATATATATATATATATATATATATATATATATCATATATATATATTGAAGCATATATATATATATAAACATTTCCAAAAATGGTGCCAAACTGTTCAGGAGGGTATAGAACGTCGAGAAATTTTGGTCCGACCCCTAGGTCCCGCCATCCGACCGACGCCAATAGTGTATGTGCCATATGGCAAATACACTAATAATTTTCGAAATGTCATTTTCTTCAAAACCATGGTTACCATGTTGAATTAAGGGCTAATTTGTAATTTAGAACTGTGACAATATATACATACATATATAAATTGACATTTTGCACCGGAAGTGGCTTTTCCCGGCCGTGGCATCAGGATTTGACTAGGCAACCCTAGCGCTTTTTCTTTGTCATAATAAATACTACCTTCCCTGAAAATTTCATCCTGTCAGAAATTGGTTTACATATTTACGCCCGGCTTGTTACCTAGTAAGTATTTTGTTGTAATACAGACTTTTTCATTTATATTGTGAGCTAATTAGTGAGGTGGCTTAGTGAAAAAAGCGATACCTGGCGGATAAAAGAACCAAATTTGGTATCATGGTACCTTAGGGTATACAGTCAAACCTGGGTAAGTGAGAAAACTCTATACGTGAGAGTAATAGGCAGGACCCGTCATTTTAAGCTCCCAAAACCTCTATTAGCGAGAAACAGAGACCTCTGTAAGAGAGAGTCGTTTTTCCCTCATGGACCTCCGTAAGTGAGACTTATCTATACCTCTATAAGCGACAATATAGCTACAATAAAACATACATAAAAGATACACACATACAGTAACAAATGACAAAACAAATTACAAATTCTAAATAAAATAAAATTACATAGGGCATGAATTTTTGTTTTGTTTTCGTAATACCTACCCTTATAAAGTACTTATATGTCGAATGTGACTTGTTATTGCTGCGTACCTACCTCTATAAGAGAGAAACGCTACCCATGTACCTGCATTAGCGAGAAACTCGGGTTAGTGAGAAAAACCTCTATAAGCGAGAATGAGATTGTGCTCCCTTGAACTCTCGCTTATCCAGGTTTGACTGTACTTATAAATGTTAGCCTAGAAGCCCTCTCGGATTTCTAAAAACCAACTTATGACCTTGAAACATAAAAATTTGTTATACATTTTGATTTCGATTTTCGGATCCATTACAATAACTTCCAATGGGAAGTTAATAACTTATTGTTACTGTTACTGAAGCTTACTAGCGCCGCTAGCGGGAAATAGTGTACGATTAAACTCATTTTTATTGTTGTCTTATACCGGGAAATTTTTTAATAAACGAATACCATTTTATCTAGCTGTGTGTAAATAGTATAAATAGCATAGCATAAAAGGGTACGTAAAAATTGTTTATTTAAGGTTTTTCTTCTTCAATTTTGACGTATAATAAAAAATAACTGATTAATTTATATCAGACAAAAACAAGTATTCATCACGAAATTTGACACAAAAATTGTATGTACAGACAGAGCCTATCTATACTAATATAATATAAATCTATAGGCTCTGTCTGTACATAATTTTTTTTGTCAAATTTCGTGATGAATATTTGTTTTATGATGCACTTAATCGATTTTTGTCATTTTTGAAATGTCTGTCTGTCTGTCTGTATGTCCTCTTATAACTAAAGGCTTGACCTATCTATATAATGAAATTCGGGATACAGTAAGAACATGCGGTTGTGCAAATGATAGGCTATATATGATGTCTCACTGGTTCGGCTTCGCCCGAGTGAAAAAAGTGATATCAGAAACTAGTCATCCGGTTGCGATGAACTTTGATGAGTTGTGCGCACGCCCGCAAAGGTATCTGAAATATAATAATTGGCCGATCCGGCTTCGCCCGAGTGAACTCAAAAACTACTGAACCGATTTCAAATTTTTTTTTACTGGTCGATACCTAGGTGATTTTTTGCTTTAGGACATAGGCTATAATAATAATTGGCCGGACCGGCTTCGCCTGAGTAATCGAGCAACCGAGCGCTGCGAGTGAGTAATATATTAATAAAAGTCTAGCGAACGAGCGAAGCGAGTGTGTAATGTATTATAAAAATATGAGTGAGCGAGTAATGTATTAATAAAATTCTAGCGAAGCGAGGGAGTAATGTACCTATTAATAAAATTTGAGCGAACGAGCGAAGCGAGTGAGCACATCTATTATTAAAATTAGAGCGAACGAGCGAAGCGAGTGAGTAATGTATAAAAAAAATTTGAGCGAACGAGCGAAGCATGTGAGCAATCCTATTATTAAAATCAGAGCGAACGAGCGAAGCGACTGACTAATGTATTAATTAAATTCGAGCGAACAAGTGAAGCGAATGAGTAATGTATTAATAAAATTCGAGTGAACGAGCGAAGCGAGTGGTAATGTATTAATAAAATTCGAGCAAATGAGCGAAGCGAGTGAGTAATGTATTAATAAATTTCGAGCGAGCGAAATGTATAAAGAAGAGTACCTAATCTATACTAATATTAAATTTTTTTTGTATGTATGTAAGACGTAGGTATGTTGGAAATCATTTAACTTAAAAATCTATTTGACGGACTTTGATAAATTTTTTTTTAAATGTTCTTTATGTTTCCAGAAGTGCTATAGGCTATGTTTTTTCAAGTTTTTAAATAAATTTTTGAGTTAATTAATTATTTAGACTTTTATTGGTTTTCTACTACTAACAAAACGTGAAATTGTTTTGCATTTTAGCGTATTGACGGAATCCTACTAACACAAGCCCGACTTCGTTTCGCAGGACGAGGGATTCTTGCGGGGGGGGAGAGGTAATAAATCATAAATTCTTATCTTTGGAACTACTGAACCGATTCTAAAAATTCTTTATATGTAGAAAGCTAGAAAGATATAGGCTCTATTTTATTTTGATAAATTTCTCGCGGGGGGAATAAATCATAAATTTAAATATGCGTGGGCGAAATTTGGTATCGTTGGAATCCATCACCACACAAAGCCTATTTAAAATGGGCCCAATCGAACCATTTTAAGGATAGTTTTTAGGGGTTGAAAAATGTTTTCGGCCCTAAAAATACTGAAAAAATTCTCAAATTTTTTCAAAATTGCATTTTAACCCTTCAGTTAAAGATCAAAATGTGCTGCTAAAATTTTAATAAAATCGGCCCGACAAGACCGAACTTACAAATGTTATGAAAACAATAGTTTGCTGATACTTACGGATTTACTTACTGGGGTTTTAATTTGGTGCAGATGTTGGGTTGATAATAATACTGCAATTAAGAAAAAAATATAATTTATATATAAATATAAATTTTTTATTTTGTCCAAAAACAAACTTAAGTTGACATTATAGAGCTACAATGCCTGTATTAGCAAATACACTATATTGTCGGCAGGGCTTTGCACTGCGGTCCGAGTTTTTTATATATATTTTACTAAAATTCTTACGTTTCGCCAATCTTTGTCGGCATCTTCAGAGAGACTATCGAGACAATTTTCATAAAAATTACAATATGAAAAATTATGCTACAAAGATGCCATGTAAAAAAATTGTTTGCGCCATTTTATAAATCAGATTCAGTTACACAAGTCTCTTATCTAACTTTTTCTTGTATCACCTGTATACCTATAGTACTAGTTTATATAATATAGGATAGGATAATTTATTTATATAGGTACATACAAGATTATCTCATTGAATAATATACGATTGTTGGAACTTAGAAACACATATTTCTAACGATGTACCTTTGATGAGGACAAGACTTTAATCTTTCTGGATTCGAATTTAAATTTGAACCGAATTCAGTGAAGAATCGTCAACGCCGACTCATTTTGTCGATAAACTGCAGTAATAAATGCTGATGGGTTGCTATGACAACCCGCATTCAAAACAAACAGTAATATGAGGGCTTCAATCGAGTTATCACCGTTTAGGTAGTTTTCATGTTATCTCCTAAAAAGATCATAGCCCATAGGTAAACTGTCTCCCGGCCGCAGCCGAGTTGTCAGTTGTCACCCATCTGGTAGCTGGTTATAATGAGTAATTTATACTTAGAATTATTTATACATATTTAGAATTACATAAGAAACTTAAGCATATCACTTCTTATATCTAAATTTATAAGAAACAGTTTTAATAAATTCTAACTTAGTCAAATTTCCAGTACCTACCTATTAAAATTTTTTACAACCGACTAGACCCTGCAATCAGGGTCTATCCTGATTGGTCGAATACCCCATCTTGATAATAATAGTAATACTAATAAAAAATCTTTGTTTGATTTACCGCGGAGTATAAATAGCGTCATGTAGGTATATAATCATAATCTTGTATATAAAATTCTCGTGTCGCGGTGTACGTTATTATACTCCTCCGAAACGGCTGGACCGATTTTGATGAAATTTTGTGTGCTTATCGGGTAGGGTGGAGAATCGGACAACATCTATTTTTCATCCCCCTAAATGTTAAGGGTGGTCCACCCCAAATTTTTTTTTTTTATTTTTTGGACAAAATTTTTTGTTTTAATTTTTTCATGATTCAGCATTGAAAAATACATACAACTCTAAATTTTCACCCTTATACGATCAACCCCTGATTTTTAATCGTGATTTTTATATTAAGCTTTAAAAAATACATATATGGCGAACGAGCGAAGCGAGTGAGTAGTGTATTTATAATATTCAAGCGAACGAGCGAAGCGAGTGTGTAGGCGAAATATTCAAGCGAACGAGCGAAGCGAGTGAGTAGGCGAAAATATTCAAGCGAACGAGCGAAGCGAGTGAGTAGGCGAAAATATTCAAGCGAACGAGCGAAGCGAGTGAGTAGTGTATTTATAATATTCAAGCGAACGAGCGAAGCGAGTGAGTACTGTATTAATAAAATTCAAACGAACGAGCGAAGCGAGTGAGTAATGTAATTATTCCTAGAAATTATTAACGTTTGCCGGATCAGCTATACTAAATATACGTGAGCGGAGTAATGGGTGACCGCTATTAAATCATAATTTCATACCACCCGAGCGAATCCGGGACGAGTCCGCTAGTAATAATAATAATATAATGTGTCTACGTCGATCGACAGATCAACCAATACTGGCTCAACAAGATTATTTTTATTTCATTCCAATAAATTTACCGATTTATTTAAGGCCTCGGTTACATTGCCCCCTCAGCGATTCGAAAGGTATGAAAAGATCTAGCCTGAGAACAGCTTTTAAACATGACTATTTATTTTCCGAAAGTTAACTGTGAACTCCTAAATCTGCATCATTATCAGGATCCACCAATCGATAGGCATTCTGAGACACGATTTCTTGAACTCGGTAAGGCCCTTTATACAATAGAGCCAGCTTTCGAGTTTCCCTATCCGCCAGTGAAGATATGGGATTGGCCGTAAGCAAAACCTTATCTCCTTGCTCGAAGGAAGTAAATTTAAATTTTCTATCATGCTGTCTTTTTCATTTTTCGGCAGCCTGAAACATTTTATCAGACGCTTGCTGATGCAATGCATCAAAATTCGGTTGCTCATTAATACGCTTCAAAACCGGAAGCAGGGAATCTAGATGCCCAAATGCAGACCTCCTCCATTGCAACTCGAAGGGAGTACACCCAGTAGAGTAGTGGATAGTGTGATTCATCCATATCTCGGCTAATGGCAACCATTTAGCCCATGCGGTATGTTTTTCGTAAACGTACGCACGCAAAATCCTTCTAGTCCAGTCACGAGAGGGAAGTCCACCTTGCGTTTTGTGCAGCAATTGATTTTATTTTTTTGTGTCCTCAAGCATCTTTAGGAGATGTCAAATCCAAATTTGCGGCCTCTAAAACAGGGCGGGGGAGTTTTGGTGGGCTAAAAACCACGATTTTTTTGCACTTTTTTCGGTTTTTTGCTTATAACATGGAAACGGCTGGTCCTATCGAAAAAATGGTCCTATTCAAAATTAAAGGGCACGAAATGTACTTCAAAATGCACTAGTCAAATATGTTTCTGTTACCATTTTTACCGGCTCTGAAGAACTTAGAAAATCGCCAAAATTTACCAAAATGAAAAAAAAGCATTTTTTCAAACTTTTAACTACTATTGAAAAACTCGAATAGCCTATAACCTTCCTTAATAAACGGGCTATCTAACAAAAAAAAATTTCAAATCGGACTGGTAGTTCCTGAGATTAGCGCGTTCAAACAAAAAAAAATAAACTTTTTTTTTGTTTTAACGCGCTAATCTCAGGAACTACAAGTCTAATTTAAAAAAAAATTTTTGTTAGATAGCCCGTTTATTAAGGAAGGTTATAGGCTATTCGAGTTTTTTTTTAAGTCAATCCCAAAGAGGGTAAAACGGGGGTGTAAAATTTTTTGTTATTACAAAAAATCTTACACCCACGTTTTACTCCCTTTGGGGTTAAATTTAAAAAAAACTTCTATATCCTATAACCTTCCTCAATAAACAGGCTATCTAACAAAAAAAAATTTTTTTAATCGGACTTTTAGTTCTTGAGATTAGCGCGTTCAAATAAAAAAAGAGTTTATTTTTTTTTTGTTTGAACGCGCTAATATCAAGAACTGCTAGTCCGATTTGAAAAAAATTTTTTTTGTTAGATAGCTCGTTTATTAAGGAAGGCTATAGGGTATTCGATTTTCTTTTTAAATTTAATCCCAAAGGGGGTAAAACGTGGATGTAGGATTTTTGTCATTACAATAAATCCTACACTCCCGTTTTCACCCTTTGGGATTGAATTTTTAAAAAACTCGTATAGGGTCTCATTGATTACTTTGCTTCTTTTACAGACTGGTAGTTTCTGAGATTAGCGCCTTCAAACAAAAAAAGAGTTTATTTTTTGTTTTGTTTTTCTAAGTTCTGTAGAGTCAGTAAAAATCGGAATAAAAACATATTTGACTAGTGCGTTTTGAAGTAAATTTTATGCCCTTTAATTTTGGATAGAATCATTTTTTCGATGTTATAAGCAAAAAACCGAAAAAAGTGTAAAAAAATCGTGGTTTTGAGCCCACCAAAACTCTCCCGCCCTGTTTTAGAGGTCGCAAACTTGGATTTGACATCTCCTAAATATGCTTAAGGACACAAAAAAATAAAATCATTTGCTGCACAAAACACAAGGTGGACCCCCAGTTTTAATCTCTCGTGACTGGACTATTCCTAACTCTCGCATAACTCTTTCTGAAGGAAAAACAAAATAAAATATAGTTACTTCTTACCACAACAGTTTTATTGATGGATGTACATTTCGAAAGCTAAGCTTCCATCTTCAGCGAACACTATACATGAATGAAATAATACAAAACGGGTATTTATATACTAATATTACAGGTAATAAAATAAATAAATAACAAATAGAAAACATAACTATAGACTTAAAGTATCACAGGAGGATAGAACGATCCGACAGTCCAAACCGACGCAGCCATTGACCTGAAACAAATTGACCTAGAACACAGAAGAACAAAACGAATTATCTAGAACATCACTTATGGTCTAAAAGATCAAATAAAGCAGAAAAAGGTATAGGGCCATTATCCGAATTCAAAAGTTTGGTACCATCGCACTTAGCAATGTATATGCTTTCAAAGCTATCTAAATGATGGGTCGTACTTACCGCCTTTACCAAACTTACATTATTTATGCTTATGTCATGGTTAGTATCTAAAATATGGTTCGCGACGCTTGATTTGTCCGGTCTATTAAATTTGATATGTGAAAAATGCTCTTTCCACCTAGTAGTAATTTGGCGTCGGGTTTGTCCTATATAAAATTTGTCACATGTACCGCAATTAATTTTGTAAATACCTGATTTTTCTAGAGTGGGTGTAATATCTTTGGGATTTCCTAAAAATTTGCTCAAACTATTGTTGTTTTTATATGCTTTAGTTAAATTAACGCTTTTAAATATTTTATCTAGGCCATTTGTAAGAATGGGATCATAAGTTAGACCGAAGTATTTTGATGGGGGTTTATCTGATGTTAACGTCGTAGAGTTTGTAAAATTTAATTTAGCTTTTTTCTTTTTTAAAATATGAGTAACCATTTCTTCAGAATAACCGTTCAATTTCGCTATCTTTATTATATTACATAGTTCGTTATTAAATCTTTGTTCATTGAGAGGGATAGTTAATAGGCGATGTATCATACAATGGAATGCCGCTTGTTTGTGTTTTAAAGGATGATTCGAATGGTTCATAATATATCTATTGTTATTCGTCGGTTTTCGATAGATGTCAAATTCAATTGTGTCACCTTTTTTGTGGATCATAAGGTCTAAGAAAGGTATTCTATCATGAGTTTCAATTTCGTGAGTAAATTTGATTGATGGGTAACGACTATTTAGATTATTCAAGAAAATGTTAATGTCGGATTTACTAGTATCAAAAATTGCGAAAATATCGTCAACATACCTAAACCAAACGCGGGGAAAATAGTTAAAATCTTCCTTGATTTCTAATTCAAAGTTGCTCAAG
This sequence comes from Mongoloraphidia duomilia, assembly GCA_039654895.1. NCBI lineage: Eukaryota > Metazoa > Arthropoda > Insecta > Raphidioptera > Raphidiidae > Mongoloraphidia > Mongoloraphidia duomilia. Next base: position 16,245,263 of record CM077523.1, read on the forward strand.
AATAAGTTAGCAATAAATGGGGAGAGAGCATTACCCATAGTTGTCCCAGAATGTTGTTTAAAGAATTTACCGTTGAATTGAAAGAAGTTATTACTCATGCAAGTTTCAGTTAATTTAATATATTCCTCAATTCTATCATGGGTAATGTTATTAGATATAAGGAAGTTTCTGAGGTGATTAAGCGTTACATTAATAGGGATACTCGGGAATAGAGCACAAACATCAAAAGATACAAGTATTTCATTCTTTTCTAATTTTAAATCTTTAATCTTGTTAACCAGATCTAAGCTGTTTTTAATTGAAAACTGGTCATGGGTTTGTTGCATTTTACTAAATTCTGTGGTTAACCACTTAGATAAATTATAGGAAGGTGAGTCGATGTTATTAACGATAGGTCTCATTAATTTGCCGGGTTTATGAATTTTAGGTAAGCAATACATTTTTGGTAAGATAGGTTTTGAGGTAGTGAATTTGAAAACGTCTTTTTTCGGTATTAATATAGGACATTGTTTTAAGCAATTTTTAACGTTATTAGTGAATTTGGAAAGGGGGTTCTTGGGAATATTAATGTAAGGGCCTTCTTGGAGTAATTTATTTCCTCTGTTAAAATAATCAAGTTTATCAAGAATCACAACAGTGTTACCTTTGTCCGCTTTTAAGTAAAAACAGTCTTTGTTTTTAAGGTTTTTTAAAATCTTTGAATCGTTATTTATAATTTTCCGCTGGTTCACTTCGGATAGATTATTTGTTAATTGAAGTTTACATGCATTTCTAACAAAGTTTTTATCTTGGTCTTTCAGGTATTTGATACCGGTTTCTATATCCGCGATAATGTTAACTAGGGGGCATTTTTCAGGGACAGCATGTTTTAATCCATTGGACAATACTCGGATTTCATCTTTATTAAAGGTTATTGACGACTCATTCTTTACAAAATTGTTCACTAAAGGGTTATTGTCAGTTGGAACAGAAATGGCGGGTTTTAAACAATTAAACTTTTTTCTAAGGATGCGCATTTTTGATGAGTATTTATGTAGGTTAACTTCATTAACTTTTCGAAGAAAAGTATCCCACTCGTATTTTGACATATGATTGCTTAATTTAATGTGTAATTGATATGTTTCTAATTCTAATTTAGCTAATTTTGCGTGCAGGAATTGAATTTCTAAGTTAAGCCATTTATTTTTAGCGTGATCTTTAGCTAATTGGACCCGTTTATTCAAAGTTTTGTTTTTAAATTCAGAAATAAATTTAGGGAATACGTTATGTTTTTTACATTTAATTAAATATTTGATGTCAGTACGTAAAAATTTCAATCTAAGATTGTATTTAAAAAATAAATTAAGCTCATTTGGCCGAACAGCCATCTTAATAAAAATATATATGAGCACTGTGGTTGGAATAAAAACAAAATAAAATATAGTTACTTCTTACCACAACAGTTTTATTGATGGATGTACATTTCGAAAGCTAAGCTTCCATCTTCAGCGAACACTATACATGAATGAAATAATACAAAACGGGTATTTATATACTAATATTACAGGTAATAAAATAAATAAATAACAAATAGAAAACATAACTATAGACTTAAAGTATCACAGGAGGATAGAACGATCCGACAGTCCAAACCGACGCAGCCATTGACCTGAAACAAATTGACCTAGAACCCAGAAGAACAAAACGAATTATCTAGAACAGCGTTTCTCAATCTTTTTTGGTGACGGAACCCTTTTGGAAAGCGAAATACTTGACGGAACCCTACAATAAAACAATAGTTTTTAAAAGTGTATTCTTTATTAATAAGCATAATAAAAGTACAATGTAACAGTTACTTATTACTTACTTACATAACAAGTATAATAATAGAAGATATTAAAAAAGAAAAAAATCTAACTAATGGGAGGTATGAAACTGTTTTTTATTTTTCATCAATTGGTTGATATCAGGTTTGATAGAGGACAGTTGAAGTCTCATATCAGGTTCAGCGTCCAGTCTATTGCGGTATTTTGTTTTCGTGGCTGCATAGGTTGAGAATCCTGTTTCGCACTGCAAATATGTTGTTGGGAACGGGAGAAGAATATTTAGCGCCATTTTGGCAAGCATTAGATATTCATCACGAATTCTGCACCAAAAATCGTTAAGAGGCGTCGTTTTAAACAGTGACTCCATACTTGTGTCTGATGACATTTCTAAAAGAGATTCATATATCTCGTTTGACATACTTTCGGGTTTTTGTAAGTTGGGTAAAAAAGGATTATGAATCCATGAATTCAGTTTCATTTTTGTATTCTGTTCTTCTGGAAAATACTTCTCAAAAGATGCGCGCATCGAAGTGAGATATTTGACCAATTCTTCAAATACATCATCTTGAAACATTTCTGAATCGTTATCGCTAACAAACTCACTGAGTGACGTAAAACTTTCTATTTCTCTCTTTCCAACGCAAATAATCAGAAGTCAGAACGGTCGACCAGGGAGAGGTGTGTTTTAATTTTTTTTCTAAATTCTTGCGGAACCCCTACAGAAGTATCGCGGAACCCTAGGGTTCCGCGGAACACACTTTGAGTATGGCTGATCTAGAACATCACTTATGGTCTAAAAGATCAAATAAAGCAGAATAAGGTATAGGGCCATTATCCGAATTCAAAAGTTTGGTACCATCGCACTTAGCAATGTATATGCTTTCAAAGCTATCTAAATGATGGGTCGTACTTACCGCCTTTACCAAACTTACATTATTTATGCTTATGTCATGGTTAGTATCTAAAATATGGTTCGCGACGCTTGATTTGTCCGGTCTATTAAATTTGATATGTGAAAAATGCTCTTTCCACCTAGTAGTAATTTGGCGTCGGGTTTGTCCTATATAAAATTTGTCACATGTACCGCAATTAATTTTGTAAATACCTGATTTTTCTAGAGTGGGTGTAATATCTTTGGGATTTCCTAAAAATTTGCTCAAACTATTGTTGTTTTTATATGCTTTAGTTAAATTAACGCTTTTAAATATTTTATCTAGGCCATTTGTAAGAATTGTAAGAATTAATTTAACTAAAGCATATAAAAACAACAATAGTTTGAGCAAATTTTTAGGAAATCCCAAAGATATTACACCCACTCTAGAAAAATCAGGTATTTACAAAATTAATTGCGGTACATGTGACAAATTTTATATAGGACAAACCCGACGCCAAATTACTACTAGGTGGAAAGAGCATTTTTCACATATCAAATTTAATAGACCGGACAAATCAAGCGTCGCGAACCATATTTTAGATACTAACCATGACATAAGCATAAATAATGTAAGTTTGGTAAAGGCGGTAAGTACGACCCATCATTTAGATAGCTTTGAAAGCATATACATTGCTAAGTGCGATGGTACCAAACTTTTGAATTCGGATAATGGCCCTATACCTTATTCTGCTTTATTTGATCTTTTAGACCATAAGTGATGTTCTAGATAATTCGTTTTGTTCTTCTGGGTTCTAGGTCAATTTGTTTCAGGTCAATGGCTGCGTCGGTTTGGACTGTCGGATCGTTCTATCCTCCTGTGATACTTTAAGTCTATAGTTATGTTTTCTATTTGTTATTTATTTATTTTATTACCTGTAATATTAGTATATAAATACCCGTTTTGTATTATTTCATTCATGTATAGTGTTCGCTGAAGATGGAAGCTTAGCTTTCGAAATGTACATCCATCAATAAAACTGTTGTGGTAAGAAGTAACTATATTTTATTTTGTTTTTATTCCAACCACAGTGCTCATATATATTTTTATCTTTCTGAAGGATTACTTTGCGGGTGCCTAATTGACGAATAAACTATTTGAATATCCTCAAGTTGCAGACCCTCAGTCCAGACACGTGACGTAAATTGAGGCCCAAGGTCGGATAAAATTTTCCTCGGCTTACCGATTGAGGGGATGTAGTGATTTTTCACTCGATTGAAAATGGCTTTAGCCGAAGCTTTTTTCAAGGCATACAATTTAACGTACTTGGTGAAGACGTATAGCACAACAGTAGATAGATTTGACGGGTCCTGGAGCCTCAACTCCCCCTCCACTACTTACGAACCAATGGCAGTCGAGGGGCGTTACCAAATTTAAAAAACCGACATTATACTCTAATTAAAGGGGAACTCCTCCCCTTCAAGGTTCCGGCGTCCAATCGGCGATCTGCAGCTTCGTTCGCGAATAAGGTGAGAGGGGGGTGTCACAGAAATTTTTTGAAAAACCGATATTATACTCAAATCACACGGGAGCTCCTCCCCTTTAAGGTTCCGGCGTCCAATCGGCGATCGGCAGCTTCGTTCGCAAATAAGGTGAGAGGGGGGGCGTCACAGAATTTTTTTTCAAAACCGACATTATACTCAAATCACACGGGAACTCCTCCCCTTCGAGGTTCCGGCGTCCAATCTGCGATCGGCAGCTTCGTTCGCGAATCAGACGAGAGGGCGTTACCAACAAGATGGCAGTCGACTGCGAAGGCATTGCTAGAAAAAATGGCGTTCGACTGCGAGAACGTTACTAGAAAAAGAAAAATGGCAAACGACCGCGAGGGACGTTATCAAATAAAAAAAAATGAACGGCGCGGAGATGAGTCTCGGGTAGCGGCGTATTCTCAAGAAACGTATTATCGGGGAAGGCGAGTGAAGGGTTGACATTTTGCAGGAGCCGAGTGGGGGGTTAACATTTTGTAAGGGATGCGAGCGGGAAGGTGAGCTGAGGGATCGCGCAAACGTCTGCGAACTGTATTTTCAAAAAAAAAATTCCTCCAAAAAATTTCTTTAAAGTCATAGTCCAGTAAATGCACGATTTCTCTAGCAATTCTACCAAACAGCACCGATTAGCACCAAAATTTGGCAGTAGGTTCTACTTACCCTCTACTTCAAAGTTGTCAATGTGCCGAGGGTCGCTTTTACTCTGGGGGTGAACGCCACCCCTTCTCGGGGATGAAAGTTTTTTTATTAAAAATAAGTCTGGGAATTGATAGATTGACTAATTCTAAGCAACTTTTGTTCTATAAAGTTTTTACTGAAAGTCAATACTTTTCAACTTATTCGAGAGTGGAAACGTCAATTTTTCAACAAAAAAAACCACGTTTGTAGACGGTTTTTCATGAATAACTCTGAAAATAAGTATTTTATGAAAAAAATCACTTGAAGTAAAAATGTAGCTTATAAAAAAACAAAAAAAATACTGAGTTTTAAATATCACTAGACCCAATACTAACGGAGTAATAGCTTGTTAAAGGTTGGTTCTTCTTCGTCAAACGCCAAAATCGAAAGTTTCAACGTGAAATATCCAAAGAAACAATGCATTTTTCGGGGAAAACATAGAACTTTTTTTGAAGTGCTTGAAAAAACCTTTATTATTTTTTTTTATGGAAGTTTCCAGTATCAAAATTAAGCGAGTTATGACAAAAACAAAACTGGTCCCTATTTTTTTGGCGGCAAAAAAATGTGAAAATCACCCCCTAATTACCACCTCAATTGAAAATGATCGTTACCACTTTACAATTTACTTTATTTATGTACTTGTAATATGCCCCATAAGTTTGACCGGTTTAAAGTGCTTAGTTTTGAAAAAAATTGAGCTTGAAGTGAAGAGAGCTTTTTCGCAAATTTGCAAAAAATTGCCTTTCTTTAAAAATAACTCAAAAACTATAAAAGATACGCAAAATTTTGAAGAGTTAAAAATTGTAGGTTTTTTTTTCTTAAAATTTTGGCTTTTTTTCTTTTTCTGTACGATAAAAATTGAGTAAGATATGGCCGTTTCAAGTTTGCATATGTTCGCAAATAGTAACGTTTTCAAGCTCTTTCAGCTCAAGCCTGTAACGTTCCACTTACCTTGACCCTATTACGGGCCTTTGGCTAGTAGAGTCGTTAGGTCCTCGTCGCACAACGGATTCCCTGATCTAAAATAAAACCTCTTCGGTAACAAAAATTTTGGTCATAAAAGAAAACAAACAACACTGTAGATTACTCTTTCGACTGTGCGCGTTTATTATAATTATTAAAATATAAACAAATCAATACTCATAAACAAAATGCCTTGCTGCAACATACTTAACTCTATTAGTGCAGGTCAGTTTAAAATTAATATTGGTATATAATATTATATAGATCACCTTTGATCTATTCTCAAACCATAGTACTATAGCCTCATTGATTCAAAATGCATACCTCCCAAAATTAAATTAACCTAATTAAACAATATTATAGAGCTCTTATCTTGTGGTCGTAGTGTAGGGCCCGATGTACTGAAGTGTTTTGAAAAACACCCGCAGTCTCTCCTTCAGCTCCCTGATGAAAACAGCCTTCTTCGGGCTAGGTTGACGTGAGGCTCCGCTGTACTGATGTAATGGTCGCGAAGAGAACATGCATTCTCAATGCCCAACACAGTAACTTTTATAATACTAGACTTTTTTACACTATACTTTTTCACAAACTATAGCACTTGATTATTTCGCTTTATTTACTAATAACCTCTTTATAATTAATCTTTTATAACTTATTTATCTTTCCTTATTCTTTAAATTTCACTATGAACGACTCCAACTATAACTAATGTTTTATTCAACTTTACTTTTTATTTAACTTTCAGGCTATCTCCCGAAAATGACTTAACGATTTAGATTTTTCTCAATGTTTTACTTTTCAATTAATTTTATATTATTGCGAGTCGCCGGTAACTCATAACACCTATTTATTCAGGCTTCTCCCTCGAACGACTGCCTGATTATTTAGTCTGTGTTTTATTTATAGGTTTTTCCCCAACAAATTTAGCGTCCTTTCTTTAACCAATCATATTCTTAAAATATTGCGCCAAATGCCCATATCCCCTCTTACTGTTCTATATCCCCTAATTGATTTCTGATCTGCATTATTCCCCAGGTTGGTTTCACAGGAAACAGCTTGCAATAATTTTGTATTAATTGACTAATCCGACCACCCACATTAAATACCTCATCAATACCTAAATGTCAAGAACATATTTTTTATCGTACAGGAAATTGACATAATAGCTTAGTTATCAGGCGACATGTAGGCACCAATTAAGAAATGATTGGTTTCCATGAAACAAAAGTGCTGGACCACCGAAATGGCTTGTACAGTAATGACTGTACTGTCACAAGCCTTTTAAAAAATAAGAGCTTAAAAAAATTAGTTTACATCAGCTTATAGCTCTTGAAAAAATCTACAAAAAGATTTTTTGTTGAACTTGATAGCTCAAAAACTAAGCGAATTATGGTAAAAATACCCAATCACAAAATGCTGTTAAGCTGTCCTCGCTCGTTCCAACAATAGATGCTTTAAATGAGCATATAAAAAGAGTGTATTTACAAACCCAGTTATGGCTGGGTAATAAAAATATTGATCCACTTGATTGGTGTTGGGTTAATATTGAAGGAGTATTTACTCCAATCAAATCTATGTCAACCTGCTCCTGAAGAGCTGTTAAAAATGATTTTTTGCAGCTGCAAAAAGGGTTGTGGTTCAACCTGTGGTTGCCGAAGAGTAGAACTCTTCTGCAATTCAACTTGTGCAACATGCAGCGGAGACAATTATTGTCTGAATAGTGCTCCAATTATAGATCAAGAGGAAAACGAGGAGGAAGACGAGGAAGGCAGACTTAGGATGAAGAAGAAAATGGTTTTTAATTATGTTTTTTGATTTTTTTGTGTTTTTTATATCCAAAGATATATTTATTTTTTTAATTAAAAACTTAAGATCCATAATAAATAAAATTTTTATTTTTCCTATTTTTTAAATCAAATTTTAATCAGTAGGGGTTGTTTTTATAGGGGTTGTTTTTATAAGGGTTGCAATTTGTAATTCATGATGCAATGATAATTTCTATCGATTAAACGCTTGAATCTACAATTCTACAATCATTTTCGAATAGGGGTAGTTTACACCCCTAAAAAATAAAAAGCGACCCTCGGCACATTGACAACTTTGAAATAGAGAGTAAGCAGAACCCAAATCCAAATTTTGGTGCAAATTGGTGCTGTTTGGCAGAATTGCCAGGTTTAGCAGTTTTTTCCGTGCATTTACTGGTCTATCAACAGCTTTTGGATTTTTGAATAGGCAGTAATATTCTTTGTAAAAAACTAAAAATAGTCGCTCTCTTATTACATAATATTAATGCACAAAATTTCGTAGACGCCGATAACCTCTCGACTGTCGAGCGTCCATAATCAAAAATCTAACTATACAACATAATATTATGTCATCATCAAAAAATAATTAACAGCATTCTCCAACCCTGACTTCTTAAATACGCGCCGATAACCTCTCGACTGTCGAGCGTCCATAATCAAAAATCTAACTATACAACATAATATTATGTCATCATCAAAAAATAATTAACAGCATTCCCCAACCCTGACTTCTTAAGTACGCGGTTATCATATTAATTAATAACCAGTGGCGGCTCGTGCCTGTTTAGACAGGTGGTGCCAAAACGAAGGTCAAAATAGAAAAGAAGTACCTATAAAACAGAAAATAACTTACCTAGTGACTATCCACGCAACTGTCTATGTTTGACTAAACAAGTACACACTGGCACAAAGTGCAACAATAGAAATCCGAAAAAACAGTTTAATAAAGTTCAAGACCTCTACACATTTCTGGCAAAATAATAAAATAAAAAATATATTATACGCAACACATAAATTATGACGTAAAGTTTCCGATAAATAAAGTCCATCCTTCTTTCCTTATTTCTTGTAAATTTTTCAATTACTTTATTATTAAAATTGTCAATTCCACTAACAAAATGTTTTTCCGCCGATAGCATACCTAAATTTTTTTTCTTCCTCACACCCGCACAACCAATTGTTTTTATCATAAATATTTTTATTGAATTTGCGACAGCGAGATTTTTGTTGTCCACTTCCACTTTGTTTTTCAATTTTTAAATCAGGTAATGGCCGCCCTAATTCTTTTATTTGAAGTTTTTCCTCTAAAGAGTGCGCACTAAAAGAGATTTTTAAAAAATTCACTTATTTTGTGGTCATAGCGGCGAATAGTTATCAATAATGTCCAATAGATATACAAAACAAACTAAGGAAATTAAGAGTTAAGACGATACTGTCAGTAGTCACACAAATCACACACTACAAAGCTACACAAACTAAAAAAAAATGTTGACAAAGCAAACCGTCAAATAATAAAACAAAATTGTTATCAACAATAACATTTAACCGAAACAACAATGCGTAATCATTCCAACAATGACCAAACAGAATATCGTCAATAATGTGCCTGGCACACATTTCATTTAGATTTAGCATTACAGCATAGGGAAATCATGAGTCATAGTTCTATCTCTCTTTCTCACATATAAGGACCGTAAGGTATGCTTTGTTTACACTGTGCCTATTATTAAATGGCACAGGATACGTGTTACTGATCGCGTGGTGAAAATGTTTTAGGAAATTTGTGCGATTTAGGCTGAACTCTGCTGTACGGACGATCGATAATTTTATAAATTGATTAAAAAAAATATATTAATAAAAATATTAACAAAAAATATTTTTAGAGAAAATTGAAAAATTAGGGGTAGTGCCATGGCACTGTGGCACTACCCCACGAGCCGCCACTGTTAATAACAAAGGTATTTTTAGAACAATAATTTATTAGAACAATAATTTATATTTAGAAGTAGTAAAAATCTTTTTACCTTATAGAAAACGAACACTTTTAATTAACACACCTGCACGCACTGTAAATATTATTACACAAAAAATGGAAAATGGTAAAATGTTTAGCTAGTGTTAATTAACATCCGCACGCATCGCTGTTTTCGCACACACACAGCGGTATAACATCAACATCATTAAAGATGCATGGAAGGGGGGCTTAACATCGCCCGCGTGAATCGTCGCTGTCCTAAAACCGACGGCCGACGAAGTTCTTTCCCAATTGGCACAAGTCACCAACATTATCACGGACGGTTTTGTACACTGTAGGAAGCAATTAAGTCTTACAATCTAGTTCTAGGTTATCTAAGGTCATGTTTTGTTATAAGTTTATTCATGCAAAGAAAAACTAATTCATTAATTATATATTATCTACAAGTATTTGTTAGTACAATCGGGTCAATTAATTATAATAATTGATTTGATGTCACAAACAAATTTTACATGTACGCTTAATATGGAGAGAATAATAAGTCTTTGCATATTAAATTCGATTTTTTGAAAAGTATGTAGGCCACCACAGAGGAACAAACAAACTTTTGGAAAAAATGCATGTCGTTGCACTACCTCGTGATTTATTTAACGTCACATATGAAGAGAGTAATAAATCTTTGCATATTAAATTCGATTTTTTGAAAAGTATGTAGGCCAACACAGAGGAACAAATAAACTTTTGGAAAAAATGCATGTCGTTGCACTGCCTCGTGAGTCGGGCATATTTTCTAGAAGTATGGAAAAATACACGTCCCATGCACACTCTCTTGACGCGAAACAATTTTTTCTTGAAACTTTGTTTGCTGCAAAACTACTGCACTAACTTCGATTAAATTATTATTAATCGTTAACTTAAAGTGCAACTTAAAATTAAAGTACAAATCATTATGTCAAGTCATCGGGAAGCAGCATAATTCCGTTATGTAAAATCGAGGGGGGGAAGCCGCGGGTACTTAAATAAGTAAAACTCTGAATCGTAGACAAAAAATGTTTATACAAAAGTTGTAGAAAATTTGTATCCTCTACAAGATTGATAATAATCATTTTTTCTAAAAATGAAATGGAACCGAAAATTCGCAAAAAACCGTCTATCGTGAACTTGAACCTCGAATATCTGGCAATGCCGGCACAATATCGATGAGAACTTTTTACATGTTTTTTAAAACACCATAACGAAGGTTTATACAAAAATTCAGCTAACTGGGAATTATTGCGCATATGGATCGTTTTTATGTCTAAAATTATTGGAGTATCAATAGAGGGGAAATATTTCATTAAATACTAAATTGCTATGGAAACAATGTAAATAAGCAGATAAATGCTCTGTTTACTTATAGTGGGGCCGTTAAGCGTTTCAACCTTGCACTTTGTGATAGAGAGATGCCACTCGGTACGAATGTTGGTTGGACCCATATCTTCACTTTAAGACGTGAAGGCATTTTGGGCCCCGCGACAGGGCCCCTAGACAGGGTGGTTGCGTAACTTTCAGGGGCAAAACGCCTGTAACTTAGCAACCGTTCCTCGCACAGCCCTGGGGGTAGTCTCATTGGATTCAGCGCACTCAATTTCATACGAGACAGCCCTCAGACTAACTCCGAAACCTCCACCAGCCCGCGTATAGGGATGAAATACAAGTAGTCCATTGAAATGTTACATTTTTTAGACTACGTTTGCATTTTGGGTAGGACAACGTTATCTTCACTTTAAGATGTGGAAAGATTTTGTGCCCCGCGAACGGACCCCTAGACAGGTGATGGTTAGGGCCGTTAAGCGCTTAATATTGCACTTTGTGATAGAGATATGCCACTCGGTACGAATGTTGGTCGGACCCATATCTTCACTTTAAGATATCACCTGTCTATGGGCCCGGTCGTGGGGCCCAAAATGCCTCCACATCTAAAAGTGAAGATATGGGTCCGACCAACATTCGTACCAAATGGCATCTCTCTATCACGTCGTGCATGGTTTAAACCCTTAACGACCCCACTACACCCCCTTTTCAAGGTGACGGCGAAATGCGGTGGCCGTGGACCCCGAAAACTCATTTTTAAACTTATACCGCCTCCTCCCACGAAACGAAAGAAAAAACCTTGTCCTACCCAAAATGCAAACGTAGCCTAAAAAAATTTAACATTTCAATGGACTAGTTGTATTTCACTCCTATACGCGGGCTGGTGGAGGTTTTGGAATTAGTCTGAGGGCTGTCTCGTATGAAACTGAGTACGCTGAATCCAATGAGACTACCCCCAGGGCTGTGCGAGGAACGATTACTGAGTTACAGGCGTTTTGCCCCAGACAGTTACGCAATTAATTTGTCTATGGACCCAGTCGCGGAGCCCAAAATGGCCCCACTTCTTAAAGTGAAGATATATGTGTTCGACCATCATTCGTACCGAGTGGCATCTCTCTATCACGTCGTGCAAGATTAGGCGCTTAACGGACCCAACCATCACCTGTCTAGGGGCCCGGTCGCGGAGCCCAAAATGCCTCCACATCTTAAAGTGAAGATATGGGTCCGACCAACATTCGTACCGAGTGGCATCTCTCTATCACGTCATGCATGGTTTAAACACTTAACGGCCCCACTACACCCCCTTTTCAAGGTGGCGGACAAATGCGGTGGCCGTCGACCCCGAAAACTCATTTTTAAACTTATACCGCTCCCTCCCACGCAACGAAAGAAAAAACCTTGTCCTACCCAAAATGCAAACGTAGCCTAAAAAAATTTAACATTTCAATGGACTACTTGTATTTCATCCCTATACGCGGGCTGGTGGAGGTTTCGGAGTTAGTCTGAGGGCCGTCTCGTATGAAGTTGAGTGCGCTGAATCCAATGAGACTACCCCCAGGGCTGTGCGAGGAACGGTTGCTAAGTTGCAGGCGTTTTGCCCCTGAAAGTTACGCAACCACCCTGTCTAGGGGCCCTGTCGCGGGGCCCAAAATGCCTTCACGTCTTAAAGTGAAGATATGGGTCCGACCGACATTCGTACCGAGTGGCATCTCTCTATCACAAAGTGCAAGGTTGAAGTTGGATTCGTCGCTTGGCGGCCCCACTATTACTCGCTCGTTCGTTTTCGTTCGATTTTTCTTTTTAAACTCGCACGCGCGTGGATAATATAGTCACGACAATAATGATCGATAAATAAATAAAAAGAAAAAAGTTGTATCTTGATTTTAAACCCGTTCTCCCGCTATAGAGCAAAAACTTTGAAGTCTCATATCTCCCTTTCTAATTAACGGATTTCAATGTACTTGGACTCAAATCAAAAAAAATGCCGTCGAATGACGAAAAATTCATTCCCCCCACCACCTTCCTTCATGCCGAAAACGCTCTTTGAAAAAATATACCATTTATTTTTCACGCGCAAGCCGGCTATTTCGCAAAAAAATCAAAATCACGGGTGATAAATTGTGTAAGACTTTCGCGGCCGTCTATTAATTCCATAGTTTCTTGGGCTATTAACCATAACGGCTTAAACGTAAAATGTCAAACCGGACCACGTGACGTCACAACCCGCATTGGCCAATCGAAACAGGCCACACCCACCAGGACGACGCATAAATACCATAGACGTAGAAATCTAGGGACATAGTACTGTTGCTGTTAAGGGGGGGGGGCGGTAAGAAAGCAAATTCTATTGGTCGCTTCAGTTGCGCAATTGAGCATGCACAAAGACGCGACGACTGCATCTGGCGCAATTGAACATGCGCAAAGTCGTGGCCAATAGAACGTGGGCACATGCATAGCATAGACATGTCCATAAGACAGGCTCGTCTAAAGTGACACTTTATACTACATCCCCAGATTTCTATTATTTATGATAAATACAGGCTGAGGATCAGCTGTTGTAATCATATACCTGAAAGAGAAATATCTTTTGAAAATGCCATCCACTCGTGTTGACGAAACGTCAAGAACAGTAAACTTGAACCGACGTCGACCTAATAGCCCAAGAAACTCTACTGAATTCACGGGTGACAGTCTTCAAGTATTTATTAAAACAAAGAGAACAAACTTTGATTTTTGAAAATCGCCCGACAAAATGCAAAGATATGAGCATTTTACGAATTTTTACCCTTCCTATTCTCCAGATCTACTCCACTATTAGTCCAGTCGCCATAGACTTTTACTTTAAAAAAATCAGAACTTAATGAAACTTTAGTTTGTTGTTTGTGGGTGTCCATTAGTGCTACACCCAATTTATCCAACAAAAAAACCTTGTGGAATTTTGGTGGGGGGGGGGGCAAAAACCCCAAAATTTTTGCACTTTTTAACTTCCCACTGGAAGTTATTGTAATGGGTCCGAAAATCGAAATCAAAAAGGAAAAAAAATTTTAATGTTTCAAGGTCACTACACTATTTTTACACTACTTTTAGAAAGATGTCTGTGTGTGTGTATGTGTGTGTGTGTGTGTGTACGTACGTACGTACGTACGTACGTATGTGTCCATTTCTTTCTAAGACGAAATCTCGAGAACGAACAATGATATCGACTACGTTGGGGTGCCAATCGACGCGTATTAACGTAAATATGATCTGAAAGGAATTTTTTTTAAATCGGTTCAGCCGTTCTTTTTTCTTAACCAAATAACCTCCAAAAAAGTAGATTTTACACAATATCTCGCGAATAAAAAATTATATCGACTTCGTAAGGGTGTCAATCGAGGCGTGTTAACGTCATTTTGATCCGACATAAATTTTATAAAAATCGGTTCAGCCGTTTTTTTTTTTTTTTTTTTTTAATTATTGATGTTTTAATGATTAAAATGATTACTTTTCTGTGTAATATCTAATTTAATTATTATTATTAAATATTTATCAAACTGGGAAGTTCGTCGTGTGGACCTCAAGGGTCGCACTTTAGTCCTAATAAACGACCCACCTCACGGCTTGTTTCGAAATATTTCGAAAACGGTTGATTTTAGCGGACAACTTCAAATTAGTAAATTGTAGAGGATTAAATTTCCTACAATTTTCATTGGTTAAACCCTAATGAAGTATTTTTTTCAAAATAGTACTTTTCGACTAAAAATGGAAACCCTTGACTCGGTGTGCTTTAGTAAGTAGGGTGTTTAATAAATATTAATTTCCTATGTAGTGATTATAAACCTATCCATGGGCAATCTAATTGTGTCTAACAAATTCAGAAAATCTAGAAGTGGCCGCCCTATTGAAGCAATTTTTTCGAGATCGTATGTTTAAGGTAAAAAATAAGATCTCTGAAAAATTGCTTTTTTAGGGTGACCTCTTCAAGGTTTTACGAACTTTTTATCTGTTATATAGCCTATGGATATAGGTCTATAATCCCCACATGGGAAATTAATATTTATTAAACACCCTACTTACTAGAGCACTCCGCGTCAAGGGTTTCCATTTTTAGTCGAAAAGTACTACCTTGACAAAATAACTTCCTTAAGGTGGTTATGAATAAGTTTACCAAATTTTTTCAACACAGTTAGATAGCGCATAGATAGGTCTATAATCCCTACATAGGAAATTAATATTTATTAAACACCCTACTTACTAACTAGAGCACTCCGCGTCAAGGGTTTCCATTTTTAGACGTAAAGTACAAACTCGAAAAAATTACTTCCTCAGAGTGGTTACGAATAAGTTTACCCATTTTTTTCGGCACAATTAGATAGCGCATGGATAGGTCTATAATCCCTACATAGAAATTTAATATTTATTAAACACCCTACTTACTAGAGCACTCCGCGTCAAGGGTTTCCATTTTTAGACGTAAAGTACAAACTCGAAAAAATTACTTCCTCAGGGTGGCTACGAATAAGTTTACCGAATTTTTTCTACACAATTAGATAGCGCATGGATAGGTCTATAATCCCTACACAGGAAATTAATATTTATTAAACACCCTACTTACTAAAGCACTTCGCCATCAAGGATTTCCATTTTTAGTCGAAAAATACTATCTTGAAAAAATTTCTTCCTTAGGGTCGCTACGAATAAGTTTACCGAATTTTTTCGACACAATTAGATAGCGCATGAATAGGTCTATAATCCCTACATAGGAAATTAATATTAATTAAATTCCCTACTTACTAGAGAACTTCGCGTCAAGTGTTTCAATTTTTAGTCAAAATGTTTACTTTGATAAAATTCCTTCTGTAGGGTGGCCTCTTTCGATTTTTCTAATTTTTCTAACGCATTTAGATAGCCCGTCAATATACAGAGTGGGCCAATGAAAACAGTCCGGGCAAGTTTTGACCACTTAACATCAGTTTTGCGAAAAAAGGTCGCACACGTCAATTTTGGAATCAAGGGGGACATCTAAATCGATTAGTATTATTTACGTAACTTCAACCCTGAGAGCAGGGTGAATTGCACCCTGAAAATTTTCAATGGAAAGGGGTGTCAAACGATTCGCAGTTCGAACGGCCTCTCAATTCTTTTTACAACAGTATTTTAGTTTTTCAAATTCGATCATTAACTGCGGAGAAAATGACATTTTAATTTGTATCAAACAGTCAACAGTTGTACTTTTTTTTAATATGAGGGAAAAATTCATTTATTTACAGCCACCCGCGTTTGAGGGTAGTGTGGGACTCGGCCGCAGCAATACCCCTCCCTTCCGTCCTGCCAACCTGGGACCGCTTACGCACTACTTGATACAAATTAAAATGTCATTTTCTCCGCAATTAATGATCGGATTTGCAAAACAAAAAGACTGTTGTAAAAAGAATTGAGAGGCCTTTCGAACTGCGAATCGTTTGACACCCCTTTCCATTAAAAATCTTTGGGGTGCAATTCACCCTGCTCTCAGGGTTGAAGTTACGTAAATAATACTAATCGATTTAGATGTCCCCTTGATTCTAAAATTGACATGTGCGAGCTTTTTTCGCAAAACTGATGTTAAGTGGTCAAAACTTGCCCGGACTGTTTTCATTGGCCCACTCTGTATATAGGTAACTGGGATGCAAGGTAAAAAGCTAAAGTCAATTGACTAATATGTTGCAAAATTGAAAATAAATATCGAACACCAGCCTTTTTAGCAGTTTTGTACGATACCTATGGGGTCAAAAAATACGTTTTACCCATGAAAATTGTAGGAAATTTAATCCTCTACAAATTTTGAAGTTGTCCGCTAAAATCAACCGTTTTCGAAATATTTCGAAAAATCCGAAAAAATTGCAACAATTTTGGGGTTTTTCACCCCCCACCAAAATTCCACAAGGTTTTTTAATTGGATAAATTGGGTGTAGCACTAATGGACACCCACAAACAATATCCAAAAGTTTCATTAAGTTCGGAATTTTTTGAAGTTACCCATTGATTTGATTCTCTGACGATTGGACCATATGTGTACTTAGAAAAAACTCAAGAAAATTGCATTGCATATGTTGTTTATCGCCCTGTGTACTAATTTACTAAATAAAAACTTCCACTGTATAAAAAACGGCATTGCTACACGCTCGGCAATACTCAAGCCCCAGGTAGTGTTTAACAACAACTTTTGCTGTTTCTAGTACATTTTTGATCGGTTTCTGGTACGACATTCAACGCTAAGTATTTTTAGCAGTGAATTACCATGGAAACCACGGTAAATTTTAATGCTAAATGTACTAGTTCATTCCATAATAAAATTGTAGATTTTTAACAAATGAATAACGCCTGATGTTTTGATATTGTGATAAAGGTTTTAAAAAGTGTGTACCGTGTAAGTTTTACTTAAATAACTAAATAAATAACTGTCATCTAATATTCAAGATTTCATAATTTCAAAACGACAAAATTTGTTAAAATTGTCAGAATGTGTCGTTTTATTATATTTTATTGTAAAAATTTATGATAAAAAATTAATGTTTTATAGCTGTTTGATTTGATATATGAAGTTTGAAAAAATTATTATCAAATTGACATTACAATTTTTATCAATTTATTTGCATTCGGTATTACGATTTGTGCATAATATTATAATATAAAGATACATAACTGTAAAATGTAGTTTATTATTTATTAAGAATTTACATTTGTATATTATTATTTTAAAATTTACATGATACGAGTTCACTTTTCCACATATTTCTTTCCAGTAAACAGTCATGAAGGATTAAGAAATGACGATTTTTGTAAAATATATTAGGACATCACAACACGAGCTGCAATATTATTGCGTAGAAATGTATTTGAACGTTATAACTGTTCACTGAAGCTACTTTTCTGCTTTTTTTAGGCGCGATCTTAGCGAAGCTAGAAGCTCCTATATACACTCGCTTTGTCTGTGTTCTGTAACGGATTTTTTGTATCAGTCGTACAACGCAAACGGGTTAACCAATTTTAAAAAACTTTTTTTTGTTCGTTTCCTCTCGGGGTCTATTTGATCCTAACGTCGCCCGATTTTTGAATTTTAACCCCAGAGGGGAGAAAATAAGAAAAAACAGTGTTCTTTGCTTATAGTTCACTCAATTATTCGATTCGAAACCGATCTTAAACGAAACAGCAGAAAATTCTAGATAGATTTTACGTATAATATTGCGTCAAAACAGTTTTTTTGTACAGATTCATATGCAAATAAAAATATATAACTGCGACTTTATAGTCGTGTGAACTTGGCACCCTTTTTTCGGAAAAACAGTTACATTTTTGGAGTTCTGGAGAGTACTAGGAGTTCCCTAGAGTTCCTGAATAAAATTAAAAAGAGTTCTATCGATTTAATCGTAAAAATTAAAAAAAAACGTTTTGGGGGTGCTAACTTCACGCAGCACCCCTTATTCACCAAAAAATTTCGATAGAGAAATTTCGATAGAGAAACAATAGTTCTAGAGTTCTCTGACAAAAATTTGAATAGTTCCGGGTAAACTTCCAAGTAAAAAAAAATGTATATATATGGTGATATCTCACACTTTCCACAAAATACCAGAGTTATAGTGAGTTCCGGGAGTTCTCGATAGAGATCGCGTTAGAACTAAAAGAGTTCTAAAGGGTGCTGTAGTTTTTCAAAAGAATTTAAAAGGCAAACTCAAAGAAATCGAAAAAAACGCGCCAAAACCGTGACTTTTTCCATTTTCCCCTAAAATGACGGAGTTCTAGTGAGTTCCGGGGAGTTCTCGATAGAGATCGCGATAGAACTAAAAGAGTTCTAAAGGATGCTGTAGTTTTTCAAAAGGTTTTAAAATGCAAACTCAAAGAAATCGAAAAAAAACGCGCCGAAACCGTGATTTTTTCCATTTTCCCCTAAAATGACGGAGTTCTAGTGAGTTCCGGGGAGTTCTCAATAGAGATCGCGTTAGAACTAAAAAAGTTCTAAAGGGTGCTGTAGTTTTTCAAAAGGATTTAAAAGGCAAACTCGAAAAAAACGCGCCAAAACCGTAATTTTTTCTGTTTTCCCCTAAAATGACGGAGTTCTAGTGAGTTCCAGGGAGTTCTCGATAGAGATCGCGTTAGAACTAAAAAAGTTCTAAAGGGTGCTATAGTTTTTCAAAAGGATTTAAAAGGCAAACTCAAAGAAATCGAAAAAAACGCGCAAAAACCATGATTTTTTCCATTTTCCCCTAAAATAACGGAGTTCTAGTGAGTTCTCGATAGAGATCGCGTTAGAACTAAAAGAGTTCTAAAGGGTGCTATAGTTTTTCAAAAGAATTTAAAAGGCAAACTCAAAATTATTGTTAACCTTTCCAATAAACGAAAAATTGATAAAATTCCATATAGGTAGTATAGAAATTACATTTTGATTGATAGAAAAAACTTCTTTACCTCTTGCACAGTATACAGGGTGAGTTCGACCACCCGTATCAGTCGTTTTTTTCGAAAACGGTTAGTCGTAGAGAGTTGTGTCAAAAATTTGTATTATGAAAGCCCTAATAAAGAATCGAATGGTGATAATTTTTTTTCCGGGAAGGTCGGCTTCCCTATTAGTTTGCTCCAGAATGTCCAGAACTCCGGAATTATAAATGTAACGATAAGTCGAAAGTGGTATTGTTGAAAAGATCTTTAAAAAATAAGCAAGTTTTGTAGGAAATTTTTTTTCATTACTGCCACCCCTGTTAAGTAATATTTGTTTGAAATTACTAAATTAAAATGTTATAATAACGAACTTTTTAAAAGTCCGCATTTAAAATCTAGTTACCTATCTATCGATCATTAAATACTGAAGAAGTACACTCACAGTATAACCAGAAGAGCTCAGTAGTATGTATTAAAGAGTAAATGGAAGACAGTTTGCACACTTGTGACAATGTCTAAGGTTGCTAGATTTTTAATGCCGACTTCGATCGTTATTATGAAATTTTGATATAATAATTTCAAACGATTGTTACTTAACAGGGGTGGTAGTAATTAAACAATTTTTCCTACAAAACTTGCTTATTTTTTAACGAGCTTTTCAACAGCACCACTTTCAACCTATCGTGCTTTCTAAAATTCCGGAGTTTTGAACATATAATAATTTATATTTATACTTATAGAAATTTACAGGGGTGGCAGTAATAAAAAAAAATTTCCTACAAAACTTGCTTATTTTTTAAAGATCTTTTCAACAATACCACTTTCGACCTATCGTTACATTTGTAATTCCGGAGTTCTGGACATTCTGGAGCAAACTAATAGGGAAGCCGACCTTCCCGGAAAAAAAAATTATCACCATTCGATTCTTTATTAGGGCTTTCATAATACAAATTTTTGACACAACTTTCTACGACTAACCGTTTTCGAAAAAAACGACTGATACGGGTGGTCGAACTCACCCTGTATAATATTATTGAGAAGTACGTAATCTTTAAATATAATTACTAAATGTTTGGTTACGAGTAAAAATAATGTTCTTTTTCTTTTGTAATAGCGACGTTATGAATAATGGAAAGACTTTAGATCTGCGACAAGCTGATAAGAACCATAAATTAAGAATTAGTTTCCTCTTCTTGTAAAATAATTACTTAAATTGACGCAGTCCTGGATTTATAAATAGGCCGTATAGGTCGCGGCCTAGGGGCGGCAGATTTCAGAGGACGGTCACTTTACTACAAATGGAAAATTATTATTTTAGAAAGGTATGTACATGGGGAGGCGGAAATAAAGTAGCCTACACTCATAAAAAATATAAATCCGGCACTGAATTGACGGAGTAAAGAAATTATTTTACAAGAAGAGGAAACTAATTCTTAATTTATGGTTCTTATCAGCTTGTCGCAGATCTAAAGTCTTTCCATTATTCATAACGTCGCTATTACAAAAGAAAATGAACATTATTTTTACTCGTAACCAAACATTTAGTAATTATATTAAAAGATTACGTCTTCCTGTTGAATAAATTTTTAAAGGCCTGATGATGACAACATAAGTTGTCGAAACATGTCGCCATTTATTTGTTTTTAATAAACAATTTTATCTTGCCAATGGATGTTTTATATACTTCTCAATAATATTATATACTGTGCAAGAGGTAAAGGAGTTTTTTCTATCAATCATGGATGAAGCATTTCCGGCTATTTTACTCCGTCAATTTAAGAAATTATTTTACAAGAAGAGGAAACTAATTCTTAATTTATGGTTCTTATCAGCTTGTCGCAGATCTAAAGTCTTTCCATTATTCATAACGTCGCTATTACAAAAGAAAAAGAACATTATTTTTACTCGTAACCAAACATTTAGTATTTATATTAAAAGATTACGTCTTCTTGTTGAATAAATTTTTAAAGGCCTGATGATGACAACATAAGTTGTCGAAACATGTCGCCATTTATTTGTTTTTAACTTCTCAATAATATTACATTTTGATTTTGTTGCACGAATAAATTGAAGCGGCGTTCCCGACAGTTCAACAACTGCTGTAAAATGTAAATGAAGGGTCACTGGCGTATAACCATAGACATTACAACAAGGCGTATACAATAGCCTAGCGGCAATGGCGAGAACTAATAGTGCCAACGCGGCACACGGTGAATGGTTCCCCAGGCGGAAATGGGGGGAGGTCAGGGGCATCCGGCGACCTGCGCTTAAACGAACCACACGTGTGTGATATCGGTAGCTACCAAATATTGTATTTCTGGTCAGAATAAACTTGGTAAAACATTTAGTTATAACAAATCAGAAGTGGGATAGACCCGTGAGTGCGTCAAAAGTGAAAACTGCAGAAATCCAGACGTGACAAAGCCACAAAAGTGAAAAAACGTGGAGACGTGTTGCGAGTGAAAACGTGCTAGCATGGCGTCACAGAAGAACACCAGTGACCGAAAACCAGTGGGTGAAGAAATGAGTAGTGATGCGGAAATTGAAATTCACTATGAAGGTGAAGATAATGTTGAATTAAATAGCGGCGAAGATTTTACAAGAACGGCGGAGACGCTTGATCATGATGCAGCGGCGACAGCGGGAACGGTTATTCTGCGATTGTTTGAAAAACAAATGGCGGACCGAATTTTCGAAATGGTGAATCAGCGAATGTTGCCAACCCTAAACAAGATTAAAAAACTCGTCAACACGACCATTAATGTTATGCCAAGTGTTAGTGCGAGTGAAGTGACACCGAGTGCGAGTGAAGTGACACCCAGTGCGAGTAATGCTAGTGGCAATCAAAGAGGTGGTTCAGATGGCGGACCGCGACTAAAACGCATTAGTAATATAACAGCATCGAGTGACATGGTGGAAAGATTTGACCCGGATGATCGTGAAGCAAGTGCGGACAGATGGCTGTCAATGATTGACCAGCTAGGTGAAATCCATGGATGGACCGAATACGAGCGCAGTTACTACATGCAAACCAAGCTATACGGTGAGGCCAGAAAATGGTTTAACAGGCTCGATTCGTATGACATGACCTGGGCAGAGTGGAAGACGAGTCTGCGACAGGCGTTCCCCAGACAACGCGACCCGGCGGTATGTATTGAAGAAATGGTAAACCGCCGCAAACGAGTGGACGAGACAATGACCCATTACTACCACGCGAAACTGGCGCTGTTGGGACGCGTCGGAATCACAGGCGAAACAGCAGTCTCGTGCCTTATCAGAGGACTCCCCGATGAACTCCGAGCAAATGCATATGCGTGTCGATGCAAGACCCCGGAGGCACTTTACGCAGAATTTTTGGTAGGACTGGAAACTTACCGATCCCTCGCGACAAATACAAGGAGAAGCGAAGCATCAACCTCCGGTGTGAGGTTTAGACGGCCAAGTCCGTCGCCGGTGGCAGCCAAGCGACACATGCCAGCTGTATCAGAAAAACCATTACGGATCAGATGCTACAACTGCCAGGAGATGGGAACACACATAAGCAAACAATGCCCAAAACCAAGGTAAGGAACGGTGCACCCATTGTGGGAGAGACGATCATTATCGAGACAAGTGTCCCCGTCGGCGAAAACAACACGGCGAACCAGCCAGGAACGAAAATGAAGACGTTAAGGTCCGTTTGGTGAGCGAATTTTTTGATAAAACTTATAAAAAGATAGCGTTAGTAGATGGGTGGCGAGTCAAGGTGTACATCGACACCGGCTGCCAGCATAACTTGATGACAACTGATTATGCCAGGCGCCTGTGGCTACCTGTAATCCCAGAAACAGTACTTCTGCAAGGCTTTGGTGGAGGCCGTGGCACGACCAATGGACGTACAAACTGTACGCTGACTATCGATGACATTTCATTCACCATCACGGCACTAATAACTGATTGTGACATTGCTAATGCTGATCTCATTCTAGGACAACCGGCACTAGCCAGTGAAGGCGTTTCACTGGTTGTGAAGAGCGGTAAGGCGCTCTTCGTCAAAAATTTTAACGATGCTGACATAGACAACATGC
Organism: Mongoloraphidia duomilia; assembly: GCA_039654895.1. Taxonomy (NCBI): domain Eukaryota; kingdom Metazoa; phylum Arthropoda; class Insecta; order Raphidioptera; family Raphidiidae; genus Mongoloraphidia; species Mongoloraphidia duomilia. The sequence goes on from CM077523.1 coordinate 16,268,725, forward strand.
TCTGGGGCTTGACGCTTGGTGAAAATGAACCACGGCGACGGATCATCTTGAATGAAGACCTAGTTATTGAACCTGATAGCGTGCGCCGGACAAACGTCATTATCGAAAACACTACACACGGCGACGAAGTGTATGTGCACGGCCAGCGATTCGACAACGGACAATGCATCGTGGCAATGCCAGGTGGCATCGTGTCTTGCCAAGGAGATGACACCCAGGTACACGTAGCCAACATGGGACCAGGACAACTGACGATGCGAAAGGGACGAGTGCTGGCCAGGGCAACCAAGTGCAAAGCTGCACCCAGGGACACACAACCAACACCCAGGCGAGCGATAGCGGTGAGTACTATAACTTCTTTTAATTCATCTGACGTTAAGACCGGCGACATTGACTCTCACTGTAAAACGAAATTAATAGACATGTTGATACGGCATGCGCACTACTTTTCATCGGGCAATGACGATCTGGAGTTGACACACCTAGGCAAAATGGAAATTAAACTCAGTAGCAATGTTCCAGTGTATTATAGACCATACAGACTTTCTATCGCAGAGAGACAAAAGGTGAGAGATAAGATAGACACCTTACTGAACGGTGGCGTCATCAGGGAATCTGAATCGGACTACGCGAGCCCTATCGTTCTTATAAAAAAAAAAGACGGTGACGTTAGACTATGCGTAGACTACAGGGCGCTAAACGCTATTACCATAAAAGACAGGTATCCGTTACCCTTAATTGCCGACCAACTGGACCGTCTGGCAAACAAATGGTACTTCACGACATTAGACATGGCACAGGGGTACCACCAGGTGCCAATGCACCCCGACTCGATACATAAAACTGCGTTCATAACACCCGATGGACAATACGAATACACCCGAGTGCCGTTTGGACTGGCAAACTCCCCGGCGGTATTCCAGAGAGTCATAAACAAGATGCTGGGCGGCCTACAGCATGATCATATTCTAGCCTACATGGATGATCTACTAATTCCTTCGACAACGGTAACGGAAGGACTGGCTCTGTTAGAACAGGTGTTGAAACTGATCGGACACGCAGGGTTCAAGTTGAACATGGCGAAGTGCTCCTTCCTGAAGACATCCATTGAGTACCTAGGTCACGAAGTGAGCGGACAAGGCATTCGACCCAGCGAACGCAAAGTAAGAGCTGTGACAGAATTTCCGACACCAACAGACGTCCATATGATTCGACAATTCATTGGACTGGCGAGTTACTTTCGAAAGTTCATCAGAAACTTCGCGACTCTGGCGCGACCGCTTACTCAGCTTACGGTCAAAGGTGCTGACTGGCAGTGGGGCGAACAACAACAGCAAGCGTTCAACCAATTAAAAGGATTTCTGTCAAAGCGACCCATTTTGGGACTATATGACAGCAAACTGCCGACCGAACTTCACACAGACGCAAGCAAATTGGGACTGGGCGGCATCTTATTTCAAAAACAACCAACCGGCGCTCTGACTGTGATTTCATACTTCAGCAGGACAACAACTGCGGCGGAGTCAATGTACCATAGTTATGAATTGGAAACATTGGCTGTGGTAGAAGCCATACGACGTTTCCGGGTGTATCTATTAGGAATTCACTTCAAGGTAGTCACTGACTGCTCGGCGATAAGGGCAACGCTGATCAAAAAGGACCTGATGCCTCGTGTAGCCAGATGGTGGCTCACAATTCAAGAATACGACATGGAGGTTGAGTATCGACCCGGCTACAAGATGCAACACGTGGATGCGCTTAGCCGTAGCCCAATGACAGTAAGTCTCATCACTACACCCGAAGCTGACTGGTTTCTGACAGTCCAATTGCAAGATGCGAAGACACAGACAATCGTCAAGGCGCTGACTCTTGGCAAAGCTGACAAAGACATCACAGCAGTCTTCAAGGTAAACCAAGGCCGACTGTGGCGTGTGACACCAGACGGTGATCGACTGTACGTCCCGGCAATTGCAAAATTCAGCCTGTTGCATAAGCATCACGACGACATCGGACACCCAGGATTCGAACGATGCCTGGAACTTGTGAGGAAAACGTATTGGTTTCCAAAAATGCGACGGTTCGTGCGCAAGTATACGGCATCATGCTTGAACTGTGCGTACGCAAAAGACGGGTACAGGCGAGGTGAAGGACTACTACACCCGTACACCAAGCGGCCAGTCCCGTTCGATACGATTCACATCGACCACGTAGGACCGTTCGTCAAGAGTGTAAAACGTAACAGCTATCTATTGGTAATAATCGATGCATTCACCAAGTACACTCTTGCGAAACCCACCAAGACGCTGAGTTCAGCCGAAGTGATCGAGAACCTACGATGGGTATTCGGCGAATTTGGACACCCGAAACGAATAATCTCGGACCAAGGTTTGGCATTCACTAGTAAAGCGTTTGCTAGCTTCCTGGCGGAAAAAGGTATTAAACATGTGTTGAATGCCGTGGCGACTCCAAGAGCAAATGGTCAAGTCGAACGAGCGAATCGTACGCTCATCGAAGCGATTACGACAAGTGCAACCGGCGAAGCTCGCTGGGACGAACCACTTCCAGAGATCCTGTGGGGTATAAACCACACCATAAATGCAAGTACCAGATTCTCCCCAGCGGAACTATTATTTTCCTATCAAGGAGGGCGAATAGCAGAATTGACCCCCGGCGACGATACCGCTACGGCTGGTCGAGAGCGATTGCATGCAAACCGGCGTTTAGCGAGCGAACGACTGCAGAAAGCTGCGGTCCGGACGAAAACCAGGTATGATAAACGGCGTAAGGTTGCAACCAATTACGAAATAGGTGACTTAGTACTGTGGCGTCAAGCGGCCACGGCGTTAGGCGAGAAAGGCATTAACCGTAAGGTGTCCAACAAGTATGACGGTCCCTATCGGATCGAGAGAGTACTAGGCAACGACAGGTATGAAATTGCTTCCCTACAAGGCGTGCGTGTTACAAGCGGTTTAAAGCAACAACGGCAGCGGACGCACTGAGACGATACCAGAGCGGTGCTATGACCGCAGGCGATGTGTCTGATAACAATTCAAAAGACTCTGACTTGAATGACTCCGTACGACAGGACTTGATTGACTTGCTTGAAGGATAGGTATGTACTGTAATCATGTAATTAACGAGGACATTAATTGTTGCAGAATGGCCGATTGTTGCACGAATAAATTGAAGCGGCGTTCCCGACAGTTCAACAACTGCTGTAAATGAAGGGTCACTGGCGTATAACCATAGACATTACAACAAGGCGTATACAATAGCCTAGCGGCAATGGCGAGAACTAATAGTGCCAACGCGGCACACGGTGAATGGTTCCCCAGGCGGAAATGGGGGGAGGTCAGGGGCATCCGGCGCTTAAACGAACCACACGTGTGTGATATCGGTAGCTACCAAATATTGTATTTCTGGTCAGAATAAACTTGGTAAAACATTTAGTTATAACAATTTATAATTTTTCATTGTTGAAATAATGTCGTCAACAATAAACTCTGTACGCGTTTCCTTTATAGTGTTATCGCATTATTACTCTCGGTCAATCACAAATATTAGGATGTCCAAGATTTGCGTTGTCGGCCGATATATTGATTTTGGGTGATGAAAGAAAAAAAGTTTAAATTCAAAAGTTGTATAAATTTTAATGGTGTATAACCTAAAAATATTTTCAATTATACAGTCTGTCCCATTTAAGCGTGGCAGATCAAAGTTATGTTTTTTTTTAACCTAGCACCCTGTTTTTATTTGTTGTTTCAATTCTGCACCTAAATGTGAATAAAAATTGTAAGGGAAGCCATGTCAAAAATTTCTAAAAAACTTGAATAACTCAAACATTACTGAAATAATTTTCGAGCATGGCTTTCCCTTACAATTTCTATTCACATTTCGGTGCATATATTGAAAAAAGAAATAAAAACATGGTGCTAGGTTAAAAAAAACATAACTTTGATCTGCCACACTTAAATGGAACAGGCTGTATAATTCAAAATATTTTTAGGTTATACACCAATAAAATTTATACAACGTTTGTATTTAAACTTCTTTTCTATCTGCACCTAAAATCAATATATCATCCGACAACGCAAGTCTTGGACACCTATATAATCAAATAAGAAGTAATATAAGTTATATTACTTCTTATTTGATTATACAGGGTGTCCAAGACTTGCGTTGTCGGCCGATAAGATTTGTCTGAAGGCCTTTACACAATGCTAGGCGATAGCGATAGAAATAAGAATAGCTATAGCTATAGCACAGCGATATGAAAACCGGAATACCAACACTAGGGAACCCATATGCCAATGCAGAATTGAATATAGGAACAGGCAACAGCGATAAATTTCCGACGAGTTGGAATTTTATATCTATTGCCTTATAGCCTACCAATCAGCGTTCAGATTTCTTGCTGAGATAGTAGATACTTAACCTCAAATTTCAAAATAATAAATGTCAAATCGACTTTTTCAACGTTATTAAAAAAATAAAAAATAAATACTGTGTCAAAAAGTATGGATCATAGAAATTATACAAGTACGTTTTGACAGTACGGGTTATGTACTATGTTATACATTTACAAAGTAGCACGACTGATTGGTTAGCTTTTTATTCCTATCGCACTATTGTGCAACGGGTGGCGTATATTTTTATCACTATTTCTATTCTATCGCAATTTCCCTATAGCTATTGCTATCGCCTAGCATTGTGTAAAGGCCTTTAGAGAAGTCGGTAAGTTATATTATATAACTTACCGACTTCTCTAATAATAAATCTTCGCCAACATGCAAATATCTATTACCATTTAAATCCTTTTGAAAAACCATAGAACCCTTGAGAACTCTTTTAGTTCTATCGCGATCTCTATCGAGAACTCCGTCATTTTAGGGGAAAATGGAAAAAATCACGGTTTCGGCGCGTTTTTTTCGATTTCTTTGAGTTTGCCTTTTAAATTCTTTTGAAAAACTACAGCACCCTTTAGAACTCTTTTAGTTCTAACGCGATCTCTATCGAGAACTCCCCGGAACTCACTAGAACTCCGTCATTTTAGGGGAAAATGGAAAAAATCATGGTTTTTGCGCGTTTTTTTCGATTTCTTTGAGTTTGCCTTTTAAATAACCAATTTCACGATAAATTTGCACTGTTAGCATGTAAAATTTTCCCCCGTTTTGATACAATTTTCTGCCACCAGATGTCATATGCTCATTTGACGGGTCCCAATAGTATTTCAATTTTTTGACTGCTGATGTTTGATTTTTACGATTAAAAACCATGGCCTGCTGAGTTAAAATGACTTTTAACTAATTATTGACGTCGGTCGAATGGCGGGACCTAGAGATCAGACCAAAATTTCTCGATGTTTCATATCTTCCTGAACAATTTGGCTTTCTCTGTCTGCATGTCCCTTTGTACGCTTATAACTCAAGAACCACTGATCCGATTTACGTGATTTTTTTTTAAGTGAATAACTTATGCGCTGCGAGTTTTAAAATATTCTGGCATCACGCAAAAGCAACCGAACTGATTCTCAAATAAAAACGTATGTTCATATCACGCAAAAGCAAGTAGGCAGTAGATGATATTTTGTTTTTTTGAAGCTATGCTTCTTAACGCACGTTTTATATGGGGACCTAAATCATAAAAATTATCCAATTCTTTTGAAAATTAATATTTGAGAGTTTTATAGGACACAAAAAAATAAAATGGTGTCAATTTCAAAATGGCGGCCAAATTATGTACTTTAATGTAAAAATTATCCGATTCTTTTGAAAATTGATATTTGAGAGATTTATAGAACACAAAAAAATAAAATGGCGTCAGATTTCAAAATGGCGGCCATAATATGTACTTTTTTGTAAAAATTATCCGATCCTTTTGAAAATTGATATTTGCGAGTTTTATAGGACACAAAAAAATAAAATGACGTCAGATTTCAAAATGGCGGCCATATGTACTTTTTTGTAAAAATTATCCGATCCTTTTGAAAATCGGTATTTGAAAGTTTCATAGGACACAAAAAAAATAAAATGATGTCAGATTACAAAAAGGCGGCCGTATGTACTTTTTTGTGAAAAATATCCGATCCTTTTGAAAGTTGATATTTGAGAGTTTAATTGGACACAAAAAAATAAAATGACGTCAGATTTCAAAATGACGGCCATATATACTTTTTTGCAAAAATTATCCGATCTTTTAGAAAATCGTTATTTTAGAGTTTCATAGGACACAAAAAAATAAAATGATGTCAGATTACAAAAAGGCGGCAGTATGTACTTTTTTGTGAAAAATATCCGATCCTTTTGAAAGTTGATATTTGAGAGTTTAATTGGACACAAAAAAATAAAATGACGTCAGATTTCAAAATGACGGCCATATATACTTTTTTGTAAAATTATCCGATCTTTTAGAAAATCGTTATTTGAGAGTTTCATAGGACACAAAAAAATAAAATGACGTCATATTTTAAAATGGCGGCCATATGTAGATACTTTTTTGCTAAAATTATCCGATCCTTTTTAATATTGATATTTGAGTTTTACAGGACACAAAAAAATAAAATTACGTCAGATTTCAAAATGGCGGCCATATGCACTTTTTTGTGAAAATTATCCGATCTTTTTGAAAATTGATATTTGCGAGTTTTATAGGACGCAAAAAAATAAAATTACGTTATATTTCAAAATGGCGGCCATAGGTATATACTTCTTTGTAAAAATTATCCGATCCTTTTGGAAATTGATATTTGAGAGTTTAATAAGACACAAAAAAATAAAATGGCGTCAGATTTCAAAATGACGGTCAAATAATAATTTTTTAATTGTATTGTTTATATCATTGATAAATTCGGTTTTATATACAATGCGTAAGAGGCATATAGCTTCTGTTGGGTGTCTTACAACACATCATGACTTTTTTTATTTAGCAGGTTCCGAGTTACGCTTCATAGTCAACCGTTGATATGGAAAATTATTTAAAAAATTCACTGTAGGTACTATTTTTTCTATGTAATCCAATACATATTTACATTAGGTCTTATAGCTCATAGCCTACTAAAAAATTGTAAATCATCTCAGTTTTATTTTCCCTATGTTCGGCAAAACCGTTTACACACAGTACGTACATGAATATCGCGCCTTGTAATTCTTGAATTACTTGTATGCTCCAACATTTTTAAAGAATTTAGCATGATTAATTTCAATTTACTTTTTGAAAAGTCAAATCTAATATTTTGTTATTTAAAAATCTTAATTTTGAAATTTTTTACGTGTTGCCAACTTAAAACAAACGTTATTCATTTTTTTAAAATCTACAATTATGAAATAGACTTTACATCTTACTATAAAAGTCGTAGCAGAAACCGAGCATAACTTTCCCACACATATTCCGTAAGAAAAAAAATATAGGCTGAAAAAGCTGATCATTGAATTGTGAAACTACAGATTTGTTTTATTACTTCTATTGGTTTTTATTTCATTTTAATTGGAGCACCCTGAAGACAATATTAAAACAACGATAATATTCCAATAACAGACTGACATTTTTAGCTTATGATAAAATTAAAGAACATTTTACTTCATACAGTTTTATTATACCGTGTTTATTCAACATAGTCCACTGAAAAAAACATTTCAATAAATTATTTATAAAACAGAAACTACATCTCCAGCGGTTAGGTATTAGGAAAGAACTTCACTGCACTATGAATTATATTGTTATTAACCATCTATATCAATTAGAATTTTAAACTGTAAACGTGGCTTTATCTACAATGTTTCAACACCCAAATGTCTTGACGTGACAGTAAAATGTCATAAAAAAAGAGATTAAAATAATATATTATGCGCTTATTAATTGACAATCGTCTATTCGGAAACTGCAAGGCCTCTAGATGATTGCAATTTACAATGACACAGTTTAGTGAGGATTTTTCCTAACAATGGCTGTATTTTTTTTATATAAAACTACAAAACTCTACAAGATTTTGTACCTGTACACAAAAAGAAAAAAAAAACAGTTCTGTCTATACACTGCAGTTAATCAACGTTAATTTTGATTACAATTGCTTACTCCCTACTGGACCGTAAATTCTATTTTATAAATTTTCAGTCTCGATTGCTTTTTTCTTGCGAAATACACATTTTCTCAGAACTGGAAAGTAAGAAAATCTCTATTATGTTAACATTAACGCCCTTAACATAACTATTATGTATTTTTGCATTCTTATCATACACATGTTTATATTTTAAAGTGCATTTTATATTTACAGACATTAAACATAAGCCACTGTTTAACTTATGTTTTGTTTTCATGTTCACCATTTTCTAAGTCACTGTAACTACCCGATGTGAATTGCTTGTTTGACATCTCATCTGTTGAATCAAGGCTCATATCCATCATGTCTTCACTGCCGATTGGTGGTTGCATAGATATTTCATCTGAATTACCGTCAATGTCGGTGCTTCCTGGCGATTCCAAAACAAAATCATTGATTTCGTTATTTTCATTTGTTGGATTAATTGTCAATTCTTCTTGGCATTTGTTTAAAAAGTCATCAGATGTCGAAATTTCTTTTTTATTAATCTCTGATTCCAATGTATTTTTTGTTACAAACGTGTCTGTAGAATGTGAAAATAAGTCAGAAGGAACGTCCTTTTTGTTGTGTTCACTAAATATGTTCTCTAAGTCATTGTTTGAATCGGTTGAGAAATCTAAAGAAGTTTTAATTAAAGCCGATGTTGTTGTGACGTTTGCTAGCACATCTAGAGCAGTTGATTCCTTAGTAGAAAGCGAAGATTTGCTTTCCAATTCTATTTCTGGTTGTTGTATACTGGACTCAAGCTCTATACATTTATCAGTTTCTTCAGAATTCGATATCAAATCAGGATCCTCATTTAGAAGGGGCATAGAAATCGGACCTGTCGTAAGCATGCTGGTTGTTATCGGTGTGGTAACGTCATCGGTGGCATCGTCTAAGGTCGGCAGGGAATACCCATATGACGGCGACGAGATGTTCATGTTACTAGTTTTAACATTCGATATATTGGGATCAGTTATGGTGATTGGCAAATCGAGACTTGTTTGTAAATCTACTGGTAATAACGATTGTTGAGCAACAGTCTGAGATATGTTGGGATCTGTGATTGTGATTGGCAGTTCCAGCGATTTGCGCACCTGACAAGACGTGTCACTATTGACAGGCCTTATTTTCTTACTGGGAGGCACCTCTAAGGGAGTCATTATCGGTGGCCCAAGCGTAGTACTCGTTTCTGAAACATTTCCTGCAGTGATATTTGGAAGTTGCATGTTTTGATACAATGTTGAGGATGGACTCAATTGAGACGAGTTTGCAGACATGGCAGATGCAGTTAAAGTATCAGTTATTGTGCTATCTTGTTGAAACACGTCTGTGTTTGCAAGTGCCGCTGCTAGAATATCTTGATTACTAGTTACTTGTGTCACTAAATCATTACCATACGACTCTGGCAGATTAAAAGTCTCAGCCGGCGATGTTAAAACTATTTGTTGATTTTCACTGATACTGTCGGTATTTAGTAAAAGTTGTTGTCCACTAGTGTTAATTATAAGATTTCCCTCAGCTCCTGAAATTAATTTAGACAAATCTTGATTGCCAGATGCTAGGGCATTCAAAATTTGTTGTGCATTTTCAGGATCACCCGATATAATAATCTGCTGGCCCGATTCAGGGTTGGCTATGCTGTATGTAACGTTCTGTGTGCCTACAGTGGCGGCAGGCAATTGTACTTTTGACTGATCCTGCTTTTCAGCTATAAGCTGCTGTTCTACTTCAGTTGTTACTAATTGTTGTTCACTTGCAGTCGGTAAAGTTACATAATTTTGCTCTTGTTCCAGCAATGAATGTTGATATTCACCCGTCGTTAGTCCAATTCCACATGCTTCAGATGGTTTTGTTGATTGTGGAGAAACACTTGGTGTTAACTGTAATGTAACATTTCCATCTGTACCGATTAAATTTGGATCCAAAGCCAACAAAGCCTGATTATCTAATGGATACAGTTTACCGGTTTCATCGACTGTAACTAGTACATAAGATGGTTGCCCATCTACAGATTCTCCGCCAGAAACTGCCAAGATTTGACCTTCTGACACACTTGTCTGATTACCCATTGCGTCCTGTATTATCAACTGATTCATTAAAGGTGCCTGTTGAATACTCGGACTGCAGACAGTATTTCTAACTGATGATTCGTTTATAGCCATTGTCGGCTGATCAGTAATGGAAGATGAAATATCAGCAGTCTTCGTAGGTGACAATGGCACAAGAGGAGGCATATTAACGCCAGTGTTTTGTTTTGTTGCAGTCAAGTAGCTCTTTGGTGGAGGTCTATTTATTCCTTTACGGGGCTGCAATGACTGAATGGCACTGATGGCCGGTTTTTCAATTTTCTGGAGTACAACTTTGTCTGACTTTGCTTTTGCTGCCATTATTTGTTGAGTTTGGGTGACAGATTTTTGTGCTAATGTGAATTTTTTACCCGGAGTCAAATTTTGTAAACTTGTCTGCTTCAACAGCTGAGTTTGTTTAGCACCAATTTGACCAATATTCGGCTGTATCTTCTTGAAGATTTGTTTCTGTGGTTGTTGTGGCGTTTTCACCAGTGTCGTTGCCGGATTAACCGTCTGATATTTGCCACTTTTAGTAAGGGATGTAGCAGGAATTAAAATCTTCTGTGAATGTATTTGTATTTTTTTACCAGCTTGCTGCTGTACGCAGGTTTTTAACGCTTTAACTGGCGTCAAGACTTGACCCTTGGAAGTAATGTAAGTCTGAGCAGGTGATATAATTTGTCCTCTTGATGTGATCATTGCTTGAGGCGACAACGCTTGCGTCTTAGAAGCTTGAGTGATAATGCCGCTAGTTCCCGAGACTATAATTTCACCTTTCGAAGTTACTATGTTATTGGGAGACAACAGAGTGCCTTTCTTCAATCCCAAAGCCTGGTTTCTGGCTATTATTTTTGTACCTGTCATTTTTGAATTGAGCATCATTTTGTGCTGAGCGGGCGATAACAGAATCCTTGATTGATGACCATGAGCATTGGTCACTAACATTATTTTATTTCCAGTGGTTTGCTGACTTGGTTTGTTAGATACAGAAGTAGTAACAGGGCTTGTTATTTGTGACACTGACTTTAAAGCTGCTGGTCTTTTACCAACAGTATATTTTGACGTTGTTGTAGATTGAACAGACGATGAAGGTAAAATAATAAACTTTCCTGGTTTTCCCGGCTGTGTTATGACTGTTGGGCTTTTCAATAATTTTGTTGTACTTGCTTGATAAACCTTTTGATTTTTATTCGGCACTACAGTTTTTATGATCTGCGTCTTTTGTTTTGGTACGGGATCAGGTTTATTTTGCTTAACAGGTTTTATTGATTCAGCTGAGGCTTCTGGACGACTCGCTGAATTGTCTTCATTGATAGGTACATTTGAAATGACAATTGGCATGTTTTCTATACTTTCTGGTGTTAAAATTTCATCGCTCAAAACTATAGGCATGGAATTTATATCAAACATTGTGTCATCTATCGATTCCTTCACTTCGATGGGTTTCGATTGCTTGCTTGCAATGGTTGGACCAGAACTACTTTTTGATCCTTTTACTGTAACAATTATATTCTCGCTGCCAATTTCACCTTCAGTTGCCAATTTCTTATTGGGTTTCTGAATGATAAATGTGTCGATATCCTCAATGTCTTCAAATGAACGTTTGGGTGATACTTTCTGAACAGACACTTCAGTTGCAGGCTTAATTATCTGCTCAGATAAAATGACTGGCTTTAATCTTTTGCTGTCTGAACTTTGAGAGCTAGTTGCCGATTTTATTAAAAATTTCGCAGTTTTTTGGTTATAAGTTTTCCCTCCAATTACAAATTTTTTGCTCTGATTTTTCTGACTGGTAAATTTGCTCGAGTCTAGTATACTACTTTCAGGTGTAACGAGCCGTTCAGTTGTTTTTTGTGGACTGAATTTTTCGACTGCTGATTTTGAACTTTCATTTGAATTTTTAGAATCAGTTAAAATTTCTAGTAATTTTGATTGTGTTCGAATAGGTTCTTCTGTTACTGTTGAATTGTCCAAATATAATTCAGCTGTAGATTTCTGAGAAGCCGTATTTTCAGAATCGAATTTTTGTTTATTCAAGGATTTACTATCATCTTTTTTCGGGAACATTACATCCGAAAAACTATCAATCTTTGGACCAAATTCAGATGACGTTATTCTACTGATTTCGTTTTCTATTGAATCAAAATCTGATCTATTATCATCAACCTGAGACGCAATGTTGCTGTGAGACGCAATGTTGCTAACGTCTGTCGATTTGTTTGGAGTAGTATTAGACGTAGGCATCAACATACCACTAGTTTTCTTTGGAGCTAACAAAGTACTTTCAAGAATATTTAAATTAGTAAATGGCCCGGTTTCACATGTTTTAGAATCTTCGACTGACTCTGTTTTATTAAATTCTGAACAAACTAGATTGCTGTCATCAAATAGGGAAGATTTTCTATTTTTTAAATTTTTAGTTTCAATAATTTCAGAATTTTCGCTCATTTTCTTTGAAATTAAATTAATCTTTAATTTATCCTGGTTATTTTTCGAATCCAAAAGCATTGTACTATCACTGTCAAAATCAAAAGTAATGCTTTCATTAATATTAGAGTTTGATACTGACACATTCTCATTATTCTTCAAATCGGAAGGGAGTAAAGTTTCCTCATCATCCTTCAAAGCCAGATGCAAAATGTCTTCATCAGTTGGCAAAGTGTCAGTTCTATCTTTCGAATCAAACTTTAATAAATTTTCATCATCTTTAAATTCGAGAGAAAAATTGCAAGTATCGTCTTTATCGGCAGAAGATAATATTTTATCTTTGTTTTCAGTAAAATTTTTGTCATCATCAGATATAGAAGGCTGCGAACTTTCATTATCTTTAGGATCAGTAAGTATTAAATTTTCAGTGATTTTTGAATCAAACGACAATTCATTTTTATGTTCGAAAATGAGAGGCGTTGAACTTTCACTATCTTTACTATCTGCCAATGGAAAAGACCTTTCCTCCCTAGAAATAATCGGTAAAGCATCAGTGTTATCTTGAATATCAGTGACATCACTTTTAGAATCAGATGGCATTTCTACAGTCTTATCTTTGGACTCGGAGAACAAAGAATCAATATCGTCTTTAGAATCAAATGGTAACACATCAGTGTTACATTTGGTATCAGTATTACCTTTGGGGCTAAAAGGTAATATATCAATGACACGCTTAGAATTACTGGAGGGCACATCATCAGCATTACTCCTGATATCAGAAGACAACATATCAGTGCCATCTTTGGAGTCAAGTGATATATCTGTGCTTTTTGATTCAAAATGTGATTTATTTGTTGAATCATCAGAACCATTTTCAGAACTCTTTTGATCTATAACTGTATCCATACTGAATTCGAAAACCCCACTTTTTCTAGTTCCAATAATTTTTGTAATATCTGGCTCTGAAGTTTCAGCAGTTATTGGGTTAATTTCATCTTTTGTTATTTCAACAGATTTCTCTACTGATTTTGCAATATCGGGTTTTTTATCTAATTTATTTTTAATTTGTTCTTTAAGTTTTGAAATTTTAAATTTATCGACAAATATCTTTTTATTTTCTGTACTGTCATCTAGAGCATCGAGTTTTCTTTGGTTATCATTAGTTGTGTCATTTGTTGAACAACCATCTTTATAAACTGTATTTGTTGTAACTTTATCTTCTAATGTATTAACAGATGTATCTCCTGTTGAATCCGTCTCAAATTTATCAGGAAATTTTATGCCTTTGCCTTCATGAAAATTTTGTTCACATTTCAATAATCCAGGCATAGAAACAGGTACATCTGAAACGGCAGTTTGTTCCATAATATCATTAAACTGTTTCTCTAAATCTACACTGTTTTCTTTTTCAATGTTCTCTAAATCTGCACTGTTTTCTTTTTCAATGAATGAAGTTGACTCTCCGATATTTTGCTCCTCAATAGATGTCTTAACATCTTTACTTACTGACGCCTCGTCTTTGTTTATTTCTGTACTATGATCAATTATGTTCTCTGTTTCATTTTTCTTTTCTTCTAAAACAGAACCTTCAAAATCTAATTCACATCCAACAGTTTTTTGATTTTCAGGTATTACACGTGGTATTTTTCTACCCGGAGACTGATGTAATATTGTTGCTGTTTCTTCCTCATCTTCAAAATCAAAACATGATTTTTTGCCAAGTTTGTCTTCATTTATGGATTTATCAACTGCCACGGAATTACCTTGCTCCGGCTGAAAATAATAATAATAATAAAATTAAGAATAATCGCAGGAAAGTGGACAAAATATTAATCCATTAATGTAATTTAAATTATATTAATCCATTAATGTAATTTTAGGCCTGAAAAAGGCAAAAAATAGTTTCTGAAACGCTGCCATAATAAAGATTAACAATTATGACTTATTTTGATTCTCGCGCGGGTTGGGGGGGGGGGGGGGTTATAAATCATTAATTCTTATCTCTGGAACTACTGAACCTATTCTAAAAATTCTTTAACTAATAGAAAGCTACGCAGGGGGGAGTTCTCGCGGAGGGATAACAAATTAACAATATACTAAATATACGTGAGCGGAGCAATGAGTGACCGCTATTAAATCATAATTTCATACCACAAACAAAAATCAACCTTTTTCTCTTTTCAAACCAACCCCAAAAACTACATTTTTTAAATCTTTTCCCCCGCCGTCAACGATTCTCTTATTCACAGGTTTCTACAACCTTCAAGTAGTTGATAATAATTTATGTAAGAGGTGCACGTTGAATTGCGTTGAAATAAAAAATAAATAATTGCTACCCTAAAATATATAAATGTTTTGGAAAATTGTCAAAACCAGGTTCAGGCAATTCCTGCGTCATTCTACGGACATGAGCTAGAAACCAAATACGGAAAACATAAAGTTATACATAATTAGACATGCGTACGAACACAAGGCCAATAACTTATTTCAGAACGATTACAATATATACATACACATATATACATATCTAAATTTGACAGTTTCAAAAATGTCAAAAAAACAAATATAAATTATAAGTTTCCAATGTATTAATCCAAATTTTCTTAGGCAACCTTATGTATTTGAATACAGCTCTTCGAGCTCTACAATATAGCATTAATAACATGCTGTCATCATGAGGAAAAAGAATTATGAGCTAATTAAGTATGCTTATTTTGCACCGGAAGTGGACCCCTCCCGGCCGTTGCATCAGGATTTGACGAGGCAACCCTAGCGCTTTTTCTTTGTCATAATAAATACTACCTTCCCTGAAAATGTCATCCTGTCAGAAATTGGTTTACATATTTACGCCTGGCTCTCGGTATAGTAGTGTAATTCACTCAGCACTATCAGATCACTGTGCTATTAAAATTGTTTTTAACGAATCTAAACATTTAGAGGAAGATTCTAAGGATACTCCAGAGTTGTGTGTAAAACGGAATATTACAGACGATAATATTTGTTATTTTAGGTATTTATTGAGCAAACAAGATTGGGACGAAGTTCTCCTACTACAAAACGTAAATGACGTATACAATTGTTTTCTAGATATACTATTGCACTGTGTTAACAGTGTTTTTGAAAAAAAAAATAATAAGTAAAAATAGGTCTGAACTGAAAAGCTCGCCATGGATAACTAGCGAAATTAGAACTAAAAGTAAAAATAAACGTTTCCTCTGTGAAATGTGCAATAAATATCCACAATGCGAGGCATATAAGGAATACTACAAAAATTACTGTCAATACATGAGAATCCTAATAGACAAATCAAAAAAGGATTATAATATGAGTAGAATAAATAACTCCTCCAATCAAATCAAAACCATGTGGGAAATTATAAAAGAAACTAAAAATGTAAACAAAAAGAATAAGGATGTCATAGCGTTAAACGTCAATGAAGACATTGTTAGTGACCCTAAAGAAATATGCGAGTTTTTTAATAACTTTTACAATAACATTGCCATAGGAATATTAAGAGCACTGTGGTTTTAAACAAAATAAAACAATAGTTTAGACACTTCTAACCACAATAATTTTATTCATGAATGTACATTTCAAGAGCTAAGCTCTCATCCTCAGCACATACTAAACTTTAGTATGTGCTGAGGATGAGAGCTTAGCTCTTGAAATGTACATTCATGAATAAAATTATTGTGGTTAGAAGTGTCTAAACTATTGTTTTATTTTAATAACATTGCCGACAAGCTTAACTTAAATAAACCCTCTATCTCTAACTTAAGAACTAAGAAAGTATATTTGAACTGCTTTCTTAGTCCTACTGATGAATTGGAACTTTTCAAAATTATATGTTCATTGAAAAAGAGAACTTCACATGGATGGGACGAAATTTCGAACAAACTACTGATCGAAATAGCCGATTTAATAGTTATTCCACTTACTCATCTGATTAACCTCTCATTTGAGACCGGTATCTTTCCAACGGAGTTGAAAAAAGCAGTGATAATTCCATTACATAAAAAAGATGACAAACAGAATGTTAGTAACTACGGACCGGTAGCTTTGCTTCCGAGTATAAGCAAAATCATAGAAAAGGCAATGTACATACGCATTTACGAATTCATCACTTCAAATAACATAGTGGCTCGCGAACAAAATGGCTTCCAAAAAGGAAAAACAACTATACTAGCTATCTTTCAGAACATCTATGAAATCCTCCTTGGAGTTGAAAAAAAATCTACAGTGGCAGGCATATATTGCGATCTATCGAAAGCTTTTGATTGCGTCGATCACAACCTACTTTTATACAAGCTAGATCATTACGGACTACGTAGTGTTGTTTTTGATTGGTTCAAATCTTATCTTCTGAAGCGAAAACAATGTGTCAAAGTTGGTGAAAACTACTCAAAATGGGTGGATGTGAAAAGAGGAATACCTCAGGGTTCAATTTTGGGTCCTTTGTTAATCCTGTTGTACGTAAATGACCTACCAAACAATATTCCGTATAAGATGACTCAGTTCGCAGATGACACGTCAATTATTTACAAAGAAGATCCGGAAGATGATTTCAATGCGGAAATCAGTTCATTATTGGAAAAACTATATGATTGGTTCAAAGATAACATCTTGTGCTTAAATTTAGAGAAAACCATAGCACTACCTTTTGGTAACTCAAACCTAAACACGATTGGCATAGCGCCTTATACTTTAAAGGCAAACACTGACTTTGTCAAATTCCTAGGAGTGTATGTTGATAAGAACCTTTCCTGGAATCATCATATTGAGCATCTACGGAAAAAAATATCTCCATATATATTTTTAATAAGACAATTAGCTTTGAATTGTCCAGAAGAAACCGCACTATCGGCATATTATGGATATGTACATTCGAATCTAAGATACGGTATCATTTTTTGGGGTGGAAATTCAAAACTATTACAGTTGTTTAGACTTCAGAAAAAATGTTTGAGAAATATTGCTAAAATTGGTCATAGGGTCTCATGTAAACCATATTTTGTGAAATACAAAATTTTAACTTTACCATCCCTTTAATTATTAGAAGCAGCTTGCTTCGTAAAACAAAATTACGAATATTTCGAGAGTTATGAAACTGCTCAGTGCTCACAATTATAATACAAGAAAAAAACCAACGCTACATGTACCTAACAGTAGGACGGCGATGATGCGAAAAAATATATTTCTTCAATTATTGCATGTTTACAACGCAGTTCCCGACGAAATTAAATGCCTAGATAGCAAAATATTTAAAAATAAGTTTAAAATTTACTTGGTAAAACAGTGCTTTTACAATACAAATGATTTTATTCAATGTTCCAAGTAATATTGTATATTGTATTGTTACTATTATTTGTTTTATTTGACATGTTTTATACCTTTGGTTACACAAAATAAATTTATTATTATTATTATTATACGTGAGCGGAACAATGGGTGATCGTTATTAAATCATAATTTCATACCACCCGGGCGAAGCCGGGACGGGCCGCTAGTATACTACCTAATAAATAAATAAAAAACGAATATAAATTCAAAATTTATTGAAAAAATTCTGATATTTTTTTTTGGCGAATGCATCCTTGTGGACTCACCATTGCGAGCTGCCGTAGCATTCTAAGTGTGTGGCATTTTTGTAGTACAGTCACTTAGGCCAAAAAAGAGGGTCAACCTCGGAATGAGAGATAATAAGCTGTAAACTTATACAGGGTTTATCACAGAAAACCGAACATAGGGAAAACTCCATTGTGCAAATTAGTTAGGATCAACGATTACTTTGGTCACATATGAGAATGGGTACCATGGTAACGCTGACTAACCATTATTTAATAACAATAATAGCTAATAATGAATAATTAGAAAAACCAGTTAAAATAAATTCTTCAATATTAAATGAATTTATTTTTATTAATGAAACAATTTTTTATTAAGAAAATATTTTTTTAACTAATAATTAAACAAAACAAACAGTTAAAATAAAAAATTAAAGCAAATGTTCAAATAAACCTCCATTTTGAATTAAGCAGTGGCTTAATCGGTTACAAAAACTTTGTCTCACTTTATCTAACATTACAGGAGTCATATTGAAACATACTTCGACGATTTTGTCTTTAAGTTCATCCAGATTTTGTCAAATGAACAGCAATATGCATTTGTTACTGTATACGTACACCATGGTAACCATGGTAACGACCTCTGAATAGAGGGCAAAGCAATATCTGATATTAACTAATTTGTACTGTGTACTTTTCCCTATGTTCGGTTTTCTGTGATACACCCTGTATAAACCCTTATTTTGGCATTCTAAAAGTTGTCTCAAAAGTCTCATAAAATCTCGTATTCGCGTCTTAAGATATTCAAGGTCAAAAGTCACAAAAATTTGCATTATTTATTAATTAATACATTATAATATTTAATAATATTTTTCATTAATCAGATATATTCGTTTAATAATACTTACCTACTTCGTGTATTTAAAAAATTGTTAAGTGAAATACTTTAAGTATATTTTAATTATATTCTGATATGTATATCTTAATTATATTTTAAGTAGAAAAAGAATAGAGTACTTTTTCTTTAAAATATTTATACTACTATTAAGATTAAACGAAGATTTACTCAGGCGCGTTATGGTCAATTTCAGAAACAGATTACAGCAATGTATAGAAGAAGACGGTGGTCATCTTAGGGATGTGATCTTTGCAAACTAAAATTGTTATAAGAATTTTCCAGAATTGTGTTTTTCGTTAATCTAAGTCCAAATATATTCTTTGTTTCTTAACAATGGCCTATTGAAAACCGTTAAATCCTGTTGCCGGACCCTGTATATAGTGTATTAATTAATAAATAATGCAAATTATTCATAATTATGGATTTTTAGTGATTAATTAACTTTATACGACGTATTATTTACCGGGACTCACGGTTGACCTTGCATTATGCTATGTATGGCTGAGCGCTGCGCGCTCTCCGCGCTTTATCTCAAAAACAGTTAAGCGTATAAAAAAAATGTTTGGAACAAAATTTGTAGAGAATTTTATGCTCTACAATTTTCATAATACATGCAAATATCGTTGAAACCATAGGAAGCGAGATATTTGCGAAAAAAGGATTTTTGTGACCTTTGACCTTGAATATCTTAAGACACGGACACGAGATTTTATAAGACTTTTGAGACAATTTTTAGAATGCCAAAATAAAGGTTTATACAAGTTTACAGCTTATTATCGCTCATTCCGAGGTGAAACCCCTAATGTGACTGGACTCTTGGTGCCAAGTTAATTCAAAATGATTCGAGGAATTCCGTTTTTATGTTCCACACTTAGCCGAGAATTCATCGTGCTATTCAATTACAGTGAGCGAAAAGTAACAAAAACATATGACAGGCGATCCGGATTAGGGAATCCGTGGCCGATCCGTATTACAAGGTATATAATATTTTATTTAATTTTAAAGATAATTTAGAATTTACATAAAATTTCAATAATTAACAATTATAACAGTGTAAAATATTATACAAAAGTATCGCCTTAAATTACATTACAAAAATTGATATCTTTAAAAAGTGATTCAAGATTTATAAGAATTAACAGTATCTTACCACCGCAGTGATAAGTCTATTTTGCTGATAAAATTAACAGAATGACGTATTTAAAAAAATATCTTTAATGGTTACTGAGCACGAGAACGCGAAAAAATCACCTCTAACAATGGCTTGGTTATATTAGAAACGTGAATTCTATTGGGCCTGTGCATTTCTACACTCGCAGACTAAAATATTGCATTTTTTTTATGTTTATTTCTTTTCGTTTAAAATCTGTTGTAAGGCCGCTAATGTAAATTGTTTGACTATTAGTACCCAAAGGTGGACTAGCAGTTTAGGCCGGTCAGTACCAGCCACCCCACTTCTGCGAAATGTGAAGTTGTTCGTACAACTTCACATTTCGCAGAAAGGGGCGGCTGGTACGAAAATCAGCATTGCATTCGGGTTAATTTGCTAGAGATATTTTATTTCTGAGTTATTTCTGTCTCTGATAATTATAAGACCATATAGTTTTCTCAGTGCACGCAGCCGCGCCGCGAACACCGCATCCCGCACGTACTTCAGCTCGATAGCGGGCGCAGATTGGCCGCCCTATGCCTGGGCCTAGTCGGCCTTTTGGAAGTTCGCTACTGTTAGTACCTATACGGAAAACATCCTAGGATAAGACATTTAGCAAAAAAAAGTACATAAAAAAGAAATAAACAAAAAAAAATTATACAATATTTTTGTCTATGAGTGTATTATATTCCTTTGGCCGATACACGGCATCCTATTGAGAGAAGCTATTGACTACCCTCCTTAAATCGAGCCGTTTCAGGCTATACCTTAGACTTTCTAAGAATAAACTTCCTAGAATTAGCCAAGGTTATTAGAGTATAGGTTGCCTCGTTCCATCTGACCAATCAGCATAAGCGCGGGAATGACGTCAGTTGGAATTCAGTTTAAGTCAAGTACAAAAATTGTTAAAGATTATTATTATACTTATGTACATTAGGTGCTTCGTGCAGATTTTTTCTTAAAATTGGCAGGAGATAATAGATAGAAGTATAGATGTTAAAAAATAGGATAGTTTATATTTTTATTGCAAAATTTAGGTTTTAATATCTATAATATAAGCAAACAAAAAATTAAACTCTGGCGGAGATAATCGATAAGAAATCACTTTATAGCGATGACAATATTCGGGCAAAAGATATAACTTGCACTATTGCTGAGAAAATATGTGTTGACATGGAGCCGCATATTGTGATAACCACCGACATATGGACAAGTGACTCTTCCTCGCAATCTAATGATTTTATTAGCTTGACAGCTCATGGAATCAATGAAAATTTTGAATATAAAAATTACTGCGTTGAGGTTATGTCATTAAATGAAGCTCAGCATTCAGGTATCAACATAGCAAGTAATCTTAACAAGGCTTAGGGCTTGAGAATAGCCGAGCGTGTAGCAATGCTGTTGTTTACATGGCGTTGCTATGGTTCCTCTATTGCGAGTCCCCAGTTCCCGGGTTCTAGCCTGAGAGCTGGTAAAAGTGTCAATTTGACTTTCAATTTATTATTAAAAAAAAAAAATAATGAATTGAAAATATGAATTGGGGCTAGGCCCAAATAACCTTAGCTGTTGGTGGTCTTTAAAACACAAAATAACAATTTAACTTAACAAGGTTTTTCAAGATTGGAGTATACAAGACAGAGTTCAATCAATAGTTACTGACAACGCTGCAAACACGGGTTTCGCTATTAGAGAGATTCAAGAAACATATGATGTTGTACCTATCAAATGTTTGGCTCACTCAGTGCAACTGGTAATCAAAGCTAGCCTTTTTAAAGATGATAAAGTGAACGAAATGATTACCAAAGCAAGGTCACTCCACGAGCAGCAGTAAGATTTTAAAATCAATGCAAGATGCACATAATATTCCTAATCATGTTCTTATACACGCTGGGACTCGACACTAGAGCCATTAAGGCGTTTGCTAGAACAACGAGTTACAGTACAAGTTTGTCTGCCTCGTATAAATTGCAAAGTAGAACTTACAACTGAAGAATGGATAATGATGGATGAGGTGGTGAACATTTTGCGTTCCTTCAAAGAGGCTACAAAGTCAGTTAGCAAAGTCACTGCTACGTTATCTGACGCCATTCCGTTAATTAACAGTGTTCGAAAATTGTTAGAAAACATGATAAGTCCGTCGACAAAAATGGAGAATGTATCGTAATCACAAAAATTAGCGGCTGACTTGGTATTGGCTCTTAATGAAAGATTTGATGGTTTGGAAAATGAAGAAACATATTGCTTAGCCACAACGCTTGATCCTCGTTACAAAGCACGAATATTTCAATTACAATCTACTACTTCTATGGCAAAAAAGCGTCTTGTTGAGTTACTTAACCTTAATGTAGCTCTGCATTCCGAAACTATTTTAGACACGGTCACACCTACACCTAGTACAAGTTCTGAGATGCCTACGAGCGGTGGACTTTGGAGCGTTTGTGAAAGTATTATTAGAATCCGAGGAAGATGAGCCCCTGTCCACTCTGAGCTGTAATTCTCTCAAAGAAAAAGTCTACAGATACCAAAGGTCTCCTAATATATCGAGAGACGCAGTCGCTTGTTTTCTGGCGCAATGACGTCTTATACCCAAACTTGAAAAAAATGGCGCAGAAGTACTTTAGTTTTCAAATGAGTTCTGTTGCATCTAAGAGACTATTTTCCACCGCAGGTCTCATTCAAACAGACTTGCGAAATCCCCTTTCTACGCAAAACTTGAGAATACTTTGTTTTTTAAACAAAAATCTTAATACGAGGGGTAAATATCTGCCCAAAATTGTGTACACCATAAATCCTTTTTGGCAAATAAATCCTTATAAATCCATATAAATCACCAATAAATCCTTTTAAGTTCAATAAATCCTCATAAATCCTCGTAAATCCTCATAAATCCTCGATAAATCCTCAATAAATCCTCATAAATCCCCATAAGTCATAGAATGTATAAACAATAACAAAACTGTGTTTACCTTATTAATCCAGTTAAATGGTACTTTTAAACTGCGTTAATTAGAAGTTTGATGAAATTTTCCGCAAGGGGTGGCCGCCATCTTGAATTTAAGGGATGAAATCATGTAAGTATCTTGGTAAATACTGCTTGTACGTTAAAAATTACTATTACAAAAATTGTTAAGGAGGATCTATCCAACAACTTCTGTTTAAATTTTTTTTAATTTCTTATTATTCAAAAATTATAAATTCTCAAAAATGACACTGTTGGGGGTGGAAACGGTTTTTTCGATTTTACAACAAAACGGTCAATCGGGGCGAAAAATGGTTATAACAAAAGTTGTAGCTTTTGAGTTTCTCTACAATATACATGTGTTCAACATTTTTTTGCTTGCTTGATGCGAATATAGAGGGCGCCAAAAGTCGACCGGCGCCAATATTTTTGAAAATTTTTGAATTTTGCACATGAAAAATTAATTCAAGCCATCGCATTTTCACCAAATACATGATTAGGGGGTTTTAGGGGTCGTTGATTAAGAATCCGTTATCAAATTTTCAAAAAACAAAATGGCGGATGATGAATTTGGTGAAAATACGATGCATTTAAATGGGAGACGTCCGCCATATTGGATTCGCCATTTTGTTTTTGGAAAATTTGGTAATGGGTTCCTAATCAGCGACTCAGAAAACCCCCTAATGAGTATTTGGTGACTTGAATTAATTTGTTATGTGGAAAATTCAAAAATTTTCAAAAATATTGGCGCCGGTCGATTTTTGGCGCCCTCTATATTCGCACCAAGCAAGCAAAAAAAATGTTGAACACATGTATATTGTAAAAACATTCAAAAGCTACAACTTTTGTCATAACCATTTTTCGCCCCGATTGACCGTTTTGTTGTAAAATCGAAAAAACCGTTTCCACCCCCAACAGTGTCATTTTTGAGAATTTATAACTTTTGAATAAGAAATTTCAAAAAATTTTCCAAACAGAAGTTGTTGGATACATCCTCCTTAATAATTTTGGTAATAGTAATTTTTCACGTACAAGCAGTATTTACCAAGATAAATGATTTCATCCCTTAAATTCAAGATGGCGGGCACCCCTTGCGAAATCAGAGGGGGGGAAACTTGGCTGGAGTGTTCTAGTGGCACCCCCTATCTACAACTAAAATTTCATCAAACTTCTAATTAACGCAATTTCAGACCTATTTTTCGACCATTTGATTGGACTATATATGTATATTATAACAATAAAGCTGAAGAGTTGGTTTGTTTGTGTGTTGGTTTGAACGCGCTAATCCCAGGAACTACCAGTCCAATTAAAAAAAAATTGTTTTCTTAGATAGCCCGTTCATTGAGGAAGGTTATAGGCTTGTTCAAGTTTTTAAAATTCAACCCCAAAGGGGGTAAAACTTGAGTGTAGGATTTTTTTATTATCTATACTAATATTATAAAATGTATAGTCAGGGGTACAGCGCCAATATTTTAAAGTGATTACTAACAGGCTGAATTTTCGTGAGTAGCTTAGTTTTGACGAGTCCCCCAAATCTCTCTCTGCGACAATTCTCAGTAGAGGTATGCAAAGTTCTGCGCAGCCGCTAAACATGTTGATTTGGCGAGTTTTTAAATTTTATACACAACACTTTGTTTTTCAGTTAAATCGCCAGATAATTTATAAAAAAACAGGAAGCTGCGCTTGTCCTGCAAAAGCGATGGGTGGACTGGCGAGTCCTCCGTCCCCAATATGTAAAAATAACGAGGTCTGAAATTTTATTACTAACAGGCTGATTTTTAGTTTATTGTTTAATTAATATTTTTGAAATCGAAGGGTCAAATTGTCCTACAAATTGTCCGGTTGGGTTTTCCGGTCCTACGCCCTGAAAGTGTCAGTTCCACGAATATTCTAAACTGATTACTAACAACTTAATTTTTGTTTTTTTCTTGTGGAAATGGAGTGTAGAATACAATATAATTGGTGTCCTACAATAAAATTGGGAGATATTGATAAAAAAGCCAAAAAACTATAGTCCATTGAAATGTTACATTAGGGTTGCATTTTGGGTAGGACGAGATTTTTTTTATCATTGCGTAGGGGGGCCCGGTGTAAGTATGAAATTGAGTTTTCAGAGTCGGCGGCCACCCCATTTGGCCGCCACTTTGAAAAAGGGGTGCTAACAGGTTTTGTACTATATCTCCATAACGGTAGATCTTACAGAAAATCTGTAGATAGGTTTTTGTTTAGAATCGAATTCTCTACAACTTTACTAGAGAAACTTTTTGTCGTAAATTGAATAATTAAAAGGATATGCCTTATAGAAGATAGAATATTTTTTAATTATTCAATTTATGACAAAAAGTGTTTCTAGTAAAGTTGCAGAGAATTCGATTATAAACAAAAAACGTATGTACTAATTTTCTGTAAGAAATACCGTTACGGAGATTTAGTGCAAAAACCTGTTAGCACCCCTTTTTCAAGGTTGCGGCCAAATGAGGGGGCCGCCAACCCCGAAATTTCAATTTTAAACTTACACCGGCCCCCCCTACGCAACGGTAAAAAAAAATCTTGTCCTGTCCAAAATGCAAGGTTAGCCTAAAAAAATATAACATTTTAATGGACTAATATCAGAATGAGCCATGACTCATTATGTACGTATTTATATAAAGTTGCTATCGTTATTTTGGTGTTTTTATTTTAGTTTCAATTATTTTCAATAATCACTAAAGTAACCATAGCGATCCTATATAAATACGTAAATTACAAAAAATATCAATTTACCGGATATCCAATTAAAATAATACGTTATAGTATTGAAGCCTTTTTTGTAGGACTAGCGATACCTACCAATATTTTTGTAGGACACTGCATTATTTGATCAGAGAATACACAGACATATCCAGTGTTACCTTTGTCCTACAGTTAGTAATCAGTTTAGAATAGTCGTGGAACTGACACTTTCAGGGCGTAGGACCGGAAAACCCTACCGGACAATTTGTAGGACAATTTGACCCTTCGATTTCAAAAATATTAATTAAACAATAAACTAAAAATCAGCCCGTTAGTAATAAAATTTCAGACCTCGTTATTTTTACATATTGGGGACGGAGGACTCGCCAGTCCACTCATCGCTTTTGTAGGACAAGTGCAGCTTCCTGTTTTTTTATAAATTATCTGGCGATTTAACTGAAAAACAAAGTGTTATGTATAAAATTTAAAAACTCGCCAAATCAACATGTTTAGCGGCTGCGCAGAACTTTGCATACCTCTACCGAGAATTGTCGCAGACAGAGATTTGGGGGACTCGTCAAAACTAAGCTACTCGCGAAAATTCAGCCTGTTAGTAATCACTTTAAAATATTGGCGCTGTACCCCTGACTAGTAGGTATGTAAGTTTCTGATATAATTAGCATCGAGTTAGTAGATAGAAGCGTACTTTCATAAAAAATATGACGTCATAGATTCGTGGAGCAAAAACGGTTATTAGCGAGCGGGGCTCACATAAATATTTCAAAAATTATTTTTGAGCTAATTTGAAATCATAATTAAGTGATTTAGATGTCATTTTGCACAGAATTTACCGCTCTATTAATATAACAAAAAAAACTTTTAGTCAAATACCCTATTGTATTGTGGTACAATAATGCCAACACGAGATAAATATAATAATAAACTTAACTTGGAACTCACACAAACTTGCATGACACCACCAAAAACAAATTTTATTCACAATGCCGCCAGTTTATGCGGTCGGGCAAATTAAAAATGTTACGCGCACGCGCATAACATAAACAGCTGATTTAATTCTTCTGTAAATCCTCGATAAATCCTCATAAATCCCCATAAATCCTCATAAATCCTCGTAATTCCTTCACGCTGTACACCATAAATCCTCAGATATTTACCCCTCGTCTTAATAATATTAATTTTAATTACTAACACTATTAATACATTTTTTAGAGTGTTGGGTCTCCAAATCACTATATGAATATTATGAAGTATTGGAAATACCTTGTATTATGTCCGTCTTGTGACTTCTTGTGATTTAATACGACGCGTTTCAGCAACGAGTTGCCATTTTCAGGTGTAGTTAATTATTTTTTAAAAAACACACATTGAGTATTCGTAACACTATATAATATTATGATGCTAAGCACTGTGTATTATGTCGTGGATTGTGAAGTACTGATTTAAATGCTGCAACGCGTCGTATTAAATCACAAGAAGTCACAAGACGGACATAATACAAGGTATTTCCAATAGTTCATAATATACCACTATTAATCTTAATTATTAATTTTAATTTTTAATAACTAATAATCTCATTCTAAGTTTGTAATTTTTTATATTAATTAAAAAAAAATTTAACCCAATTTGTGTTTTATTTTTTTTACCTTCATTTAAATTCACTAAGCGTATCGGTATCGGCGATATTTTTATAAGAGTATCGGTATTGTATCGGCAAAAAGGCGTATCGATGCATCCCTAATTTACACCATGGCCAAAACTGCTGGGTTTCTGCGGAAGCTTGTGAAATATTAAACAAGGTTAATATTCGTCAAGCATTCATGCAAGCCTTCAATCAGATCCATGAACTATTAAAATGCTTATACAATGACAAAGATTGTCAAGCATGATTGACTGTCTATGAACATCTTAAGAGACATTTTTACCTTAGGAGTGGATGATTCCAAATTCGTTTCTTTAATTATATCTGCATCACTGTCATAATCATCATCTTCCCAATCGGCCAAAATATTCTTTCTTATACCTTCTGTAGATTTCAGTTTTTTTGCAGCTTTACTCTCATTCATTGTATTTTTAGAACTTTTTCTTTTACTGGTGTTCCCTCTTTCTGGTGAAGAATCTGAATCTTCATTTTGTGCAGAACCACTGTATGCGGATAAATCGATTCCCCTCCTTAACAATTCTAAATCTTCATCAATTGAAGATGTCTTAGACGGTGCCATTTTATGAGTTACTGAAGCTAAGCCTTTTTTACGACCGCGTTTTGAAGAAGAGGACGAAACCTTGAAAAGCTGGGCATAATTTCCTCTGTGCGATTTGCTGTGAAGGATAACTACATTAACTCGTGTAGCCCTGAAGCCGCAAATGTGACACTTGAAATCACCGCTCCCAAATGAAGCCATCGATACTGTGGCATTAGATTTGTGTTGTAAAGGGGTAACACTCTTTGGTGAAATAGGTTTACGACCGCGAGTGCTTTTTGGCGTACCTGAAAAAAGAAATATATATATATATATACTGTAACCAGTGCAGTGATGGGCATTGTATTCGGTACATTGAAATTTGGTTAATGCCTAAAATATATAGGTAAGGTACCAGATATATTATATCCAAGAACTGATTTAAAATCAGTTCTTGGATATAATTAATTCACCTATGACCTATGTCCAAGTTGCATGCTTCTGTCATCAATAGCACAATAATTATTTCACCTATTTGCAGTATTATAATATAAATCACTGATTTATATTATAGTACTATAATATAAATCAGTGATTTATAATATAAATCACTGATTTAGATTATAGTACTGCAAATAGGTGAAATAATTATTGTGCTATTGATGACAGAAGCATGCAACTTGGAGCACATAATATACTACATATAAAATGAAGATTTAATTTTGGCTAGGAAGCCATCTCCGATTTCCCCTATTATAGTAATGGTGGGGGGTAAAAGAACCCTCATAGATGTTTCTGAAAAAATCTCATGTACCTACTATTAGATATACAAAAAAAAGTTTTAAACAAAAATTGTTCCATAGTTAGATTTATAAAAATTTGATTCTTACACATTTTAGTGTACGTGGAAAGGTATGTCCAGAAAAAGGGTCCGAAAGCACAGAGATAATATAGATAGAGTAGGGGAGTCATAGGCACAACAGTCTGTAGGAGACAATGTCAGGTTGGAAAAGAGATAAAGAAAACGGAGAGTTTCTCTTTTCCTTGTTTTCTGACGCATTTGTGAATTTAAAAATTTATACTAGGTATTGTTAATTTACATCTGGAACCATGGTTATGTATTTGTTGTTGATAATGAACATAATTTTTCACTTTGACAGTTCGTCATTAATCATACAAAATATCTGAATAAAAGTTATGAATTCTCAGGTAAAAACATGCATGTAAAAAACAAGTCAAGTTATCGTGAGGACTGTGTGCTTTGTTATCTGAAAGAAATAATTGATATGTAGAAATTATGCCAAGTTCCTTGTCTACATGTTATTCGCAGTGTGAATTATAAATGTTCAGATCAAACTTGGCAAGTTTTCACTAAAGAATTTATTAAAGAACTGAGCAATATTCGACCCTTAAAAACTTGCCAACTTTGGTCTGCAAATTTATCAATTCACAAAACATGTAGACAAGGAACTTTTTGATATAACCTGAATTTTTATATATTTCTCAATCACATGTTTGCACACGTTTCTATACCACCACACACAAAAAATAAATAACTGCCCAAACGTGATTGAAAAAGATAGAAATACACCTATATTCTCCATCTCTATCTTTTGTACCGACGCGTTTTTGAGTGGTTTCCTTCCTCTATCTATAATATCTCTATGCCCGAAAGTCGCGTGCTTTTATCGCCTTAGAAACCAATGACTAAAACGTAATATACTTCTTCACAGCGCCGCTATTAAAAAATGAACATTAATGCTTATAACTTGAAAATTTTTTAAGTTAAGTTAAGTTGGACATAAATTAATTGTTTGACATTAAATTTTCTATAGGCTCCTAGACGGACATTTTTTTTTTCGGTGTAGAAAGTACTCGTAACAGTCGTAACGCGTGTCAAAAAAAAATGTAAGGCTCTGTGATGATTTCAACTTTGACTGGCTATAGCTTCTACATTTTTAAAGATATCGATATGGAACAAAAATCACAATTTAGGGCATTTTTTACTTTCTGAACAAGTGTATTTTCAATTTAGAATTCGATGAAGAACACAATATAAATAAAGCTATTGAAAAGGACATTACGTTTTAACAATAATATTGGTTTCCAAGGCTATAAAAAGCGCGTGATTTTCAAGAAGCTGTAGTGCGCTTACTATTCGCACCACAGATATTTGTTAAAATTGTGTGTTAAATTGTGTTTTTAAAGACTACCAACAGCTAAGGTTATTTAGGCCTAGCACCAATTCATACTTTCAATTCAATATTTTTTTTAATAATAAATTGAAAATCTAGTTGACACTTTTACCAGCTCTCGGGCTACAACCCGAGAACTGGGAACCTGTAATGAGGAACCATAGCAACGCCATGTAAACAACAGCACTGCTACACTCTCGGCTATTTGTGGAAATGAAAATTGTAGGAAATGTAAATCCTATTTAAAACATTACATAATGAAAGAATCGCTTAAGTCGACCGTTTCTGTCTTCTGAGATATTTCGAAACAGGCTTCCGAAAGACTTGCAAAAATATATTCAAGAGGGGGTGCCGGATGGCGGGAGAAGCACAAGGGGGATAACCGGGGACTTTTGTAAAAATACATGTCTAAAGGTGTTCTACCATCTGTGAGGCGCTTGAGAATAGCCGAACGTGTAGCAATGCTGTTGTTTACATGGCGTTGCTATGGTTCCTCTATTACAAGTCCCCAGTTCCCGGGTTCTAGCTGGTAAAAGTGTCAATTGGATTTTCAATTTATTATTAAAAAAAAAATAATGAATTGAAAATATGAATTGGTGCTAGGCCCAAATAGCCTTAGTTGTTGGTGGTCTTTAAAAACACACACACCATCTGTGAAAAATTCAGCTCTATGGGAATTATTTGCGACATTGGGTGATTTTTTCCTTTCATTTACTGGGCTAACCGTTAGTTGAGACCCAAACTAATGTTTTGAGATATGTAGTCACGACCTGGGGGCACGGCGTAACCCTGTATTTCAAGAAAAACCACCCCCAACTAGATTATTGAGAATAGTGTCAAAACGAACAATAAAAAAAAACTAGGTAAAAATATTTACCACTAAATTTTACCTAAAACTGTCCCATTTATGTTTATATTTTTTTTAAAGCTAGTTTTACAATGGAAGATCAAAGTTAAGCCGTTAAGAGTAGTTTCGACAAATGGAAATTTCGGTCTGTTTGTATGTATGTACCGGCTAATCTTGAGAGCTACTTAACGGATTTGAATGTAGTTTTTACTATTCGATAGTTTGTTTCTTGAGGAAGGTTTATATCTATACTGGCTCTCCGGTTGCAAATAGGATTGCATCCGTTATACAGTACAGATTTAATGCGTTTTTTGCCATTCGATAACTTATTTCCTGATGTAGGTTTAGATCTATGCTGGCTGTCAGATCAGGCTTCGCCCGGGTGCAAATCTAATTGAATCCGCTTATCTTAAAACGTACTGAACGAATTTGATTGCGATTTTTATCATTTGAAAGCTTATTGCTGGAGCTCTACTTCTATTGTTTCGTCGTAGTTGAGCGAGTCTTTATCAATATCGACGTTCGTACATGATCACCCTTGACAATCTCTACAAATTGCTGAGCAACGAAGACCAGCCTTTCTACAACTGCAAGCTTTTTGCAACTTTTTGTGCATTTGCAAGAGATTTTAAGTGATCGTTCAATGTTGTGATAGGAATCAGACAATTAGTAGAAGCTCTCCAACCCCAACTCACTCGACTATGACAAAACAATAGAAGTAGAGCTCCACCAGTTTGCCGCACAAAATATCGATGATGAAACTGTGGACACCGAACCAACCGAAATTGACGATGAAGACATCATCGAAATAACAGCACAAACTTCTTCAAAATCATATATAGGACGGCGTGTAATGCCTAAGAGACGGCGACTTTACTAAATTTTAGTCATCTCTACTAATATTATAAATGCGAAAGTTTGTGTGTGTGTGTATGTTTGTTTTCAGCTCCGTAACGGCTAAACGAATTTTTATGAAATTTGGTATATAGTTACTTTGGGTCCTGGAATAGGACATAGGGTACTTTTCATCCCGGACAAATGTATAGTTCCTGTGGGATAGTAACAAAACGTAACTCTGCAATTTTCTTACATTTTGGCGTTTGGCGGAATCTTACTAATATTATAAAATATAAACACCACCATCTCGGCTTCGCCTGGGTCGCAGAGAGAGAATTTCTCGCGGGGGGGATAATAAATCAAAAATTTATAGCACCGGGGCGAAGCCTAGCACCGGGGCGAAGCCGGACCGGGTCGCTAGCAATATAATAAATATCAAAATTCAACTTTAGCTTTCACCTCTTAGAACTAGAATATCGAAAAAAACAAGCATGTCAAGTTTGTTTTAAACTCAACAGTTTAAAAAAACTCGTATTTTAGTAATCCTCCCCTTCAATACTTAGGGATCGAATTTCTAAAGATACCTTCTTAGTGGGTGCTTACGTCAAGGAACGACTATGTTCTCAGAATGTCATGTTTCTAAGTTCAGAGGTATGGGCTGATCATGAGTCTGTCAGTGAAGACATTTGTTTTTATGTATTGCTAAATGCCCTGTCCGATTTCGCGCGGGTGCAAATTTAACATATAGGCATATTGATTTGGCCGTGACTTATTAGGATATAATATTACATTTAACATTGTTTTAGACATAAACTTTATTTGAATTCAACTTTGTTCAATCTGATTTGCACTCGGACGAATCCGGGCCGGAGAGCTAGTATAAATTCAAACCTGTCTCAAAAAATAAGCTATCAAATGATAAAAATCGCAATCAAATTCGTTCAGTAGTAGACGGAGAGTTAATTTCACCTGAAAAGGGTTCGATTGTTACAGACTAAGTTAAAGCTTGGCCGGCAGAAGCTGTTCTAGAGGCCTAATGCGTGGGCAGCCGGTCAAACATGTAAATTTTGCAATGAAAAAAATTGTTAAGGTGCAAAGCTGAAAATGTACTGATTTATTGAAGATGTTGTAAGAAAGTGGGAAAAAAATTGTCAGAAGGGTAAGTTGAGGCTAAAGGCTTGTAAGAGGGTACTTAAAGTTGCATAAAATCCCGACAAAGTTTCTTTCAAAGTGCACTTCTGCCAATTTGTGTATTTATTGTTCACGTGGAGCATAACGGCAGAAGCTTAAGTGGAGGCGAAACCGAAATAATTGGGGTCCAATGTGTGATAACTTCGGCGAGAACGAAAATAGTCTTTTTAAAACTCCATTGAACTAAATTTTACTGATTTTACAAAAAAAAAAAATATTTTCAGAAAAAAGATTAATGATCAACACAACAGGGACTATATTATAGACTTTTTTCTTTGCGTTTTTTTTTTTGTAAAATCAATAAAATTTAATTGAATGGAGTTTTAAAAAGACTATTTTCAATTCTTTTTAGGTTAAATATTTCATAGCACACTGTGACAATCCTTCAAAAGGTGAAATTGCGCAATATTAAGACGGGGCTACACCAGACTGGGCTATGCCGGCGGCACGTGCCGCCGGCTTTTG
Source organism: Mongoloraphidia duomilia (assembly GCA_039654895.1). Taxonomy (NCBI): domain Eukaryota; kingdom Metazoa; phylum Arthropoda; class Insecta; order Raphidioptera; family Raphidiidae; genus Mongoloraphidia; species Mongoloraphidia duomilia. The sequence goes on from CM077523.1 coordinate 16,302,317, forward strand.
CGCGGAGAACATTTAAATAAAAATATTCGTGAAAGCCGGCGGGTTGTGCCGCCGGTCTATTTATTCCAGCGGCTTTGTGTCGGTAAATATCAAAGGAATTTTCGCGGCTTTGGCTTTTGAGTATGCGCGAACATATTCATTCAGTCTAGACTGTGTGATTGAGAACGAAGTGGGCTCTACAAATGACAATTGATTTTTTCTCCTACCTAGGCCGAAAGTTCGTACTTTCATCCCTGCCAAGCGGGAACAAAGTCGCTCTTTATTCCCGTGGTACGGACAAGTGCGCGTGCGCAATAGTACTTATGCCGGCTCTCACGCACCTACTTCTGTTTCTTACACATTAAAATTATTTCCTTTAAAATTATTTTTTAATAATTTTAATAATAAAATAAAATAAAAATAATAATTTTAATAATTTTTTTTTCAATTTTGCGAACTTTCGACCTGGCAGGAGAAAAAATAGTATGCACAACACGGGAGGAAATGTAGCACTTTCCTCCCTTGTGGCACAATGTACTATTGTGGTAATTGTTTTTTAATACAGTGGATAGCCAGAACATTATTAATGGTTAGCCTAGATAATGGATGCGGAGAATAACCAGAGGATATTCTTAATGCCCAGTGGACAGATAGAAAAGTTTTATTATTAATAGAATTGTTTCGAAATGAAGAAAATTTATGGAACCCTGTGAATAATGACTATAAAAATAAAAATGAAGATAATAAAAAAAATATTAGGTAAATAAAGCATTAATAAATTTAAAAAAATTAAAAAAAATATATAAATAAAAATATAAATAAATAAATACCAAGTGAAATAATAATAGGAATAGATGTAAAAAAAAAATATGATGTAGGTCGGAATCGAACTGGCGAACTTGTCCAAACGATGCAAGAGCTCTGACCACTAGTCCACGATCGCTATGGTTGAATAGCTACTTTTATGGTATAGCAGTAGCGCTTAGTTTTTCTACGATATTATTTATACTGTAGTACAATATTATATTATTATAAGCTGTCAAAAATAATAAAATAAAATTGTTTATAAAAATTAAACTAGTGAACGCATTTCAGTAAATTTAAATAGGGTTCTAGTCTGATAGTAAACAAAGCGAATAAAATATAAACCAAAGCGATCCGTCAAAAATTGCGATCTGTAGAGCTTGGGCGTACGTACGTACGTACAGACCAACCGACAACTGCTGTTCGCGATTTTCAGTTTCAATTTTAGAAGTAATTATGAACTCAGATTAATCTAAAAATGGTTCCATTTTATAGAACAGAATCTCCCCTTTACAAAAAGCTACAATCTGAATGGGTTTCGTGCAAAATTAACCTAGATATAACTTCTTGTATGAACGAAGCTCCGCTCTGACGCGCTAAGCGATAATAGAGCACATCCGCTAGACGTAGTGTAGCGGCATGTGCATTAAAAGATCAGACACATATTTTCAAACATCGAAAGCATTGAAGATTGAAAAATCTGAAGCTAAAAGCCAGTTTGGTGTAGTCGAATTTATTTCTGCAGCAAAGCCGCTGCGGGCTAGGCAAGCCGCCGAATTCTATGCCGGCGGAAAAGCCGCAAAAATCCGCCGGCCTAGCCCAGTTTGGTGTAGCCCCGCCTTTACATTCAAATTGTTATAAATACGAAAATATCACATTTAGGTCTAGGGAACCCTCTATAAAATCTACCCCGTTGTATTTAACAATCAAAAGTTACACATGATTTAAGTTAGATAAAAAGGTACAATATTTTGAACACCTTGTACAGTAAATTAATTTTTCGAACACAAGCATTGATTCGTCCGTCTATTTATCCCCAAAATATTAGTTTGATATAGGTTTTCATTTGCGCTATCTCGAATTTTAAGTAAAGGTCTGCATTTGTCAAAAATTTCGAAAAAACTTGAATAACTCAAAAACTGCTAAATTTTCGAGCAACTCTTTCCTTACAGTTTCTATATACAATCTGACACATTTTTTTGTAAGCGTCTCCGTTTTCGATACAAACTTGCCTTTACTCCTCGCGTGAACACCTTGTACATACATAGTACATACACCCGAAAATATTACCGTCCTTCAGCAGTCGGGGTAAAAGGTACCCCAATTATTTCGGTTTCGTCTCCTCTTAGGCTTCTGCCGTTTTGCACATACATTATGTTCCGCGTGCACAATAAGTACGCAAATTAATTGGCATACGTGCACCTTGAAAGAAAATTTTCCGGGATTTTATGCAACTTTAGTACCTTCTGACAAGCCTCTGGCCTCCACTTACCCTGACAATTTTTTTCCCACTTTCTTACAACTTCTTCAATAAGTCAGTAAATTTTCAGCATTGCACCTTAACAGTTTTTTTTTTCCATTGCAAAATTTACATTTTTGACCGGCCGCTCACGCATTAGACCTTATGTTAAATTAGCCTTGCACCGAGTCAGTTAAAAAATACGTAATTAGCTCTTGGTCTATAGGTCTTGAGATAAGCGGATGAAATCAGATTTGCACCCGGGCGAAGCCGGACCGGACAGCCAGCATCAGGAAATAAGCTATCGAATGGTAAAAAATGCACTTAAATCTGTACTGTATAACGGATGCAATCCTATTTGCACCCAGGCGAAGTTGGACCGGAGAGCCAGTATAGATATAAACCTCCCTCAAGAAACAAACTATCGGATTGTAAAAACCGCATTCAAACACGTTAAGTAGTTCTCAAGATTAGCCAGTACATACATACAAACAGACACCTCCGGAAATTTTCATTTGTCCAAACTATCCTTAACGGCTTAACTTTGATTTTCCATTATGAAACTAACTTAAAAAAATGTAAACATAAATAGGGCAGTCAAGGTAAAATTTAGTGGTAAATATTTTTATCTAGTCTTTTTTTATTGTTCGTTTGGAAACTATACTCAAAAATCTAGTTGTGTTTAATAGCTGATTAACGGTTTTATTATCAAATTCTAACCCGTTGTCAGATCTCATTGCTTTTATTTTTTCGCCCGTATCTGTTTTGAATTGGGGAATGTATTCTTGCAATTTTTCATAAGCTTCAGATTTGTTTTTCAAAAAATACAAAGTTTTGTAATGAGAGTAATCGTCTTTTAGTAAAAGAAAATATCTCGATCCACCAAGTGAGCTTATTTCCATTGGTCCACAGACGTCCATATGTATAAGTTCACCAGGTTTCTTCATTTTTGAGATCAATTCAGAAAATTGCAAGCGATGCTGCTTTCCGTAAATGCGTGATTCACATTGGAAATCTTCAGTTGAAACATTTATTTCGTAAGATTTTAAAATCATTTTACAATGTTGGATATTTTGGTGAGCCAACTTTTTATGCCATTGTTCCAGTGTATTCTTCTTTTCACAGTTAGCTTGATTTGCGACAACTTCCTGTAGTTGGAATTTCAATTGAAATAAATTTCCTACTCTTATGCCAACTGCCGCTATTTTGTTAAATTTTTGTATTTCACAACTGTTCTGTTTTGTAATGATTGTGTAACCTCTATCTGCTACAGCACTTGCCGAAAACAGATTACATTTTAGCTGTGGTACATAAAGTACTTTTTCAATATTAAACGGACTCCATCCATTTTCTTCAGTCCATGTTTTTATGGGAACAGTTCCTTCACCTAAACGTTGCTATGGTTCCTCTATTACAAGTCCCCAGTTCCCGAGTTCTAGCCCGAGAGCTGGTAAAAGTGTCAATTAGATTTTCAATTTATTATTAAAAAAAAAAAAAAATAATGAATTGAAAATATGAATTGGTGCTAGGCCCAAATAACCTTAGCTGTTGGTGGTCTTTAAAATACAATTTTTCCTTCACCTAACGCTTGAATATGTCTTCCGTCACCTATGGTAACGTTTTTAGCTTCTTCAAATTTACAATAATTGACCAACCAGTGATGATTCGGTGTCATATGATGACTTGCTCCACTGTCTAAAAACCATTCAGTTGAGTTTTCGTTGCCTTCAGATTTTATTATAAGATTAGATTAAGATTTTATTTATTTACAATTATTTACAGGTTTTAAAATTATTTTCAGATTTTGCTCAGAGTATAATTTTGTAACTCAGAGTATAATTTTGTACTTTTATTATAAAAGCTTGAGATGAACTATCTGTTTTTGTTTTTTGCTCCATTTTCTTTTTCAGATGCCAGCATTCGTTTTTCCAATGGCCAGGCTTTTTACAAAAATGACATTTACCCGGTTTTCTTTCTCTTCTATTTTGTTGTTGATTTTCTGTTCTATCAGTTTTCCAACTCGTTTTCCAACTCGTTTTCTTCGCCGCTAGTGCATCCATTACTTCTTCTTGTCCCCTTTCTCGAGTCTTTATTCGCTCTTCCTCGATTATTAGCCGTGAAGTCAATGTATTCAGCGTTTTGTCAGTCGTACTATCCCACGCCGAGTGAAAATGTTTGAACTGTTCGGGTAAAGTCATTAATATTTTATTAACCAACATGCTTTCACTGATCTTCTCTCCGCACATTTTGAGTCGATGCTATAAATTTTCTAACGGCGCAATATGTTGTGCTACGCCTTGATTTTCATACGTATATGCATAGAATTGTTGTTGCAATGTGTGAACACTAGCCTCTAACGTTTTTCTAAAAAGCGATTGAAGCCGTGCCCACATTTCTACTGATATCGAACAGGCTACTAGCTGTGTTAGTACTTTTTCGCTCAACGATACAACAATTGTTTTCTGTGCTCGGAGATCATCTTGATCGAATCTTTTCTTTTCCTCTTCAGTTCCGGTTCTTATTCTCATTTTATTCACGATGTCAAAAACTCCGTCATTTTTTAACAAAATTGAAATTTCCATGCCGCATAATTTGTGCCAGCATTATTAAGATGAATTTTATCAGAAAGCACGGTGGGCACCCGAACTTCAGGTCACAGGGCAACCGCAGCTCACGTCCCAACATTACGCTGGCCGGTGTTTGATCGGTTGTTTCGTGAACCGATGCACGATACGCCATTAGGAACAGGTGCAAGTACTGGTCCCAGTCTCGCTGGTGGTCGGACACCACCTTCGCCAGATACTTTCCCATCGTCCGGTTCATGCGTTCCACCATCCCGTCAGACTGCGGATGCAAAGGCGTGGTTCGCGTCTTACGGATTCCCAACAGGCGACAGACGTCTCTGAAGAGGGCGGATTCAAAGTTACGGCCCTGGTCCGAATGCAGCTCCAATGGCACTCCGAAACGACTAAAGAACTCCTTGACCAGGACTTCAGCAACCGTCGCAGCTTCTTGGTTTGGGAGCGCATAGGCCTCCACCCATTTGGTGAAATAGTCCATCGCCACTAAGATGTATTTATTTCCTGCGTCGCTCTCAGGGAATGGTCCAGCCACGTCAATGGCCACCCTCTTCATCGGGCTTCCGACATTGTACTGTCTCATCGGTGCTCTTCGTTTCCCCAGGGGTCCGTTACCGGCGGCACACAATTTGCACTTTCGGCACCATTCGCGGACGTCGTCTTTACAGTTGACCCAGTAGAACCGTTCTCTGGCTCTTTCTAGGGTCTTCTTTACGCCAAAGTGGCCACCCGAGGTCCCGTCGTGAAGGCGTTGTAACACCTCCGACACTCGGCTCTTTTGCACTACGAGCTGGTGCCTCACAGTCTTCACACTTCGCTTTCTAACTTCCGCTTCAGAACACCGTCCTCTGCCGTCAGGGAGTCCCACTGGGCCCAGTATGTCTTCAAAGCCCTATTTAACGGACTAACGTCCCCCCAGGCCAGTCTTTCTCCACTGCGCTTCCATCTCAGCACCAACTTCAATTGCGGGTCCGCCTCTTGTTCCCGCCGAACTTCATCGGGCAACCAATCGTCGTTCACCACAGTGGTTCTTGCAATGTGGCAGGTCTTCTCCTCCAGGCGAGAACAGTGTTGACAGTCTTCCGGGCAGGGTCTTCGGGAAAGGGCATCGGCGTTACGATGACTAACGCCCGCACGATGCTCCGTGTCATAGTCATATCCCTGCAACCGCTCTATCCATCTGGCGACCTGTCCTTCGGGGTTTCGAAATTGTAAGAGCCACTTCAATGCGGCATGGTCCATTCTCAACAGGAACTTCCGCCCGTACAAGTACTTATGAAAGTGCTCCACTGACTTAACCACCGCCAACAATTCTTTCCTGGTCGCGCAGTAGTTCCGTTCCGCCTTCGACAGCACCTTGCTAAAGTAGCCAATGACCCTCTCGTGCCCGTCTTGAATTTGAGAGAGCACGCCGCCAATAGCCAGGTTGCTTGCATCCGTGTCCAAGATGAAGTTCCCGTCCGTGCGCGGGTAGCTCAGAATCGGCGCTGACACCAAAGCACGTTTCAGTTGCTGGAACGCTTCCTCACACTCGCCGCTCCAGATGTACTCACGCCCGTCTTCTGTCAGCTTTGTTAATGGCTTCGCAATGTTTGCAAAGCCCGAGACGAACCGACGATAGTAGATGTATAATCCAAGGAAGCTTCGAACCTGGTGCTTGTTCTTCGGCGTCGGCCACTCCTGCACCGCTTGAATCTTCTCCGGGTCGGCCTCTATTCCGTCACGGGAGACGACGTGTCCGAGATATTGTACCTTCGTCCGAAACAGGTGGCACTTTCAGATTCGCGCCCCGCAGTCTTCGGAACACTTCCTCCAAGTTCTTCAAGTGTTCGCCAAATGTCCGACCGACCACAATTACGTCATCGAGGTACACCAAGCAGGTCTTCCACGAGAGTCCCCGCAAAATGGACTCTATCAGGCGCTCGAAGGTAGCCGGCGCGTTACACAACCCGAAGGGCATAACCGTGAACTGCCACAACCCCGTACCAATTGTGAACGCAGTCTTTTCGCGGTCTTGCGGTTCCAGCTCGACCTGCCAGTAGCCGCTCTTCAGATCCAGGGTAGAAAACCACCGAGAACCCGACAGCGTATCCAATGTGTCGTCGATACGGGGAAGAAGGTAGCTGCCCTTCTTCGTCACGTCGTTGAGGCGTCGATAGTCCACACAGAATCGCGTTGACCCGTCCTTCTTGCCGACCAGAACCACCGGTGATGCCCACGGACTGCTTGATGGCTCGATGACTCCTTGTTTTTCCATGTCAGCGACAATTTTCTCGGCTTCTTCCCGTCTCGCCAGTGGAAGTCGTCTTGGGTGTTGTCGCACTGGCCTAGCATCTCCCGTGTCGATCCTATGTCGCACCACGTTGGTCCGCCCTTTCTGCCCGTCGTCAAGTGCGAATACATCCGAATATTGGTGGATCAACTTTCGCACCTCTTTCGACTCCTCACACGAGCCGACAACCATATTCGCCAGCTTCTCGACGTCGCCCCCAGCAGGTGGTCTTCGTGTGTTCTCCACGCATCTCGAGATACGGACCTTATTGTCGCATACTGGTTCAATCGCTCGCACGCACCCTGCCCGGAGGTCTCCATCCAGGCTGGCCCGCACGATCACCTCGCTCCGTCCTGGTAAGGTCACATCTTCCTTCAGCCAGACTCTTGCCACCGAGTCCTCCATGGGGTGCAAGGGAAGCTCTTCGTCATTGATTCTTAGGACACCCTCCTTCAGGTCCAACGCGAAACCGAACTTTCGTAAGAGATCCATCCCCAAGATGAAATTGTCGGAGATGTCAGCCACCAGTACTTCGTGATCGAGCTTCTTGCTTCCGACGCTGATGGTCATCATTGCCGATCCGTGCGTCAAAATCCGGTCACCTGTAGTCGTCCGTAGTTGCACCTTCGCCGGCGACAGCTTCGTCGATTTTCGCACTACAACAGGACGTATAATTGACCTCATGGCGCCCGTGTCGACCAGCAACGGAATATTCTGCCCAGCGACGTTCCCATCGACGAATATACTGGCTGTGCGGTCCTTAGGTGACACCACCTGGATGGTGGCCTCCGGGGCATTCCTTCTCTAGGTCGACGTCTGCCCCTTCCCGTTGACCTTTTTTAGTTTTCCGGCTGCTGTTGTTTACCGATTTTAGGGCAGTTGCGTAGTATGTGCCCTCGCTCGCCACAGTCCCAACAACGGGGTTCACGCGTCTCGCCCGAAGCATTCTTCCTGCGCTCCGTCTCTCTGAAGATTCTTCGTACCAGCTCCTCTAGTTGGTCCACGGTCTCCTCTCCTACGACTCGAACGTGCGCCCACTGCCTCGCGATGCGTGCTTGGCGGCTTTGAATTCCAGGGCGTGGGCGAGCGCATCATCGATCGTTCTTGGTCGCGCCAACCTCAGGCCCTGCTGTGTTTCGCCGTCCCTCAGTCCGTCTATGAATGTCTGCACCGCCAGTTGTTCAAGGAAGGAGTCGGGCGCTGTCGGGTAAGCCAACCGTATTAGTCGCGCAATGTCGGCCTGGAACTGCTGGAGCGTCTCCCCACTCTTCTGAGTGCGGTTCTTCACCTGCGCGTGGTACACCTGCTGGAGGTGAGCGTCCCCGTCCTTGAGTTCCAGCCGGGAGACCAACAGCTGATAATCTGTCTGCTGGCTCGCTGGGATCGCCTGCAGGATGTTTAGAGCGTCGCTACGCAGAGCCACCACAAGAGAGATAGTCTCTGTCTGACCAGCCGTTGGCACTCACGGCTGCCTCAAATTGTTTGAGGTACGTTGACCACGGCACGTTTCCGTCAAACGTTGGCGGTTTGATCCTTATTCGCGTCATGGCCGCCTCCCTTTCTTCTTCGCAGTCGCTCCTCAATTCGCTGATCGGACTCTGTAGCGCTGCAGGTGTTCGCCTATCTTCTAGTGCCGCTAGCCTTTCTTCGAAGCTTCCAAGTTTCTCTTTAATCTTCTCTTGAAGTTTCTCTTCGACTGTTCTTATTTTGTCCTCGACAATTCTAGAATTCTCCTGTATTTTATTCTCTATGCCTTCCATTTTATTTTCCATTGATCTAGCATTTTCGGCTAGCTTTTCTTCCACTGAACCCAGCTTTTCTTCTACCCTTCTTGCCAGCTCACTGCCCGGTACCTCGAACTTGAAGATTTCGGGGTCCTTGCCTTCCGCCAGCATCGCCTCCTTGAGCCGATCTTGCAGGACCATTTTTACTCCTGAGGTGTCCAGGTCCCTTTCTTCAAGTTCGCTTCTCAATTCCACCACTTTCAAATCACGCAACAGTTTTGCCGCCATTTTGAATTGTTCAAACCGCACACCTGACACCAGTGTAACAAAACTGTTTTGAATTTGGCGGAATAAAATTATTTATTTCAATAATCAAAATATGTAAACGACAATATACAATAATTTATTAACAATGAAAAGTCAATTTCAATATACAACACTGTTTACACAATCAGTATTTCTCAAACAAAGTGAAACCACTTCAATAGCACAGATTTATTTTTCAACTCCACGCGCTGTCCGTTGTTTCCGTTCTCTGGTGACTGCTGTACTTATATAGCGGTTGCAAGCCGACCCCCCCACGCTCGCCGCGCTTTCTGGAACATTCTCGTGTCTTCGCGTATCTGCCACGCCTACACATTGTTACAACAAAAACAGACAATCGCTGCACTCTCGAATGTTCTGTTGAAAACAGTGGCGTAGCATCTGAGATTTTATTACAATATGCTAAATGTGTCGAAAAATTTCGAAAACTTGTTCATGGCCACCCTACAGAAATATTTTTTCAAGATAGTACTTTTCGACTAAAAATGGAAACACTTGACGCGGAGTGAGTAAGAATAGCCCGGGAGTTTGCGTTGCATTTTACGTAGTGTTTTTACGCCGATCGATTGTTATCTTTTTCGATAGCTGCCCCCCCCTTCCCCCTGGGTACGCCCATGCCACTTGACAAAATGAAGCAAATTTGGTTTGGGTTCTTCTCCCCCCCTCAAAAAAACTTTTCCCCACATCGAATTTTTATGGACTCTTCAGATTCTTGATTCCTATGCCAAAGAGGACTTATAACCAAAATTTCATGAGGGGAGGAATTTTTTCACTATTGAGGTGATATTTTGCTTACAAAATTTCATTAATTTCTCGTTGTCCATTGAAATGTTACATTAGGTTTGCATTTTGGGTAAGACAAGATTTTTTTATCATTGCGGTGTAAGTTTAAAATTGAGTTTTCGCGATCAGCGGCCACCCTATTTGGCCGCCATTTTGATAAAAGGTGCTAACAGTACTGCCGCATTATTCAGATCGGAATCTACTTATCTACATTCTACTGTACTAAAATAAAATCAGGTAAAAAAGACAAAAATAACAAGTTCAAGTTTTAACACAAATGTATGTGCATAAAAAGACAAATTTCAAAAAAAATGTTGAACAAGTGAAATTTCTCAGAATTTTTAACATACCATCAATGGAAGTGTCTATTCGATATTAATATCGATATTTTAAAATTCGCTTTATCGCGTATTTCGATATGTAAGCACTAATTATCAAAACCAATTAATTTATGTTAAAAGATATTCAGGAACTGCAATTTGTTTAGCTGTTAATATTTTAACAAAACTCTGAATTATAATAGAGGACTTTTTATATTTTTAACTTCCCGCTAAGAAAATTGTCAATTTTTAAAAATTCGGGAATGGTTTCAGTCCGATTTTCGAAAATTGAGTTTTCAACAGATCTCGACGTTTTGAGGTCTTAGGAAGCTATTTTGACTATTTTCAAGTGGATGTCTGTATATATGTGTGTATGTATATGTGTAAATATGTAAACCTTGAATAACTTTTGAACAGATCGACCGATTGAGATCGGGTTTGTAGCATTCGAAAGAATTTTACTCAATTTAGATTTCCTAAAAATTTGAACTTAATCAATCAAGTAGATTTTGAGAAATCTCAAAAATAAACTTTTTCAAAAAAAAAATTTTTTTTTTAATAACGTTTAAAATACTTTACCAATCGATTCCAAAATCATATCAGCTTTATTCCCCAAAAAACTGTGTCGAATGCCGCAAACTCAATCTCAAGCGAATGATTCGTTCGAGAGATATCGTCGAAAAATTTTCAAAAAAGTGTTTTTTTCAAAATAACTTTTAGATTTTTTGACCGATGGATTTTTAAAATCCAATCACTTTTTGCGCTCGAAAAGTTGCGTCGAACTCTATAAACCCAATCTCAATCGGTTGATTCATTCGAGAGATATTGTCGAAAAATTTTCCAATGTGTTTTTCAAAATAATTTCAGTTAAGTCTTAGAAAAAAAATTAAAAAATAATTAAAAAATAACTTTTTTCCAGTTTTTGTCACATAACTTCTAAACTACACGACCAATTGGTCTCAAAATTTATTCAATTGAATAGCTCTCTCAATTGCCGAAAGGTTTACCATATAAAGTCGAATAGTTTAAAAGATATTGCACAGCTAACATTTCTTTTTTGTCGAGCTCAAAGACAGCGGGAAGTTTCAGGGATGGCCTCAGGGTCAACCGTTTTTCAAATTTTTTTTAACTTGTAATGTTGATACTGAGAATTTAAAATACAGTTTTTTTGTAATTATTTGTTTTTTTTTAATTTGATTTCTAACGTTATTTATTAAGAAAAGTAATTTATGCGATATATCGAATGTATCGATACATATTCTTGTTTCGATATATCAAATGACGTGATATATTGAATCAATACATATGTTGTGTATCGCTATATGAAACCCTAAAAATAGCTCGAATTATTTCTAATTCGAAGCTAAAGTTGATAAAGCAAGCCAAAAAGTATATTTAAAATTAAACCGAAATCGAGAGTTGTCAAAAGATTTCTATATCTGGTCATCTAAGCATCAGCTGCTAATTGCTATGACCTATATTCTTTAAACTTGTTTAAAACAATGAAAGTTAAATCTTCATATTGTTTTATATTATCTAATTATTTAAATAAATATCGTTAAATTCTGGCGCTAAATACATGATTCTCAGTCTTTATTTTAATTGAATGAAAAAATTATTTACCTCCAGTACTCAATCTCTTACCGAGACCACGTTTTGGGCTGCCAAATAATCCAGAATAATTGATTTTTTTCTCAGGTGCAAATTCATCACTTGTTATAATATCAGGATCTCCTTTTGTCAATCTTTCAGCTGTAGCAACATCCAAAGGAAATTTGTCCATGTGTTTTATATTTGCTCGATGCATATCTATAAGATTTTCAATAAAAACATATACCCTAAGCGTTTGACCATATACTCATGGACAGCCCTATTATTAACATGGGAGCCAACACATTCATACATGCAGTTTCAATAGACCAGTGATCGCCAAACCGTCGGTCAGGAGCTACCGGTACCTCGCATAGAAATTCATCTGTACATGTTACAGTCATATAGCGTATTTCATTGGTAAGCACTTAGTGCGTGCTGAAACTGAGTGCTGAACAGGGTCAGTGCCAGTGCAAGTTTTATGCCTTATGCGGTTTTATGCGGTCTTTGTCAGTGAATTCTCATCCAACCTCTTTGGCGCGCTAACACATGGCGGAAGTTATACTTTTACATCAAATTAGCTGTTTTTTATAAATATTTATAAATAATAACTGTGGGTTCGAACCTGATACCTTGTAATTCGTTTTCTTATCGATTTTATCATTTTAAAAATCAATTTTTTGACGTTTCAAATAACCATAGTTAGGTGAAAATCAATGTACCTATTAAATAATTTAAAAAAAGCATGGAAACAAAAAAAAGTTAATGGTTTCATTTCATTTCTTTCAATCACGTTTTTTGTCAGCTTAGTCCCCGAACGCGCAACGTCCGTAAAAAAGTAGAACTTCAAAAATTGAACCTACTTCAAAAAGGAAACAAGAACGCCTCTAAAACGGATAAAATAATATTTCCCTCCTTTTTACAATCACACATTCAATAATTTAGAAGTCGGGGAAATTATTTCTTTATTATAATAATAGTCATAGTGGTTTATTTACGCCCACTTCTAATTAGCCCGGGAGTTTGCGTTGCATTTTATGTAGTGTTTTTACGCCGATCGATTGTTATCTTTTTCGTTAAATCTGGTATGACTAATAAGTAAACCAAGCGTCAGCTGGTCCACCCGCATGTCGCATGAACTTGTAAAAAACACGTAAAATATTGCGTATTTCACTTTTTTGCACTGACAGCAGCTGAGACAATTTCGTTACCTAGGATTATAATTATATCGCTATCATAATCTTAGGTAAGGTAATTGTCTCAGCTGCTGTCAGTGCAAAAAAGTGAAATGCGCAATATTTTACGTATTTTTTTACAAGTTCATGCGACCAGCAGACGCACAATCCCCCTTCCACGATGCAGCTGACGATTATTTTTCAACTCACAATGGCGTCAACTATTTATAAAAACAAGTTTCAGCCGGCGTACTATTACTTAAAAAAAACATTTTTTTTACCACTTTCGCAGCCTCTCACACCCAAACCCACCACTACTTGAGCAGCTGACGGTCGGTTTACTGATTAGTTGTACGAGATCAATTATCGATATCAAAATCAGCCGGCTTACTATGACTTTTTCATTTGCAACGCAAACTCCCGGACTAAATTAAATGTAGTGATTGTAAAATGAAGAGAAAAAATATTTTGCCTTATTTTTAGAGGCATTCTTTATTACGTTTATCCCACTTCATTTCAATTCAAATAATGCGTATTATAAACTATAATCCTAAACAATATTGAAAAAATCATTCCAATCAGTTCAGTAGTTTCTGAGAAAATCGCGGTCATACATATAATAATATGCATAACTATACATGCATAATAATTGCACCGAATTGATATAAAAATAAATAATATGGTTATTTTGACATTGACTCTACAACACAACACAAAGGTCTGCGCGTGGGAAAAATTTCTAAAAAAGTTGAATGACTCAAAAATTACTGAATTTTCGAGCATGGCAAGCCCCTTACAATTTCTATTCACATTTAGGTGCCGAATTGAAAAAACAAATAATAACAGGGTGCTAGGTTAAAAAAAACATAACTTTGGTCTGCCACGCTTAAATGGGACAGGCTGTATAATTGAAAATATTTTTAGGTTATACCGTATACACCATTAAAATTTATAGATTTTTTCGTTGGAGAGCAGCCAATTATATAATTGTTTCGAAACATATAGGGAAAAATCATTTTACCAACCAATGGTCACAATCAGGATTCTAACCTGAACCTTTCCACTTTCGCGGCGGAATGAGCTTACAATACTCAATCGTGGCAAGATTGCTAAACTAATATTCTCCATATATGCTTCAGAATCCTGATTGTGACCACTGGTTGGTAAAATGATTTTTTCCTATATGTTTCGAAACAATTATATAATTAGCTGCTCTCCAACGAAAAAATCTTTCAATTGCATTTCAGCCGTATAAAAAAACTATTATTATATTAAAATTTATTGGATTTTTTGGAAGTTTTTTGTAGCCAATTTATATAAAAAAACAATTGGCTGCAAAAAACTTCCAAAAAACCCTATAATATCCTCAGCCGTACTAAACTCACAACGCATTAAAATTTATACAACTTTTATATTTAAACTTTTTTTTCTATCTTCACCCAAAATCAATATATCGGCCGACAGCGCAAGTTTTCGACATCTTGTATAAATATATTATAGACTACTAGCCGTTACCCGTGGCTTCGCCCACGTATTTTACGATTTATAATTTTATTTATCGATCGAGATTGAGATTGCTTGGAATCGAGGGTTTTTAAAAAAATTTTATTATACAATACAATGTACCTACTTCAACCTATAAGAAAACAGAAAATATAACTAACTTAACTACAAATATCTGGGTGACCGAGCTTTGCTCGGATGAGTTCAAAAAAAATAGTACTTACTGTGAGATATTGATTTTGTATTATTTTCTCAGAATATTATTCCGAAACGATTAACTGTCAGAATATTTTGACACAAAGTAGTTTGTTTTTTCCAAAGCCTACTCACCATACGACACTGTTTAACGTCAAAAAACTGTTTTTTAAAATTTTATTCATACCTACATTACTCACTCGCTTCGCTCATTCGTTTGAATATTATTAATTCCTTCTTCGCTCATTCGCTCGAATTTTATTAATACATTACGCACTCGCTTCGCTCGAATATTAATAATACATTACATTTGTTATCCCCCGCGAGAATCTCCCCCCCTAATTTGTTATCCCCCCGAGAGAATGTCCCCACCTAATTTGTTATCCCCCCGCGAGAATCACCCCCCTAATTTGTTATCCTCCCGCGAGAATCTTCCCCCCTAATTTGTTATCCCCCCGCGAGAATCTTCCCCCCTAATTTGTTATCCTTTGCTCGTACGCTCGAATTTTATAAATACATTACTCACTCGCTTCGCTCGTTCGCTTGAATATTATTAATATATTACTCACTCGCTCCGCTCGTTCGCTTAAATTTTATAAATACATTACTCACTCACTTCGCTTGTTCGCTCGAATTTTATTAATACATTACTCACTCGCTTCGCTCGTTCGCTCGAATTTTATTAATACATTACTCACTCGCTTCGCTCGTTCGCTCGAATTTTATTAATACATTATTGCTCATCTACGATACCTATATAAGAAACTCCTGTGCAAAATTTGTTATCCCCATGCGAGAACCTTCCCTCCTAATTTGTTATCCCACCGCGAGAATCCCCCCTAACTTGTTATCCCCCCGCGAGAAACTTACCTCCTAATTTGTTACCCCCCGCGAGAATTTCCCCTCTAATTTGTTATCCCCCCGCGAGAACCTTCCCCCCTAATTTGTTATCCCACCGCGAGAATCTCCCCACCTAATTTCTTATCCCACCGCAAGATTCCCCCCCCCCCTAATTTGTTATCCCAGCGCAAGAATCTCCCCTAATTTTTCATCCCAGCGCGAGAATCTCCCCCCCCTAATTTGTTATCACCCCGCGAGAATCTCCCCCCTAATTTGTAATCCCCCTGCGAGAATCTCCACCCCTAATTTGTTATCCCCGCAAAAATCTTCCCCCCTAATTTATTATCCCCCCGCGAGAATCTTCCCCCCTAATTTGTTATCCCCCCTCGAGATTCTCCCCCTCCCGCTTAGCTTTCTATTAGTGAAAGAATTTTTAGAAACGGTTTAGTAGTTCCAGAGATAAAACAAAAACAAATCTATCCCACGGGAACCGTACATTTTTCCGGGATAAAAATTAGCCTATAACATTCTCTGACCCCTAAACTACCACTATGCAAAAAATCATGTCGATCCCTTGCTCAATGAAAAACAAAAACAAAACTATCCCACGGGAACCGTACATTTCTCCGGGATAAAAAGTAGCCTATGTGCTATTCCAGACTATAATCTATCTCTGTACCAAATTTCATCCAGATCCGTTCAGCCGTTCTGGCGTGATTGAGTAACAAACATCCATACATACATCCATCCATCCATCCATCCATCCATCCATCCATCCATCCAAACTTTCACATTTATAATATTAGTTAGAATTAATACATTATTGCTCATCTACGATACCTATATAAGAAACTCCTGTGCAAAATTTGTTATCCCCATGCGAGAACCTTCCCCCCTAATTTGTTATCCCACCGCGAGAATCCCCCCTAACTTGTTATCCCCCCGCGAGAAACTTACCTCCTAATTTGTTACCCCCCCGCGAGAATTTCCCCCCTAATTTGTTATCACCACGCGAGAACCTTCCCCCCTAATTTGTTATCCCACCGCGAGAATCTCCCCACCTAATTTGTTATCCCACCGCGAGATTCCCCCCCTAATTTGTTATCCCAGCGCAAGAATCTCCCCCCTAATTTTTTATCCCAGCGCGAGAATCTCCCCCCCCCTAATTTGTTATCACCCCGCGAGAATCTCCCCCCTAATTTGTTATCCCCCCGCGAGAATCTCCACCCCTAATTTGTTATCCCCGCAAAAATCTTCCCCCCTAATTTATTATCCCCCTGCGAGAATCTTCCCCCCTAATTTGTTATCCCCCCTCGAGATTCTCCCCCTCCCGCGTAGCTTTCTATTAGTGAAAGAATTTTTAGAAACGGTTTAGTAGTTCCAGAGATAAAACAAAAACAAATCTATCCCACGGGAACCGTACATTTTTCCGGGATAAAAATTAGCCTATAACATTATCTGACCCCTAAACTACCACTATGCAAAAAATCATGTCGATCCCTTGCTCAATGAAAAACAAAAACGTGATTGAGTAACAAACATCCATACATACATACATCCATCCATCCATCCAAACTTTCACATTTATAATATTAGTTAGATTAGATAGATTGGGATCTGTCAGATGGGCGGAGCTTTAAAAACAAGACGGCATTAGTGGCAAATTTCAAATACGGGGTATACTTTTGCGTGTAATCTTGTGATTTTCAAAGTGATAAGAAATGATAAATAAAAATGTGAAATGTGTGATTGGGCCGGTACGAATCCTAAACAAAGTAATTTCGTTGAAGGAGAACAGATTCTCAAAGCCGGTCTTATTATCAAATGTGAGAAAAAAACGAGCTGAATCATCCGTTAAATGCTCCTTTAAGGCTGGGTTAGGTGAATAATGTAAACACATAACTGCAACATAATTATGTTATAAGTATTGAAATAAGTAAGTTACTAACCTCAAAATATTTGTATGATTATTTTTTGTGCTAAATTTGTCAATCATCAGTAATTTAACTATTGTAGAAGTACAGTATGTTAATGGGTACATCTTATTATTAATATAAAATTTTTTTGTAATTAATAAATCCAGTTTCTTCACATTTCATTCGAAAATAATTTGCTGTAAAGTAAGTTTTACAGCAATAACTAATAGTGTTTAATACCATGATATTAGAAAACGTCGCTGATTCCATTTTCTATAAACTTTTTGTTTATTTTACGTGTTTTATTTTTGTAATAAACAATTTCACGATATATTTACACTGTTAGCATGTAAATTTTTCCCTTATCCGTGTAAAATTTTCTACCACCAGGTGTCATATGCCCATTTGACAGATCCCAATAGTCCTTACATATAAAATACGATATATTTGTGTACATTATGTATCAGACGGATAGTTTTTAGATTTCAATACAATGAATAATTGTGCTATTTATCCTTAAATTACAGCTTGCCGACGTTTCGAAAAGTATATGGTCATAATCATGGCCTATGATTAAAAAATTACATGTCAAAAAAATATTACTTTAGGTACAATAATTTATAACTTATATTATACTCCAGTAATTTTAGATATTAAAATGACCCACCTGCAGAAAAATTCCCAGTTAGCTGATTTTTTTTTATTTACCTTCGTTATGGTGTTTTAAAAAACCTGTAAAAAGTCCCCATCGATATCGTGCCGCCGTTGCCAGATATTCGAGGTTCAAGTTCACGATAGACGGTTTTTAGCGAATTTCTCGGTTCCGTTAATGGTTATTATCAATCTTGTAGAGGACGAAATTATCTACAACTTTTGTATAAACATTTTTTGTCTACGATTTATAGTTTTTCTTATTAAAGTACCCGCGGCTTCCTCCCCCTCGATTTTACATAACGGGATTATGCTGCTTCCCGAGGGCCTAACATATTGATTTGTACCATTATTTTAAGTTGAACTTAAAGCTAACGATTAATTATAATTTTATCGAAATTAATGCAGTAGTTCTCTACTTATAAGCAACCAAACATACAAATCGACGGCGCTCAAACAGACATACAGACAGACAACTTTTTTTCGAAAATACGATATTTATACTTGACATCAATTATAAAGACCATTCGTAAAGTAATTTTGTAAAAAAAAGTTACAAGGGTTGAGAGAGTGCATTTGCATACCGTATAACGCACTCTAGTAATAGTAGCCACATTTTTAATTTTTTTTACAAAATTCCTTTACGAATAGTCTTTATAACAATTATAATGAATATTCGTAAAGGAATTTCGAAAAAAAAATTAAAAGCATGGCTACTCCGAGCTATTCTTAGTAAAGTGCGTTATACGGTATGCAAATGCATACTCGTACTTAATCCGCACTGTCTCAACCCTTGTAAATTTTTTTTACAAAATTACTTTACGAATGGTCTTTATAATTGATGTCAAGTATAAATATCGTATTTTCGAAAAAAAATTGTCTGTCTGTCTGTCTGTTTGAGCGCTGTCGATTTGTTTGTTTGGTTGCTTATAAGTAGAGAACTACTGCATTAATTTCGATAAAATTATAATTAATCATTAGCTTTAAGTTCAACTTAAAATAATGGTACAAATCACTATGTTAGGCCCTCAGGTAAAAGCATAATCCCGTTATGTAAAATCGAGGGGGAGGAAGCCGCGGGTACTTTAATAAAAAAAACTATAAATCGTAGACAAAAAATGTTTACACAAAAGTTGTAGATAATTTCGTCCTCTACAAGATTGACAATAACCATTTTTTGTATAACCATTTTTTACAAAAAATGGAACGGAACCGAGAAATTCGCTAAAAACCGTCTATCGTGAACTTGAACCTCGAATATCTGGCAACGCCGGCACGATATCGATGGGGACTTTTTACACGTTTTTTAAAACACCATAACGAAGGTAAATAAAAAAAAATCAGCTAACTGGGAATTTTTCTGCAGTGGAAATCTAAAATTACTGGACTATTAATCTACTTACTAAATTGTCTAATAATAATATGCTTTTTAGCAATTGTGTAAGCTTTTAGACAATTTAGTAAGTAGATTAACATAAGTTATAAATTATTGTAGGTACCTAAAGTAATATTTTTTTGACATGTAATTTTTTAATCATAGGCCATGATTATGACCATATACTGGTCGAAACGTCGGCAAGCTGTAATTTAAGGATAAATAACACAATTATTCATTGTACTGAAACCTAAAATCTATCAGCTGTCTGATTATAAAATACGTCTCTCTATTTGTCTGTAACTTTGAAAAAAAAATTTTTGTTAGGTAGCCCGTTTATCTGGGAAGGTTATAGGCTATTCGAGTTTTTTTTTAATTCATCCCCAAAGGGGGTCAAACGGGGGTGTAGAATTTTTTGCCGATCTATTCTATCTATACTAATATGTTTGTACACATTAATCTCAGGAACTACCACTCCGATTTGAAAAAAATGTTATTTGTTAAATAGCCCGTGACAGGCGACTTCGCTTCACAGGGGGAGAATTTCTCGCAGAGAGGGGGTAATAAATCATAAATTCTTCTCTGGAACCACTAAACCGATTCTAAAAATTCTTTCACCAATAGAAAGCTACACTATCCCTGAGTGATAGAGGCTATATTTTATTTTGATAAATTTTGCATTTTAGCGTTTAGGCGGAATGCTACTAATATTATAAAGACCACTTCGCTTCGTAGGAGATTTTCTCGCGGGGGGGGGGGGGGGTAACAAATCATAAATTCTTAGCACCCGGCGAAGCCGGGCCGCACCGCTAGTTAAATAACAATATTTCACCCAATTTTTGGTTTCATACACACAAATCACAAAATCAGAACGAATCTCTTAGAAGATAGGCAACTATCATTAAAATCCCCCCCCGCCCCAAGCGAAAACCTGCATCCGCGCCTGCTTTCCCTAGCCTACATTTGATTAGAAGTCGGCGTAAATAAATTACTATGAATATTGGAATCCGTCACATGAGCATATGATATCTGGTGGCAGAAAATTGTACCCAAATGAGAGAAAAATGTACATGCTTACAGTGCAAATCTACAGTGAAATTGTTTATTACAAAAATAAAACAAGTAAAATAGACAAAAAGTTTATCGAAAATGGAATTCGTAATGTTTTCTAATATCATGGCATTAAACACTATCAGTTATTGCCTTGTAAAACTTACTTTACAACAAATTATTTTCTAATGAAATGTAGAAAAACTGTATTTATGAATTAAAAAAATATTTTATATTAATAATAAGATGTACCTACTCATTATCATACTGTACTACAATAGTTAAATCACTGATGATTGACAAATTTTAGACTAACTATGTGTATACAAATATTTTGAGGTTAGTAACTTACCTACTTATTACAACATAATAATATTATGTTGCAGTTGTGTTGACATTATTCACCTAACCCAGCCTTAAAGGAGCATTGAACGGATGATTAATTTCGTGCAGATTTTCTTTTAATTTTGATGTTTTTAAGCAATATGTCGTAAAAATTACTGCTTTTGACAGCTCAGTTTCCTTGTTTTTCATACATTTGATAATATGTCCGGCTTTGAAAATTCGTTCTCCTTCGACGAAATTTCTTTGTTTAGTATTCGTACCGGCCCAATCACAAATTACACTTTAGGATTGAGCCTGTATGTATTGATATGTTGGTTACACTGCCAAAAATGGGCTTAAGCGGTTCATGGTATATGGCAAAAAATCTAAACTAACACAAATATCACAACAACAATAATAACAACAACAACAACTACATACCTAAGCCTTTTTTTATAAATTCATTTTTTCGTCGACAGTTGTAATTGTATATATGGTCTAGATTTCTAACATATTCACTGAAAAAGAAAAAAATAAATTAAAATTATATAATACAGGGTGATTCATGAAGAATAGGAAATTCGGAAACTGGAAATACTACACGTGAAATGGTGGCCATTGACGCAAACATGCCTGATCCGAATGTTGATAGTTTCGGATATACAGGGTGTTGTAAGTTAAAATTTTAATTCGTTTTTTGGCCATAATTCCGAAAATATCTGGGATAGAAACTTGGAACATTTTTGAAGTTATGTTTTTTTAGGTGACAAATAAGATATGTATTGCAATTTCCGTGTTGCTCATAGAGGGCGCTACTTACGACCAATTTCACATACATTTAGGTGAATAACTTTTCACTCTGTACATCAAACATGAAATTTCATTCAAAATCTGAAAGAGCAATCATTTCTACATAAATTATGTATTCTTGTTTCATTTCGATATCACGTTCCGTTTTCGAGAAAAATGAATTTAACGAATCTAACGTTTGGATTAAACGCAAAATTAAAAATTTTGGAGCATACAAGTAATTCAAGAATTACAAGGCGCGATATTCATGTAGGTACTGTGTGTAAACGGTTTTATCGAACATAGGAAAAATAATACTGAGAAGATTTATAATTTTATAGTAGGCTATGAGCCATAAGACCTAATATAAATATGTATTGGATTACATAGAAAAAATAGTACAGTGAATTTTTTAAACAATTTTCCATAGCAACGGTTGACTATTAAGCGTAACTCGGAACCGGCTAAATAAAAACAGTCATGATGTGTCATATGACACACCCGACAGAAGCTATGCTTCTTACGCATTGTATATAAAACCGAATTTATCAAAGATATAAATAATACAATTAAAAAGTTATTATTTGATCGCCATTTTGAAATCTGACGTCATTTTATTTTTTTGTGTCTTATTAAATTCTCAAATATCAATTTTCAAAAGGATCGGATAATTCTTACAAAGAAGTATATACCTATGACCGCCATTTAGAAATATGACGTAATTTTATTTTTTTTGTGTCCTATGAAACTCTCAAATACCGATTTTCAAATAGATCGGATCATTTTTGCAAAAAAGTACATATGGCCGCCATTTTGAAATCTGACGTCATTTTATTTTTTTGTGTTCTATGAAACTCTCAAATATCAATTTTTAAAAGGATCGGATAATTTTTACAAAAAAGTACATACGGCCGCCATTTGAAATCCGACATCATTTTATTTTTTTGTGTCCTATGAAACTTTCAAATACCGATTTTCAAAAGGATCGGATAATTTTTACAAAAAAGCACATAATTTGACCGCCATTTTGAAATCTGACGCCATTTTATTTTTTTGTGTCCTATGAAACTTTCAAATACCGATTTTCAAAAGGATCGGATAATTTTTACAAAAAAGTACATATGGCCGCCATTTTGAAATCTGACGTCATTTTATTTTTTTGTGTTCTATGAAACTCTCAAATATCAATTTTCAAAAGGATCGGATAATTTTTACAAAAAAGTACATACCGCCGCCATTTTGAAATCTGACATCATTTTATTTTTTTGTGTCCTATGAAACTCTCAAATATCAATTTTCAAAAGGATCGGATAATTTTTACAAAAATGTACATACGGCTGCCATTTTGAAATCTGACGTCATTTTATTTTTTTGTCTTATGGAACTCTCAAATATCAATTTTCAAAAGGATCCGATAATTTTCACAAAGGAGTACTACATATTTCCGCCATTTTGAAATATGACATCATTTTATTTTTTTGTGTCCTATAAAACCCTCAAATATCAATTTTCAAAAGAATCGGATAATTTTTACAAAAAAGCACATAATTTGGCCGCCATTTTGAAATCTGACGCCATTTTATTTTTTTGTGTCCTATAAAACTCTCAAATATTAATTTTCAAAAAGATCGGATAATTTTTACAAAAGTGACTTTACACTTTTTATGATTTAGGTTCCCATTTGAAACGTGCGTTAAGAAGCATAGCTTCAAAAAAACAAAGCATTTACTACCTACTTGCTTTTGCGTGATGCCAGAATATTTTAAAACTAGCTGTCGCATAAGAAGTTATTCACTTAAAAATAAATTCACGTAAGTCGGATCAGTGGTTCTCGAGTTATAAACGCACAAACGGACATACAGACAGAAAAAGCCAAATTGTACAGGAAGATATGAAACATCGAGAAATTTTGGTCCGATCCCTAGATCCCGCCATCCGACCGACGTCAATAATTAGTAGAGATGCGCCGAATAGTGGTTTCACCGAATAATCAAATACCGAATACTATTCGGTTTACCATTTCATTGCTTTGCCCCGTAAACAGGTTTTAACATGTACGCTACGTGTCGCTGCTGGCTAGTTCACAAGCAAGCCGTACCTCACCGCCCGCCACCCGCGCACACCGCGCTATCACTTTGCTTCAAAACATCGCACAAAGGTGCTTATTATTACAAAAATAATGATAATATTAACTTTATTGTGTTTGAAATATGAGTGGGCGTAAAAGATCACGTGCTTGGGACTTTTTTGACGAAATGTAGCCAAGAAAATAGAAATACTCGAACCGAATATATTTGGCATCAAAACCGAATAATTCGGCCGAATACAAATAGTGAAAAAGATGCCGAATACGCCGAACACCAAATGAATATTCGGCGCATCTCTAATAATTAGTTACAGGTCATTTTAACTCAGGCCATGGTTTTTAAACACAAAAATCAAACATCACCAGTCAAAAAATTGAATGACTATTAAAATGTAGCACCGGTTTTTATTATAAGTCAGAGCATACGCGCTATCTTCCAATATCCATATCACACTGTGCAACAGACAAGGACAACCGAGACAAGTTCCCAATTTATTAGATAAAGTCGCATTTTTTTAGTTAAATTAGTATATAAATCTGTATAAAAAAACTGTTTTGACACAATATTATACATAAAATCTATCTAGAATTTTCTGCTCTTTCGTTTAAGATATGTTTCGAATCGATCTGGCTTGAATTGAGCAAACTATAAACAAAAAAAACACCGTTTTTTCTAATTTTCTTCTCTTTGGGGCCAAAATTCAAAAATCGGGCGACGTTAGGATCAAATAGACCCCGAGAGGAATCGAACAAAAAAAAGTTTTTTTAAAATCGGTTAACTCGTTTGGGCTGTACGACTGATACAAAAAATCCGTCACAGATTCACAGACGTACAGACAAAGCGAGTGTATATAGGCGCTTCTAGCTTAGCTTTAGATCGCGCCTAAAAAGGGGAAGCAAGCCAAGTAGATTTTCGTTTTTGTAATGTATTTTGTTCAGCCCTAGCTTATTTTATGTAATTGTAACAAATGATTATGTTATTGAATTTATGTAATCACCTAAACTGTAAAATTGTACATTTTTGTTAGAAAATAATTCAATTGGATTCCAGCATTTATATGGTTAATATAAATTATTATTTTTGAGTTAATAAAGAATTTATTTAAAATTATAATATTTATTCAAATATTACACTGGCGACGAGTAAATAATTCACGCGAACTAGTAAAAATAATGGCTGCAATAATTGGTTCAGTAGATAATTTTGATCATAATGAAAATGACTGGTCCATTCATAAGAAAAAACTCGAGCAGTTCTTCGTTTCAAACAAAATTGTGGATGCTGAGATAAAGAGGGCAATCTTGCTAAACTCACTTCAAGAAAAATCTTACAAATTGTTAGAAGATTTATGTTTTCCTGAAGAACCGGATGTTACGCTATACAGAGATTTAATAGTAAAACTGGACAGACAGTTTAAGCAAGTTCGTTCTGGATTCGCAGAAAGATGGAATTTTTACACCGCATCAAAAGAAGAATCCGAATCTATCCGGGAATGGGCAGCTAGAATTCGTAATTTGGCGATATACTGCGAGTTTCAAGATCATCTCGACACAGCCCTCAGAGATAAATTTGTAACCGGTTTTGTAGGCGGTCAAATCAGAAATAAATTGTTTCTAGAAGACGTTAAAACGCTAACATTTGACAAAGCCGTAGAAATCGCTTGCTCGATGGACTGTATCAACAAACATTTGGAACAGGAGCAAATTCAGATAAAGCAAGAGCCTGTTCATAGAATAGCAGGTAACCGTCAACAAGGCAATAATCAAAAATGCAAAGTATGCGGTTACAGCAACCATACGGCCAAGGAATGCCGGTTTCGCAACTACAAGTGCAAGAAATGTCTGCAGAAAGGACATCTAAAGAAGATGTGTTCGGCGAACAGCACCGGTAACGATCGATCGGTGAGGCAGTTAGAAGAAGTTGAAGAAACCGACAACGACGAGTTTAGCCTGCACAATATCAAATCAGACCAAGGGGGGCCGATCATAGTTGAAGTTCACCTTAATGGCATACCAGTCAGCATGGAGGTCGACAGCGGCGCTGGGATTTCAGCTTTATCAGCAGAAGTTTGGTATAAATTTTTCAATAGTAGTACAATGCTTAATACCAATGCATCCCTAGTAAATTTTGATGGCTCTAAGATTAAACCACTTGGTATCGCGCGTTTAAATGTAGATTATAACAATAAATCTCAAACTTTAGATTTTTATATCATAAAAAATGCAGGATCATCCATTTTGGGCAGGAATTGGATGCAAAAATTCAACGTTAAGTTAAATATTTGTAATTACGTAAACAATTCCGAAATCCAGCCTATAATCGAGAAATATCCAGGGGTATTCAATAATAGTTTAGGTGAATTTAATAGAAACGTAGTTAGCTTGAAACTAAAGGAAAATTCAACTCCTAAATTTTTCAAACCCCGTTCTTTACCATTGGCTCTAAAAGAAAAAGTTGATAAAGAAATTGATAAACTGGTCAGTTTAAAAGTTTTAGAACCGGTCGATTACTCGCAATGGGGAACTCCTATAGTCCCCGTTTTAAAAAAGGACGGTACAGTCAGAATTTGCGGCGACTTCAAAGTCACATTAAATCCATGTCTTTTAATAGAAAAATATCCACTCCCAAGAATTGAAGACCTATTCATGCTACTAAGTGGGGGATCAGAATTTTCAAAAATTGACTTGTCCATGGCGTACCAACAAATTAAACTTGATGAGAAATCAAAAGATTTAACTACCATTTCAACCACAAAAGGGTTATTTAGGTACACCAGATTAGTTTATGGATTGGCGTCTGCTCCAGCGATCTTTCAAAAAATTATTGATTCTTTGTTTGTCGGAATAAAGGGGGTAATATATTTTATGGACGATATCCTAATCACAGCATCAAATAGACGCGAACATATTAAACGTTTGGGCGTAGTTTTGGACATTTTGAAAAAGAACGGATTCACTGTTAGTAAAAATAAATGTAATTTTTTTCAACAAAAAGTCGAATACTTGGGGCATATTATAGATAAGTCAGGATTACATACAGACAGTAAAAAAGTTGAGGCGATCCTTAAAGCAGAACCGCCAAGCAACACAAAGGAACTACAATCCTTTTTGGGTCTTATAAATTTTTATAGAAAATTTTTACCTAATATGTCAACCGTGCTAGCGCCGTTATATAATCTACTTAAAAAAGATATTAAATTTGATTGGCAAAACGAACATAAAAGCACGTTTGATAAAATAAAATCATTGTTAGCATCTAATAGTGTATTAGCTCATTACGACCCTAATGTTCCAGTAAAATTGACTGTTGACGCTAGTCCGGTTGGTTTAGCAGCCGTTCTATCCCATGTTTATGAAAATGGCACAGAACGGCCAATATCAGTTGCATCTCGTACTCTATTGCCTAGTGAGAAAAATTACGCTCAAATTGATCGAGAAGCAACTGCTATTATTTTTGGTGTCAAAAGATTCCACCAATATCTATTTGGAAGGAAATTCACATTGGTTACAGACAATCGCCCATTAATGTCAATATTCGGAAATAAAAATGGCATACCCATAATGGCTGCAAATCGCTTGCAGCGTTACGCAGTAATGTTAAGTGCATACACTTTTGACATAATGTATACTAAATCCGAAAATAATATTGCAGATTTTTTTTCGCGTAAAGCAGTGACTGTAAGCAATGCTGATGAAATAAATAATTTTGATACCACCTATCTACATTATATTCAGGAAATCGGTAAATTACCGGTAACATTCTCAGACATTGAACGCGAAATCCAAAATGATAACGTGTTGAAAATAGTATTTAATTATGTCAAAAATGGATGGCCGGAAAAAATCGATAATGACGAAATTAAACCGTATTTTCTTAAAAGAAATCAAATAACAATTGAAAATAACTGTCTTATGTGGGGATATAGAATTATTATTCCTACAAAATTTTACGAGTACATTTTAAAGGAAATACACAGTTCACATTTAGGCATTATCAAAATGAAAAATTTGGGTAGATCTTATTGTTGGTGGCCTAAAATGGACAAAGATATCGAGTTAATATCCAAATCATGCGAACAATGTTTAGCAAATAGTAACAATCCCAGTCGATCATTGTTAACAACGTGGCCATGGCCAAACGAACCTTGGGAACGTATACATGTAGATTTTTTGGGTCCCTTCAAGGGTAAATCGTATTTAATTATAGTCGATGCGTATTCCAAGTGGCTCGAATGCATTGACATGAGAGAGTCAACTAGCGCTGACGCTACCATTGAAAAATTGTATGAGATTTTCGCGAGATTCGGGTTGCCTAAAATTTTAGTGTCCGATAATGGTACGCAGTTTTGCAGCAAACAGTTCCAAAATTTTTTAAAAACCTATGATATTAAGCATTGCACTACTCCTGTTGGACACCCAGCAACAAATGGTTTAGCCGAAAATGGAGTTAAGCTGATAAAAAATGCAATTAAGCGTTCATCGTGTTCTAAGAACGATATGAATATTATTATTGCAAGGTTTTTGTTTCAATACAGAAATAATATTCATTCTACAACAGGAACGTCTCCAACATATCTTTTATTTAACAGACCTGCGAGAACTAAATTAGACCTAATTAAACCACCTAATCAACAAAATATGAATAAAAACATTGATACTGAAAAAATAAAAAATTATGTACACAAAAAACAACAATTACAACGCACATATTATGGGGGGAGAAGAAAGGTTAAATTTGAAGTTGGTCAGTCTGTTTTTGTCAAAGACTATTCATGTCCGGGGAAAGTTTCGTGGAGAAAGTCTAAAATAATAAAAAATCTTGGCACAAAAACTTATTTGGTCGAAACATACGACACTAAAGCTATGTGGAAACGCCACGCCAACCAAATTGTTAATTGTGAAAATTTAAGTAAGAATTATGATAATTTGTTTGATGATGTTCCAAATTTATTTGAAAAAGGTTCGAATCAGAGTAATGCTGAAAATTTACAAGCAGAAGGCAACGACACTTCTGATTACACTGTTAATGACGACAGTAACGCATGCCCTTATAATTTGAGAAGCAGAGCTAATACGTCTTAAGGTATAATTATTTTGTTGAATTGTATGCGGAAAATAAAGTTTTATTTTTATGTTTTTTCCAAATAGATAAGGGAGCAGTGTAATGTATTTTGTTCAGCCCTAGCTTATTTTATGTAATTGTAACAAATGATTATGTTATTGAATTTATGTAATCACCTAAACTGTAAAATTGTACATTTTTGTTAGAAAATAATTCAATTGGATTCCAGCATTTATATGGTTAATATAAATTATTATTTTTGAGTTAATAAAGAATTTATTTAAAATTATAATATTTATTCAAATATTACAGTTTTCAAAGAATTATTACAACAATAAAATAAATGAAATGTTCTAACAATTATTTAAAGCAATTGTTCAAAATTGATTTCTATGGCAGGAAAGACGATATTTTGTTTTACAAGACAAAGCCTACTAGATGCTTTCCTTTTTAATTTTGCAATAATAATTGTTTTAAGATGAACCGATTCAGTTCAGTGCGCAACCTGCGTAAATGGTTTTTTTTTAACAGAACAAAGAATTCTTATGAAGAAAAGCTCGACCAAATAGCTCCTCTTAAAGAACATTATGCCAATACAGGAGAGTCCGTCTATTACGACTAACCGTTTTTAGCGACGTAAATGCAAACTCAAGTTAGGTTTCATATACATTATATTGTATACAGGGTGGCCCAACGAAAATTTTCCAATGGGATTATCTTCTAATCTGTATTTATGTCGAAAAATCGAGTGAACACGTTAAATTTGTTTTTGAGGGGGACACGTTCGTTGTCAATTTTTAACCGCACCACATGAGCCCTCTAGCGTTGGTGACATTTACCACTAAATTTTTAAATGGCACAAAGGGTCAAGTGATACATCATTTTAAAGCTACTTAAATTCTCCTTTCAAAAATGTATTACTTTTTTAATTTGGATCAAAACTTACGCCAAACCAGCAGCCGACTTAGATGAACTTCGTCTGCGCATTATAGAAAAATGTCGACAAATCACTCCCGAGATGCTGCAAAATGTTCAACGTAACATTGAACAAAGATTTTATTATTGCATGGAGGTCAGAGGGGCACATTTTGAGCATTTAATCAAATAATTTTTTTTGTGCAAAAAGACACAAAAGATGTTTAAATGTTCACAACTTCATATCAACAACGGCCCTTCTCAGGGTCATAAAATACAATCATCAAAAAATATACATAGTACAATCACTAACACACACACACATCAATTTATTAGTAAAATACAAATTGTTGAAAAAAAGTTTTGGTCCAAATTAAAAAAGTAATACATTTTTGAAAAGAGAATTTAAGTAGCTTTAAAATGATGTGTCACTTGACCCACCATGCCATTTAAAAATTTAGTAGTAAATGTCACCACCGCTAGAGGGCTCATGTAGTGAGGTTAAAAATTAACAGCAAGCGTGTCCCCCTCGAAAACAAAGTTGACGTGTTCACGCGATTTTTCGACATAAATACAGATTAGAAGATAATCCTATTAGAAACTTTTCGTTGGGCCACCCAGTATATTATGCGTCCGCTTTGTGCGTCGTCCGGTTAATACGACATAATGTCGCCGGTCACTTAAAAGTTGTTCTATCGGGATTCTACTGTACTGATAAAAAACATTTCAGTCGAGATTTATAATTGTAGAAATTTAACAAATGAATAACGCCTGATGTTTTGATATTCTGATAAAGGTTTTAAAAAGTGTGTACGTGTAAGTTTTACCATAGATCTGGACAAAAAGTTTTAAATTTTAATACTGACAGCTGTCATTTTTATAACCATATTTATAATTAAATTATTAATTTTACGCGTTACGACGATTTCTGGCAGAGGGTAAACTTTAAGATTCACGTTGCCAAAAAATCATAGCGCTCATGTTATTACAATTTATATGGTAAATCGTCACGCTCACGTTATTAAGAGTATATTAGCTATGACCAGCGGTGAAAGTAATATACTGGCGCACGCGCAGTGGCCTATGTAAAATTAATATCCGAGAGTTTTATAGGACACAAAAAAATAAAATGGCGTCAATTTCAAAATGACGGCCATATGTACTTTTGTAAAAATTATCCGATCTTTTTGAAAATTGATACCTATTTAAGAGTTTTATAAAACACAAAAAAATAAAATGGCGTCAGATTTCACAATGGCGGTCATATGTACTTTTGTAAAAATTATACGATCTTTTTGAAAATTGATATTTAAGTTTTATAAAACAAAAAATAAAATGGTGTCAGATTTCAAAATGGCGGCCATATGTACTTTTGTAAAAATTATCCGATCTTTTTGAAAATTGATATTTAATTTTTATAAAACAAAAAAATAAAATGGCGTCAGATTTCAAAATGGCGGCCATATGTACTTTTGTAAAAATTATCCGATCTTTTTGAAAATTGATATTTAAGAGTTTTATAAAACACAAAAAAATAAAATTACATCAGATTTCAAAATGGAGGTCAAATAATAACTTTTCAATTGTATAGTCTATAGCTTTGATAAATTCGGTTTTATATACAATGCGTAAAAAGCATAGCTTCTGTCGAGTGGCCCATGACACCTCTTGACTTTTTTTTAATTAAAATAAAGAAAATATTAGTTTTGAGCTTGAAGAGCTCAAAAATATTATTTTTTTTCATTTTTTTTTATAATTATTTAATAATAAAAAAAAATTAATTCAGGATGGCCACTTTTCCCCGAACAAATTTCCCTGACTTTTCCCGGTGTTCTAGGTGATTTTTTATTTAGTTTTTCCGACTTTTCGTACGTAAAAAATGTACAGAAAAAAAACAATTTATGTTTACGTTTCAGAGAAATTTCCGACCAATTTAACTATGAGGCACTTGATCGTTTTTTTTTTCACAAAATTCAAAATGTCCTGACTTTTTCAAACTTTCCCGATTTTTAAAGCTCAAGGAGCTCAAAAATATATAAAT
This sequence comes from Mongoloraphidia duomilia, assembly GCA_039654895.1. NCBI lineage: Eukaryota > Metazoa > Arthropoda > Insecta > Raphidioptera > Raphidiidae > Mongoloraphidia > Mongoloraphidia duomilia. Next base: position 16,334,073 of record CM077523.1, read on the forward strand.
ACCTAATCACGTTTTCGAGCTCTTTTAGCTCGAAAACAGCGGAAAGTTTTTGGGCTGGCCCGAAGAATCAATCGGTTGCCACATTTTTTTGTTAAATTTAATTTTAAAAAATTATACTGCCGGTTCCACCTCTAGGCTGTTAGTGCAAGCCAAAAAAGGGACGGCATTTTAGCATATTGGCGGCATTCTACTAATATTATAAACACTTCGCAGGGAAGAGATTCTCGCGGGGTGGCAGGGTAACATTAAAAAAAATTAATATATATGTTGCTTACTATTTCTCTTCCTGGAAGAACCTAACAGCAGCTATAGGTTTCTTCTTCAAACCAGATAAAACTTCTTGCGGCAATTCGTTTAAACCGTGCACTTCTCCAGGCCACCAACATGGTCCCAACTTACACCAAACTATGTCGCCATGGGCATATTGAATACTTGTTTGTTCACACATGTTGATCAGATCTTTAAATAATTAACTGTAATTAGTATCTTTTCAATATAAATAAATATACCCCGTGTCCGGTCTCAAAGGTGAACATAGGGATTTAAGATGGTATTGTTCATTTTTGCTGATTCGTGTTCGCTAATTCAACGTACAAGAAAGGTAATGGTACCTATCGAAAGATAAAATTATTGCACGTCAAATGATTCTAAAAATAAGACAAAAAATGAAATTTTTAGTTTAAAATACCAATTTGAAATTTACCGATTTTGCAGTAATGATTTCAAATTAAGTAGGCGAAAAACAAAACACTAAAAGAAGTGTGCTGTAATAAAATTGTGAAAAAACTTAATATTTATTACAATTTTATTTTCTTTATTAAATATTACTTTTCGTTGTTTAATAATAAAAAACCAATTAAATTCTTCATTACTTAGATAGGTACCTGTTTGTTTTCTTATTATAGTCTATACGAGTAGAAGTAAATGCCAAAATACTTAAAAATGGCACACAACGTTAATTCCCCATGTTCGAATGACCTCTGTTGTCGAGCGTCTATAATCTACAATTCATTCATTCATTCCATGTTCGACTTTCAGACCGGACACCCGGTACCTGCATAAACAGGAACAACATTTATTATAATATTGTAACGGATCTAGCGCACCGTTCGAAATCAACCGACATTCTAGAATATTTGATCGCGCAGCCTTGAGCGCAGGGAATATTCTGACGTGGCAATAATGAAGAAATCGCCACCTTGGACTGACAATGAAATGAAAAGGTTATAAATATAAATGCATCGATTATTGTCAGCCAATATTGCACTTACCAGAATGTAACAAAAATTGGCAAAAAATTTAACAGCGCTCTTAACGTTTATGATGCAGAATATACAGATTGTCCGAAAGCTATTCTGTACATAGGCAAGATAGACTAAGCGGCGAGCGTAAATATACTAAGCCCATTTGTGAAAGATGGAATTTTCAGGGAAGGTAGTATTTACTATGACAAAGAATAAGCGTTAGGGTAGCCTCGTCAAATCTATGCGACGGCCAGGAACGGTTCAAAATGTCAATGGCTGTCAAGATAAGAACAATGGATAAGAAGTTAAAAATTTTAAATATAGGTTAGAGAGAAATCTCTACATGTCACTCAAAACAATTTTTCATATCCCTCTCCTCAATCTCATGGTTCCGACTATGTCACAGCAGACACACTGTCAGTCAGTATCAAAGACTATACAAGTATACAAATTGTTTCTTCTCTTGTGTAAGAGACCGTCATAGGTCAGGTGCGTAGTGATAATATTTCACCACGAAGAAACCGGGTTCAAATTCTCCAGCTGACGATAGGTTTTCTTTTTTTTTTTATAATGTAAATATTTTAGAATTTTTACTTTAAAATTTAATTTAATTTTTGATCCAGAAAATTTTTGAAATACTAAAAAGAACAAATGAAATATATTATAAGTGTCGTGGAACAGTTCACGACAACTGATAATTGTACTATTATCTAAGGTTGTCTACTCCAGTTTATATTTATATTGATAACGGTAAGCGGTTACGCGAACGTCATAATTACTGTGCGTGTGTTATTCGCTTATCACGCCGATTCGCATTTGAGAAATGTCATACCGCTGATCGGGGCAGTTGCTTGAACCCCAGCTGACGGGCGGAGTAGTCCGGGACGGAATCACATATCCTTGGACGATCCGCGGTTTTATCAATAATTATTACTCCTCGGCGTTCCCCAGGATAGTAATTATCTTCACAAAAATCAAGATAAGTAGATATTTATATTATATTTGTTTAGAAATAGAAATAAGAATTTGAGGTGTATGTTTGCGAGAAAGTAAGTCTGTGTGAATGAATATTAAGATAACTGATCGCCAAAATTAGAATAAAAATTCATAGACTTAATTAATTACTGCTGTAATCAGCATCAATCACTATAATTCGTTAATAAAAAATAAAGATTAAATATATTAAATTTAATATTTTAAACATAAAATATCAAAAAGGGGTGTATTTCATTAATCCACCTAACACGTGTATGATAATTTGGGAATTAAATCAGAATATATTTTGCTAATCGTGTATAATCGATTAATGACACAGTCGTATATTGAATAAAATAAAGTTTATCATAATAAATCAGAGATATTTTGATTCGCACATGCGAGCTTCTATAGAAAAAAATAATATTGTCTTAAAAAACCAAAGCATTGGTAAAATAATTATCACTAATCTGATATTTTATCAATAACTGCAAATTAGTAAATATTATTAAAAAATTAACTGAAATTAAGGTTGTCCTGTTCAATATATCACTATTTTTAACTTGTAAGGATCATTTGCATATTTGTTTATGACACAAATGGGGCAATCCCACATGTGTTTTAATTAAATAATTTATTATTATAATCAACTGATTTCGGTTTCAGTTTAGATCTAGTGTGTGCAGTAAAGAGATATAACGTTGATACCTGGTGAATTCATTTTACTAATTATCATCTAATTTTCATGTATATTTGGTTGCCTATCGCTAATCACATTTTCGGTAGACATCTTATTAATTCATTTTCACTCTGATTATTTTGTTGGACAATTTTCCACTAGATCTACATATTAAACCTTTGATTGTGCATCTTTATAATTGAAATAATTGGTTATTACCAATATAATATTCTAATATAGATAGTGATTTGTCAATTGTAATGTTTTTCATCATTTCGAAATGTTTTAATGTGTTGTATTAAACAGTTTGACTGTTTGATTTATGCAATTTGTTGATACAGTATTGTTCTGTGTTTTATCACACTCTTGTTAAGTTTCATAGCAAAGTTAATATATTATTCTAATTAAAGATATATAAAATTGTCTTTTTTACATGTCCTAATGAATTAATTGATGACCATCTTTGGATTTTACTAAGTCTTGTGAAGATTGTTCGAATCAATCTCAGATATTTAGTTTCTAGTTAAATATCTTTCACTGTTAACATTCAAACGGTGAATTTCCTTAAAAAATACCTTTTTCGTAGAATCTAATTCCACTTCGTCTCTATAATAAGGACCCTCAATCGTAGATCCACCACTTTCTTTCAACACATTGGACGAGTAAACATCCAATGTTACCTTAATGTGGGGAACCCAACCCTATATTTATGTTAAGTAAATTTGGAAAATACAAATTCAATTGTAGTTTGTCAGCTCCGACAGCATAAAAATTATTCCACCACATAAGTAAAAAAAACTTTTTAAAAACAAGCTTATAAAAATCGAATTTCAAAAAATCGGGTGCTACGGATATATGATTTATTAATAAATTACTCACTCGCTTCGCTCGGTTGCTCCCGGGAGGTGCGTGAAGTTAGCCCGGAAAAAAACCGGGCTGGGGGGGCAAACAGCTAAATCAATTGTCTATCGTTAGACCACATTTGCCCCCCATTTTTTTTCGTTTGCCCCCCTCTAATTTTTTTTTAATTCAAACATATTTTTTTTCGGGCCAACTTCACACGCCCGGAAAATTTGCCGGGCTAGGGGGGCAAACGTCGCATTCAAAAGGTATTCGTTAGTCCATGTTTGCCCCACAATTAATTTCATTTGCCCCCCAACCATAAAAAAGTTATTCACAAAATTTATTTTTTTTCCAAAAATACCATAATATATCGCTGTAATAAGACAGAAAAGATCCGGGCTGGGGCGGCAAACGGCTCTATCGATTGTCCATAGTTAGACCACATTTGCCCCCCAATTTTTCCCCCTTCTCATTTCTTTTTCAAACAAATTTCTTTCCCGGCCAACTTCAGAAGCCCGGAAAATTTGCCGGGCTAGGGGGGCAAACGTCGCATTCGAAAGGCCATCGTTAATACATGCTTGCCCCACAATTAATTTCATTTGTCCCCCCACCAAACAAAAGATATTCAATAAATATTTTTATTAAAAATACCATAATGTCGCTGTAATAAGATAAGAAAGATCCGGGCTGGGGGGGGGGGGGTAAACGGCACTATCGATTGTCTATCGTTAGACCACCATTGTCCCTCAATTCTTTTCGTTTTCCCCCCTCTCATTTTTTTTTCAAACAAATTTTTTTCCGGGCCAACTTCAGACGCCCGAAAAATTTGCCGGGCTAGGGGGACAAACATCGCTTCGAAAGGCCATCGTTAGTACATGTTTGCCCCACATATAATTTCATTTGCCCCCCAACCAAAAAAAAGTTACTCACAATATATATTAGTTTTTCCAGAAGTACCATTATCTCTGTAATAAGAAAAAAAAAATCCGGGCTGGGGGGGCAAACGGCTCTATCGATTATCCATCGTTAGACCACATTTTCCCCCCAATTTTTTTCGATTCCCCCTCTTATTTTTTTTTCAAACAAATTTTTTTCCGGCCAACTTCAGAAGCCCGAAAAATTTGCCGGGCTAGGGGAGTAAACGTCGCATTCGAAAGACCATCGTTAATACATGTTTGCCCCACAATTAATTTCATTTGTCCCCCAACCAAACAAAAGTTATACAATAAATATTTTTTTTAAAATACCATAATGTCGCTGTAATAAGATAAAAAAGATCCGGGCTGGGGGGCGGAGCAAACGGCACTATCGATTGTCTATCGTTAGACCACATTTGTCCCTCAATTCTTTTCGTTTTCCCCCCTCTCATTTTTTTTCAAACAAATTTTTTCCCGGGCCAACTTCAGACGCCCGAAAAATTTGCCGGGCTAGGGGGGCAAACGTCGCTTCGAAAGGCCATCGTTAGTACATGTTTGCCCCACAATTAATTTCATTTGCCCCCCAACCAAAAAAAAGTTACTCAAAATATATTTGTTTTTCCAAAAGTACCATTATCTCTGTAATAAGACAAAATAGATCCGGACTGGGGGGGCAAACGGCTCTATCGATTGTCCATAGTTAGACCACATTTGCCCCATAATTTTTTTCGTTTCCCCCTCTCATTTTTTTTTTCAAACAAATTTTTTTCCGGCCATTTTCAGAAGCTCGGCAAATTTGCCGGCTAGGGGGGCAAACGTCGCATATGAAAGGCCATCGTTGATACATGCTTGGCCCACAATTAATTTCATTTGTCCCCCAACCAAAGAAAAGTTATTCAATAAATATTTTTTTCCAGAAATACCATAATGTCGCTGTAATAAGACAGAAAATACCCGGGCTGGGGGGGGCAAAGGGCTCTATCGATTGTCCATCGTTTGACTACATTTGCCCTCCAATTGATTTCGTTTTACCTCCTCTCATTTTTTTATTCAAACAAATTTTTTTCCGGGCCAACTTTAGAAGCCCGGAAAATTTGCCGGGCTAGGAGGGGCAAACGTCGCATTAGAAAGGATATCGTTAGTACATGTTTGCCCCACAATTAATTTCATTTACCCCCCATCCAAAAAAAAGTTTTCAATAAATATTTTTTTTCCAAAAATACCATATATCGTTGTAATAAGACAGAAAAGACCCGGGCTGGGGGGGCAAAGGGCTCTATCGATTGTCCATCGTTTGACTACATTTGCCCTCCAATTGATTTCGTTTTACCCCCGCTTATTTTTTTTTTCAAACAAACTTTTATTTCGGGCCAACTTTACAAGTCTGAAAAACTTGCCGTGATAGAGGGTAAATCGATTGGCCTTCGTTAGTCCATGTTTGCCCCACAATTAATTCCATTTACCCCCCAACAAAAAAAGTTATTAATTAAATATATTTCTTACAAAAATACCATAATATTATGCTGTAATAAGACCGAAAAGATCCGGGCTGGGGGAGGACAACGGCTCAATCGATTGTCTATCGTTTAAGCACATTTCCTCCCAAACGATTTCGTTTTCCCCAACCCCTGGAATTCAGCCCGGATGAATAAAGTACTTCAAGTATCCGGGATGAGTTCGCGCGGTCGGTAAAATATCCAAAGGATTGAATTATGGGGGTTGAAAAGGTTTTACCCATTTAAATAACGCGTATAAGTATTTTCAGCTACAATAACTTTTGTAAAAAATACAGAGTAGGTACTTAAAAAAACTGAATATTTTCTTACATTATACTCTATACGCGAAAAATATAACATTTAAGTTAATATTAGAAAAAGATTTATTTTTTGTCCATCACAATATTTATAGATAAAATTAAAGTTGCAGGAAATTTAACTGTTTATGGAATATTTTAATTTATTGCCAATGTTTCGTTCGTTCTTAACTTCTTCAGGGCTCAAATTTTGGCTATTCCACAATTTTTTAAATTTCTCATATTTAATTTACGTCAAAATTACAAACAACATAATTATTTATAAAACATTATGTTCTTGCTCATTATACATAAGAATAAGATTATCCATAGGATTTTAATAATTGTGGAATTGTCTAACGACAAAAATTTGTTTGAAAAAAAAAATGATAGGGGGAACGCGAAAAAAATTGGGGGGCAAATGTGGTCTAACTATGGATAATCGATAGAGCCGTTGCCCCCCCAATCCGGATCTTTTCTGTCTTATTACAGCGTGATATGGTATTTTTGTAAAAAATATATTTAATGAATAACTTGTTTTGGTTGGGGGGTAAATGGAATTAATTGTGGGGCAAACATGGACTAACGAAGGCCTATCGATTTACCCTCTAGCTCGGCAAGTTTTTCACACTTGTAAAGTTGGCCCGGAAAAAAGTTTGTTTGAATAAAAAAAAATAAGAGGAGGTAAAACGAAATCAATTGGGGGGCAAATGTAGTCAAACGATGGACAATCGATAAAGCCGTTTGCCCCCCATCCCGGGTCTTTCCTGTCTTATTACAGCGATATATGGTATTTTTGGAAAAAAATATTTATTGAATAACTTTTTTTGGATAGGGGGGCAAATGAAATTAACTGTGGGGAAAACATGGACTAACTAAGAATTTAGATTGTGACGTATTACCCACTAGCCCGGCAAATTTTTCATGCCAGTAAAGTTAGCCCGAAAAAGTTTGTTTGAAAAAAAAATGAGAGGGGGTAAAACAAAATCATTTGGGGGGCATATGTGGTCTAACGATGGACAATCGATAGAGCCGTTTGCCCCCCCAGCTCTGGTCTTTTTTTTCTTATTACAGAGATAATGGTAATTTTGGAAAAACAAATATATTTTGAGTAACTTTTTTTGGTCGGGGGGCAAATGAAATTAATTGTGGGGCAAACATGTATTAACGATGGCCTTTTGAACGCGACGTTTGCCCCCCTAGCCCGGCAAATTTTTCGGGCTTTAAAAGTTGCCCCGGAAAAAAATTTGTTTGAAAAAAAATGAGAGGGGGGAAAACGAAATGAATTGAGGGGCAAATGTAGTCTAACGATAGACAATCGATAGTGATGTTTGCCCCCCCAGCCCGGATCTTTTTTGTCTTATTACAGTGACATTATGGTATTTTTATTGAATAACTTTTGTTTGGTTGGGGGACAAATGAAATTAATTGTGGGGCAAGCATGTATTAACGATGGCCTTTCGAATGCGACGTTTGCCCCGATAACTTGGCAAATTTTCCGGGCTTCTGAAATTGGCCGAAGAAAATTTTGTTTGAAAAAAAAATCAGAGGGGGAACGAAAAAAATTGGGGGGCAAATGTGGTCTAGCTATGGACAATTGATAGAGCCGTTTGCCCCCCCAGCCCGGCTTTTTTTTTGTCTTATTACAGAGATAATGGTACTTTTGGAAAAACAAACATATTTTGAGTAAATTTTTTTTGGTTGGGGGGCAAATGAAATTAATTGTGGGACAAACATGTACTAACGATGGCCTTTCGAATGCGACGTTTACCCCCTAGCCCGGCAAATTTTTCGAGCGTCTGAAGTTCGCCCGGAAAAAAATTTGTTTGAAAAAAAAATGAGAGGGGGGAAAACGAAAAGAATTGAGGGGCAAATTTAGTCTAACGATAGACAATCGATAGTGCCGTTTGCCCCCCCAGCCCGGATCTTTTTTATCTTATTACAGCGACATTATGGTATTTAAAAAAAAATATTTAATGAATAACTTTTTTTTCGTTGGGGGACAAATGAAATTAATTGTGGGGCAAACATGTATTAACGATGGCCTTTCGAATGCGACGTTTGCCCCCCTAGCCCGGCAAATTTTTCGGACTTCTAAAGTTGGCCGAAAAAAAATTTGTTTGAAAAAAAATAAGAGGGGGGAAACGAAAAAAATTTGGGAGGAAATGTGGTCTAACTATGGACAATCGATAGAGCCGTTGGCCCCCCCAGCCCGGATCTTTTTTGTCTTATTACAGAGATAATGGTACTTTTGGAAAAACAAATATATTTTGAGTAACTTTTTTTTGGTTGGGGGGCAAATGAAATTAATTGTGGGGCAAACATGTACTAACAATGGCCTTTCGAAGCGACGTTTGCCCCCCTAGCCCGGCAAATTTTTCGGGCGTCTGAAGTTGGCCCGGAAAAAAATTTGTTTGAAAAAATGAGAGGGGGGAAAACAAAAAGAATTGAGGGACAAATGTGGTCTAACGATAGACAATCGATAGTGCCGTTTGCCCCCCCAGCCCGGATCTTTTTTATCTTATTACAGCGACATTATGGTATTTTAAAAAAAAATATTTATTGAATAACTTTTGTTTGGTTGGGGGACAAATGAAATTAATTGTGGGGCAAACATGTATTAACGATGGCCTTTCGAATGAGACGTTTGCCCCCCTAGCCCGGCAAATTTTTCGGACTTCTGAAGTTGGCCGGAAAAAAATTTGTTTGAAAAAAAAATAAGAGGGGGGAAACGAAAAAAATTGGGGGGCAAATGTGGTCTAACTCTGGACAATCCATAGAGCCGTTTGCCCCCCCAGCCCGGATCTTTTTTGTCTTATTATAGAGATAATGGTACTTCTGGAAAAACAAATATATTTTGAGTAACTTTTTTTTGGTTCGGGGGCATATGAAATTAATTGTGGGGCAAACATGTACTAACGATGGCCTTTCGAAGCGATGTTTGCCCCCCTAGCCCGGCAAATTTTTCAGGCGTCTGAAGTTGGCCCGGAAAAAAATTTGTTTGAAAAAAAAATAATAGGGGGGCAACGAATGAAATTGGGGGCAAATGTGGTCTAACTATGGACAATCGATAGAGCCGTTTGCCCTCCCCCCAGCCCGGCTCCTTTCTGTCTTATTACAGCGATATATCATATTTTTGGAAAAAAATATTTATTGAATAACTTTTTTTGAACTGGGTACAAATGAAATTAATTATGGGGCAAATATGCACTAACTAAGGATTTCAATTGCGACGTTTACCCACTAGCCTGGCAAATTTTTCAGGCTAGTGAAGTCGGCCCGAAAAAAAGTTTGTTTAAATAAAAAAAATGAGAGGGGATAAAACAAAATTATTTGGGGACAAATGTGGTCTAACGATGGACAATCGATAGAGCCGTTTGCCCCCCCAGTCCGGTTTTTTTTAGTCTTATTACAGCGATATTATGAAAATTTTGGAAAAAAATATTTATAGAATAACTTTTGTTTAGTTGGGGGACAAATTAAATTATTTGTGGGGCAAACAGGGACTAACGATGGCCTTTCGAATGCGACGTTTGCCCCCCTAGCCCGGCAAATTTTCCGGGCTTCTGAAGTTGGCCGGGAAAGAAATTTGTTTGAAAAAGAAATGAGAGGGGGGAAAAAAATTTGGGGGCAAATGTGGTCTAACTATGGACAATCGATAGAGTCGTTTGCCGCCCCAGCCCGGATCTTTTCTGTCTTATTACAGCGATATATGGTATTTTTGGAAAAAAAATAAATTTTGTGAATAACTTTTTTATGGTTGGGGGGCAAATGAAATTAATTGTGGGGCAAACATGGACTAACGAATACCTTTCGAATGCGACGTTTGCCCCCCTAGCCCGGCAAATTTTCCGGGCGTGTGAAGTTGGCCCGGAAAAAAATATGTTTGAATAAAAAAAAAATTAGAGGGGGGCAAACGAAAAAAAATGGGTGGCAAATGTGGTCTAACGATAGACAATTGATTGAGCTGTTTGCCCCCCCAGCCCGGTTTTTTTCCGGGCTAACTTCACGCACCTGCTCCCGGGTGGTATGAATTTATGATTTATTAATAACTTGCTCGCTCCAGTTATTATAGCTGTTCATTAGTCTCGCTAAAACTCAAAAACGGCTTAACCGATTTTAATTTTTTTTGTTTTTAAACCACCCCTGTATTAGAGCGAACAAAACAAAAAAAAAATTATTCAAATCGGTCAAGCCGTTTTTGAGTTTTAGCGAGACTAACAAACAGCAATTCATTTTTATATACAGGGTGAGTTCGACCACCCGTATCAGTCGTTTTTTTCGAAAACGGTTAGTCGTAGAGAGTTGTGTCAAAAATTTGTATTATAAAAGCCCTAATAAAGAATCGAATAGTGATAATTTTTTTTCCGGGAAGGTCGGCTTCCCTATTAGTTTGCTCCAGAATGTCCAGAACTCCGGAATTATAAATGTAACGATAGGTCGAAAGTGGTATTGTTGAAAAGATCTTTAAAAAATAAGCAAGTTTTGTAGGAACATTTTTTGTATTACTGCCACCCCTGTTAAGTAATATTTGTTTGAAATTACTAAATTAAAATGTCATAATAACGAACTTTTTAAAAGTCCTCATTTAAAATCTAGTTACCTATCTATCGATCATTAAACACTGAAGAAGCTGTACACTCACAGTATAACCAGAAGAGCTCAGTAGTATGTATTAAAGAGTAAATGGAAGACAGTTTGAACACTTGTGACAATGTCTAAGGTTGCTAGATTTTTAATGCCGACTTCGATCGTTATTATGAAATTTTGATTTAATAATTTCAAACGATTGTTACTTAACAGGGGTGGCAGTAATTAAATAATTTTTCCCACAAAACTTGCCTGTTTTTTAAAGAGCTTTTCAACAGCACCACTTTCAACCTATCGTGCTTTCTAAAATTCCGGAGTTTTGAACATATAATAATTTATATTTATACTTATAGAAATTTACAGGAGTGGTAGTAATAAAAAAAAATTTCCTACAAAACTTGCTTATTTTTTAAAGATCTTTTCAACAATACCACTTTCGACCTATCGTTACATTTACAATTCCGGAGTTCTGGACATCCTGGAGCAAACTAATAGGGAAGCCGACCTGCCCGGAAAAAAAAAAATTATAACCATTCGATTCTTTATTAGGGCTTTTATAATACAAATTTTTGACACAACTCTCTACGACTAACCGTTTTCGAAAAAACGACTGATACGGGTGGTCGAACTCACCCTGTATATAGATAAGTATCTATCGTTATAGATTCGACCGCGACCTATGGATTCGACACATGGAGTGGAAGTCTTCATATGTTAAACTTCATGGATCGACAGACCAACACGCCGAAAGTTTGAATATTACGGAAAGAATCTGATTGGTCAGCGTCCGCCATTTGCATTTCCGTGTTCCGTCTTCCGTGCTTTTTCCGTGTACATGGGACTGCTGCCTAAGTCAACAGGTTGTGTGCACAAAGCATACTAGCGCCGCTAGCGGGCAATAGTGCACGATTGAACTCATTTTTATTGTTGTTTTAGGCCGCGAAATTTTTTAATAAACGAATACGATTTATTTTAGCTGCGTGCATATAGTATAAATAGCATAGTATAAAAAGTACATGAAAATTATTTATTTTAAATTTTTTTTCTTCAATTTTGACGTACAATAAAAAATAACTAATTAATTTTTATCAGACATGGAGTTGTACCTACAGGGCCGCAGTAAGGAAATCTTGCGCCTGGGGCCAAACTTTTAATTTGCGCCCCCTCCCTCAAAAAAACAAAAAATGCACGATACGAGATTTTTATAAGAGATTTCAACATAAACAACTGAAAAACATAAAAAATGTTCACTAATAACTGCAAAATAAACGTTATAAAAAAAATTTCGGTAGGTACCTACTACTTACCTATCTAACTACGGTCTACGAAAAATCAAAACTTCACTTTTCTGGCCTTCATTGTGCAAATTGGTTTATTAAATGTTCATAATTCAAGTCTTTTGCTATAGATATTTCTATAGAAATTATCTCCAAATATTTCATTATTTCTTTAATCTTTAGTAATTATATTTTGCAATATTTTTATTTATTGTATATTTTATATGTTTTGTCTAGTAGTAATCAGCCTGGCACATAAAATACTGGCGCGCCTTTGGCGCCCCATAACTTAATGCGCCCGAGGCCGTCGCCCCCTCCGCCCTACCCTTACTGCGGCCCTGTGTACCTACATCCACGTATATGGTTTATATTGACAGGCGACAGCATAACCTCAAACCATGGCGCCTGTAATCTTGCGGACCGGGTTTAAAAGTGTCAAATTGTAGAGATTTATAGCAATAATTTCCAAATAAGTTAGAAGTAAAAACATGGTTTTACTTACTTGACTTTTTAAACAACAATGCGCACTGACAATTACGAAAAATCGAGTTCCGAGTTTACAATGGAGCTCACAACGAGCGCTCGCATCGATATTATTATAATTCCGCCCCCTTGCACACAGCCTATACTCCTGAAGATGGAATAGTTGTCTGCACGATTAGCCGCTAATATTCCCCTCCCATTTCTCCAGTTTTCCCCCAGTTATGCCTAGTCCACACTGGGATACAATGTTCGCAAACTGTATGGAAACTGTTTGCAGACTGTATGCAGACTGTCTGCATACAGTAGAGGTGGTACAAACTGTTATTTTTTAATAACAGTTCCGTTCCGTTCCTGTTCCGCTTACGGAACAGTTCCAAAAACCTGTTACTTTTTAACAGTTCCAACATTGGAACCTGACATTCTCGGAATAGCTTGTAACATGCAACGTATAAAAATTTGAGATTATGAAGTGTATATTATTTGTATTTTTTCATGAATTAATTCTATTATTCAAGTTTAATAATTTAAGGTACCTACCTAATTATTAAAAAAAACAAAATAAATTTGTCGACAATATATTAAAAATATACTTTTACAGAAAATCAATAGCGAAAAATGGATTTTACCATTAAATAAAAAGCGTTATTTAATAAGGCGCGATGTCGTGTTCGACGCATGTTAATGTGATGGTGTGATACTAAAATCGACTTTGCGTACAATGTACGCTAGCCGTAGGTGACAAGCAAAACTGTTGCAGTTTGCAACGTAGGTACAAATGTACAATTGACAACGGGAACGGAGAATGTTTCTTTTATGCAGAAGAACGCCCGTTTTGTTACTCGGAACAGTCGAAGCATTGGAACAGCTCGGAACAGGTATTTTATTAAACTGACAACTGTTCCAATCTGTTCCTCGTTCGAAACTGTTCCAAAATAACTGTTCCTAGTATTTTGTATCATCTCTAGCATACAGTCTACGAACATTGTTTCACATACATGTATGTTACTTGTTTTGCGTCCACACTAGCCACCCAGACAGTCAGTCGCCTTGGCGCGGGTTTTCGAAATTTCACAAGAACGACACCAACTGACTTCGAGATATTGTTGAACATTATAGGACCAAAAATTACTATCCCCTGTCTTGTATCTCGACACGTCCAGACTTGCAGACTTGACAATACAGACAACAATACAGACAATATAGTAACATGACAACGTCAATGTTTATAGGCCTAAAACTCAAAAGTGGTTACAAATAAGAAATAATTAATTAATAACGTTCAGAAATTAAATTAAAAATAATAACTATATTAAAACGTAAATGTTTGCGGTAACATGTATCCGTGTTTTCAATTTGGTTGGAAAACAGAAAACGTTGTATTTTGTTTCCAGAAACACAAATTTTGTATGCCGATTGTATGCGGACTGTTTGCAGACTGTATGCATACTGTTTCCAAACATCGCCACATACAAAAGAGAAACAGTCTGCAAACAATGCTTCCGGATACAAATCTGCCAGTGTGGACTAGGCGAGACAAATTATTTTGACTGATCCCCAGAGTGAGGTATAATAAAGTTGCTATGGAAACGCCAACAGCGGCCAAGCTAAACAACGGTTGGTACTTATAACTTTTTCACTCGTCTTGACAGATTATTTTTTATTCTTAAAATTGTTAAATTGTGTTTTTGGATAATTTGCTTTTGAGTATTAATCTTGTATCAATGCGAATTGCGTTCGTTTTCGAATAGAAATAAAATGGTGTGCTTTATTTAAAAAAAAATTAACATCAAGATACTTCATTTAACGTTAAAATGTGAAATTCGTGGCTATATACAAGTATGTAAATAGGGATTTAACATATGCAATTATAAATATGCAATTTCCTGCTCTCCTGATTTTTAGACCAAAAATGATCAGGGTTAAATTAAATACAGGTGGGTCACTCAGTTATAACAAAAATATTTTTTATACAGCGTGGTTACAAAATATGCAAAAATTTAACTTTTTAATTATTATTAATTTGTCAAATAAAAATATTCTTGAATCTTGATAACAGATCTTCACGTAGACGCTAATGACCTAAGTTGTCGACGCGTCTATAATTTAGAATAAATAAATAGATCTTCACGTTTTGAGACCCTAGCAATCGTTTAAAATCATTTTCTGACTGATGTCTGTATGTGTGTGTGTGTGTGAGAATGTGTGTGTGAATGTGGTCAATTTTTCGCCTTCGATATCGTAAGAACGGAACAACATACGGCCATGGCGATTGTTCTATTGTATTTATCAGCCTTTAACTTAGATCTGATTAGATTTTGAGTCATATCGGTTCAGTGGATCCTGAGATATTAAAGAAAACGTTCTCAATGTCACGTATTAACATAGGTAAAAAAAATATAAATGAATTCTAGATGTTATAATATGAAAAAAATGTAAATATTTTTTTTCTCTAAAATTTACAGTTTTCGATAAAAAAATATTTTATTAAAAAAAAAAAAAAAAATTATATGTAAATCAAGGTAACCATGATTTTTGCTATATTAAGCTTGTTTATTCGAGCGAAGCGAGTGAGTAATGTTTTAATTAATCATAAATTCGAGCGAACGAGCGAAGCGAGTGAGTAATGTTTTAATTAATTATAAATTCTAGCGAAGCGAATGAGTAATGTTTTAATTAATTATAAATTCGAGCGAATGAGCGAAGCGAGTGAGTAATGTTTTAATTAATTATAAATTCGAGCGAACGAGCGAAGCGAGTGAGTAATGTATTAATTTATCATAAATTCGAGCGAACGAGCGAAGCGAGTGAATAATGTATTAACAAATTATAAATTCATAGCACCCAGGCGAAGCCGGACCGGGCCGTTAGTTTATTTATATTTTTTTAAATTTTTTTCAATTTTTTTTAAATTTATTGATACTTTATTTACCTAATATTTTTTTTATTATCTTTATCATACTGTGAAAAACTTAGCTGGATGTGCACTTTTGATTTAGCCAACTATTTTACTTTATTTACACAACCTCCTTGCGATGGTGATAAAAGTGCAACACTGAAGATCACACTAGTATCCCACCGGCGCCCAGCCGAACACGTTAGGCTGAGGCTACATTGGCGCCGTTCCTGACCAGATCAGATCCACTAGTATCCCACCGACGCCCAGCCAAACACATTAGGCTGAGGCTACACTGGCGCCGTTTCCGATCAGATCAGATCAGATCCGTATTGTCGGATGTGAGCAAACACCAGTAATATTTTTGAAGTAGTAACAGTTATCACTTCAGACCGCGCCAGATTATGTCAGATTGCAACAAACACGTACTGACGGTCGGACGATATCAAACATGTTTGATATTTCGTCAGACTACGGCCGTACATTTGACAGTTTTCAACAAACAGTGTTGTGTATCCTAAATTTATTGTAGCTATTGTTACCAGATTGTCTTAAACCTATTTAAGACGTATTTGAATATCAATTATATCAATAATCATATTAATATTAATAATGTATGCATCCAATAACGCTGCTTATTTTTTCTTTGTATTTTATGGTAATATTTTCCATGAGATCATCCTATTTATCAGAATCTAAAGAACTCATAGATTTTAATTTTAACTTGTCAGATATTATCCACCTTCAATGTAGCCACTAAGTCTGAACTGTCTGATTTGATCTTGTCTGGAGTGGTCTGGTCTGATACGGTTCTAGTGTAGCCTTAGGCTTACACTGTAGCACTGTTCTCTACACTGACCAGTCAAACACGGTTGGTGAAAATTTACACTAGTGCGGCCTAGTGTAACCAGCTAAAAACGCTATAAGTGACCTCTCCTTAGATCATTTAACCCTGATCATTTTTGGATCAAAGCATTTTTGCTCTAAAAAATGAGGAAATCAAAAAATTGCATATTTACAATTTCACATGTTAAATTCCTTTTTACACAGACGCTAGTGACCTCAGTTGTCGAGCGTCTGTAATTTACAATTCATTCATTCATTCCCTTTTTACACATGAGCAGTTCACCACCCTGTACAGAGCGCTGTTAAATTTTTGTTACTTTCTGATAGGTGCAATATTAGCTTAATGTAGTGATTAGCGTGCTGGCATCTGGACCAAACCATGACAAAACTGTCGCTTGTAAGAATATGAGTAATGGCCTGACTTGTCTTAGGGGCTAGTAACCAAATGTCCATTGTTATAAAGAATTTAATGCCTATACAAAAGGCCTTGATTACACTCTTTTACGTTTTGACAGTACTTCGACTTTTGTTCCTAACTTCAGGTTTATTACATGTATAATATTTTAATTCCTTATTGAAGAAGAAAACTGAAATTCTTTAAAATACATACCAAATCAATTATAACAATAATTCTTACAATACAAATTCTGTATATTTTCTTTTTTAACAACGAATATTTACTTGAACTCGACTTTATATTCCACCATGCTCAACACTACCCCAAACAGTTTATTAATCACATCCACTTATAGTTAATATTCCCGTTCACCAATAAAATATTCACAATATAACTTTTCACAAACACAAACTAGAGTTTCAAACATCATTGACTTTATACGTAAAATAATCTTGAAATGATTGTATAGAATCGTAAAAATAGTACCTACCAAAGATACATATTATTTATTTTGTCAGTAATCAGTACCCATAATCCCATTCTTGAAAGCGTCTGCCAGGTACACCAACATTCAAACATTTATAAAATAACAAGATATTTAGATTTTTTCTGTGTAATATGTCTTGAAGCATGTTAATTATTCAATGTAAAAAAATTTAATAAAGATAGATACTTTATTATAAAATATAAAACATTACATTTTGTCTGCTCATGTTTACCAAATTATTTAAATCTGTTCACAAAAATCATCGACTTATAGGATGGACTTCGTGATTCCTATCTAGTTAATCTTAACCATGCATCTGGATATAAAAAGGATCAATCATCATAGGATGTGTTAAGTGTTTCAAACATAGAAATATCATAGATAGAATAAGTTCAATCGTCATAGACTCAAATAGGGGTTTTTTTCCGAAAAATTCCGAACTTAATGAAACTTTGGGATGTTGTTTGTAAGTGTCCAGTAGTGCTACACCAAATTTATCCAACAAAAAAACCCTGAGGGTGGTGGAGGGGGGGTACCGCTAGTAGCAAATATTTTTGATTAGAAGAGTTTGTTCAACACCCGCAAGAAATAAATCGTTTCGTGGCCCTGCTGAGCGTGGGCGAAATAATGAGTTCCCTGATTGTTGACGTGCAGAGTGGGCGAAATAGCATTTCGGCCACGCTCATTACGGGGAGCGTTTACGCAATCAATCAGGGCAGAGTGGGCGAAATCCCATTTCGCCTACGCTCATTACGGGGAATGTTTACGCAATCAATCAGGTCACCCATTATTTCGCCCACGCTCAGCAGAGCCACGAAATGACTTATTTCTTGCGGTAGTTGAACAAAATATTGTGTGCGACTATTGGTCGAAAGAGGAGATTCCACTCGTGCGGCAAAATCCACACTCGAGGAATCTCTTCTTTCTCCCACTAGTTGCACAATATATTATTTCTAAACGATACTTAAAAAAGACACTCCATGTATCGGAGAGAGAAGTTTTCGATTTCAAATGCCGTGCGTTAGAATGAGATCAGCAACCACTGTGAACGTGACGTAATATTGGTACGACGACGAGTCAGTTGTTTAGTGCGATAGACTATGTAGAATGCAGGCGTATGAGAGAGACGAGATTGTAGAGAATTAAATTGTCTACACATTTGTGACACCTTTTTTATCGAGAAATGCAAATTACGCGTGCAAATCGACAAAAACACAAAATCCAAGATGGCGGTCAGTTCCCATAACTAATTAATGGGCCAAAATATGATTTCTTCATCTACTTTGCGGGGGACACCTAACTGCGTCAAAAGTTTTAATCCGACAGTTAATCTTTTGAAAAAATCTAAAATGATTGGGCTAAGTAAGCAAATTTTGTCGAAATTCCCATTATTTTTTTCCAAAAAACGTCAAAAAAACAAATAATCATTAGGTACTGTTCCCTACGTGACGTCACACTGCAAGAGCGAGACGGACGTATCTCACTTATTCGCTGCGCAAGAGCACACCATGCTATACTCACACTACGGTATGAATAGAAAAGACAGATTGACTTTCCACGCTTTATCTCTCATGGCTGACACACTTTGTACCCATGATGCGCAATCTATTCGTATAAGTCGATGACAAAAACGTAACGTTTGTTAGGGGAAGATGTGATTTCGGAATTCGGTAACCTGTAGGGGAAAACAACGTTAAACAGCTGTCGACACTTGACTATTCACTATAGTATCGGTATTTCTAGTTTCTACATCTTTTCGAAGTGTTTTTTAAATAAAATGGCCTTAAAAACACTGTTATCTCTTAAAATTTTTAGAAATACTAAAAAAATTAGCTGTAAAATCGTAAATTTAAATGTGCTTACAAGAGAAAATTTATTTTTAACTAACATTTCACGTATAATTAGTAGTGACATTAAAGGTGCGTATTTTAGGTTGTAAGATGGTTATGTATTTTTTTCTTAATTTTTTTACTTTCGAATGTAATAGTAAGGAAAGTCGTGCTTTATAACATTATATACATATTTTTTGTTCACAGAAATATGTGTATTTAAATTTATTTCTAAAACTATCATATATTTGATCTTCGTAAATTAGAGGTTACCGTATTATAGCTAAAATACGTGTAGTTTGCTAGAAGCGGTTTTTAGGGAAAATGCTGTCCTAATATTTTTTAGATAAATAATACTTCAAAAATAATTAAGGCGTTTATGAGTTCCAGCAAATGGCAGTCAATAATTAAGACGTTTATTAGTTCCAGCAAATAGTAGTCAAAACAATAAAAAAGAAACTTCTATAACGACGCCTTTGTCATCAATCTTTCCAAAACCTGATCCTCAGCAACAAGAAAAACAACAAAAGGAAGATGAAGAAGAAGCTCGGAAAACGCGTGAAGCTTCTTGGCGAACGATGAAGTGGACACTGACTGCCTTTGGTGTATCTTTCACTCTGTTAGGTGGCTGGCTTATCGTAGAACTAGGTGCACCCCCAAAAGATGAAAATGGTAGAATAATGGAAGATGATTATTCTCCTCTGCCTATTGTTCAACAGTACTGCTACAGAGTTCTTAAGGAATTAGATTATTATAATAGGGTGACTACAAATTGACCATCATTATACTGATTTCCGACAGCTGTTTAGTAAACATAAGCTTTTAATAACCGTTGTATCGAGACTACTAAACCATAAATGTTGACCAAAACATTTTTGATAAACTGGTAAATGGTATAGTCAAAGGTGCAAGGATGTATTTGCAGCCTAAAAAGAATGTATTAGTTAAACATTCCATTTTATTGTGTTAGAGATTGAGGAAAACTTTTAAGGTTGTTCGGACAGTACCCCGTAAGTCATAATAGAATCTAAATTTTTTTTTTACTAAAATTAAAAATTTTAATACATAAATTCATTATTATAATTTAGACTTTAACTATCATTATTTTTATTTGGATTAAATTAATAATTTAATTACCAAAAATAATAAATAAATGACTTTTGACTCAAGTATTTTTTCACATAAAATAGATCTGGCAACATCGCGTTTAATAGCTGTTTGTTTGACAGCTGTTTATGTAAATCTTGCTGTATAGTGTTCAGTTGTATTTTATCTATATTACAATGAGTAATGCAAATCAATTTAGACACTTGCGAGAAAAAATATCATAAATTGGAAAAAAAAATGTAAGTGAGAGCGTGAAAAGACTACATACGCAATATAAAAATTTAGACGTACAATTACCAAGTAGATGACGAATCGTCGATTTGGAAAAATTAGCTGCGGAAATGTGGTGTATGACATGTGATTGGCCTTTATCTTTTCGTTTTCTCGTACAAGAAGATATTTGTGGACTAGCAAGTGTCTATCATTTGAAATGTTCTAAGTGTGAAAGAATACGTCAGGCGAAAAGTTCAATCAGTGAGGGAACTGGTTATATGTTAAAATTTTTTTTGTTTCATTTTTTTATTTTGCCGCAGTTTATAAATTAAAAAAAAATTAATTTCTTTTCATAAAAAAAACGACCCATAGAAATAAGCAGAAATCATTACAATTCAAAGTTGGCGCGTTTTATTTTACGTGACGTTGCCACACTTTTGTGAGTCACGTGACTTATTCATTTTTAAGCATGGCGGACTGATATTTTCGTGAATTTTTTGTCATTTTTGTTAAGATATTTTTAAAAGCCTTCGTCAGAAAATTTTTATTTTATTTTTAACGTATTCTACGAAATTTGATTAATGAAAATAGAAGTTTTTTGTTTTTTCATCTATATCAGGAGTGGCTACATAATTCGGTATATGTGCAATTTGTCCACATTCTCTATAGACTACATGTTAAATTTCCGTTTTTTAATAATTAATTACGCGATAACCCTTCGTCAGATTTGTTTAAAAAAATTATTTTAGACGTATGTGATAGCGATTAATAACATATTAAAAAATTAGCTTTTAATCTTATAAGTGCATTAATGGCCGAACAACCTTAATTGGTAAAAACCATCGACATATACAACTGGACGCGTCTTAGAGGTGTAAAATATGTTCTCTTAATAGAAAGAGATAGAACGAATGCTCGATCAATTCCTATCTCTACCGAAACCATGCTCTATCTTTCTTACTCCCGTCAAGCTAAAAATTTACAATTACGATATACCACTAAGGCACGTCCAAAAGTGTATGTCGATAGTAAAAAACTAATAAGTTAATTTTTTTATGTTAAACAATTTGCACTTCCAATAGATTAAAACATTCTTAATTTATCCAACTATAAATTCAAAATTTGTCATTTTATAATTTATTGCGTTGAAAAAAAACCTTTATTTGCTGTTAGAATGGTATCATCTTAAATACTTTTTCATCTTAAAAACTATTTAAGTCTTGATAACATTTTCATGTAAGATTTTACAAACATTATAATTTATTTCTAACAGTTTTATTTTGACAGATGATCAAAGAACCATCCCGTGAAAAATTGTTACCTGACCCAGCAACATATCCATACTTCCAACCGCCATATACTCTAGTGTTGGAATTAACAGATGTTCTGGTTCATCCTGATTGGACTTACAAAACTGGTTGGAGATTCAAAAAACGGCCTGGTAACATTATTATAAATATTATTGATTATTTAAATATTGTGATTTAACAACAAAATCTTATTTTTTATAGGAATCGATCATTTTCTGCAGCAGTTAGGGCCGCCACTTTTTGAAATAGTTGTGTTTACGGCTGAAACAGGGATGACTGTTTTCCCTATTATAGAAGCACTGGACCCCAACCAAATAATTTCTTATAAATTAGTTCGTGATGCAACACATTTTGAAGACGGACATCACATAAAAAATTTAAGTAAATTAAATCGAGACCTTAACAAGGTAATCACAATAAAAATTTACCTATTGGCCCAGTGAAATTAAACATTGTACTTCGGAAAAATTAGGGGAACGTTGGATTTTGGTATGAACCTTTATATTGTGGTTCTGAAGAGAATGGTAAAAGTCTCCATCGATCCGAGTAGTGAAAATGACAGCAGTATGTTGTTTATAACCTTAAAAGTCACAGAAATGAGTTAGAATAATAATAAACTTATGAAGATAATTAAAATCCAACCAAGTTTGAGAAATCCTGGAGATTGGTAATCAATGTTTCCTGATTCTTTGACTGATTTTAATAAAAAGTGAGTAACGGAGGTAACACCGTTAAGGTAAATGTCAAATCAGGACAGAAGTCAGTTAATAACGTGAAAACTACATATTGTAACGCCACTAAAAAGTAAAAAATAAAAAACTTCTTAACAAAAAAGCCACTAAAAAGAGGAAAAAATTAAATTTTGAGGTCGCCACCAATTTAATAAAATATAAAGTCAGTTAAAAAGTAGATATTCATTACTATACCTACTATACTTTTTAACCGACTTCATATTTTATTAAATTGGCCGCGACCTTAAAATTTTATTATTTTCCTCTTTTTAGTGGCTTTTTTGAAGGTTTGCTTTTGTTAAGAAGTTTTTTACTTTCTGCTTTTTAGTGGCTTTGCAATAAGAAGTTTCTATGTTATTAACTAACTTCTGTCTTGATATTTGACATTTACCTTAACGGTGTTACCTCCGTTACTCACTTTTTTAAAATCAGTCAAAGATTCAGGAAACACTGATTACCAATCTCCAGAATTTTTCAAACTTGGTTGGATTTTAACTATCTTCTTAAGTTTATTATTATTAAAATCCTTTAGCTAGTTCTAATATCGTATTTCATTGGTAAGCACTCAGTGCGTGCTGAAACTCGTCGAGTTTTGAACGAGGCCAGTGCCAGTACGAGTTTTTGCCTTCCCAATGAAACACGACGGCCTTTGTCAGTGCATTCTCATCCAACCTTTTTGGCGCGCTATTTGAACGATGAAACAATTCTTAATTTGAAAAAAACGTGTGTCGTACACACGGCAGAAGTTATACTTTTACATCAAATTAGCTGTTTTTTATAAATATTTATAAATAATAACTGTGGGTTCGAACCTGATACCTTGTATATCGTTTTCTTATTGATTTTATCATTTTAAAATCAATTTTTTGACGTTTCAATTAACCATAGCTACGTCAAAATGAATGTATTTAATAATTTAAAAATGGCATGAAAACAAAAAAAAATTAACAGTTTCGAACAAATTGTGAATTATAGACGCTCGACAACAGAGGTAGTTAACGGTTTCATTTCTTTATTATAATAATAATATTAATAGTGGTTTATTTACGTAGACTTCTAATTGAATGTAGGGTAGAAAAAGTAATGGTAAAATCAAGAGAAAAAATATTTTGCTTAATTTTTAGGCATTCTTTAATACGTTTATCGCACAATTGATTTAAATCCAAATAATGCGTATTATAATCCTAAACAATATTGAAAAAATCATTTCAATCAGTTCAGTAGTTTCTGAGAAAATCGCAGTCATACATGTTATAATAAACGTACGCAATAATATTATTGTATCGAATTGATATAAAAATAAATATGATTATTTTGACATTGACTCTACAACTAACGGAAAAATTGTTGAAATTTACTATTTTAGAGACTTTCCGCCTTTCATCGAGATATAAATAGTCATCTTCAACGCTATTTGATGATAAAAATAGCAATTCTAGCAATTGAATTACTTTCAATCTGTCAAATTACTGTCAAATCTGACATATTGTACCGCACCGCCATATTGAAACTCGACTCGCACCGTCTCTCGTTGGCCATGCGGAAAACTTGCATTTTAGTGCAAAAACTCGGCACTCAATTTACCAATGAAACACAACGCACAACAAAAATGCGCACTGACTCTACCAATGAAACACGCTACCCGCATTGAGTGCGCACTCAGTTCGCATTATTTTTACCAATGAAATACGTTATAATAATAATTTCACTGTCAACAGTTCTGACCCTCTTCTGTGACTTTTAAGGTTATAATCAACATACTGCTGTCATTTTCACTACATAATTAGTTATTATGGGTAAGTTCGGTTTTACGCTCGATTGATCGAGCCGAGCGAACAGATTTTTGGTCACGTGACAAGCGAGCAAATCGAGCCATCTAAACAATTCCGAACGTAATCTAGCAGATTTTTCCAAACGTCAGAATAAAATGGCCCCAGCAAGTTAAATTCTTATTACTAAAGCCGAAATACATTCTTTAATGCTTCTAATTTTAATTTAATTCAACATTGTTATAATAATAAATCATGATTCACAATTTTTTCGTTTTTATTCCTTTATTTTAAAATCAATGGTACTGCCGGTTGTTGAGTTTTTCGACCCATAGATATAATAAATATTTTATTTAATCAGTCTGTGCGATATAGACTTATTGGTTATTACTATTCTTTAAATAAATATTATTCGTGTATTTTTACCTATTGAAAAATTACCTCATATAAATAAACTTCCAAATTTATCCATTCTCACAACAAGGGTTTCCGCTCATTTTTAAAATGAATGCTCTGAAGTTGGTTAAATCTGCTTGCTCGCTCGCTTTCCTTGGAGCAAATCGAGCGCGCTCGATCTGCTCCAGATCTTAAAACCGAACGCAAGATAGAGATCTTTCAGAGCATATAAATGTTAAATTCGAACGTATTAGAACACTCCGATCAATCTGAGCGTAAAACCGAACTTACCCTTTATTACACTAGACAGCATTGAAGTGCAAGAGCATCAGCGCCATGTAGACGGAGTGGCCAAAAATATAAGCTCACTATTACAAAAAATAATTGAATTTAATATTATATAGTCGTCCGAGTAGAAACAGGTGGTTTAATAATTGATTATTATATCAGCGCAAGGATCGGATAAAACAATAATTTTATTTATTTTTGATTTTTCCTCAAAAACTAAGCTGCCGCAAACGTTTTTATAGATATATTCGGAATGCATAAATGATTTCTGATCGATTGAGTACCCAGAAGCCCATATTACAATCAATTAAAAAAAATTCACAGATTTCGCAATCCTTGCAACCATCGAGAACATTGGAAATGATAACAGCATATATGAAACATAATTAACTGTTTATTATACACACAATATTTATCAATGCACTGTTTAGTTTTGTCAGGAATAACCCTATTATTCTTCTGTTATATACGCGTTCACTTTTGCTTGATTACTTAACTTTTAAATGGATTTTTCTACAGTATTTATTAACATTTGCTCAAAAATAACACCGCAGATCGTCGCAAATACCTCTCAATTAACTAGACATGATATAAAACACATTTCGAAAAAATTGCACTTGTTCAATTTTGCATGATTGCTCCTCACTTGATCGCGACACCGTTGTCTTTTGGTCTTGAACGAAAACTCGTAACTCTGCCCCCATATACGAACATAAACATTTCCAATGTTAAAATGTCGGCTATTCGCACACTCTTAAGTAACCATTAAATTACTCATTAACTAGTGAGTCACAAATAAAATCAAAAGTGTCACAAACATTCACAAAAGATTACGATTGGCATTCGTGGAAAGTTAAAAATCTCAATTTTCGAAATTTATGTCGGCTATTCGTATGAAGGTGGTTAAAGGTCACGAAAAACTGTTTTGTTAATTTCTCGGTTCCGTTCCATTTTTGGTAAGAAATTGTTATTATCAATCTTGTAGACTGTAGAGTCTGCCATTTTTGTATAAACATTTTTTTCTATGAATCATAGTTTTACTTATTTAAGTACCCGCAGCTTCCTCCCCCTCGATTCGTACACAACGGAATTATACTGCTTCCTGATGACCTGACATAATGATTTGTACCTTTAATTTTAAGTTGGACTTTAAGCTAACGATTAACTATAATTTTATCGAAAATAATGCAGTAGTTCTCTAGTTATAAGCAAATAAACATGCAAAGAGACAGGCAGTCAAACAGACAATTTTTTTTGAAAATGCGATATTTCTACTTGACATCAATTATAAAGACTATTATTTTGTAAAGAAATTTTGTAAAAAATATTTACTTGTGTACATTTTTTTTATAAGTCTTTATAATTGATGTCAAGTAGAAATATCGCATTTTCAAAAAAAATTGTCTGACTGCCTGTCTCTTTGCATGTTTATTTGCTTATAACTAGAGAACTACTGCATTAATTTCGATTAAATTATTATTAATCGTTGGCTTAAAGTCCAACTTAAAGTTAAAGGTATAAATCATTGTCTGGTCATCAGGTAGCAGCATAATAGGGTACTTGACTAAAAATTTTTTTTTGTGTTATATTAGTAGAGCAGTAAATTCTGAACAAAATGACACCTAAATCACTTCATTCTGATTTCATATTAGCTCAAAAATAATTTTTGAAATATTTACGTTAGCCCCGCGGCCCCCACCCGCTAAAAATCAATTTTGCTCTAGGAACCTATGACGTCATATTTTTATGAATGTACAGTCGCGGACTTAATAAAGTTTACACTTGAGTTTTTCAGTGTAAGTTCACAAAAAGTCAGTAGCTTAGCAACAAATTTAGTTTTTAATAGGTAAATGTAAATGTCAAAAATTAAAAGAAATAATTGTCGTTTAAATGCCTCGAAATTGTTAAAATGATGAACAAAAAAGAAGAATTACTGCAAGATTGGAGGAAGGACTTTGCTAGTATCAAATATTATCAACTCTTTTTATGTTTTAATTGAATAATATCAAATAATTTGGAATGTATAATAAACAACTGAGGTGTTTTGATAATAATTTTTTATTGAATTTTTAGGATGTAACCTTAGTAATTAATACATTACTATCAAAAGCCAAATTACAATATGCAAAAATTAAAAAAACTGGTAACTAGATGATGCAGGTGTAAACTTTTTTAAGTCCGCGACTGTACGTTTATATCTACTAACTCGATGCTAATTATATCAGAAACAGAGTGTTGAAAAATATTTTTTTTTTACCTATGTGAACATGATGTAAACAATTTAAGCTCCGTTGCTATGGATACATTCACAATTGAGAACATTTGACATCACACGGTGTTTGAAGTCACGTGACACATAGATTAAAAATCATGATTTTATTTATTTATTTAAATATGTTTACAAAACTTCATTAATAAAAATAAAAATTCTAATAACTATTTTAGAGCATAAACTTTCATTATAACAAAGTTTTGTATTTTATTTTGATCACTGTCAACTACCCTATTCCGTTATGTATATGGAACATAATCGAGGGGGAGGAAGTAAGTAAAACTGAGTCGTAGAAAAGAAATGTGTATACAAAAATTTTAGAGAATTTTATTCTCTACAAAATTGATATTTTTACTAAAAATGAAACGGAACCGAGCAATTTGCAAAAACCGTTTTTCGTGACCTTTGACCCCGCGTAAAATTTTTAGCGACACTTGGATCGATCAGGACTTTTGACATTTTCTTTAGAACCACAATATCAAGGTTCATACCAAAAATTCAGCTTTCCCCTAATTTTTCCGAAGTTGGACTTTTTTTTGTCTAGAAAACAAAATATCACAAACAATTATTTATATTTTTAGGTTATTGTAGTTGACTGGAATTCAGAAAGTGTCAAATTTCATCCTGAAAATATATTAAAATTGCCGCGTTGGAAAGGAAATGATGATGATACGACCCTTATAGATTTAACTGCATTCTTGAAAAGTGAGTGTTTTAAAGCTGTAATCCTCTGGGTAAAGGTATGGTGGAAACATTACATGGTATGCCCATAACGCCGGCGTCTGTATCCAGCAATCGTTTCTCCTCTCGCATATTTCTGTCGATTTATGCTCATAGCAGTGAGGATTTTTATATTTTAAGCTTTTTTATCCAATAATTTGACAAGTATTCGCGAAAAGTAACTAACGAAATTTACGTAGTTACCGTGGTGACAAAATAGTTTAAAGATTACAACATTTAGCCCAAGAGCTGATGACGAATTTTGGGAAGGTATTTTAGGCTATCGCTCGTTTTTATATACTGTCATCACTCGCCGTAATATGCCCCATTACGTATCTAGACATACAATCTACTATTTAACGATTAGTTACGCGCAAGCGCCCTCGCCATGGTTATAATCGCGGTTTTCAGAAGTTTCGTACATTTTTTGACGCAATGACTAGGTAAGAAACGTTTTTCAGTGTTAATTTAGATGAAAATGTTACTGACGGTGCTAAATTTGTGCACAAAACAGTGGTTTTTCTAGGGTGTTGTATCACTTCTTTAAATAATATTTCTTATTTAAAAAATGTTTTTTTCGTTGGAGAGCAGCCAATTATATAATTGTTTCAAAACACATAGGAAAAAATCATTTTACCAACCAGTGGTCACAGTCAGGATTCTAACCTGAACATTTCCACTTTCGCGGCGGAATGAGCTTACAATATTCAACTGTGACAAGATTGCTAAACTAATATTCTCCTTATATGCTTCAGAATCAATAGATTTTCACTACATGCGAGTGTCAATTCATATATGCTAATTCAATAGCTATAATATTAGCATATATATATAGATTTTCACTACATGCTAGTGTCAATTCATATCTGCTAATTCAATAGCTATAATATGAAGTGAATCCTCGTACCAGCGAGAGCCCAACATGAAAGTGAAAATTATTTCGAATTCCCTTTAATGGGATATATTAATAAATACATACCTAGATATATCAATGCTATAAACGGTATTACCACATAATATTCTAGAAACAATCATATCTTGTAGACATCATAAGATAATCTACATATTAGATATATACTGTAGCCTATGCTATTCCTCAACCTGACCCGAATTTAATCGGCTGCGCGGCTAGCTACCGACGGCGCGGGGTCATGGGTCGGAAAACAAAAATTACTATCTTGTGAAATAATCTCACTTGTTTTTGAGACGCAGCCTCAAAATTCAAACACAAGAAAAGCCCTTAATGGGCAATAAAAAACCCAACCTCCTACCACTCGACACTTAGGACAACACAAAAAGGGAACGCACACCATAAATCGTGCACCATAGTAATATAATTTAAATCTGAAATCACCTCTACACTCAGGATCACCTAACTATAGCCGAACACTCGACTGATAATAAATTAGTGGGCCAGATACCGACCGAAAGATCGAAGGGCGCCAGAACTTATAGGGCCACACTGTGTA
Organism: Mongoloraphidia duomilia; assembly: GCA_039654895.1. Lineage (NCBI taxonomy): Eukaryota > Metazoa > Arthropoda > Insecta > Raphidioptera > Raphidiidae > Mongoloraphidia > Mongoloraphidia duomilia. Next base: position 16,363,600 of record CM077523.1, read on the forward strand.
AGTCTCAGGTCGTCCAAACTGAGACAGAGAGAGTGGCCACAGTTAGGGATAATTCGTTGAAGATAACCACGTTGGCCAAAAGAGATCCGAAAAATATTCCGGAACAGAGTCCAGAACCACAATCACAGTTATATTAATCCCAGGCCTAACGCTGTTACTTCCTTAGCAAGATAAACGGAAAAAAATCAGAGGTGATTTCAAAGGCCAATACCACACGATAACTTAATCTAAAATACCAATAAAACAATAGATTACGAACACAAAATCTGGACACACAGCATTCGAGATACGAAAAAATAAAAGCGACACTGCAATCACAGGCCCCACGGAAACTTCCAACACTCGAGCAAAAATCCCAATTCAACAGGCCTCGAAGCCTCACAAGAACCTACTCATTCTATAGCAAAACGCTAGTTCCACAACACAAAATAATTCTCAACACATTTCTTCATAAATAATTAAGCGATGACGGGCGATAACGGAATTCACAATAATTAATCGTTAACATTTATTTCACACTTAATCCGGGCCTGTCCTGAAATTCCTGTGCCTGAAAAAATACATTGCATAGGATTCGGGACATAAATAATTTAAAATCGGCGAAACTGGCGACGGGGAATATAAACTTAATTCATAATAAGATTCAAAATATTCCGGAAAATTCCCAATGTAGTGCAAGAAATCCTACAGGAATATAATCGACGCAACATTAATCCTTTTAATTCTCACGTAAATATTCTAAATTAACCCAGTACTATGCAGCGTGGTCGACATTCAGAAATGTAAAATGTTCATAAAATATTAGATTTTATCCCTTAATATTTTCGGGATATCTTGTAGTACCATATTTATCCCACTGGGCTAGACACTTGATAATATTCTGGGATACTTGATGCGTCGTTACTTATGATAGCGAATATTAAAAATTTCGGAATAATTGCAAAATCTTCAAAATTTCTAGAATAAAATTAAATTATTCCCGTATTCCAGAAGCAACACAACCACACGGAAATCCAACAGCAGCAACCTAGAATCCCTAAACGTGGAGAAGCGCTTGACTTCTTTATGGTTTATTGTTTACACGGTATGCTAGCTATATCATATAACAACAATCCAACAATGGAAATACGGAAAATAAATCAATTTTCGGGAATTAGGAAAACTAGGAAGGTCGACCAATACAGGAATCGAAGCAGAAAACAACGCCGAATCCAAAATCCAAGACTAAATCAATACAGCTCCAAAACGAAAAGCACAAATCAAAATTCAAAATCCCCAAAATAAAAAGTATTTTATTCGCCAGATATTCAATCATTTCATCTTGATTGTTATTCAGCCGATCCGTCTGACACGGTCCCCGTACCTAGTCTGTCGACGTACAAAAGTGTACCAAAAAATCAGAGAATCTTTCTTCGCAGAACTATTTGCGTTCTCTCTTTTATACATCAAAAAATACACTCTCATCTCACGCACTTATAGAGATCATATCCACAGAGTCTTGTTAATTTCTGTTCAAGTTTGTAAGACTCGTGTCCTCAGTTGCTGGTCAGTATGCCTTGACGTCATCTATCGTCGCAAAGGTCTACATGTTAAAATCCTATAAATGAAATAATACTCCATAGGCTCGAAATAATTTTATTTTTAGGGGCACGCAATAGCAAATTGCTACACTCCCCCTCTCCCTGGTAGAAAAATGCGAACACGAGAGCATTTTTCGCGAGCCAAGAAGAACAGAATAAATTATTCGGAATCGTGATCTGAGGATTCGGAAGACTCAACATTATAGGGCTTGAGGTCCTTCACATGCCACCGACCCAGACACATGCCAGACTCATCCTCCAATTCGTAGACCAAATTCGAGATGACAGCTTTAACCACGGCGGTAGAAAATCTTGGAGCTAACTTAGCAGCCACTTGTTTCGCGCTACTGGACATGATGTGGTGACGCTTCCACACCTTGTCACCCACTTTATATTCATCGGCGGGCCTCTTTCCTTTATTATAATCCCGCGCATTCCGTTCATAGGACTCCTGCAACTTCCTCTTCACATCCTTAAAAATGTCCGGCAACTCTTCCAATTCCCGCACATGGAACTCCCGAATGGCGTCCAAATTCACCTCATCCAGCTCAGCCAAACGACCATAATAACCGCCGTTGGACGGCACGTAACGACCAAAATTCAAATAAGACGGCGAAAAACCCGTTGACTCACTAACTGCAGTTCTCAAACCAAACGCAATCTTCTGGATATCCTTATCCCAGTGTCGGTGGTCAACGCTGTCCAAATATGATCGAATCGCAGCTCCTATGGTTCGATTGTATCGTTCAACAAAGTTTACCTGAGCATGATAACGGGCATTAGGCCAAATCTTGACACCGTATTGCTCGGCAAGGTCTCTCATTCGATTGTTAATGAACTCAGTGCCATTGTCACACATTAAAATCTGGGGCACGCCAAACAGTAAGAAAACATTCTCTTCCAAAAACTGAGCAATCGAAGCACCATTAGCTTGCCTTAAGGGCTTGAGCAAGGTGAACTTTGTGAACCAGTCCGTAACGACCAACAAATAAGAAGCTCCACTCGTCGACTTGGGAAAAGGTCCCATAATATCCGCCGCCATCAACTGCCATGGATGCGACACTCGCTTCGCCTTTCCCATGAAACCGGGCCTCACCTTGTTGGACACCTTCTGTGCCGCACACACTCTACATCCCCGGACAAACCGCTTAATGTCACGCCGCATTTTCGCCCAATAGTACAGCTCACACACTCGGTTGATGGTCTTAAACACTCCCAAATGAGCGGCCGTGGGCTCATCATGACACGCTCGAATCACTTCACGACGCTGACGAACAGGCACCACGAGTTTCCAATCGGCCGGGTTACGCGAACCCACGTCAGAAGGCTCAAACTTATAAAGACGACCGTCTCTCACGTCCCACTTTCTAAATGTATTACGTCTAGCCGTCACAATCCGCATCATATTCTGGTACCACCGATCATTGGCGATATATTCATCGTTTAACTCCACGTAACAAAGTTCTTTGGGCGCGCGGGACAACGCATCAGGTACCACATTAAGCGTACCTTTACGGTGCGCCAGTTCAAAATCGAACTGCTGTAGTTTCACCGACCAGCGAGCTAGACGGCCAACTGGGTCTTTTAAACTATGGAGCCATAGCAAGGAGTGGTGGTCAGTAATGACACGGAAGTGAACACCTTCGACATAAGGCCTAAACTTCTCGATCGCAAACAACACGGCCAAACATTCCTTCTCAGTCACGGTATAATTGCGCTCTGCCGACGACAGCGTACGACTGGCAAAGGCAATCGGCACATCAACTCCCTCCTCGTTTGATTGCGTCAAAACACATCCTAGGCCCACATTAGAAGCATCGCACTGGATGGTAAACATGCGGCTAAAGTCAGGACTAACCAAGATCGGTGACGTAACAAGGGCCTGCTTGATCGCACCAAACGCCTTCTCGGCATCCTCAGTCCACACAATTTTGTGACCCCTTTGACGACCCTTAATCAAACCCGTAATAGGCGCCGTCAAGGTTGAAAAGTTTGGAATGAACCGCCGATACCAGGAGCACATACCAATGAAGCGTTTCACCTGCGTCGTATTCTTTGGTTGTGGATAATCCACCATGGCCGAAACTTTATCCGGGTTGGTCCGCAACCCATCCCGGTCAATCACAAATCCCAAATAGTCCAGAGAGGGAAAACAAAACTTACATTTCTCAGAGTTGATAGTCAACTGAGCAACAGACAATCGTACAAAAACCTCATTCAAAACTTCGAGGTGCTTCTCAAAAGTAGGAGTAGCAATGATGATGTCGTCCAGATACACAAACACAAATGGATCCAACTCAGGTCCCAACACACGATCCATCAACCTCTGTTGCGTCTGCGGCGCGTTATTCAGCCCGAAGGGCATGACCACGAACTCAAACAATCCCTTTCCAGGCACACTAAAAGCGGTCTTCTCACGAGACTCAGGATCAAGGGGGATTTGCCAAAAGGCACTCTTCAAATCCACGCTAGAAAGATAGTGTGCACCGGACAACTTGCTTAAGATGTGGTCAACTCGAGGTAAAGGATAAGCATCCTTCTTCGTCACTTCATTTAGCTTTCGGCCATCAAAACACAACCGGAAGTTTCCATGAGATTTTTTTACTAACAACACGGGGGACGACCAAGGACTAGATGACGGTTGCACTACTCCTAACTTCAGCATCTCGTCCAACTCTCTATATAAATGGTCCAGCATGTAAGGAGACATTTGATACTGGCGCTGTTTGATAGGGCGAGCATCACCAGTTTCAATGCTGTGGGTGATTTTATCCGTACGCCCCAGTCTGGTTCCATTCTTCCATGATAGCAGCTCGAACTTAGCAATCACGCTCTTCAATCGACTAATTTGCCCACGACTCAACTCAACTCTGCTCTGAATATTTCCCACCCCATTCACCTTTTGGACTATCGGCCCAGACACACTATCAACAACACAACTCTTTTCTTCACCCACTAAATAAGTGTTGGAGCTGAAGTCCAACTTCAATTTAAAGTCATGGCAAAAATCGATTCCCAAAATCAGACAATGACACAAGGACGGCACAACATAAACTTTACTCAGTCTCATCACGTTTCCGACGGAAATAGGCAACATCACATAGCCAGTAATATTCTGACTCGCACCATCAGCGGTGCTCACAAATTTATCACACGAATTATACACTAGGAGGGAATATTTCTTAATCAGAACCAAGCCATCTTTCCCAATCACAGAATGGCTAGCGCCGGAATCTAATAGCGCAGTGTGAACATCGCCAAAAACTTTGACTGAAATAAACGGTCTCTTATCAAGTGGCTTAGTAACCAACAGCGGGTTCACAGCCGTAGACGGTTTCTTAGGGCGACAAAATTCAGCGACCACCTTCAACCACTCCTTCCAAGACTCCCGTTCTCGCAATGACCGACAGGCCTCTTTAAACCGAAGGAAGCTTTGGCCTACGAACTCCCTTCTCCAGCGTTTCCCTTACACTTTGGGCAGACGGCCTTAACAACACCTCGTTCTCCACACCCAAAACAAAATTTCGTCCGAGGTTTAATGCACTTGAAACTCAAATGACCCGTTTCCCGGCAATTCCAACACGTCACAGTTGACAAACTCGCAACTTCCCTAAAACGTCTTGGAGAACTCGACTTCTGTTCGTGATACGCATACTCCGGTTCCATAACATGTGTGGTTTGTTGACGACCACCATTGCGATTTGCGTGATGTCGGTTCTCTTCGAGTTGTTTACAAGCAACCGAAAGTTGGTCTACTGTAGTGACTACACTAGTGCCCAAATGGTTCAACAGGTATGGGGTCAAATTGCGCCGGATAAGGTTTAAACGTTTAGACTCCGTAGTAGGAGTAGGTAGGCGCGAAAACAGATTTCTCATGCACGCAATGTACGTGCCCACCCGCTCCTCTGGTCCTTGCACTCGCTGAAAGATTTCACTCCAGAGTTCGTTCTCGTAGTCTAAAGGCTGGAACTCCGCCTTCAACCTTGCCACAAAATCATCCCAAGATGTTATAGATGGACGCACTGAACGGTACCAATACAACGCCGGGCCTTCCAATAAATCATAAACAGATCTATACAGATCATCCTTCGACACACCTCTTGAAATCCGGGACTCCTCAATTCGCTCTAAAATTTCAGCCAAACTCTGTTGGGCAGGCTCCCCCGAGAATTTGAGACCCCACTTATAAACGGGAACATAGTGGTTAGATGGGAAACCCGTTGAGATATTATTATTGGTGGTGGACTCGACAGTCGCCGAAGTCATATCCCGAGTGGAGATCGTCCCCAAAACATCGATACCCCTGGACGTATCAATAGGCTCGCCAGACTCGACCACTGTAGGACCCCCTACCAGCGACACCTCGGCCAATTTACTCTCGAGATCATCTTCCAACGCAATAGTGGTTACAAGCCTATCCTTCTTAAAATTGATAATATTCACATCCAAACTCTGAATTCTCGAGAGCCGACCCTTAATGTGGTTCAATCGACTGGTAATTTCAACATAAAATTCATCCCTCTGACCCGTAAACGACTCAACTAATGAACTGACGGAAGTGATACTCGCATCCAGTTCTGATCCATCACTATCCCGATCAAACGCCTCCCAACCGTACTCCACCCCTGGCCGTTTCACATCCGCTCTCAACAGTCTACGCAAGCATTTGCGTCTCGTTGCCTCATTTCCGCCAACAGGAAAACCTCTTATAGTCAACTCATAGTTAAGTTCAGGGAGCATTAAATAGTCAACGTCAATGTCGTATGAGAACTCCATGGTAAATTAGTTGAAACGCCCAAAATCGTAATAACAACTCAATAGTGCGAAACACCACAACACTCTACTATTGTGCCACAAGAGTTGCAGCACGCGAAAACTTGTATCGAGCCCCACGTTGGGCGCCACTTTGTAGCCTATGCTATTCCTCAACCTGACCCGAATTTAATCGGCTGCGCGGCTAGCTACCGACGGCGCGGGGTCATGGGTCGGAAAACAAAAATTACTATCTTGTGAAATAATCTCACTTGTTTTTGAGACGCAGCCTCAAAATTCAAACACAAGAAAAGCCCTTAATGGGCAATAAAAAACCCAACCTCCTACCACTCGACACTTAGGACAACACAAAAAGGGAACGCACACCATAAATCGTGCACCATAGTAATATAATTTAAATCTGAAATCACCTCTACACTCAGGATCACCTAACTATAGCCGAACACTCGACTGATAATAAATTAGTGGGCCAGATACCGACCGAAAGATCGAAGGGCGCCAGAACTTATAGGGCCACACTGTGTAAGTCTCAGGTCGTCCAAACTGAGACAGAGAGAGTGGCCACAGTTAGGGATAATTCGTTGAAGATAACCACGTTGGCCAAAAGAGATCCGAAAAATATTCCGGAACAGAGTCCAGAACCACAATCACAGTTATATTAATCCCAGGCCTAACGCTGTTACTTCCTTAGCAAGATAAACGGAAAAAAATCAGAGGTGATTTCAAAGGCCAATACCACACGATAACTTAATCTAAAATACCAATAAAACAATAGATTACGAACACAAAATCTGGACACACAGCATTCGAGATACGAAAAAATAAAAGCGACACTGCAATCACAGGCCCCACGGAAACTTCCAACACTCGAGCAAAAATCCCAATTCAACAGGCCTCGAAGCCTCACAAGAACCTACTCATTCTATAGCAAAACGCTAGTTCCACAACACAAAATAATTCTCAACACATTTCTTCATAAATAATTAAGCGATGACGGGCGATAACGGAATTCACAATAATTAATCGTTAACATTTATTTCACACTTAATCCGGGCCTGTCCTGAAATTCCTGTGCCTGAAAAAATACATTGCATAGGATTCGGGACATAAATAATTTAAAATCGGCGAAACTGGCGACGGGGAATCTAAACTTAATTCATAATAAGATTCAAAATATTCCGGAAAATTCCCAATGTAGTGCAAGAAATCCCATATTTATCCCACTGGGCTAGACACTTGATAATATTCTGGGATACTTGATGCGTCGTTACTTATGATAGCGAATATTAAAAATTTCGGAATAATTGCAAAATCTTCAAAATTTCTAGAATAAAATTAAATTATTCCCGTATTCCAGAAGCAACACAACCACACGGAAATCCAACAGCAGCAACCTAGAATCCCTAAACGTGGAGAAGCGCTTGACTTCTTTATGGTTTATTGTTTACACGGTATGCTAGCTATATCATATAACAACAATCCAACAATGGAAATACGGAAAATAAATCAATTTTCGGGAATTAGGAAAACTAGGAAGGTCGACCAATACAGGAATCGAAGCAGAAAACAACGCCAAATCCAAAATCCAAGACTAAATCAATACAGCTCCAAAACGAAAAGCACAAATCAAAATTCAAAATCCCCAAAATAAAAAGTATTTTATTCGCCAGATATTCAATCATTTCATCTTGATTGTTATTCAGCCGATCCGTCTGACACGGTCCCCGTACCTAGTCTGTCGACGTACAAAAGTGTACCAAAAAATCAGAGAATCTTTCTTCGCAGAACTATTTGCGTTCTCTCTTTTATACATCAAAAAATACACTCTCATCTCACGCACTTATAGAGATCATATCCACAGAGTCTTGTTAATTTCTGTTCAAGTTTGTAAGACTCGTGTCCTCAGTTGCTGGTCAGTATGCCTTGACGTCATCTATCGTCGCAAAGGTCTACATGTTAAAATCCTATAAATGAAATAATACTCCATAGGCTCGAAATAATTTTATTTTTAGGGGCACGCAATAGCAAATTGCTACAATACATAAAACACGATATAGAAATCAACCAACAAGTTGATTTTCTTTAAGATAATAATAGTTTTTTTTATACGGCTGTATGCAATTGAAAGATTTTTTTCGTTGGAGAGCAGCCAATTATATAATTGTTTCGAAACATATAGGAAAAAATCATTTTACCAACCAGTGGTCACAGTCAGGATTCTAACCTGAACCTTTCCAATTTCGCGTCGGAATGAGCTTACGATACTCAACTGTGACATGATTGCTAAATTAGCATATATGAATTGACACTCGCATGTAGTGAAAATCTATTGATTCTGAAGCATATAAGGAGAATATTAGTTTAGCAATCTTGTCACAGTTGAGTATTGTAAGCTAATTCCGCCGCGAAAGTGGAAAGGTTCAGGTTAGAATCCTGACTGTGACCACTGGTTGGTAAAATGATTTTTTCCTATGTGTTTCGAAACAATTATATAATTGGCTGCTCTCCAATGAAAAAAACATTTTTCAATTGCATTTCAGCCGTATAAAACTATTATTTATTTCTTATTTAATTACTGTTTATTTTTTTCAAAATCAATTACATGCCATCTGTCAATATGACAAGTATCAGAAAAACATGGCGGAATTGGGCACATGCGCAGAAAAAAAATTGATAATGAAAAGGTCTATTAGGTAATGGTCATAGATATCTTCGATCCATTAAAAAAACCTAGGCAACGCGACACAGAACAGGGAAAGGCTTGTGCTTTTTTCCAAGCTTTTATTTAACTTGCAATTTTTGTATGTCATAGTAAGCCGGCTGATTTTGATATCGATAGTTGATCTCGTACAACTAATCAGTAAACCGACAATCAGCTGCTCTAGTAGTGGTGGGTTTAGGTGTGAGAGACTACGAAAGTGGTAAAAAAAAAATTTTATTTAAGTAATAGTACGCCGGCTGAAACTTGTTTTTATAAATAGTTGACATCATTGTGAGTTGAAAAATAATTGTCAGCTGCTCGTGGAAGGGGGATTGTGCGTCAGCTTGTCTCAGCTGCTGTCAGTGCAAAAAAGTGAAATGCGCAATATTTTACGTGTTTTTGCATGCTTCTATCATTAATCACGCAATTATTCACCTATCTGCCATGCTATAACCATACAGATATCATAGATAGAGTAGGGGAGCCATAGGTGACAGTGTTACATTGGAAAAGAGAAATAGAAACGAAGCAGTTCCCTTTTCATGTCTTCTGACGCATTTTAGAATTTAAAATTAATGTATATAGTACGGGAGGCAGGGTTGCATTTTAGGTAGTAATTTCATACCGACCAATTCATATTTCTAGTAATTGCTTAAGTATCAAAAGCAACTAAAGTGAGCGTCAGTCGTCGCACCCGTGGTGGGTGTAGTAGCTAGAGGGTATCGAAGTCGCTAAAAAATTAAATTTTAAAATTATTTCATACCGCACCAAATTTGGTATGGTGATTCTTTATATAATAAACAATAAGAAAATAACCGTCAGCTGCGTAGATAGTGGGGGAATGGACGTCAGTTTCGCCCTAGAACATACCGTGTCAGTAGATAATTTGCACAAGAAACGTCACGATGTGTTCATTTTGAAATATAGATGTCGCTCATTATAAGAATTTGTTCTTCAAAGAAACAAACCCCTCTGGAACAGTTGATCATATTATAGTGAATAATATCCACGGTGCAAAAACAGGAGTATAGCCATATTTTGATTTTAAATGATCACTGACTGTCATTTCAAAATTTCATTTTTGTTTTCTTGTCATTTCTTCTTGAATAAATAATGATTTTTTAATAAAAAGTTTGATATTTTTATAGTAATTTATAATAATCATTTAATGTTTTCTTTATAATTTTAAAAAAACAACAAACAAATATTTTTTTGAATACAAAAATTGCCCAACGGTCCCAACCATTGAAACAGTTAGACTTTGTATTTAAATTAAACTTTATTTAGAAACGTATTTGTTGAAAATATTATATTTGAAATTATTAAATAAATAATTTTTAACCTCGACAAAATAACTACACGTTTATGATAATATTTGTCATGATATTGTCCATCGACTGATTTTATCACTCACTTGGTGCAAATACTCCTGTTTTTGCACCGTGGATATTATTCACTATAATATGATCAACTGTTCCAGAGGGGTTTGTTTCTTTGAAGAACAAATTCTTATAATGAGCGACATCTATATTTCAAAATGAACACATCGTGACGTTTCTTGTGCAAATTATCTACCGACACGGTATGTTCTAGGGCGAAACTGACGTCCGTTCCCCCACTATCTACGCAGCTGACAGTTATTTTCTTATTGTTTATTATATAAAGAATCACCGTACCAAATTTGGTGCGGTATGAAATAATTTTAAAATCCAATTTTTTTAGCGACTTTGACACCCTCTAGCTACCACCCCCACCGCTACTGGCGCAGCTGACGGTCGGATATCTCATCATGGAGATGAGAACTAACATTGGTATAATTATCAGCCGGTATGAAATAATTTACTCATTTACAACGCTGCCTCCCGTACTAATAGTAAGTGTTGTTAATTTACGTCTGTAACCATGGTTATGTATTTGTGATAGAAAAAGATAGAAGAACTGCTCAATTAGGAAGTTTCCCTTTTTTATTTTTTTGGTCTAAATCATAGTTCTAAAAATTATAAAATTAATGGCGGAAGAATTTTTGAAATATCTTTAAAAACAACAAAGTTATGCTACTTAAAAGTTTGAATTGACAATTCTCCAAGAAATTCTGTTTTCAGTCCGGGTGACGTCACGTGGCACGATTTTTTTAAAAGTTATTTTCAGTTTGTATGTGTGGTAATTTAACATGGTAACTTCCGATAAATCTCTTTCTATAAACTGGTAAATTGTTATGGAAACACTAAAAACAAACCAGTTGATGACGGAAAATATTGACATATTTACATTTTTGACAGTTAATTTTAATTTAATATAAATAGAAAAGTCTGTATTACAACAAAATAGTTACTTAGTAACTTAGGTTCTAATTACTCACAAAGCTAAAAAACAGCAAACTTGTACCGCGTGACGTCATATTCAAAAATCAGTTTCGTTTGCGACCCCACGTACAAGAAATTGAATATCTCCGTTGAAATTAAAGATATCAAAATAATTCTTTCAGAATTTTTAAAGTTATCTTTATTATAATGATGTGACAGTATCATAATTAGTATTTTCGTCCAATGGAAACTTCCTAATTCTCCATTTGTATTTTTTGCATCCACCTTTTTTTCTCTATTCTATCTATGACTATAACGCTGAAAAGTGTATTTGTTTTTGGAAGATGAATTAGCAAAGAAAGAATATTTTTCTTAAAATAAAATAAATCAAAAGTGTATGAGTGTTCATCAGGTCAACCATTGTATATTTTTAGCTATTGCCACATCTAGTGTAGATGATGTTCGAGAAGTATTACGCTATTACAGTCAGTTTGATGATCCACTGGCAGCTTTTCGAGAAAACCAACGACGATTATTAGAACAGCAAGAAGCAGAACGTGAAGCTCAAGCGGCTCAACCTAAGCCGTTAACTAAATCTTGGTCCCCAAATTTTTTGCGGAGATAATCTATTTATATCTTCATTAATTATACAGTTCATTTTTGCAAAAATGAGATTTATGATTTTTTTACTGAGAGTACAATAATATTAGAACATGTATAATATATGCTGTGAAGACAGAACAGTTTAAATAGTAGAATTAATGAAAGAACAAAAATGCATTGATAATACATTTACTGAACAGTTAAATTATTTGTTTTTATACAACTTCAAAAAAAACCTGTATATTACAAAAAAATTTTTTCGTTGGAGAGCAGCCAATTATAAAATTGTTTCGAAACATATTGGAAAAAATCATTTTACCAACCAGTGGTCACAGTCAGGATTCTAACCTGAACCTTTCCAATTTCGCGTCGGAATGAGCTTACAACACTCAACTGTGACATGATTGCTAAATTAACATTCTCCTTATATGCTTCAGAAACAATAGATTTTCACTACATGCGAGTGTCAATTCATATATGCTAATTCAATAGCTATGATATGAAGAGAATCCTCGTACCAGCGAGAGCCCAACATGAAAGTGAAAATTATTTCGAACTCTGAAGCATATAAGGAGAATGTTAATTTAGCAATCATGTCACAGTTGAGTATTGTAAGCTCATTCCGACGCGAAATTGGAAAGGTTCAGGTTAGAATCCTGACTGTGACCACTGGTTGGTAAAATGATTTTTTCCAATATGTTTCGAAACAATTATATAATTGGTTGCTCTCCAACGAAAAAAAAATTTTCAATTGCATTTCAGCTGTATAAAACTATTATTTATGTATATTATAATATTATGCGTTTCACATGAACCTTGTTTATTTCCTTACTTACTTTCTTGTACCCTTATAACTCCTGTTTTACGCAACGTAGAACAAAATATGGCGGTCATTTAAATATTTGAAAAAATTCAACTTCTGTTGTAGAACAGTGAAACAGGTACCGAATTGCTTAGTTACCTATGAGGAACTTCTTAGAAAGATTACAACCCGGAAAATTTTCCCAGAAAATTTCAAAAAACTAAAAAACACCTGTTTGTATTTTTGTATACCTACATAATATTTTATGGACCATGTAATTATAATTGGTCATTATTAGTGTATTTGCCATAATATGGCACATACACTATTGGCGTCGGTCGGATGGCGGGACCTAGGGGTCGGACCAAAATTTCTCGACGTTTCATAGCCTCCTGAACACTTTGGCACCATTTTTGAAAATGTTTATATATATATGTATGTATATATATATTTATATATATATATATTTATATATGTATATTTATATATATATATATTTATTTATATATATATATTTATATATATATATTTATATATATATGTGTGTACACGATAACTCTCGACAGACTTAATCGATTGAAACGAAATTTGGTACACACATTGGAACCCATCACCGCAAGAAGCCTATTTAAAATGGGCCCGATCGGATCATTTTCAGGGTTGTATTTAGGGGTTCCAAAATGTTTTTGGGCCCAAAAATACCGAAAAATTTGTCAGAATCGTTTCAAAATTGAAATTTAACTCTTTAGTAATGATTAAAATGTGCTGCTAAAATTTTAATAAAATCGGCCCGACAGGACCGGACTTTCAAATTTTATGAAAACACTAGTTTGTTGATACGGATTTACTTATGGAAGGGTGTATTTAATTGGGTGTACTGATAAAATCCATGTCTAATATTGAAATTTAGAAAAATTTAATTATTTTAAGGGGTTAAATTTTTTATTTTGTCAAAAAACAAACTTAAGTTCACATAATAATGCCACAATGCCTGTATTAGCAAATACACTATATTGTCGGCAGGGTTTGGCACTGCGACCTGAGTTTTTTTATAAATCATAATGCTCGATCGATATGAAAACTTTAAAACAAACTTTATATTTTGGTAAACAGAAGGATAATATTTAATTGTAATTAATCTAAATCCGAAATTAATCAAATAAAAATAATTTTTAAAAAATTGATACGATTTCGAAAAATGTCTCTGAAAACAATGAAATAATTTTGTACAATCACTATTTTTCGCTAATAATGAAGTGAATTAGAGCTGTGTGTGGCGGATAAAAGCACCAAATTTGGTATTAAGGTACCTGAGGGTAAACTAATAAATGTTAACCTAGGAGCCCTCTGGAATTTCTAAAAAACAATTTTTGGCGGCCGAAAAACCACGAAATTTACCACTGTTTTTGCTTTTTTCAAAATATGTCAGAAACAGTCGACTTAAGCGATTTTTCCGCTATATAGTAATGTTTTGAATTCCTACAACTTTTCTGTGGTACTAATGCTAATAGACCAAGCGCCAAGTATTTTGGAGTGGAAAAAATTCCTACAAGAATTTTCGATGTGAAACATCTTTAGGCGCGGGTAAATTCGTTTTCAGAACGCACGTCGGTGTGTGTATTCCTGTTTCAATATCTTCGCATGTTGAATTTCTCGGGGAGGTGGGAGGGTAAAAAAAAAATAATTTAAAAAATCAAAAAACCCGACTGCGTAACTGAAAAGAAAAAAACAAGCACTTAGATGTCCGGTGGTCTAGAATTCTATAATATATTTATTGAATGAATACTATTGAAGAAAATAAAATATATTCTAATAGTGGAACATAACAACTGAACATTCGGATTGAAAAATTTGATTGGCTGTCGAATAATGGATCCCGACTGTTCAGTTGTTATGTTCCACTATTAGAATATATTTTATTTTCTTCAATAGTATTCATTCAATAAATATATTATAGAATTCTAGACCACCGGACATCTAAGTGCTTGTTTTTTTCTTTTCAGTTACGCAGTCGGGTTTTTTGATTTTTTAAATTATTTTTTTTTTATTTTATACTTTTTAGTTATGAGTACCTAGCTAGCTATTTACCAGACTGGGTTTCCTATCAGCATCAGTACTACATCACAATTGCACTGGAATTTAAGTTTAAATTATGTGATTTTTTCAAATGTTTTTAATTAAAAAAAATCAATATAGATCCTAAACGGTCAGTCGAATAGAAAAATGTTGAGGGAAAACTAAAAATGATTTTTTAATACCTATTCAACGATACCCCACTTGACATAGTTTGTTGACTTTCATTTTCACAATATGGCGTCATGTAGTCGCCATATTGAATTTTCACTAACGTCATGTCTTTAGTGACACTCGACGTACTAAGGGGAATCGATTGACGTGTGAATCTTAAAAATCGGCCCAGGCGTTTGGTCTGTATAGTGCTTCAAAGGAACATACATAGCGATTAAAAAATGGATTTTGTATATGTGGAGAATGTTCAAACACATATTCTTCAAGAGAAGCATTAATGTTCACAAAGTTAGAATGAAAACTTGAGATAAGGCTTGTAATCTAATTCTTTCTATAAAAATCTATCAATTTTTTGACATTTCAAAATAAAACCTAATTTAATTTTATTATTTGAGATATAGGATTACCAAAATGTATACATTTGGAATAGAAAAATAAATTTTAATTAAGTTTTATTTTGAAATGTCAGAAAATTGATCGACTTTTATAGAAAGAATTAGATTACAAGCCTTATCTCAAGTTTTCATTCTAACTTTGTGAACATTAATGCTTGTCTTGAAGAATATGTGTTTGAACATTCTCCACATCAAAATCCATTTTTTAATCGCTATCAACTATCCATATTAGTATACAGAGTTCACTAGTTAGTTACGTTCATTTAGGTGTGTGTGCGTGTGTCAAACATCAAGAAGGTGGGGTATTTGACCAATTAGAATGGAGCCTGACTGCAGGGCCTAGTCACTTGTGTTAAAATATGTAATATTATATCCTAATAAGCCACAGCCAAATCAACATGTTAAATTTGCACCCGCGCGAAGCCGGACAGGTCATATCACATAAAAAACAAATGTCTTCACTGACAGACTCATGATCAGCCCAAACCCCTGAACTTAGAAACATGAAATTCTGAGAACATAGTCCTTCTATGACGTAAGCACTCACTAAGAAGGTTTTTTTTCGATATTCGCGTCCTAAGGGGTGAAAGCGAGAGTTGAAATATTTCTTATATTACTAGCGGCCCGGTCCGGTTCTCCCCGGTGCTATGAATTTTTGATCCAAAGTAACTATATACCAAATTTCATAAAAATTCATTTAGCTGCTACGGAGCTGAGAACAAACACACACACAAACTTTCGCATTTATAATATTAGTAGTGATGATTAAAATTTAGTAAAGTCTCTTTGGCATTACAAGACGTGCTACATATGATTTTGAAGAAGTTTGTGCTGTTATTTCGATGATACCTTCATCGTTGGTTTGGTGTCCACAATTTCATAAATTTATCATCAACATTTTTAGTGAGATAGCTTAGAACTGTATTTCAAGATTACCGATACCTGGCGGATAAAAACAGCAAATTTGGTATGATGGTACTTTAGGGTATATTAATAAATGTTAGCCTGGGAGCCCTCTGGGATTTCTAAAAAATAACTTTTGGCGACCGAAAAACCATGAAATTTTACCTGTTTTGATTTTTTCGAAATATCTCAGAAACGGTCGACTTAAGCAATTCTTCCATTATGTAATGTTTTAAAGAGGATTACATTTCCTACTATACTCCTTTATACTTTCATGAAATGTGACATCATGAGCAAAAACGCTTTTTAGCGAGCGGGACTTACATACATATTTCAAAACTTTTTTTTGAGCTTATTTGAATGAATGAATTGTAAATTATAGACGCTCGATAACTGAGGTCATTAGCGTCGAGCTTATTTGAAATAAGAATGACGTGATTGATGTGTCATTTTGTTCAGAATTTACTGCTCTATTAATATAACGCAAAAACAATTTTTATGCATATACCCTAGTAATGTAATAAATTAATTTTGAAAAATACAATGAGTAAGAATTGTTGTGTGCAAGAAACGCTGGAAAACAGAACACAAAACTATCTTTGACAACATCTATGAAGCCAAGTTTCGTCTTGCATTATTTCTTTGAACTCCAGTGACTCGAGCAAATGTATCTGAGAAACTGTTTAAAAACTTGTGAACATTTTATTAGATATTGTAATTACATTTTGTTCTTTATTTCTGCAATAAATATGTACCTATGTAATAAATATCCTTAAAACTATTAAACATGAAAAAAACTTTTAAGGATAATGAAAAAGAAAATAAAATAAAAGATAAATTAAAACCAGTTTAGTTGAACAAAATAAATAGTATTAATTGTTGGTTATAGGTAAGTATCCATTTTTATGCAAAAAGCATTATTTTTTTTAAAAATAGAAAATTTTCAACAGAACGAGTTTTCTGACGATTGGAACGCAAATGAATAGAACAAAGACGGAATGGCTCACAGCTATATCGCTATCCCTTTCTCTATCATTTAGCTCGCGCAGCCCAGACTAGAACTCTATATCAAAACATCCATAGACGATCGATCTGGGACAGCCTGTATACATGAAGAGAGAGCAAAGCAAAGATCTTTAATGAGTGTTTTCCCCCTATAATCTCAATCCTGTGATACACCCTGTATATGTCGCGGCCAAATTAAATTTAGTAGCATTAAATGGCAGCTAGTCGTTTAATAAAACGACGCTGTTTTGTAAGAAAGCTAACGTTCAGCCGGATTGTCATAGCATCACGTTTTGAAATTCAGCTGGCCACATTTAGCTGTGTTGTATTGTAAAGCAGCGGAAATATCAGCCTCTTTATGCACTAGGGTGACAAGGATGTTAAGTGTAAAGATTATAGCTATTTATTTCTATTTAATAAACGATTGCAGTAATTTGTACAAGTTATAAAAAAAATAAAAATCAAAAGAACATTGAGAAGCGACAAAAAAATTGAAATATTTATTTTTGATATCGAATTCCTAATCCCTACATGAAGCCATATTTGTTAAATGACACTCGGCGTCTCAAGTGGTAGGAATTCGAATCGAGCGGTTTATTTCGAGCCGCCTTGCAAAGTGGCCAATCTTTGGACCAGCTGTATTGTAGAATGTCAAACGTGATTTCATTTGGCGGTTGTTGGCCGCTTTATAAAGCGGTTAAATTTACAATTTGGCAGCGACATATAAACAAAATTAAAAAAACATAACTTATAAAAAAAATAGTAAAAAAATGCATTTGTAAAAAACAATAATTAATACTTTTTCCAACAATATCTTTCTACAAATTCAGTGCAAAATTTATTGAGCTTTATAAACTCCGGGTTTTTGAACTCGACCATTTCTAATAGTTGGACAATCTTTCCAACTACTTTTCGTGTTCACTTTAAGGGTCGTTTTTTTCTTTTCGCCTTTTACACAAGTTTCAGCTGAAGCTAATTTTTTTAATTTGTTTGGAGTATGCTCACTGTAGTCGTCACTTGATTTTCGTTTATTTTCTTTTTCATCAATCGATGTGTCATCAAATATATCCGAATCACTTTCTGCATAGTTCACGGGCGTGCGTCTTGTTCTTCTACTGCTTTCGGCACTAGAATAACTTTTCTGTGGCGTTTTCTTCTCGGAGTGTAAAACTTCATCCACATTGTCTTCGTCATAAACATTTTTCCACTTTTGAACCCTTTTATTTTTTACTACTATTTTTTGTGGAGTCGTCTCAACGTCACTTTCAGATGTTTCAGAAATCGCATTATTTTTCCTACCGTAAACGCGTTTTTTAACAGGCTCAATATTGTCAATAAGTTCGCTGGATTTTCCCTTTTTAGAGACGATTTTCCTTGCTTTTTTTGGTGTTTCAGATGATTCAATTTCGTCATCATTAATTTTTTTTGTTTTAGTTTTTGGAGATTTTCTGGGAGAAACCTTTGATTTTTTTATATTAGAAAAATCAAGATTTAGTTTTAAACTTCCTCCACTCTCTTTGATACCACTCAAAAAAATAGATCTGCATTTACTGTAGTCTGGTTCTGTATCATAGTTCATTCCTTTGACATATTTAAAGAATTTCACCAACGCATCTGAAATAAAGCACCATTTAATTTAAAAATTGAATGGCTTGTCTTACTGTACACAATACTATAATACAGTACTTTGTTAAATAAGATAGGCCATTCAATATCTCTACAAAATTGATAACCTTTTACTAAAAATGGAATGGAACCGATAAATTCGCAAAAAACCGTTTTTCGTGACCTTGAACCTCGAATATCTGACAACGCCGACATGATATCATTGCCGACTTTTTACATTTTTTAAAACATCATAACGAAGGTGTATACAAAAATTCAGCTAACTGCGAATTATTTCCCAGTGGAAATCTAAATGACTGGGCTATATACTGGGTGTGGTAGACCACCCGTATCAGTACTTTTTTTCAAAAACGGTTAGTCATAGAGAGTTAGATCAAAAATTTTTATTATAAAAGCC
The DNA here is from genome assembly GCA_039654895.1 of Mongoloraphidia duomilia. Classification (NCBI taxonomy): domain Eukaryota; kingdom Metazoa; phylum Arthropoda; class Insecta; order Raphidioptera; family Raphidiidae; genus Mongoloraphidia; species Mongoloraphidia duomilia. The sequence continues at coordinate 16,382,935 of CM077523.1, forward strand.
GTAATAAAGAATAGAATGGTGATAGGTATTGTTATTTTCCGGAAATGCCGGCATCCCGAAGAGTTTGCTCTAGAATGTCCAGAGCTCCGGAATTTTAGATAGCACGATAGGTTAAAAATTAAAAGTGGTAGGTATTGTACTATGGTAGGGAAGTAATGGATTTAGTTCGAAAAAAATATTTCGAGATTTTAACAGATCTTCACGTTTTGAGACCCAGCAATCGTTTTTTAAGATCATTTTCTGACTGATGTCTGTGTGTGTGTGTATGTGGTCAATTTTTCGCCTTCGATATCGTAAAAAACGTAACAACATACCGGCCATGCCGATTGTTCTGTTGTGTTTATCAGCCTTTAACACAGATCTGAATAGATTTTGAGTCAAATCGGTTCAGTGGATCCTGAGATATTAAAAAAAACGTTCTCAATGTCACGTATTAACATCGGTAAAAAAAATATAAATGAATTCTAGATATTATAATATGAAAAAAATGTAAATATTTTTTTCTCCAAAATGTATAGTTTTTGAGAAAAAAAATATTTTACTAAAAAAAGAAAATTGTACGTAAATCTAGGTAACCATGATTTTTGCTATATTAAGCTAGCCATCAGTAGATCACTAAACAAAAAAGAGGGCCATGCTTTTTTTCAAAGAATAAAAAAAGAGTGTTTATTTTTTGCAAATATTTACTAGGTGGGAAGTAAAGGACTGGTCATCAGTCGAATTTTTTTGTAAGGAATCAGCTGTTACTCTATGTCCCATTCTTTTTGGGACACGCTGTATACTTTTTTGTAAAAATTATCCGATCTTTTTGAAAATTGATATTGGCGAGTTTTATAGGACGCAAAAAAATAAAATGACGTCATATTTCAAAATGGCGGCCATAGGTATATGCTTCTTTGTAAAAATTATCCGATCCTTTTGAAAATTGATATTTGAGAGTTTAATAAGACACAAAAAAATAAAATTGCGTCAGATTTCAAAATGGCGGCCAATTAATAACTTTTTCATTGTATTGTTTATATACAATGCGTATGAAGCATAGCTTCTGTCGGGTGTCTTACGACACATCATGACTTTTTTTATTCAGCAGGTTCCGAGTTAAGCTTCATAGTCAACCGTTGCTATGGAAAATTGTTTAAAAAATTCACTGTAGGTACTATTTTTTCTATGTAATCCAATACATATTTACATTAGGTCTTATGGCTCATTGTCTACTACAAAATTGTAAATCTTCTCAGTGTTATTTTCCCTACGTTCGATAAAACCGTTTACACACAGTACATATCGCGCCTTGTAATTCTTGAATTACTTGTATGCTCCAAAATTTTTGTTATTGTATTTGGAACTAAGTGATTAATAATTATATTGTTTTTTAATAATATTTCTAATTCTAATAATTTTGGATAAGTTAAATTTCAAGAAAAAAATAATATTAAACGATGTTCAGTAAAGTCAAATGGTTCAAGTAATTTTTACCGTCAAACCAAATTCAAAATTACAAGCTAATATCAACATTTTTTCTCTTTTCGAACCAAACCCAAAACCACCTTCTTTTAATCTTTTTCCCCGCAGTTAATTTATACTCTTATTCACGGGTCGCATCTAATTTATATTCTTGATGCAATTGAACATTTGTAAATACCTAATGGTAGGTACTTGTAATGGTCAACGTTTGGGCTATGTAACTGCGTCAAAAAAAATTTAAAAAATCAATGAGGCCACCCTACAGAAGCAATTTTATCAAAATAGTGCCTTTTTACTAAAAATGGAAACACTTGACGCGTAGGACTCTAGTAATAAATGTGTTTAAATCCCATACAGACGTTATAGACTTATCCTTGGGCTATACAACTGAGTTGAAAATTTTGGAAAATTTGGTAGCTGTCACCCTAAAGAATTTTTTTTTTTCAATTCTGACAAAAAAACGGAAACACTTGACGCGAAGTTCTCTAGTAAGAAGGGTTTTCAATAATTAATATTAATTTGCCATGGAGGGAGTGGGTATTGTATAAAAGAATATGACTGGGTCAAAGCTTGGGGTTGTGCAGAGGAGAGCTTGCTGACAAAACTTGTAATATTTTGACAGAAAGTCGCGGGCCAACCGCTATCATTTATACGACGAAGTCGCGAGCAACCACTGCGGCGCTCAACCTGTTAAGTCCGAAATATTTTGGACAGATTACAAATTGACATTGTACGGTTATTTTAAATTTCATTGTTAATAATTGCCGTTATGCATTTTATAATTTATTTATATTATTATAGCAAATTTCAATATTATGCAATATTTTCTTACCTGGCAATGAATCTTCAAGGTAATGGGTTTTTAATGATGAACCAACATCCGAAAAAAACTTTTCTTTTTGTTGTTGTACGGCAACCGTATCAGTAAGATTTTTCTCCCATGGTAATGAACAGCCTAACCATTGTAGCATATTGTAAGCTAATATCTCCAGATCTCCTCGTCGTGTAAGAACTAACAATTTATAAAATTCTTAGATAAATTTAATCTAAAGCTTAAGAATAGTCAAGATCATATAAGAACGACGCGATTTATATGGCATTTTTATAAATCATTTATTACAAATCTTCAATTGTCAGGTTCTAATCTGAGAACCGGTAACAGTAATAACTGGATTTATTAAAAATAATTAACTGAAAATATGAATTTGTACTAGACCTAAATAAACCAGACGGCCCTTGTCCCACCAAAGCTGCGCAACAGCAACGCGACAGCAACACGATTTCGACATGAGACAATCACGCGACATGGAGTTGTCCCACCAAAGCAACGTGTTTTCTACATTCAGTTCAGTGAACAATGTCATCAAGTGAAGACGACGCACACACAGCTTAAATGTTGCTTCACAACTGACCTGTCGAGTCGCTCGGCAACAAGAAGCCGATACGCAGCTTGGATGTTTCTTTGCTGGAGCATTGGTGGGTGTACGGTGTATATAAACCATTGGTTAAACACGAAAGATACACGCTGGCGACATCGGTTCGTTGTCGCGTCGCTGTTGCGCAGCTTTGGTGGGACAAGGGCCTTAGACCGCTTGTCCACAACAAGAATTTTAGCCATTCGCCATCCCGGCAAATTTGCCGGATTGATAGTATTATATTGTTTTATATACATGTCTGTCCACGAGTCGACGCGGCAAATTTACCGTACACGGTGCTGATGTCGCGCCGTTTGTCCATTGTAGATACGGCAGCCGGATGGTGTTTCGTGTTAACAGTGATACATGTATCAATATGTGCACATCAACAATTTTAACATAAACAAATAACTAGAACAGGGTTGTAGACACTAAAAGAAAACAAATACATTTTTTTTTCGATAGTCTATAATATATAAACACTGAAAATCATATAATTTTTATTTTTTTCAAAATATTTTTTTAATAATTAAATATCAAATTAATAATGCACGTTGTCACCTGAATTCAAACACTCATCACAGCGCGTGACGTCACAACCATTCAAACATCCCATTCTGACTTTTGACATATCAACACCAGTATTGTGGTATTTTTTTCGAACTAAACAGAAATTCTTCAGATAACCTGCGTTATTACATGGAATATATTATATAATAACAATAAAAACACCCAATCACCGAAGACAAATTTTGACGTTTAGCAGGGTGTAACGTCATCTTGACACCATGACAGGTATGAATGTTTTAGCGAGATAATTTGAAAATAATAATACAAAACATATTTTTTAAATGAAAATGTGAATATAAAATTATCAAATACTTTTTTAGGTATATTATACACAAAGCTATAAATTATAAGCATTTTCAAAAAAGTGTCTACACCCCTATTCTCCATTCAATCAGTAAATATTCATAGCGTATTGATTCCAAATGTTTCTTACATTTTTTTGTGTAAAAATGAATTAAAAATTAATTCTGAATTACTAAAAACCAAATTTATATCTTTCTTTATAAAAGTAATATAATGCAAAAATATTACAAACATTATCTGTATCAATTACAAAAAGTTGTCGGTAGATAAACATGTGAACACAAAGCCACACGTTTTTTCTACAGACCGGCAGATTTACTGTTACGGCGAAAATTCTTGTCGTGGACAAGCAGTCTTAATGAACATAAAAAATATATAATATTATTATTTTATTTTAAGAGCATACCACCATTGTGTGCATCTCGACTGGTATACTCAATAGTCCCATTGTGAGCCTTCTTCGGATCAGGCTTGAATTCTTTGGTTGTAAAATGAGACGCTAAGCCAAAATCAACCAAATATACCTGAGTCTTCTCTTTGCTGCCAAGTCCCAGCAAAATATTACCTCCTTTAATATCAGCATGCACATATCCGCGGCTATGAATATATTGCAACACATCTAACTAAAACGTGTTTCTAGTCAAAAAAGGATATACACTATGTACATTGTACACTTGAGGTAGCACAATATAACAAAAAACATTTTTAAAAATATGATTTTTCATGAATATCTTTAATATTTATTATAAAACTGGATACACCCTCGCCCTCAATTTGTAATAATGGGAATCTGCTGCTTCCTGATGACTCAACCTTAATGTACCTTAATTAGTGTATTTGCCATAATATGGCACATACACTATTGGCGTCGGTCGGTTGGCCGGACCTAGGGGTCGGACCAAAATTTCTCGACGTTTCATACCCTCCTGAACAGTTTGCCACCATTTTTGAAAATGTTTATGTATATATATATACTCTCGACAGACTTAATCGATTTAAACGAAATTTGGTACACACATTGGAACCCATTACCGCACGAAGCCTATTTAAAATGGGCCCTATCGGACCATTTTAAGGGTAGTTTTTAGGGGTTGAAAAAAGTTTTTGGGCCCAAAAACACCGAAAAAATTCTCAGAATCGTTTCAAAATTGAAATTTAACCCTTTAGTGAAGATTAAAATGTGCTGCTAAAATTTTAATAAAATCGGCCCGACAGGACCGGACTTACAAATTTTATGAAAACACTGGTTTGCGGATAGTGATTTACTTACTGAAGGGTTATTTAATTTGGTACAGAGGTTGCATTGATAATATTATTGAAATTAAAAAAAAAATAATTCACTCGGTTCATATCCATTTTTTAATAAATTCAATACGGTTCATGGGTTCTTGGATTAAAATAAATTGTTATTGATTAATAACTCTTATTAATCAATAACAATTTATTTTAATCCAAGAACCCATGAACCGTATTGAATTTAAAAAAAAATATTATTTTAAGGGATGTATTAAGGGGTTAAATTTTTTATTTTGTCGAAAAACAAACTTAAGTTTACATAATAAAGCCACAAGGCCTGCATTAGCAAATACACTATATCGTCGGCAGGGTTTGGCACTGCGACCCGAGTTTTTTTTATATTAGACTTTAAGCTAATAGTGCAATCTCACACCATATAAAAAGGTACCCACAGTCCACAGAACACCTCAAATTTAAAAGGTGAAACTAGTTGGAAAACACGTAAAAAACATGTTATGGCCGGCAGACAAGTAAAAATTTGTTAATTGCTATTTTTAATGAATTTTTGAAATTAGCTTAAAAAAATGAATTTACTTTTAGTAACACCTGCTTGAAATTTACATAATAGGGTATTTGACTAAATTTTTTTTGTGTTAGGTATATTAATAGAGCAGTAAACTCTGAACAAAAATTACATCTAAATCACTTCATTCTGATTTCAAATTGGCTCAAAAATAATTTTTGAAATGTTTATGTTAGCCCCGCCCGCTCTACGAACCTATGACGTCATATTTTTATGAATGTACGTTTATAGCCACTAATATAACTCGATGCTAGTTATAACAGAAACAGAGTGAAAAAATACCGTTTTGTACCTATGTGAACATGATGTAAACAATCTACGTTGCTATGGATACATTCATTTTTTACTTAAAATTGACGTCACACGTTCTCACACGGTGTTTGAAGTCACGTGACACAGATTAAAAATCACGATTTTATTTATTTATTTAAATATATTTACGAAACTTAATTAATAAAAATAAAAATTCTAATAACTATTTTAGAGCATAAACTTTCATTATAACAAAGTTTTATATTGTATTTTGATCGGCAAATACCCTATTTATGGTTAATAATGTATCATTTTTTGTCTGGCTGACAATATTTGTTAATTAATTATCTGACAGACCTTTTGTTATAACTGATTTTTTTCATGAAAGAGTACACTTCATAACACCTCCTTGGTTTTTGTTTTAAAATAAAGTTTGAGATTTCTCCTATCTATTAAAACATGTCTGACTGGAAATATTTGTTAATTACCTTGTCAGACTTAATTATGAAAGCGCAACTACATGCATGAGATTTCCATTATAAAAAACATTTTTTCGATGAAAAACCTATTTTAATATATAAAAGGGATCAAAGACTTTAAATTAGAATTAGAAAAAAAAACACTTTTTTAGTTGGCAACGGTAATACCATACTCTTTAACTAAATCAAAAAAAATAATTTAAAAAATCAAAAAACCCGACTGCGTAACTGAAAAGAAAAAAACAAGCACTTAGATGTCCGGTGGTCTAGAATTCTTTAATATATTATTGAATGAATACTATTGAAGAAAATAAAATATATTCTAATAGTGGAACATAACAACTGAACAGTCGGGATCCATTATTCGACAGCCAATCAAATTTTTCAATGGATCCGAATGTTCAGTTGTTATGTTCCACTATTAGAATATATTTTATTTTCTTCAATAGTATTCATTCAATAATATATTATAGAATTCTAGACCACCGGACATCTAAGTGCTTGTTTTTTTCTTTTCAGTTACGCAGTCGGGTTTTTTGATTTTTTAAATTATTTTTTTTTATTTTATACTTTTTAGTTATGAGTACCTAGCTAGCTATTTATTACCAGACTGGATTTCCTAGCAGCATCAGTGCTACATCACAATTGCACTGGAATTTAAGTTTAAATTGTGAGATTTTTTCAAATGTTTTTAATTAAAAATTAAAAATAAATCGATATAGATCCTAAACGGTCAGTCGAATCGAAAAATGTTGAGGGAAAACTAAAAATGATTTTTAAATACCTATTCAACGATACCCCACTTGACATAGTTTGTTGACTTTCATTTTTTTCATTTTCACAATATGGCGTCCTGTAGTCGCCATATTGAATTTTCTCTAACGTCATGTCTTTAGTGACACTCGCCGGACTAAGGGGAGTCGATTGACGTGTGAATCATAAAATCGGACCAGGCGTTTGGTCTGTATAGTGCTTCAAAGGAACATACAAACATACATACATAGGCTGATAAACACATTACCACTCTTTCGCGTCGCGCAGTCGGGTAAAAAGGTGGTCTCGGCGCATAAAAAATTAAGTCTGATATAGTAAAAAACATTTTTTCGCTGACAGACCAATTTTTATGCATAAAAGAGATCTCAAACTTCATATAAAAAAAAATTAAGATGATGTCTTGATACGGCCTCCATAGAATGCTTCTTTTAGCAACATGCCAACGTTTTTTTTTCTTTTTAATAAGTTTTTACGGCGCCCGCGGCAAAACACCATCTTAATTTGCTGTGTTCTGTGGGTACCTTTTTATACGATGGGAGCTTGGACTATAACGATCAATAACAATTTTATAGAAATTGATGCTGTAATTCCCGAGTTATAAGCAAACAAACATACAGCAGATAGACAGACAATTTTTTTTTAAAATGCGATATTTATAAAATTCTACTTGACATCAATTATAAAGACTATCCATAAAGGAATTTTGCGAAAATTCGAAAATTGCGGTCAATTTTTCCTTATTCCTACATAAATTAATTATTTTCTACACCTAATTTCAGCTAATTCAAAATATAACAGTGCCTACATCTCAGGGGCATACCATGTTTAAATAGAAACTTAGAACAAAATTATGTATTAACTTACAATTTGAATTGCAACACGAAATACTGTATGTGAACGAAATGCTCTATTGTTTTCTAAAAATAGGTTCCAAATATCGCGTCCAAAACGTTCCATTACAACAAATCTATATTTCTGTCCTTTACATTCATGCGATCCAGAACCTATGTATTTAGGCATCCCCAAAGAGGTTAGCTTGTTTTGTCGGACCCAGGCATCAACTACAAAAAATATATGTGTGTGTGAAACAAAAAGTAACCAAATATCGAGACGAAACAAAAAACCAACAGTACAAAACTATAAGAATTGAATAACAGGATATTGATAATAGAACTTTAGAATATTTATGTCCATCATACAAAAATATCGCATTGCTCGGATAACTTCATGCTCTTACGCGCGAAGGCTTGGTTATTACGGGGTGAAAAGATTACATGTAACTTCGTTAAATTGCGAATTTGAATAAAACGGGCTCGGTTAATTATGGTTCTACTGTATTAGGTACCTTAAATGTTTAAAGTGTCCTCCCGGAAAATCTGGAAGATTTAAAATCTAGAATTCAAGCTGCAATAGAGATCCAAACTTGACCGCTAGGGTCGCTAGCTATATAACCACCTCAGTCAGTGGGCAGTTCATAGTAGTGTGTACAGAATAAGCTTATTTAAAATACTAAATAATTGACAACCATTCATACAAATGGGATTATTTGGAAAAGTATGTTAGAAATAAAAGGAATAATTATTTGTAATTAAACAATTCTGAATGTCGCTTTTTAACGTGCTTAACAGCATTTTCTCGTTCAAACGTTTTTAAGAGATACAATTTTTTATCTATTGTGCGCAGCGTACGCAATTAAAATTACTTTTGATCAATAAGTAGTGTCTCGATTGAACGACTATCTTATAATGAAATTTGAACTTACTATCTTCAGATTTCGCATTTCTCATATAGAAATGCATTTCCACAAATAAAGGTCCATTGCCATGAGGTTCCTGTAACATATTATATCGCAATTACAATTTAAATCATGTTTACAAATAAGAAAATACTTGACAGGTGCATAAGCCGCCAATCCCCTTTATAGGTACATCTTATGAAAACATTAACGATTTTTTTTGAAGACGTCTAATAAAATGATAGATGTATCAACAGTATCATTTTGAAAATGATGCTCGAAGTGTTAGTCTAGAACTCGTTTATTTATAGAGCTGTTTATTATAAAGTTGGTTGCTTTTAATTTAAAATATACGTACTATTTTAATAACAAAATTGTAATTTTTTGACTCTGTCTTGTCCGTAAGACAAACAGCCGAGTATATTTCACCAAATCCTCCAGTTCCAATAGAAGGGCCAATTTTCCATTTCTTTTTTCCAATATCTGTCAAAACTTCTCCTTCAGGAATTGGATCTGGTAATTTGTATCCATTTGCAGCTTTCTTTCTTGGCGCTTTTTTATTAACAGATTGTTTTGACATGTTTACACAAGTCTAAAATATTTCTCCTTTTTATGATTGTTTTATACAAACAAAAAAAAATGTATATTTTCACACTTCAAATTACTAAAAAATACTTGAAACTTTTCAAAACTAATTTTAAAAAATATCTTGATAGGTAAACCAAGTTTTTATTAAACTCAACCAACTTTAACCTGTTACCATACCACCCTTGAACGACGAAACTCGAAACATAAAAAAGTAACTCAAATAACAAATTTATGACATACCATTGATATAATAACGCGTTAACTCCATAGACTTATAGCGTTTTTCAATAGAGTAACCCATAGACTTATACTAAAAACGAAATCTATCTGAAATTCTGGTTATATAATAATATTTAACTGATTTATGTTGGAAGCACTAAATATTTTTAAGTTATTTTTAGTTTGTATGTGTGGTAATTAATTGCACAGATATCTGGATAAAACTGGGTGTAATCGAATTGTTCATGGAATTATTCCTGGAGCTATACCATGTACATAAGAAATCTGTACTGCTGATACATAGAGATACCTCTATGTGCTGATAGATCAAAAATCGTGAAGCCAACATACGTGCGGGTATATATTTCTGTCTTTTTTTATGGGAACCCAGCTGGCAGGTTCCTGATTGGCTACTTCCATAAACAAAGACAGAATTTTTAAAAGAGAGCAGGTATACTATTGACCACTGGGGCACTGAGGTTTTACGTCAAAGGCATCCGTGACATATTTCTTTGTCTTTATATTTTTAATATTATTATGCCCAAAAAGATCCGAAACCTGTGTTTACTTCTTATATCACTATGAATTTCAAGGAATATGAGTAAAAAAACTGTTTTTAACAAAATTAAACTAGGTTACGTTACAATGACAACAGCTGTCAAGCGTTTTGTTTACATTTTGTTCGAAATGAAAGATATCTTTATTTCAACATTTTGTTCAGATGGAACGTTCGTACATCGACCAATGACATCATCGGAATAAATGCGGAATAACTTCGTCAAAAGAGACACAGATATATTTTTGCTCTCTTTGTGGACTTCACACACCGCACATTGAGTAAATGGACAATCCGCGGTATATTATTAAAGTATATGAGCTATACAGAGTGATTCATAATATGTGCGCAGGACTAGGATGTAATAGCTCGTTCAAAAATATGAAAAAAAGTTCCTATTAACATGGGTCCGCAAAAGCACCGTTTTCGAGATACAGGGTGTTAAAGTTGAAGAAAAAAATTTCGTTTTTTGCTTATATCTGAAGAACGGTTTGAGGTACAAAGTTAAACTGCACACATTTTCTACCTTAAAATAAATTGCTTTGTTTTTTTTTTACGAAAATTTTTTTTGTTACCAGTGGTGGAGATTTTGAAGGTGGTCTGTTTTGTTTGTGTAATTTTTTATTGACATTTTGTCAACTTATAAAATCAAGTACGTAGGTGCTTAAAAAAAATCATGTTTTTAATCCTAAAATGCTCTTTTTCTCGGAAACGATTGACTGTAGCGCTTTAAGACAAGAGTACCTTTTTTGTGTAGAATATCCCGGCGGTTCCAAAATTAATTTTTTTCCAGTGGCGTAGAAGTTAGGGGGAAAAATACCCTTCAATCCTTCAAAATCTCCACCACTGGTAACAAAAAAAATTTTTCGTAAAAAAACAAAGCAATTTTAAGGTAGAAAATGTGTGCGGCAGCTTAACTTTGTACCTCAAACCGTTCTTCAGATATAAGCAAAAAACGAAATTTTTTTCTTCAACTTTAACACCCTGTATCTCGAAAACGGTGCTTTTGCGGACCCATGTTAATAGGAACTTTTTTTCATATTTTTGAACGAGCTATCACATCCTGAAGTCCTGCGCACATATTATGAATCATCCTGTATACATAATGCCGGGTTTCCAGTTTACACGCTGGCCAAGCCTTGCGATTAGGGTTACCAGATGGCCGGGATTTCCGGGAATGTCCCGAAATTTCTTGGTGTGTCCCGTAATTTAAGTCTTCTATCCCGGAAATACATAAGTTCAACGAATTCGTGCTCGCGATCGCAAGAAACGACACTAAGTTACATGCTAAGTAGCCTACTTATTTATTTAGCACTATCTGCAATTTCTGTACGTATTATACACGGTGTCCCAACGAAAACTTGTACCCCCGTAAAACTTGGCAAAATGAACGTTTTGACAAAAATCCAAAAACACGTCGATTTGTATATCAAAGGGGACCAATTTTTATCCAAAAATCATTCTTGCAACTCAAGCCCTATGTGGGGGATAGCGACTCCCCCCAATTTTTTAAATGGAATGGGGGGTCAAATGATCCCTAATTTAGAAGAGTTTTTCATTACTTACACAACTGTATTTGTTTTTTTCAATTCGTGCATGTGTTGAATAGTTCTTTTCCTTATAAATTATAAAAGAATATTTTTTAATCCTTGTACAGTATGACATATGTGCGCATTATTATATTTGTGTGTCTGTATTTTTACTTGTATATTTAGTTAGTGGGCCTCAAAGTTTTTTTTACAAAATTGGTGGTCCGCACAACTAAAAAGGCTGGGAGCCGCTGGTGCCGCCGCCGACTCATTACATTCCCGCCTTCCTTGGAACTGTCACAAGAGATGTGTAGGGTTTTTAAATTTTTACTAACAAAAAATGTCACTAACGTCTAACACTAACAGCAATGAGAGCGGTAAACACTACACTCTACAGACTACAGTAACAAAATGGCTGTATCTTTTGATAGCGTTGACTTAGAAGCTTGAATTTTTTACACCTCCAAGGTACCGCAGACCTTAGTACTTCATATTAATTTCAACTTGATATCTCTATCCGTTCCTGAGAAAATGGGTCCTGACACACGGACAAACGAGTAATCCTATAAGGGTTCCATTTTTTTCGTGAGGCACAGAACCCTAAAAACAAAGCATACATTGGATCTTATGGTCCATAGCCAAAGTTGTAAATGTTCAGGTCTACCGTTACTTGGGGGCTGGTTCCACCATATAAGGTATCTGGCCAGTCTCATCAAATATCAAAGTTGTTAGTTGGATCTAAACGACATGACAGCATATCCATGAGCAGAGGTGGAATTTGAACCCACAACAGTCTGATCCAAAAACCAGCACGCTAACCATTATATCACACTGTCCTGAAGTAATAAGTTTAATTTCGTCATTACCCAACATCAAATTGTATATTACGTAAACGCGCATTGTAATTCTAAACTTACTTGCAGACTCCAAAAATTTTAAAAGATAAATTTGCCAGTTATTCAATTTTATTATAGCTTTTTTGTGTACACGTTGCAAAGTTCACATGCTTATCTCGAAAATGAATTAATGAGCTACAAGAAATTTGGTGCAACTGGCAAATTTATCTTACAACTGTTGTTATGAAATTGTAAATAAAAAAAAACCTCAATGTATATTATAGTAAACTATTAAACTATATTTTATCTCTATGAAAAAAAAAATAAAAACAGGTCTTTCAAGCTGTTCGTAACATTTTTGCTTCTTTTTTCTCATCTAATTCGGCACGCTGTTGTGCGACAATTTCTCTTCTTTCTTCCAAAAACTTTGCATATTCATTAGCGTCTAAATGGCGCACAATTTCAATACCACAAGTGCGAGCGGTACCAACCATCATTCTACAGATCTCTTCTAACGTCATAGTTTCAAGTGACGGATCTTCACTTTTTATTTTTGCTATTTCATAAAGATGCTTAAAAGTTATTTTTCCTGCAATCTCTCGACCTGGACTCATTGTTCCTTTCTGTATGCCTGCAGCTTGTTTTAAAAAATACGATGTTGGGGGTTTGCTTATTATCAATTCAAAACTTCGATCTGACTTAACATAAGCTTTGGTAGGCAATGGTATTCCTTCTTTTATATCTTTGGTTTTTTCATTAAACTCTTTGCAAAAGGTCGTAATATTTATACCCCGCTAAGGTAAGAATGAAAGTAAGTATTGGTAAAAACTTGTTTTAAAATTATTTTGTGAAAATAGGTATGCATAATATTAATAAAATAACATTCCTACCTGTCCCAACATTGGGCCTAGCGGAGGTCCTGCAGAAGCCATTCCTGCCGGGATATTCGTTCGTAAATGACCATGCTGAATCTTTTCTGTTATTTTCTTAGCTGATTTTAATCGACTTACGGTTTTAGACATAATATTTTTTTGACGCTTTTAATTATTATATGAGGTTATAAGTTATAACCCATAAACCCAAATGGCAATGAATAAGGTATATTTTAAAACAGTCAGGGACTCGCTTTGGAATAAACTCGAAGAGGTATCTATTAAATACATAGAGTTATTATATATTATGGTAATGCATATGGAGTGCGTCTACTACCACTGAGGTAAAATCTATAGAGGACGCATACACTTTGTAAGGCCTAATGAGCGTGACGAAGAAAGAACAATATTTCCTCGGATTTTTGACAGGGAACCTGTCTTGCTTCCTACACGAGCGGTACTGTGTGACGGCGAGCGACGTAAAATGGAAATACCACGTACGTTCTTCTTATTCAGTCGTCATTTGGCCCAGCGTGGTGCCACATGTGTGTATCGCGAGAGGAAACTTACGCAATCACGATAGCAATAAAAAAAATCCATATCGTGCAATCACGTCATCAGTGGTGACTCATCGAAAATGTTACTTTTTCTTTGCAAATTGTGTGACTGTGAACAAGTGAACATAAATTCGTTAATAACTTTGTGACTACGTAGTTTCTCACTAGACATAATACAAAATATTAGGAACAGTTATTTTGGAACAGTTTCGAACGAGGAACAGATTGGAACAGTTGTCAGTTTAATAAAATACCTGTTCCGGGCTGTTCCAATGCTTCAACTGTTCCGAGTAACAAAACGGGCGTTCTTCTGCATAAAAGAAACATTCTCCGTTCCCGTTGTTAATTGTACATTTGTACCTACGTTGCAAACTGCAACAGTTTTGCTTGTCACCTACGGCTAGCGTACATTGTAAAGTCGATTTTATCACATCATCACATTAACATGCGTCGCACACGACATCGCGCCTTATTAAATAACGCTTTTTATTTAATGGTAAAATCCATTTTTCACTACTGCTTTTCTGTAAAAGTATATTTTTAATATATTGTCGACAAATTTATTTTGTTTTTTTTAATTAGGTACCTTAATTTATTAAACTTGAATAATAGAATTAATTCACGAAAAAATACAAATAATATACACTTCATAATTTCCAATTTTTATACGTTGCATGTTACAAGCTATTTCGAGAATGTCAAGGTTCCATGTACATATATGCAAGGTTCCAACCTTGGAACTGTTAAAAAGTAACAGGTTTTTGGAACTGTTCCGTAAGCGGAACAGGAACGGAACTGTTATTAAATAATAACAGTGTGTACCACCTCTATTTCTCACGCGCGGGGGCGTATACTAATACACTCGCTATGTTAAGTCTGTGTGAATATGTGTATTTACTGTTTCAATACGGAGAGTTTCTAGCGGTAGAGGGGAGGGGGAATAAATCATAGATTCTTAACTCAGGAACTGCTGAACCGATTCTAAAAATTCTTTCACTAATTATCTTGGCAGGGTGAGAATTTCTCGCGGGGGGGGGGGTTATAAATCATAAATTCTTATCTCTGGAAGTGATATAGGCTAGGTATATTTTATTTTGATAAATTTGTCGCGGGGGGTTCAAGCTATGAAAATGTTTCACATCTGCCAGGCGTCCTACGACGGCTCACATTTTTTTCCTAAAATTTAGGTTTCTTTTTAGGTCCATGTATACCAATAAAACTCCCCCTGATGTAAAAAACTCTGCCCCCCGCAAGGATTCGTCTAAAAAATCACCAAAAACTGTATGCACATTTGATATAAAAAATATTAAAAACAAAAAATAAATAGTGAAAATAGAAAAAAATAGTTGGCAAAAAGAAAAGTGCACGTCCCGCGAAGTTATTCACTGTATGATAAAGATAATAAAAAAAATATTAGGTAAATAAAGCATTAATATATTTAAAAATTCTACTGATGACAAGTCCTATACTTCCCACCTAGTAAACATTTGCAAAAAATAAACACTCTTTTTTTATTCTTTGAAGAAAAGCATGGCCCTCTTTTTTGTTTGGTGATCTACTGATGGCTAGTAATATAGCAAAAATCATGGTTACCTTGATTTACATACAATTTTCTTTTTTTAGTAAAATATTTTTTTTCTCGAAAACTATACATTTTAGAGAAAAAAATATTTACATTTTTTTCATATTATAACATCTAGAATTCATTTATATTTTTTTTATCTATGTTAATACGTGACATTGAGAACGTTTTTTTTAATATCTCAGGATCCACTGAACCGATTTGACACAAAATCTAATCAGATCTAAGTTAAAGGCTGATAAACACAATAGAACAATCGGCATGGCCTATGTTGTTCCGTTTTAACGATATCGAAGGCGAAAAATTGACCACATATACACATAATATATACACATTACACACACACACACACATCAGTCAAAAAATGATCTTAAACGATTGCTAGGGTCTCAAAACGTGAAGATCTGTTAAAATCTCGAAATATTTTTTTCGGACTAAATCCATTACTTTCCTACCATAGTAGAGGTGGGAAGTAAAAAAAATATAAATAAATAAATATCAATTGAAATAATAATATGGAATAGATGTAAAAGAAAAAAAAATTATGATGTCGGTCAGAATCGAACTGGCGAACTTGTCCGCACGATGCAAGAGCTCTGACCACTAGTCCACGATCACTATGGATGAATAGCAGTGGCGGCTCGTGGATTTTTCATTTAAGGAGGCTAACCATATAGTGTACAGAGGCCCAGTGGTAGTATAGTATTGGGGGGGGGGGGGTGTTCGTCAGACAAAATCTTTGAATTTTTTCCCCGTTTACGACCAAACCGTATATTCTGTTGTTGTTGAAAATAGTAAACACGGCCAACAAAATAATTTTTCCCTTTTATGAGAGCCGGTTAACCATTCGCATTTATCATACCACGCATTATTAAACCCACGAGACTGCCTATTTTCACAAAATTTTAATGTAATCAAACGTGGTCTAGGTTTTGGCATTGATTTGGCGAGGTAAAATTTACAGCTATGATTCAATAAATTAAAAGAATTACTTAACAGCCAGTCCACAATATCATAACATTGCTTAATTTCTTCTAATTTATCCATAGTTAGTTATTTTTAAAAGTGCACTCGAGAATCAAAAGTTAACAATAAATTTTGACACTGACAATTGACGAAAAGGTGAAACATTACAGAAGTCAGAAATAGAATGTAGAGTGGGAGAACAATTATTTATTGTATAGTGACAAAGATAGAGCGTTACAGAGTTTTCGTGTGTAACAGAAACAAGCATGTTGAGGCTAGCCTCAGAGGAACGTTAGTCGGGTGCATTATCACAGCAAGGCATTGCTATCTGCCCTATGACCTACAGTTAAAATCGCAATATCAGCCTAAAATCCGCACAGTATAATGACTGGTCCAGTGATATGATCATAATATGACTAGTAGAGGCTATAAGAGCGTAGCCTCTGCGAGTCTGCAACGACTGCAACAAGACGTCGACGTGTGGCTGGAACACTCGGATTGTGATAGCTGATAGAATTCGTATGTACTGTATAATAAATAAATTATGCAAATGCCCTTTATATATTTTGACAGGAAACGCATAAAATATCAAGTTCTTTCGCAAAATAATAAAAGAAAAATGTTGACAGGCAAATAATGAAAAAAATTTAAAATAAAATTAAAACAAAATATTTTTTCACAACATGGTTACAACAAGGGGAGGCTAAGCCTCCCTTGCCTCCTCTGACGAGCCGCCACTGAATTGAATAGCTACTTGTATGGTATAGCAGTGTAGTAGCACTTAGTTTTTCTACGATAATTATTTATACTGTACAATATTATATTATTATAAGCTGTCAAAAATAATAAAATAAAATTGTTTATAAAAATTAAACTAGTGAACGCATTTCAGTAAATTTAATTAATTAATTTTAAATAGGGTTCTAGTCTGATAGTAAACAAAGCGAATAAAATATAAACCAAAGCGATTCGTCAAGAATTGCGATCTGTAGAGCTTGGACGGACGAACGTACGTACGTACATACAGACAGACCAACCGACAACTGCTGTTATCGAACATAGGGAAAATAACACTGAGAAGATTTATAATTTTGTAGTAGGCTATGAGCCATAAGACCAAATATAAATATTGGATTTCATAGAAAAAATAGTACAGTGAATTTTTTCAACAATTTTCCATAGCAACGGTTGACTATTAAGCGTAACTCGGAACTAGCTAAATAAAAACAGTCATGATGTGTCATAAGACACCCGAAAGAAGCTATGCTTCTTACGCATTGTATATAAAACCGAATTTATCAAAGATATAAATAATACCATTAAAAAGTTATTATTTGATCGCCATTTTGAAATCTGACGCCAATTTATTTTTTTGTGTCTTGTTAAATTCTCAAATATTAATTCTCAAAAGGATCGGATAATTTTTACAAAGAAGTGTATACCTATGACCGCCATTTTGAAATATGACGTCATTTTATTTTTTTGTGTCCTATAAAACTCTCAAATATCGATTTTCAAAAAGATCGGATCATTTTTGCAAAAAAGTACATATAGCCGCCATTTTGAAATCTGACGTCATTTTATTTTTTTGTGTTCTATGGAACTCTCAAATATCAATTTTCAAAAGGATCGGATAATTTTTACCAAAAAGTACATACGGCCGCCATTATGAACTCTGACATCATTTTATTTTTTTTGTGTCCTATGAAACTTTCAAATACCGATTTTCAAAAGGATTGGATAATTTTTACAAAAAAGTACATATGGCCGCCATTTTGAAATCTGACGTCATTTTATTTTTTTGTGTTCTATGAAACTCTCAAATATCAATTTTCAAAAAGATCGGATCATTTTTACAAAAAAGTACATACGGCCGCCATTTTGAAATCTGACATCATTTTATTTTTTTGTGTCCTATGAAACTTTCAAATACCGATTTTCAGAAGGATCGGATAATTTTTACAAAAAAGTACATATGGCCGCCATTTTGAAATCTGACGTCATTTTATTTTTTTGTGACCTATGAAACTCTTAAATATCAATTTTCAAAAGCATCGGATAATTTTTACAAAAATGTACATAATTTGGCCGCCATTTTGAAATCTGACGCCATTTTATTTTTTTGTGTCCTATAAAACTCTCAAATATTAATTTTCAAAAGGATCGGATAATTTTTACAAAAGGACGTTACACTTTTAACGGACAGTGGTTCTCGAGTTATAAACTTTCAAACGGACATACAGACAGAGAAAGCCAAATTGTTCAGGAAGATATGAAACATCGAGAAATTTTGGTCCGATCCCTAGATCCCGCCATCCGACCGACGTCAATAATTAGTTACAGGTCATTTTAACTCAGTAGGTCATGGTTTTTAAACACATTCGCATTTATATAGTTGAAATTAGCAATTAAATGTGTATAAAAAAACTGTTTTCACGCAATATTATACATAAAATCTATCTAAAATTTTCTCCTCTTTCGTTTAAGACAGGTTTTGAATCGATCTGACTTGAATTGAGCGAACTATAAGCAAAAATCACCGTTTTTTCTAATTTGCTCCCCTCTGGGGCCAAAATTCAAAAATCGGGCGACATTAGGATCGAATAGACCCCGAGAGGAATCGAACAAAAAAAAGTTTTTTAAAATCGGTTAACCCATTTGGGCTGTACGACTGATACAAAAAATCCGTCACAGATTAACAGACAAAGCGAGTGTATATAGGCGCTTCTAGCTTCGCTTTAGATCGCGCCTAAAAAAAACTAAAATTAATGACGCTGCACGGAGATACGAACCCGCGAAGTATTGTGTATGAAGCAGTCGTTCTAACCATTACACCACGCAATCGTTAGAGTTAACCGCTATATTTTTACACTATACCACCGTTAGACGCTTCGGAATAAAAATATCCGGCTGTCTCCAATGGCTTGTGGTCAACTGTTGCTGCAATGCCGCTACCGCGCTACCGACAACACAGACCGGCAACGAAGTGAGTAGCTGGTAACTCCGCCAATGAATTTCTAACCAATAATGAACAACTACCGGCGACAGACATAGTCACCGTACTGGCTACGTAACCACTGCCTTACTGTTACTATTCACGGCCTACTATAGAGTGAAGTCGGCGACACAAAATGAACTGTCAAAATGTTTTGAAAATACTGAAAATGATGTGAAAAGTAGTTATTTTATAGTGGGTATTGCAAAAAATGCCATATATATCTCGTGCATAATGATATTATGACTCGTGTGACTATTAAGACTCGCTAAATCGCTCGTTTTAAGATACTGTCACTACTCGTCAGTAGTATACCTCATTATTCATCTAGATATATAATCTACTATTACATGATATTTGCATAAAGAAATACAAAAAAGTATGTACTATAATCTTTAATAAAAAATCATTTAAAATTTTTAAAGGGTCTTCATAAAGTAATAAAAATTTGAATTCGTAAAAATTGTTACGAATGGAAACATAAGTAGTTTAAATAAAACTTAGAAACAATAACGAAAGTAGTAACTAAAAAAATATAAGAATGTTCTAAAAGTGTAGTGCCATCTGTTGGGTTGATTGAGAGACTGAAATTGATAATTTTTTTAAAAGTATTTCAAAAGGAATTCGAATCTAAGTACAACTCTTGAAAAGTGAAAAATGAAAAAAAAAAACTTGTTTCTGAAATAACTTATGAACAATAATAATACTGGTTTAAATTTAAGGTCGAAGTTTAACATTTTGCCATGGTACATGGTTAGGTTATTTTCGAGCGCATTTCTCGAATTACTTTAACCATTTTGTTTTCATAGGGGGTAGAGCAAAAAACATTTTTTTAACAGAATCAAAATGTCGGTTAAGCAATAATCTACATTTTGATTCTGTTGAAAAAAAATTACATTGGTAAATAGAAAAATGTATTTTTCAAAGGAATCCAGTGTGTCTTTTTGTTGAAAAATAAGTTTTTCTATTTATCAATGTAATATATTTTTCATTCCAGCACAACATAAATTTGGTTATTTATTTTTGTAATACGTGTAGGGTTGCCACCTCTGGAGAGACTTTGACCTGGAGATTTTTACTGACAGGGGGGGGGGTGGCTTCAGAAGAGAGAAACTTTGGCGCGGTGTACAAATGTTTACAAAGGGTAAGTTCGGTTTTACGCTCGATTGATCGAGCCGAGCGAACAGATTTTTGGTCACGTGACAAGCGAGCAAATCAAGCCATCTAAACAATTCCGAACGTAATCTAGCAGATTTTTCCAAACGTCAGAATAAAATGGCCCCAGCAAGTTAAATTCTTATTACTAAAGCCGAAATACATTCTTTATTGCTCCTCATTTTAATTTATTTCAACATTGTTATAATAATAAATCATGATTCACAATTTTTTTCGTTTTTATTCCTTTATTTTAAAATTAATAGTACTACCAGTTGTTGATTTTTTCGACCCATAGATATAATAAATATTTCATTTAATCATTCTGTGCGATATAGACTTATTGGTTATTACTATTCTTTGAATAAATATTATTGGTGTATTTTTACCTATTGAAAAATTACCTCATATAAATAAACTTCGAAATTTATCCATTCTCACAACAAGGGTTTCCGCTCATTTTTAAAATGAATGCTCTGAAGTTGGTTAAATCTGCTTGCTCGCTCGCTTTCCTCGGAGCAAATCGAGCGCGCTCGATCTGCTCCAGATCTTAAAACCGAACGCAGGATAGAGATCTTTCAGAGCATATAAATGTTAAATTCGAACGTATTAGAGCACTCCGATCAATCTGAGCGTAAAACCGAACTTACCCAAAGATTTCGAGGCTAGGGATATTTTGAGTGAAAGAGAAGGGATATGTCACTGATCGTTCTGAAACCTCACTCAGATTCGGTAGGATTGTTATCCTTTTCTAACATATATAGCTATTTTAAGCAATTGAAAGACAGAGCATTCTAGACCACTTTTATCTCTTTCTTCCTGATAAGTTAAAAAAAGACAAGTGTGCTCTCTTCATATTATGTATAATGAAAAAGTAAGAATTCTCCGCCGGCTCAACTAACCCGGAGAAATTGACGTAAAACACGGAGACCCGGAGATCGTCCCCGAAAACCGGAGTCTCCGGGTCAAACCCGGAGAGGTGGCAACCCTAAATACGTGCATTGAAAGTGCATCATTACATACTTTTTTTCAGGTTCCAAAGTTGGATTTTTCATGCCAATGACGTAAAATAAAAGTTGCGGGTGTGCAGATCAAAAGTAAAGTGTTTTCGTCCCTTGGGAAATTCTTTTCAGGTCGAAAGTAACCGAAGTGGCGCCATCCTACGCGATGAATGTAATACTATATCTGACAGTTCGCCTAACCTACAACATCCATTTACGGTGTTTTTGTAAGTATTTAACGTTGTTCTTTCAATGTACTTATTACAAAAAGTACTGTTACTCGGGCGAAGTTGCCAATTGCAATTCGAGTAATTGCAGCCTTCGCTGCGCTTTGGAGCAAACGCCACCCTCGTTTGCAATCACCATCTTTCTGTCCTTGTAACACAATGTACTATTAAATTGAAACAAATATAACACTTAAAGACAAAAAAATCTTTGAATATCTATTTTATTTCATATTCCTGGCTAGATTCTACAGTCTACAGTTCAAGATAGAGTGACAGATGTGCATGATCAGCACGTGTCCCTTTGTTTCTTGAGTTGTGATTGGTCGTTTGGGAGAATTTCAAATTTTGCAAATGCACTGGACCGTATTTATTTATTGTGTGACTGTTTGAAAAATAGCAGTTTATGAGTTCTACGTTTTCATAGCAACAGTGTGAAAAAAATAACATCTCTAACAAATGCCAAATTTGTTTATAGTAATTTAATGGAATATTATTAATAAATTTTAAAGAAAACTCAACATCTGTGATATACGTGTAGAATAATTATTTTGGTTACACCAGTATGTTCCAAACAGAAACACGAATGAATCATTCATCTATAAAAATGTCGTCGACAGATTCAACTACTGGGGTTAAAATGATTATTTGTAGTCCCCCCAAAAAAGAGAAAAAAGAAGTCATTTAAAGGTTTGTGAGAAAAATATGATTTTTTAAGTTTATAAAAGTTAATAATTAGCGAAGTCTTAAATACTTCTGCTGATCAACTGTATTTCATTACCTTATGCAATGCCAATCCTGTAGAGAGATCACGCGTGATCACTCTATCTTGGAAATGAATAGACTATAGTGTTAAGTTTTTACGTTCGATCTCAGACCTAAAATTTTAATCTATTGCGGTATATGGTCCGCGAGTTAACTATAGGTTGTATGCACGAAACCTACTAGCGCCGCTAGCAGGCAATAGTGCACGATGGAACTCATTTTTATTGTTGTCCATACCGGGAAATTTTTTAATAAACGAATATCATTTTATCTAGCTGTGTGCAAATAGTATAAATAGCATAGTATAAAAGGTACGCGAAAATTATTTATTGTAAGTTTTTTTCTTCTTCAATTTTGACGTAAAATAAAAAATAACTAATTAATTTATATCAGACATAGAGGTGTACCTACATCTATGTCTATGGTTTATATTGACAGGCGACTGTATAACCTCAAACCACGGTGCCGGTAATCTTGCGGACCGAGTTTAAAAGTGTCAAATTTATCAGATTTATATAATAATTTCCAAATAAGTTAGAAGTAAAATCATCGTTTTACTTACTTGACTTTTTAAACAACAATGCTCACTGACAATTACGGAAAATTAGAGTCCCGAGTTTACAATGGAACTCACAACGAGCGCTCGCATCAATATTATTATAACTCTGCCCCCTTGCACACAGCCTATACCTAGGAAAAGAACAGTTTTTTATGTGTAAATGAATTATACCATCTTTACTGCCCCCCCCCCCAAATTTCCGCTATGTTGATTAGGTAAAATGTCACGGAATTGACGTTTGCGGCGGGCTGTTCAAATAGTTCTACAGGTCCTATCGGATCAGCCGTCAATTTTGTCTAGGTTATGTATAGCTGCCATCGTATTTGAATCTGAATGCTTACACATCTAAAAGTACTAGTGATTCATTTTTTCTTTTTAAGAACTGTGCGCCCTTATTGAACGTTTTATTCTATAGAAACTTATCATATTATTTCGATCTCTCAATTATAAGTTTGGCAACACACTTTTGGAATACCTGTATGTGTGTATATCCATAGACCTATTATATACAACTGAGCAATCCGTATCTTCACACGTGTATTGAATGAGTGAGATGGAACGTGCGTATTGTATAGTGAGTCTCACGGCGAGGTCTACATCAATTTTTAGCATTGAGAAAAAAAAAATGAATCAGAGTGACCCATGACTGATAATGTACGTATTTATATAGAGTTGCTATGGTTATTTTAGTGTTTTTATTTTAGTTTCAATTATTTTTATTTTATTTGACATAAAACCAGAGATATACCATTACTAGAGTAGGGAAGCCACCCAAAAAAGTGTGGATGCAAAAGATAGAGACAGAGAGAATATAGATGTTGTTTTATCTCTTTTTATCACGCTTTGGTGGTACCTATAGTAACAAGGTGCATAAAACGGCAAGTAAAATAAAAATAATTGAATCTAAAATAAAAACACTAAATCAGTCGATCAATTCATTTTTTCCCAATGCTAAAAACCTGTGTATACCTCGCCGTGAGACACACTGTATAATTCGAACAACAGTACTGTGTCAATAGACGGATATTAGCCATACGTTCGTGTTGTCCTTTTCTTCCAAGTGTACACATTTTCCGGCTGATTGCTTAATTCAGTTGTATAGCTCTATTCATATACCTATATCCACGGAACAATAAAATTTAAATTAAATTTAATAGTTCCATGCCTATATCTATCCAAATTCATTGTTATATTAAATAAATATCAGTAATAATACTTCATACAAGTTGCCACTGTGTAAAATCACATACATTTTTGTCATTTCTATCAATAGAAACAAAACAAATTAAAATATAACAAAATTAATTCAATAATAATAACAGTGGTCAGTGATAACAAGTTCTGTATTACAGTAGTAGAGCTTATTAAAACTATTCATTCAAGTTTTTATACATAGGTAATCGTTTTGGTCAACGTACTGAGTTGATATTTGCAATATTCAAATATGTTGGACTGATAACTAGCATAATTTTGTTTATAGCTTGACTTCATGGATTTAATTCTATAAATTTTGTCAAGAGTACGTTTTTTTAAATATAAATCTGACTTGACTCGATACTGGCTTTGGTAAAGAATGTTTTTCTATATGCTCAACACATACATATTTTCAAAATTAGTTGTGTATTTTCTGAGAAATCTATAGTTATGTCTGTACAGATATTAAAAATGAAAAACCAATTTTGAAAACATTTATGTGTTGGCCTATAGAAGAACACTAGTACCAAATCATATGAACTGTAGTACCATTTAATAAGCCAGTGTAAAAACGTCAGAATATACAAAAAAAAAAATGAGAAAACTGAACTGTGACCCTTAAAGTGTCAATAATGTTGAAAGCACCTAAAAATGAGACAGTAAGCAAAAATTACCAAACGGCCTTATGCTAACTCGAATAGCAAATTATATGTAATTATTAATTTATTAAAGAAGTAAATTAATAAACTCCCTCGTTTTAAAATTATTTCTCCTCGCACAATCACTAATAATGCTCAACAGCTAGTTGAAATCATTTAAAACTTTATTTACTGTTGTCAACTGATATACTGACCCCATTGATCAATACCATTGAGAAAGTGTTTTAATTAGTTCAATATCAATAGTCCAGTCACGAGAGGAAGTCCACCTTGCGTTTTGTGCAGCAAATGATTTTATTTTTTTGTGTCCTCAAGCATGTTTAGGAGATGTCAAATCCAAGTTTGCGACCTCTAAAACAGGGCGGGGGAGTTTTGCACTTTTTTCGGTTTCTTGCTTATAACATGCAAATGGCTGGTCCTATCGAAAAAATGGTCCTATTCAAAATTCAAGGGCACAAAATTTACTTCAAAATGCACTAGTCAAATATGTTTATGTTCCCATTTTTACCGGCTCTACAGAACTTAGAAAATCGCCAAAATTTACCAAAATGAAAAAAAAGCATTTTTTCAAGCTTTTAACTATTGAAAAATTCGAATAGCCTATAACCTTCCTTAATAAATGGGCTATCTAACAAAAATTTTTTTTTCAAATCGGACTGATAGTTCCTGAGATTAGCGCGTTCAAACAAAAAAAAAAAATAAACTCTTTTTTTGTTTGAACCCGCTAATCTCAGGAATAGTCAGGGGTACAGCGCCAATATTTTAAAGTGATTACTAACAGGCTGAATTTTCGTGAGTAGCTTAGTTTTGACGAGTCCCCCAAATCTCTCTCTGCGACAATTCTCGGTAGAGGTATGCAAAGTTCTGCGCAGCCGCTAAACATGTTGATTTAGCGAGTTTTTAAATTTTATACATAACACTTTGTTTTTCAGTTAAATTGCCAGATAATTTATAAAAAAACAGGAAACTGCGCTTGTCCTACAAAAGCGATGGGTGGACTGGCGAGTCCTCCGTCCCCAATATGTAAAAATAACGAGGTTTGAAATTTTATTACTAACGGGCTGATTTTTAGTTTATTGTTTAATTAATATTTTTGAAATCGAAGGGTCAAATTGTCCTACAAATTGTCCGGTAGGGTTTTCCGGTCCTACGCCCTGAAAGTGTCAGTTCCACGAATATTCTAAACTGATTACTAACAACTTAATTTTTGTTTTTTTCTTGTGGAAATGGAGTGTAGAATACAATATAATTGGTGTCCTACAATAAAATTGGGAGATATTGATAAAAAAGCCAAAAAACTATAGTCCATTGAAATGTTACATTAGGCTTGCATTTTGAGTAGGACGAGATTTTTTTTACCGTTGCGTAGGGGGGCCCGGTGTAAGTTTAAAATTGAGTTTTCAGGGTCAGCGGCCATCCCATTTAGTCGCCATTTTGAAAAAGGGGTGCTAACAGGTTTTGTACTGTATTTCAGTAACGGTACATCTTACAGAAAATCTGTAGATAGGTTTTTGTTTAGAATCGAATTCTCTACAACTTTACTAGAGAAACTTTTTGTCGTAAATTGAATAATTAAAAAGATATGCTTTATAGAATATAGAATATTTTTTAATTATTCAATTTATGACAAAAAGTGTTTCTAGTAAAGTTGCAGAGAATTCGATTATAAACAAAAAACGTATGTACTAATTTTCTGTAAGAAATACCGTTACGGAGATGTAATGCAAAACCTGTTAGCACCCCTTTTTCAAGATTGCGGCCAAATGAGGGGGCCGCCAACTCCGAAAACTCAATTTTAAACTTACACCGGACCCCCTACGCAACGGTAAAAAAAATCTTTTCCTGTCCAAAATGCAAGGTTAGCCTAAAAAAATGTAACATTTTAATGGACTAATATCAGAATGAGCCATGACTCATTATGTACATATTTATATAAAGTTGCTATCGTTATTTTGGTGTTTTTATTTTAGTTTCATTTATTTTCAATAATCACTAAAATAACCATAGCGACCCTATATAAATACGTAAATTACAAAAATATCAATTTACCGGATATCCAATTAAAATAATACGTTATAGTACTAAAGTCTTTTTGTAGGACTAGCAATACCTACCAATATTTTTGTAGGACACTGCATTATTTGATCAGAGAATACACACACCTTCCAGTGTTATCTTTGTCCTACAGTTAGTAATCAGTTTAGAATATTCGTGGAACTGACATTTTCAGGGCGTAGGACTGGAAAACCCTACCGGACAATTTGACCCTTCGATTTAAAAAATATTAATTAAACAATAAACTAAAAATCAGCCCGTTAGTAATAAAATTTCAAACCTCGTTATTTTTACATATTGGGGACGGAGGACTCGCCAGTCCACCCATCGCTTTTGTAGGACAAGCGCAGCTTCCTGTTTTTTTATAAATTATCTGGCAATTTAACTAAAAAACAAAGTGTTATGTATAAAATTTAAAAACTCGCCTAATTAACATGTTTAGCGGCTGCGCAGAACTTTGCATACCTCTACCGAGAATTGTCGCAGAGAGAGATTTGGGGGACTCGTCAAAACTAAGCTACTCACGAAAATTCAGCCTGTTAGTAATCACTTTAAAATATTGGCGCTGTACCCCTGACTAGAACTACAAGTTCGATTTAAAAAAAAAATTTTTTGTTAGGTAGCCCGTTTATTAAGGAAGGTATAAGGAAGGTATTACAAAAGGTATTACAAAAAATCTTACACCCACGTTTTAGCCCCTTTGGGGTTAAATTTGAAAAAAACTCGTATATCCCATAACCTTCCTCAATAAACGGACTATCTAACAAAAAAAATTTTTTTTTAATTGGACTTGTAGTTTCAGAGATTAGCGCGTTCAAACAAAAAAAGAGTAATTTTTTTTTTGTTTGAACGCGCTAATCTCATGAACTACCAGTCCGATTTGAAAAAAAAATTTGTTGTTAGATAGTCCGTTTATTAAGGAAGGTTATAGGCTATTCGATTTTTTTTTTTAATTAAATCCCAAAGGAGGTAAAACGTGGGTGTAGGATTTTTTGTTATTACAATAAATCCTACACTCCCGTTTTCACTCTTTGGGATTGAATTTTTAAAAAACTCGTATAGGGTCTCATTGATTACTACTTGGCTTCTTTTACAGACTGGTAGTTTCTGAGATTAGCGCCTTCAAACAAAAAAAGAGTTTTTTTTTTGTTTTTCTCAGTTCTGTAGAGTCAGTAAAAATGGGAACAAAAACATATTTGACTAGTGCATTTTGAAGTAAATTTTGTGCCCTTTAATTTTGAATAGGACCATTTTTTCGATAAGACAAGCCGTTTATATGTTATAAGCAAAAAACCGAAAAAAGTGCAAAAAAATCGTGGTTTTTAGCCCACCAAAACTCCCCCGCCCTGTTTTAGAGGTCGCAAACTTGGATTTGACATCTCCTAAACATGCTTGAGGACACAAAAAAATAAAATCATTTGCTGCACAAAACGCAAGGTGGACCTACCTTTTTAAGCTCTCGTGACTGGACTACAATGACAAATCAAAATTATTTGCTCAGAGTATTTGATAAACGCGACGAATGTTATTTTTGCTAACAGCAGCCAGGCAAATAGTGATTGATGCGAAATTTATTTCATTTTAGAAAATCAACCAAGCAGCTATTTGATCATTTCAAGAATGATAATTATACAATAATTTTCAAAGAGCACATTATTCTTTTGTACTATCTTAAAAAAAGTTAAAAACAATATTACCTTCTGTAAAATAAAACAAAATAAAACTTACAATAATATATAGTGGAGTAGATCTGGAGAAAAACATAGGTGAAAATGTGACTGCACAATCTTCAATTTTTTTTACATCGATAAATTGGGCTTCCCCCAACATCCTGGCAAAAGTACGGGAAACCCACGTAACTCGGTTGTTTTCGGCATGAAGGAAGGGGGTGAGGGGAAAGAATCTTTCATCACTCGACGGCATTTTTTATCTTTGATTTGAGCCCAAGTACATTGAAAATCGTTAATTAGGAACGAGGATATGAAACTTCAAAGTTTTTGCTCTATAGCAGGAGAACGGGGGGAAGTGGGGGGCTCGAACCAGACTCAAAATCAAGATACTTTTTTCTTTTTATTCATTTATCGATTATTATCCTCATGACTATACAGGGTGTATCACAGAAAACCGAACATAGGGAAAAGTACACAGTACAAATTAGTTAAGATCAGAGATTGCTTTGCCCTCTATTCAGAGGTCGTTACCATGGTGTACGTATACAGTAACAAATGCATATGGCTGTTCATTTGACAAAATCTGGATGAACTTAAAGACAAAATCGTCGAAGTATGTTTCAATATGACTCCTGTAATGTTAGATAAAGTGAGACAAAGTTTTTGTAACCGATTAAGCCACTGCTTAATTCAAAATGGAGGTTTATTTGAACATTTGCTTTAATTTTTTATTTTAACTGTTTG
Organism: Mongoloraphidia duomilia; assembly: GCA_039654895.1. Classification (NCBI taxonomy): domain Eukaryota; kingdom Metazoa; phylum Arthropoda; class Insecta; order Raphidioptera; family Raphidiidae; genus Mongoloraphidia; species Mongoloraphidia duomilia. The sequence goes on from CM077523.1 coordinate 16,412,472, forward strand.
TTTTGTTTAATTATTAGTTAAAAAAATATTTTCTTAATAAAAAATTGTTTCATTAATAAAAATAAATTCATTTAGTATTGAAGAATTTATTTTAACTGATTTTTCTAATTATTCATTATTAGTTATTATTGTTATTAAATAATGGTTAGTCAGCGTTACCATGGTACCCATTCTCATATGTGGCCAAAGTAATCATTGATCCTAACTAATTTGCACAATGGAGTTTTCCCTATGTTCGGTTTTCTGTGATACACCCTGTATTATCCACGCGCGCGCGAGTTTAAAAAGAAAAAACGTACGAAAACAAACGAGCGAGTAAGTATACAGAGCATTAATTATCTGCTTATTTACATTGTTTCCATAGCAATTTTGAATTTAATGAAATATTTCCCCTCTATTGAAGCAGCGTTTCACTTTTCGTCTGATTCAGGCCGTCTAAAGGTACATGCAGTACGCAGCTGGGATTCTAGATGGTAGCATGTATGGTAGATGATGGCTGAAATTATAAGCGCTTATAGGTTTGCACAACGAATCTTTGATACAAGCTTAAATCGCGTTGAAATGTCAGATAGCGAAGACGAATATTTGTGTTCTACTACTACAAAGTGGCATATTTTAAATGCAAATTTGGGTAGGAGCTATCATGTCCACCCTATTAATAGAAAACGATCTACACATGGCGAATTTTATCCATGATTTACCCCTCCTCACCCTCCCCCACTTGGATCTAACAATGCCGGAATGTTGAGGGAGGCCCAATTTATCGATATGAAAAAATATTTGAAGATTGTGCAGTCACATCTCAAAAGCTGTATCTACTCCACTAATCCTGTTTTACATAAAAAAGAAGAAAAAAAAACAAAAATGAATCAATGTTTGTATTTAGTAGACCCACGAATAGGCCGCCCATATTTGGGTGGACTACAAGAAGGTTCGGTCAGTTGAGGGGCCTGTGGAGGCATTGTAGTAAACACTTCACATAACGATGCACCGACAACTGGTTCTAACTCCTGCCCATCGCTGCACAAGTACACTCGTCTTCCAGAATTGTAATTATTCAGCAAATGACTGCAAACATAAGTTTTTATAATATAAATAGAAAAATGTCTGTAAATATATAGTGAAACCGCAATTAGTGGACACTTCTAAGCAACAACTTTGTCTCTTGACATATTTTGTCCCAGTCTCGGAATTTTCCCTTGAACTTCTAAACTGTATGGTATTGTGACAGTATTTGTTAACACAAAACTATACAATTTACGTTTTCTCACAAAATAGGAATTCGACGAGCATACAGATTGTGTCCCAGGATAGAGATGTAGCAAGAGGTGTAATAAACAAAAACATTCGAATTTCGGAATGGCATTTGTGATTTGGGTAAAAACTAAAGTATATCAAAAATTAGTTGTTTCAGTATGATGTAAAAATTACCAAGAAAAAGGTACCTTTATTTTTCAAAATATGAAAAATTAAAAAAAAGTCCACTAAAAAAGTTGTTATGAATGTAATTTTATGTTAAAATATGTTTTAATTATATCGTTCAAAATACAATTTATTTATATTAGAAATCGTGTCCATCGTGATTATAATAAAATTATAGACGAAACGTCGTACATTTAATTTAATAAATCAAATTATATTGTCCACTATCCTGCGATTTTGCTTAATTTTATTACAATTTATTTATGTTACAGAAGACTGATTCAACCCATTTTTGGTGTACCCTTTACTAGATTTTACATAGGGCGATGGGCAAATTTACGTCACAATCAGTGCGACCTAAAAGATCTTTTGTACCCTAGTTTTATATCAAGCAGGACTCGATCCGCAAATGCCATTCCGAAATTAGAAATTGTTTTTTCATTACACCTCGTTACATCTATCCTGGGACACACTGTATTTAAATATAATCCAGGTTGAGAATGAGTTCTCTGATGCATGCAAAAAAAAAATCCGGGACGGCCCCATTTACATTTTATTTTGCAGACCCTTATTTATTGTGGTATCTTTTCGGGTTAAAACAAATTGTTTCCATAATTATAATTTTATTGACTAATCTGTAAGCTGTTATTCTTTTTATTTTTTTTAACAAACTAAATGCGTTTCCATGGGTGTCCAGTGTCCACTGTTAAAAGGTTTCACTTTACCAGATGTAATATGGATTCATGGCTTACTAACCGAGTATGCTCAAATGGCACATTCGCGCAACTAATCCATCTAATTGGACAAAACTGATTTCGTTGGCTGGCAGATCTCTGTGGGCCCGCCAACAATTGCGCTATACCCTGAAAATGACCACTTCCCATCACTGTGAAAATTAATATAACTGCATAACCTTCCGCTAATATATTTACTAAATGTTCCTGAACGTGGGGTGTAAATCTCCATGTCTTTTTATTGATACTGATATCAAGCACGTGCAGAGAATTAGCTTTTATCACAAAATATCTTATTGGAGATCTATCAGTTAAAATATCACCATCGTCGCAGATAGTCACTCCATTACTTTCGAAATCTTTTGCAATATTTTCAGAGTATGTCGCATTTTCCTGACCATAATTAAACTCGTATAACTGGCTGTTAAGTTGCCTTGCGTTATTGTTCTCTTGAACAGACAAACCGGAAAAGCAATTTTCAAAATCGTTCACTGAGCAAGTATTTGTCAAAGCTTGCATTAATTTATTTTGCGGTTCAACATTACTGCAGTCTGAGTGTCTGTATTTTTTATCGTTCATTTCTGGATTAAATGAATCATTTTTATTAGTTGATAATCTAAGAGGATTCATCACAGAATCTGAATTTAAAACTAACGATTTTGATCTTGATTGAGCATCTTGAGAATTTGATAAGTGTCTAGCACCTTCCGATGCATATGAATATTGTTCTAACGAAAATTTGGGTGTTCCAAACATTTCAGAATCATTAGCGAAATATTCCAAGTTTCTTTGTTGACTCTGAGAAGAATCACTTGTAATTTTTTGATCAGGTAAAAATATTTGCCTAGATCTGCTATTACAAAAAGTAAGTTGTTTTGGCAGTGCGCCTGCTTGTAAATTACTGCTAACAAAATGTTGGATGTCGCGCTGAAATCTCGAAGTGTCTTGACTTTTAAAATTGGCTGATTTCCGTTTATTTATTGCTCCGCAGTCAATCATCTGCAATAAAGGTTTCTGTCCAACACCAGACGGTTGCGGTAAACAATATTTGCTCTCTTCTTCTGATAATATAGCAATAATAGTATCCAACACGCGGGAATCATTACGAGAATTTTTAAAATTGTTTGGTTGCTTCATTCTTTTTCTGATGAGAGCGTACCATTTACGACGCACCGCAATCAAAGCATTAGCTTGTACATCGTTATCACAAGCAAATTTAATCCATTTATCGAGTTGAACTGTCATCATATAATTGTTATCATCAATTGTGTGCTTCTTAATAGATTCAGGAGCAAGTTGAGAAGGCCCAGCCATTAAAAATACAGTCAATGGCGTGACAACAGTCGCTCCTTTAACTAAGCACAAACGACCGGCGCGTGACATTTCATCAAAGACTATCCAATCTGATGGAAGTTCATTCACACAAGCAGCGTGAGCGTTCGATATACTACGGGCGTTCGGTTTTATTTCGCGCAGTACAGATGACGGATGAAGTAAGACTTTTGATTCACCTCTGCAAAACAAACATTTTAACTAAAACTTAAACAAGTTATGCATATGGCATTTTTGAAATATACGAAAAGCTCTTTATTAGACATTCATTAAATGAATAAAAAACATTTAAACATTCCATTATTTAAATCTTAATCTTCCTAATGAACTATTTACTTTGTGCGTTATATATTTATAATAAATAGTAATAGCTATTTAGAAAATGTGCAGATACATTAAGATTAATACTATGAAGTATGAGGTAACAATCATGCTAACAATCCCATCAAGTTATACTTACTGAGTTTGTAACTGTTTGGCCTGAGAATCGACATTGACTAGGTTTGGATATAAACCGGCAGTGAGGGCCGCTTTAACAACAGCCCAATTTTCTGAATTATAATTCAAATCTTTTATATCAGATGGCGGTCTGGATTTTACAAAACCAGCAGCTCGAAGTTGACCCAAAATCTGAGCTCTCATTCCTACAATCATCTCCATTGTTGCTCCACTGACGAAGTTACGATCACAGTAGTCCTTTACGGCAGAACGTTTGTGGCAGGCCTGCCACTCTTGGAACACTCTCAAAAGGACCATATGATCGCTATAGGAGTCCGACGCCAGTTTCTTGCGGCTCATAATTGCAGCACGTCTTTGTGATGCCTGTGACGGCAATACAAAAGGATCTCTATAACAGTACAAAGGTTTTGTCAAATTATAGTCATCAAGTATTAATAGAGCTGAATAGCTATAATAATATATAATCTATCCGCTCTGTCTGTACATATAATTTTTTTGTCAAATTTCGTGATGAATATTTGTTTTATGATCCACTTAATCGATATTTACCATTTTTGAATTTTTTGTCTGCCTGTCTGTCTGTATGTCCTCTTATAACTAAAGAATGGCTTGACCGATCTTGATTAGGGCATGCAAGTATTCGGATGTTTCAGGTATTCGAATATTCGCTCAAATTTTAGCCAATATTCGAATATATTCGAATAATTGGTAAAAATAATAAAAACACTGGAACTTCAATAAATGACTTTTAATTATTTAAAATCAACACGCCTACTGCACGTCCATAAATCCAATCAATATTTTAACAACAAAAGCAGCTTACTTCTAATTAAAAAGAGATCAAATAATCATTTTTACTTTACTTAGTTACGTAAAAATTCAGATCAAATCAACTAAATATTAGAGCGCACATAGCTTCCGAGAACCATAGATCAAATGAACATATTTAAGTAATCAAAAAAATTCAAAATTCTTTCTTTCTGTTTTTCCTATTCAAACAAAAATATTAAATGAGCATCTAAGACGCATTTTTATTAATTAGTACCACAAAAGTATGGGATATTGCTCCCCTATAAAAAAAATACTTCACAAATAAATAATACGTCTATTAGCACGTGCGAAGAGCAAATCAAGCAATTAAGTACACGTACGTAACGTAACGTAAGTAAATAGTTATATCAAATAAACATGCAATAATTAACAAAAAAAAACTTTCCTCGCCCCGTTTCGATTCCCCTCCCACGCCCTAGCGCGAACTTAGAGCTAGTTAAGCGTTTGTAATATGTTTTAGCGCCGCCGTAAACCGTTTTTAAACAATTTTAATTCTTAACAAATAATTCGAATATATCCGAATAATAGGAATTACTATTCGAATAATAAATGCAGCCGAATATTCGCTATATTCAAATATTTGAATTGCATGCCCTAATCTTGATGCAATTTGGGATACAGTAAGAACATGCGGTTGCGCAAAAGATAGGCTATAAGTATATCATGTCTCGCCGATCCGGATTTGCTCGAATGAAAAAAGTAATCTCAGAAACTATTCATCTGGTTGCGATGAAACTTTGTTGTGCGCACGCCTGCGAAGGTTTCTGAATTATAATAATTGGCCGATCCGGCTTCGCCCGAGTGAAAAATAACTCAAAAACTACTGAGCCGATTTCAAAATTTTTTTCACTGGTCGATAGGTGATACTTTGCCTTAGGACATAGACTATAATAATAATTGGCCGGACCGATTTCGCCCAAGTAATCGAGCAAACGAGCGAGGAATGTAGTAATAAAATTCGAGCGAAGCGAGTGAGTAATGTAATAATAAAATTGGAGCAAACGAGCGAAGTCAGTGTTTAATGTATTAATAAAATTCGTGCGAAAGAGCGAAGCGAGTGAGTAATGTATTAAGAAGGTAATGTATAAAGAAGAGTAATTTATACTAAAATATAAAAAATTTTGTATGTATGTATGTATGCTGAAAATGAACTTAGTCTTTTTGACGGATTTCGATGAAATTTTTTTTAAATGTTCCATATGATTCCATAAGCGCTATAGGCTATGTTTTATTCAACTTTTTATTGGTTCTCTACTACTAACAGAACATGAAATTCCTTTGCATTTTAGCGTATTGGTGGAATCCTACTAACACCACCCGACTTCACTTCGCAGGGTGAGAAGTTCTCACGGAGGGAGGGGGTAATTCCTGTGGGATAGTAACAGAACGTAACTCTGAAATTCTTTTGCATTTTAGCGTATAGGCAGAATCCTACTAATATTATAAACACCACCAACCCGACTTTGCTTTGCAGGGGGAGAATTTCTCGAGCGAGGGGGATAATAAATCATAAATCAAATTAAACATGGGTGATGCCATGGATAGCAGCTAGTCGATTTATAAAGCGTTAATATAGTATAGCACGCCAATTATTGGATAAATGGGCTCTTTCTGGCTTGATCTTGAAGCGTTCTATTTTTGTGACCTTGAGTTCTGAGCACAAGGCATTAGGAAAACCACAGATAGGTACGATTTTAATGTTTTGCGCTCTATCTTTGATTCTATCGCGAAATCCGTGAAAATCATTGGATATTTTTTTGTTCTCTATGAAATTACAAAGAAAAAAACGTGTTGGGTCGGGCATAGAACGCAAAAAGTGAAAAATCGTACCTATTTGCGGTTTTTCCAATGCCTTCCGCTCGGAATCCCCAGTCACAAAATGGAATGCTCTAAAATCAGGCCGAAATGAGCCCATTTATCTAATAATTGTCATGGTATAAATTAACGTATTTTTATTTAGATCTGGGTACTGGTCTAAAAAAGTTAACTACGTCAATAAACTCTATATTGAATTTTCGATGGATTCAAAGTTATGGTAAAACGTACGAACCTGTAAGACAAACAGCAAACAATTGTTAAAACTGGATCGATGCATTTAAGTAGAATTCCGTACAGCAAAATTTTCGCCAAATGAGGTTCAACAGCCAGTTCTACCAAATGGTGTCCTAGTGGCGTCAACTGTTCATCCGGATCTAATGCTCCTAATGTCTGAATAAAAATATAAATATTTTCATATTGTTATATTTGGTACCTTTTATTAGTTTTCTGAATTTTTCCATAATAGGCTAATTACAGTAGACCCTCCGTATCCGCGAATTTGGTACCCGCAATTTCACTTATCTGCGGTTTGAAAAAACATATGCGCGTAGGCGTGAAAACTTGTAGAAACACGCTTATTTTGCTAAGCGCATGAACTTGTACGTGTTTGTTTATTTAATTTTACTCGAATTTTCGAAGAATGCAGTCTATTTCTATCATTACAATTAATTATTGCATTTAAAGTGGTTTGCTAATATTCATGGTTTCAGGTTTCCTCGGAAGATGGTGGAACCAAACCCCCGCAGATACAGGGGTGGGGCCTACTGTATAATATTAAAAAATCATTGGCAAAACCAAAAGTGCACACCGCGCTAAGTTTGCCACTCTATTAAAAATAAATAAATAAAATACAAAAAAATATATAGGTAAATAAATAGTTGTAAAAAAAACAAAAAACAAAAATTAATGGTGTTGACCAGAATCGAACCGGAGACCTTCTGCGTGATTTTCAATTACAATTTTAGGACTTATTATGAACTCAAATCAATCTAAAAATGGTTCCATTTAATAGAACAGAATTAACCTAGAAATAACTATTTGTATGGGCGAAACTCTGATGCGCAAAGCAATAATAAAGCACATACCTCTGGCAGTGTGTGTGTAATGGATACTTGCCTTTAAGGACTGAATTGCATTACGTGTAACTAAAGGAGATGGAGGTTCAATGGCCAATGATAAAAATTTATCAATAGAAATGTCCGACGGTGCCAACAGTTTAGTTTGCAAACACAATTCCTAAAATTATAAAACTTCATTAATTTAACGATTTACATCTGCCATAATAATAAGGTCTGTAACTAACACCACAACCAATGCTGGAGACAGGGCCGCCGTAAGCACATTAGCGTCAACCCTTTAGTAACGATAAATTTTACTCAATCTCAACTTAGAATTATTAAAAAATGAAATAGGATAAATAGGAGACACATGGTGCGGCAAATTCAAGATTGCACGCAGACGCATGGACGGCTTGCGGCGGACCTGGTTGGAGGTCGTGTTGGTGTTAACCATCATTATTAACTGATAATAACAAATCGAACATGTTCGAAATTCATCATTAGCGGGCGGGCTCACATGAATATTTCATAATGTATTTTCAAGCTTATTTGAAAACGGAATGAAGTAATGTAGGTGTAATTTTGTTCAGAATTTACTTCGCTATAAATATCACCATTGGAAGGCAACGACCATCGTACAATGCCCAGAAAAACCACGATAACGAACAAGGACGATTTATATCACAGTACCTAAAAAATACTCACAAACCCTACAGACAAACATATGAGTCAAAAGAATAACCCCACTCCTTTTAGTGGGGGTTAATGAAATATCCAATATTTATAGAATGTTCATTTTAAACCAAAAGTTCGCTCTCATACATTTAATTGACAATGAATATTTAATAATTTTCAAAATTTTTTGTGAACTAGTTTCACTATAAAAAATGACTAAATAAGCAACTCCAGTAAGTAAAGAAGTGAATCTGTTATTTTTTTAAGACCAATTAAATTTTGTAGGCTATTTTCCGGTAAAATAACTGTTTCTATTATTTTATACCATCACTATTTCCTACATTCTTTCGTTTTAAGCATAATCAACAGATTTCAATTTAATACTTACATGAAGTGGCATACGTAGTATTTCTGGTGTTGGATAAGACTGTAAACTGGCGTATCTACGTCTTGAAAATAAATGGTAACAAACGCCGGGTGCAGTTCTGCCGGCCCGTCCTGCTCTCTGGCTGGCACACGCTTGTGACACCCACGCCGTCATCAAGCAACTGACGTTGCTCACTGCATCAAAGTTTTTTTCCTTTACCTTGCCAGAATCCAATACATACACCACATCTTGTATAGTTATGCTTGTTTCTGCTACATTCGTAGATAATATTATTTTTCTCTGTCCGTTTGTGGTTGGTCGAAACACTTGTTTTTGATCCAAAGTTTGCATGCTACTATGTAAAGTAAACAAAACATAGCCGGTCAATCTGTCGTCATCCATAATGCGTTCTTTTATTGAAACTATGTCGTCATAGCCCGGCAAAAAGAACAATATGCTTCCTGGTTGCATTTTAGTATGAACATAAACTATCAGTTCCAAAGCTAAATCATAATCAATATGTTCATCTGACACTGTATTTTGATAGGCAGTTAAACGGTGCTCCATTTCTTCAGACAACTGTTCTGAATTGTATTCGGATTCATCTGTATTACTTTTTGTCCCCATAAAAGCGGTCAATAATTCGGTTATTTCAGTGTGACCGTGTTTAACACACCAGTCTAATGCCGTCATTCCATTGGTCGACTCCAAATGAACATTGGCACCCAAGTTCAGCAGCTGTTCCACGTAAGTTATGTTCCCGTGCGCTGCGGCAGCGATGAGACAAGTCACGCCTGTTACTGAGTGCTGATAGTCAATATTTGCACCTTCTGACAGTATAACGTACACGAATTGTGAAAAGGCATCTGGTGTTCCACCCAAAAAGCAATCTGTTATAAAAATGTAAAGAATTAAATACGGCAAAATATTCTTTCACATGTTTTTCTTGTTCATTATTAGAGTAGCAAAGATACTGAGGGTGGAGGGTTAGTTTGCCCGTTGTTGTTTTTCCACAATTTAATTTAGAAAAATCGATTTTTTTAATAGTATATTGTATATCAAGTAGCGTAATGAGGTATATTACTGACGAGTAGTAACAGTATGTAAAAACGAGCGATAGCGAGTTTTAACACAGTCACACGAGTCATATCATTACGCACGAGCTATATGTGGTATTTTTTGCCATACCCATTACAAAATAGCTATTTTTCAATTCATTTTCAAAAAAATTTTGAGAGTTCATTTGTGTCGCCATCTTCACTCTATAGTAGGTCGTGAGTAGTAATAGCGGGCGGATCAGAGCGAATAAACATAAATCACTATGCAAATTGTTTACTTTCTACACTAGTGTTTTTAAAAACACTTTCAACACACCTGCCTGTTAAGTGACCCATTACATGCATACATACATACATGCATGTAAAGTAGCTATTTTATAGTTGGTATGGCAAAAAATGTTTTAAATGCTTATTTATATTAAAAATCCGTCATTCGCCATTAAAAATAATAGTACGGGAGGCAGCGTTGCATTTTAGGTAGTGATTTCATACCGACCAATTCATATTTCTAGTAATTGTTTAAGTATCACAAGCATGAAGCAACCAAAGTGAGCGTCAGTCGTCGCACCCGCGGTGGGGGTAGTAGTAAGAGGGTATCAAAATCGTTAAAAAATATCTCACTGAAATCTCATTGACAGCTAAAAATGTTTACTTCGTTACCAAAGCAACTATATTTTTATATTTCTCGTATGGATTAAAATATAGTTGCTATGGTAACGAAGTAAATATTTTTAGCTGTCAGTGGGATATTTCAACTTTGGGGTATTTTCATTGGCGTAACTAGGGATTTTTTCCAGGAGGGGCCATGGCCCTTTCAATCTGAGAACTGAAAATCACTATTATGAGATCTTTTATTGTCAGTAATTTAATAGTCATTAAATGCTATGTTTAAAAAAACAGTAAAAGTTGCTTGTCTTGTATGAAGTTTTTATTTTGAGTGGCTGCTATTTTTTAAGTAAGTAGGTATAATAATGAAAATACAAAATTACAGAATATGGCGCTTGGTTCAAGTTTTAGTGCCCCCAAACGGTTACTTTCAATAATTTGTAATAATTCTTTATTCTTACGTCAGCTCCCTGAGCTACGTGCCGTAATTATTCTAGGGGGGGGGCGTCACCTTCCAGGGGGGGCCTGGCCACCCCCTAGTTACGCCAATGGGTATTTTAATTCTATGTTTACATTTCCAAAACTGTCTGCCTTATTTATTTGTGTGTTCAAAATTAACTGGCGGTTTTTTTCTTATTGTTTATTATATAAAGAATCACCGTACCAAGTTTGATGCGGTATGAAATAACTTTAAAATCTATTTTTTTAGCGACTTTGACATCCTCTTAATACTACCCCCACCGATACTGGCGCAGCTGACGGTCGGATATCTCATCAGGTGGATGAAAACTAACATTGGTATAATTATCAGCCAGTATGAAATAATTGACTCATTTGCAACGCTACCTCCCGTAGTATAAGCAATTAATAAAAACTACTCGTTATAAATTTCAGAAGAGGAAAATTTTAATTAAATTTCAGTAAGATTTGATAATAGGTACATATTATTATTTTATGAACACATTTTTGTAGATATTCAATAACTAAGTATTAAAGCTAAGCTAATGACTTTCATCACCATTTATTGCGACATAAAGGTAAATTAATTTTCTTTTATACACAATTTTGAGGTTTCTTGGCTTGTTTCAAAGAATTAAGTAGAACTGGCGCCGGCTATGGTTCATGTAAGCCTTCTCCAAATAGGGTCCAACCCCCCTCCAACTTTAAATTAGCATGTTTAATAATTATTTTTACAAATAAGTTACGCCGCCAATATCTACTTTAACTAGAAATTAGAATACTTGTTAAGTTTGAGTTATATCTGGGGCCACGGTAGTGGCCCCCGCCAAGTCGAGCAAACAACAGACGGCCGCTACCGTGTATACCTTTTCTCGAAGCAACTCAAGGCACTTTTCAACTTTCTATATCTCTGTTACAAATGCAAGCAGAAGGCTGAAAATTTCGCTAGAGATTGTACCTAACGGTCTTAACTAATTCCCCAAATTACAAGTTTCTAATAAATATAGTTCAGAAAATTTCGACCCTCAAAATTGTCTATTTTGTCATCACTCACTCACTCACTGACATAGCGATCATCAAAAAGCTAGGGCACTTCCAGTAGTCCTAGAAAGCTGAAATTTGGTATGCAGGCTGGGTTTCACGTACAAGTAACGAGAAAATTCCAATATCTGTGTTTTTCCCCCTCCAACCTCTAAAAGGGGGTGGTGCATATTTCTATTATTATAGGCTAAGTCCGTAGTCAGAGAAAGCTGAAATTTGGTATGCGGGCTAGGTTTCGCGTACAAGTAACGAGGAAATTCAAACATGTGTGATCTTCCCCCTCCAACCCCTAAAAGGGGGTGTTGCAGATTTCTATAGGTCCTTAGTCAGAAAAAGCTGAAAAAAGCTGCAATTTGGTATACAGGCTGGGCTTCGCGTACAAGTAACGAGAAAATTAACAAATCTATGTTTTTCCCCCTCCAACCCCTAAAAGGGGGTGGTGCATGTTTCTATTATTATAGGCTAAGTCCGTAGTCAGAGAAAGCTGAAATTTGGTTTTCAGGCTAGGTTTCGCGTACAAGTAACTAGGAAATTCAAACATGTGTGATCTTCCCCCTCCAACCCCTAAAAGGGGGTGTTGCAGATTTCTATAGGTCCTTAGTCAGAGAAAGCTGAAATTTTAGTATGCAGGCTGGGTTTCACGTACAAGTAACGAGAAAATTCAAATATTTGTGATTTTCCCTTTCCAACCTTACAAAAAGAACTGAGATCCCATCAAAAATATTCTTGTAAAGAAAAAAAAATGCCAAGTCTCGCAACACTTTCGCTGTAAAAAGTTTTGAGATCCCGAAAAGTACCAAGTCAGCCATTCTATTACCTTTGACTATGAAGTTAGCAAATTACTCGATAGTTGTCTTAAAACTACACAGGTAAAATAAAGAATAATTTATAAATAATATTTTATGACTGTAAACTTGTAGTACCTTTTGAACTTGGCAATCACGTGGCATAGAGGTGCCCTGTGATGAGATATTGTTTTTATTAAAACTTTATCACACGGTATCATATATCCTGATGCTATGTGATTGCCAAGTTCAAAAGGTACTACAAGTTTACAGTCATAAAATATTATTTATAAATTATTCTTTATTTTACCTGTGTAATTTTAAGACAACTATCGAGTAATTTGCTAACTTCATAGTCAAAGGTAATAGAATGGCTGACTTGGTACTTTTCGGGATCTCAAAACTTTTTACGGCGAAAGTGTTGCGAGACTTGGCATTTTTTTTTCTTTACAAGAATATTTTTGATGGGATTATGTATACTGGTATAGAGATAATTTTTTGCCCGCTCTTTCTATGTACATTTCTCAATATTTGACTTTTGAGTTGTGGTAGTTCAATGTAACTCACGGTGCGATTTATAAATATTTTTAAAATTAATCATAGCAATTAATAGTTGTACGATTTATTAATTATTTTAGGTAAAAATATTAAATTCAGCCCAATGTGCACAAAGTTTCAATTATAAAAATTACCATCAATGACTTGGCAATTATTCACTAAGCAACAACTCTTTTGCAGAGTTCTCTTTGTTACCGCCATGTCCCTGACGTTCCGCGGCAATCTTCATTCATACCCTTTGAACCGTTTCAGCGCAGATTGGTTCTAGGAAATCTCCGACACGCCTTGGTGGAACTCGTTGTATATCAATAGAAAGAATGGGGAACATGAAAACTACATTTTGGAAAACAATCTTGCACCGACAGTTATTCTATTCGACTAAAATTCGAAATACCGAATATAAAAACTCTAATAAATACCATTGCAAACTATTCACCTGTAATATATTGATCCATTACTATGCTTGGTTGAGCACCTATCTCGAAATTTTCTTCATCTTCATTCGGTATTCTACCTAATATAGGCCGCTGACTATTAGATGACTCATGCAGCTGTTGTTGTAGACCTGAATTCTGCTTAGGGTGCAGTCTATTATATTTGCGTATTTCAGGTGTCGAATATTCAATCGTGGACAGTACGTTCTCAAGAAAATATTCAGTGACGGGATATTGTCTGCCAGGAATAATTAACACCGGAGGATTGTTGAAGTAGTCAATAAACAGGCGAGTATCCATCGTCGCGGACATAAGTATTATTTTTAGTTGCTAAAATAACAGTTAATAACTAAGATGCATGTAATAAATACAAATTTTAATTATATGAAATCATAGGTAATTTCAGAAAAAAGTATGGTACGAGAGCTACATTTATTCGAACTCTCCATAGATATATGAGGTAATTACCATTTTTTAAAAATGGTATGAATCGAAGAATGAATGGGGTTTGAATGGAGAAGGATGAAATAAGAATATTTGATCGGTTCTTATCTCTTAGTAGAATAGGTAGAATAATGATTAATGACTAATAATATAAAAAATATATAAAATAAATATAAATATAAAAAAAAACTCGGGTCGCAGTGCCAAACCCTGCCGACAATACAGTTATTTGCTAATACAGGCATTGTGGCACAATTATGTGAACATAAGTTTGTTTTTTGACAAAATAAAAAATTTAACCCCTTAATACATCCATTAAAATAATTAAATTTTTCTAAATTTCAATATTAGACATGGATTTTATCAGTACAACATTGCACCAAATTAAATACACCCTTCCATAAGTAAATCCGTATCAACAAACTAGTGTTTTCATAAAATTTGAAAGTTCGGACCTGTCGGGCCGATTTTATTAAAATTTTAGCAGCACATTTTAATCTCTACTAAAGAGTTAAATTTCAATTTTGAAACAATTCTGACAATTTTTTCGGTATTTTTGGGCCCAAAAACTTTTTGGAACCCCTAAATACAACCCTTAAAATGGTCCGATCGGGCCCATTTTAAATAGGCTTCGTGCGGTGATGGATTCCAACGTGCCTACCAAATTTCGTTAAAATCAATTAACTCTTTCGAAAGTTATTGCCGCGCGCGCACACACACACACACACACACACATACATACATATATATAAACATATTCAAAAATGGTGTCAAAGTGTTCAGGAGGCTATGAAACGTCGAGAAATTTTGGTCCGACCCCTAGGTCCCGCCATCCGACCGACGCCAATAGTGTATGTGCCATATGGCAAATACAATAAAAAACTAAAAAGTATGGAAAAAATTAGTTCAGAATTAAACACTGCATCTAATAAGCGTTCTCGTGATTAAATTCAAAGTAACTGACCTTCTACAGTCATTCGCTGAAATTAATCCGGGACGATTTCAAAAACAAATATGGCCGCTAGAGCCGTCACAGCCTTGGACTATAAATATAGAAATGGACAACTAGTTAAGTAGCAATCTCAAACAAATGTCATGTCAAAGCAGAATGGAGACTGTTCTCCACTGTGAGTAGCAAAGAAAATAAATTTTTGTCAAATTATAATTTATTGTGCAGTTCCTGGTTGTTATGAAATATTTCCAAAGAATATATTGTCGGAAATTTTACAAAGTTCTGTCAAAACGCGGAGCCAGAAAGGATAACGTTGCTAGTCCATTGTTGTCAACATCCTTGATTGTTGTATCGTCAAAGGTCAGAGCAGGTGGAGAAATCCATTGACTTGTTAAAATAAAGAGGTCGTCCCGCTTATAACATTGCTTATACTACCACCTATAGTTTGATTCAGCAATGTATTTACATCGTTTACTAACAGATGGTGCAATTTACAAAGGATAGAGAATATATTTAGTACACAAAAATGCAGTGAGAAGAAAACGCTACAATATGTATAATAAAACACCATAAATATATCAACGTTTTGATAAATGGCTACTTTAAATTTGTTAACAAGTCAAAAAAATGTGCAAAGATAGTTCACCTGCCATTGAAATTAGGTGTATTTGTTGGCAAATTCTGAATGGACCTATCTATCAAAATAAGAGCGACAGGTTGTTATTGCTTGTTCTGTAAGAAAAAGAGAAAGAAATATGCATACCGTGTTCTGTCACCTATCCAGCAGCAGTCTGGCAACGTGTTGGAATTTTGGAAACTATGGTGAACAATAACAAGCATAGAGAAGGGATTGACAAGTGACATTCTTGACAGATATAAAGACTATTGCCTAGTTGCCGGGTCATCTATGCACACGGTATGCGCGCGCAATCCACATAAAAAAGATAGGTGGATTGCTAAAGAGTGTGTTGGCATTACAGAACTCTTCGGACACAACTGCGCGTTTGTTACAAACCCGCAGCCGCCGTCTTTGGCCAGTAGCCGATTGTATGAACTTTATATACAGATTGTATCAAATTAAAACTGTGCATAGGGCGTTCTGTGTGTAAGATAGAAATGATATATAAAGCAATAAGTAAGAACGAGAGAAATGAGCCCTAATAAGAAGTTTCTGTAGTTACTGTTGATAGCGTCATCTTTGTTTTGTAATTTTATCAATAATTTCAGTAGTCTTACAGTAACCACAGTAAGCGACTAACGATTTTGACAAAATTTACAGAATGGGAATTTTTCAAAAATACTCCCACAGATATCTTTAATATAATATCACACAGGGATAAAAAGAAGACTAAAAAGTAAAAAATAAGTTTTAGTAAAAAAAACTTTTTAGAGAGAAGCTTTTATTTAAATGCACTAAAAAGGAAAAAGTAATTTTTAATAATTTATGTTCATAATTATAAAAGAGAGTCGTGAACTCTATGATAGTTTTTTAGTCACGACCAACGCTAAACCTAAATAATTTATTAAAAATTATTTTTTTAGTTAATTTAAATAAAAGCTTGTCACTAAAAAGTTTTTTTACTAGTGCAGCTTTCTATTAGTGAAAGAATTTTTAGAATCGGTTCAATAGTTCCAAAAATAAGAAATTATGATTAATTATACTCCCTCCCCCTGCGAAGCGAAGTAGGGCTGGTCAGACTGGCGATGTTACTTATTAGTAGGATTTTACCTAGAACGATTTCTCGCCCCGAAAAATTCCCATTCTATAAATGTTGCCAAAATCGTTAGTCGTTTACTGTGGTTATTGTAAGACTACTGAAATTATTGATAAAATCACAAAACAGAGATGACGCTATCAGGTTGTGTGGATATTATTTATTTACAGACTACAGTAACTACAGAAACTTCCTATAAGGGATCATTTATCTCGTTCTTACTTATTGCTTTATATAATATCATCTCTATCTTACACACAGAACGTCCTATGCACAGCTTTAATTTGATACAAGCTGTATATATAAAAATTCGACTGATGACCAGTCGTGTACTTCCCACCTAGTAAATATTTGCAAAAAATAAACACTCTTTTTTTATTCTTTGAAAAAAAGCATGGCCCTCTTTTTTGTTTGGTGATCTACTGATGGCTAGTAATATAACAAAAATCATTGATTTACGTACAATTTTCTTTTTTTAGTAAAATATTTTTTTTCTCGAAAACTATACATTTTAGAGAAAAAAATATTTACATTTTTTCATATTATAACATCTAGAATCCATTTATATTTTTTTTACCTATGTTAATACGTGACATTGAGAACGTTTTTTTTAATATCTCAGGATCCACTGAACCGATTTGACTCAAAATCTGATCAGATTTAAGTTAAAGGCTGATAAACACAATAGAACAATCGGCATGGCCGTATGTTGTTCCGTTTTTACGGTATTGAAGGCGAAAAATTGACCACATACACACACACACATACAGACATCAGTCAGAAAATGATCTTAAACGATTGCTAGGGTCTCAAAACGTGAAGATCTGTTAAAATCTCGAAATATTTTTTTCGGACTAAATCCATTATTTCCCTACCATAGCAGAGGTGGGAAGTAAAAATATTACGAGTATATTAATCAAAAACAGCCGGTTATGGCCTATAATGGTGGTATTTACTATAACAGCAAAAAAAATCAATAAAAGCACCACGAGATTGTTAAAGTCCCGACATTTCTTGTTAAGTGAATGTACAATATTTTTTTCACGTAAAAATATAAAACAAAGAAACTAATAGAATTAAGATAAGAATCTTTCGGGCTTATGAGCCGTGGTCTACTGGAATGGCTTCTTCTTCTTCCAGACGTTTCGCTTGCAACTGCGGCAAGCATCTTCAGTGGTGTGTTCGACGTGGTCGTAGTGTTCTTCTCGGTGTCCTACTGTCGACAGTAGGACACCGAGAAGAACACTACGACCACGTCGAACACACCACTGAAGATGCTTGCCGCAGTTGCAAGCGAAACGTCTGGAAGAAGAAGAAGCCATTCCAGTAGACCACGGCTCATAAGCCCGAAAGATTCTTATCTTAATTCTATTAACGCCGGCCGTGAAAGCTTACATTCTTTTACAAAGAAACTAAGTTCAAAAAAATCAACACTGTATTATATAGATCAATAAAATCAATGTATCAACAAATTAAAAACAGAAACAACTACCAGGACTTATATTTAGATTAAAAATAATTTTTAAAACTTACCTTATTCTGTAAAAGGCACTGCTTTAGACAAATCAAAAGGAAATCTGAAAATCGATCCCTCTCGTGTATTTCATCTACGACAATATGAGTGACAGTATTGAGATATGAGTTGCCAGACATGAGCGTTCGTAGAAGTACTCCGTTCGTACAGTAAGTCAGAATTGTGCGAGGACTAACTCTCGATTCAAGTCTAATCTGATATCCGACTGTTGTGCCAAGCGTTTCGCCCCGTTCGCAAGCCACGCGCTCTGCTACGGATACGGCTGAGAGCCGTCTGGGTTGAGTACATATTACACGGCAAGGTGTGTTTCGATTACGTGAATCTTCCAAAATATACTGAGGAACTTGTGTTGTTTTACCTGAACCAGTTTCCCCACATATTAAGGTAACCTGAAACAAGTGAGCTATGCACAACCGGTTTCTCTAATACATTTATTAAACAATAAACCCTGGATATATTGACCACCTCTCGTTCCAATAAAAAGCGATCACTTTAGGTAGGTGGTCAACATATGAAGATGATCATATATGGGGAAGTATCAAGTAAATAATGACAAATATGTAGTAGTGATTGAAAGATTAATTTATTAATTACAATGAGATCTCAAGAGAAAAATAATTTAATCCATTTCTAGTAATTAATCATAGATATCATATCTACGTTAGTAGTAAATGTAGAAAAATGATAGAAATAGACAATATGAATTTTAAATAGTTTTTCAAAATGAACAATTTCTAAAGTAAAAGTAGGTTAATTTGTATCGATGGTCAATTTAACAGGTAAAATTTTGATCTGAGTATGAGTATGCTTAAAACTGGTCAATATAAGCATATGGTCAATATACGGGGATGGTCATTTTATAAAGGGCCCAATATACAGGGTATTTGATTTACACCAACCAATCTACTCAAAACAATGGCAATGGTTAAAAAGTTGTTATATTGAAAAAACAAACTGCTTCTGTAATATTATATATATATATCCACTGTCAAAAATAAATTTATATTTTTAATTAAATTACTTCTAATTTTCAAATAATGTCTTATTAAACACTTTATTAAAAGTTGAAATGGTTATTTGGGCACTATCTGGAATTAGTTACCAAGAAGTGGTTGATATGTATAGTGTTAAGTATGCTGCAACAGACACTTACAGTGTAAGTTGCGAAAAGAGCAGTTGATAATTTTAAGAATATTGGTTGCGTTAACACCGGGCATAAAAATATTACAAGAAATCATTCGAGCCAAGCAGAACTTGAAAGCCATGCTGGAATCATTGTTCATGTTAAAAGAAATCCAAACATAAGTGTAAGGCAACTGGTAAATGACGCCGGAATTAGCACTTATCATGCTTATAAAATTTTAAGAGTAAATAAATTTAAATCATATAAATATTCCCATCATCAGGAATTACGCGGGGACGATACATTTCGAAGAATATCTGTTTGCGAAGAAATGTTTGAAAAATGCAATAGGTAATAATCCAAGGATTTTGAATAACATTTTTGGTTCACAGAGAATCCACATTTATTTGCTGTTACGCAAAACAGTAAAAAGAAAATATCGTAGAGTGGTGCAAAAACTGGTTATTAAAAAGAAAACAGTTCTCTCATATAAATTAGCGACACCGGCCGTCATGCATACTTGAACGCTGATGTACACGTTCAAGTATGGTGACGCTGCAAACTTGATCATGTCAGCAGAATCGAAATTCAATTTTTGCTTCAAGTTTATCATGCAAACTGATAGCCATACAAGGTCAAGTTTACTGGATGTCGCTTCAAGTCTGTTGCAAACTTGACGATAAACTTGACCGTGTATAGCTGGCATTATATATACTTATCATCTTTTATATTATAATCACCTGATTAGATGCAACAGTATTAATAATTTTGTCTCGAAAGCACCAAATTGGCAATTCCTGTTTAGCATAATCATATATTGTAGTCAAGGGTTCAGGAGGCTGTAGTGGAAATGCATCATGCAATTTCCCCATTGTTTTATTTAAAACCATATTTTGTTTGTTTTCGGTAACATCATTGCATTGAATATCAGAGGCATTATCGTTAATTTCTTCATTTGTTAAAGGAAAATCTTTTAATAAGCGTTTCACATTATTTAAGCCATGTCCACTTAATTCAATAATGGATTCATTAACTGATGAAAACTTATTTTTCTTAAAAATCTTTAAGCATCTATTTGGTTCTTTCCCGTGTGATCTAGACTGAAAGCCATAGGTTTTTACTAATTCGTGAATAAATGCGCGTTCAACATTTGATAGTGTTGTTGGAAAAACATATTCAATTTTTGATGGGTCTTGACGAAATTTATTTACTATTTCTTCTACACTGATTCTGAAATTTTCCGAAACTGATATCGGTAGTTTTTTATTATGTGGACTCATTTTGTTATGAACTGGAAAAAACATATATTTTTTATTATATAACCTTAAATTACAGAAAAAAATCTTGTATAAATTGACAAGGACAATTTATACAAAATTCTTTACTTTCATAAGTACACTAAACTTAATGTAATCTTGATATTAAATACCTTCCATACTCACACTTGATAAATTACTAGTAAATAAATATTAAAGAAACAAAATTTCAATAATTTATAATATTCTGACTTTCCTTCAACTACAGAAGCTGATACTGAAGTCGCTGAAGAATTTCTGATCAGAACATTCGAATGACAGTCATACTTGCCAACACAAAACACCTACCGTGTTTTGTGCTTGCCAAATGCAGAAAACCAACTATTTTAACCATGACCATCAAGGTTAGTAGAGTATAGGTTGCCTCATTCCGATAGATAGTAGTGGGGGGATGACGTCACTCAGAATATACCATGCTTGCTCACTTCAATAGAAAAGATCAGACGATGGACGCTGCTAATTTTTGGAAATAAAAATCACAGTAACCATGGTAGTGTGATATTTATATTAGAAATCGTGTCCATCGTGATTATAATAAAATTAAGGAAAATCGCAGGATAGTGGACAAATATTTGATTTATTAAATTAAATGTACGACGTTTCGTTTATATATTTAAACTTTTTCAAGTACACAAAAATAACAATATTTATGAAAATTAATATTAATTACTAACCATAGCAATTAACATAAGATAGGGTACATAAGACAAAAACATGGTAACATGGTAACAAATTATGTTGACTAAAACTTTTTAACAATCAATAATAATAATAATACAAATTTTAGTATAATTTCATAACATAATTGTACTGACTACTTAAATTTTGAGTGTCTGTTCTATAATTGATTGAATTGTTTTTTCTAATAAAACACATTTCACTGATATTGCGTTTCTTCCAATTTGACTCTTTATCTAATATTTTAACTTCATTGAAAAGAAATTTATGCCCAGTGTCGAAATGATGAGATGACAACGCCGTCTTATTATCACTTAATAAGTTTATGTTTCTACAGTCCATTTTGTGCTGATAAATTCTATTTTTTAATAACTGTTTGGTTTGTCCCACATAACACTTATTACATTCACATGGTATTTTATAAATAATATTAGATTGATGTGAGTTAGGCGTCTTATCTTTAAGTCTTGTGAATAACTTATTCAATTTATTTAAGTTATAAAACACCAACTTAATATTTGTGTTAGAAAATAATCTGTTGATCTTATAGGACAAGTTCTTCACAAATGGAAATCTAACGTAAAACTTGGTAGACTTAGTTCTTTCATCCACAGTATCCAACGTGTTATTTAGGTGATTTTGGTCCTCTATAAACTTATCAACGCATTGATGTATAAAGTTGACAGGGTAATTATTAGCTTTTAAGATATTTTCAACTTTCTTAAAATTGTCCTTATGGTAGTCTTGGTGACTTAATTTTGTTACCCTGTGTAACAAGCTTTTTATAACACTAATTTTCTGCTGTACTGGATGGTTTGATCAGTTTAATGAAAAGATTCAATTCACTATGGAGAAAGAAGTTGATAAATCAATTCCATTTTTGGACACCTTAGTAACACGCTCAGCTTCGGGAGAATTAAAAACGAATTGGTATATGAAACCTTCCCATTCAGGCAGGCTTCTGAATTTTCGATCAAACCATCCAGTACAGCAGAAAATTAGTGTTATAAAAAGCTTGTTACACAGGGTAACAAAATTAAGTCACCAAGACTACCATAAGGACAATTTTAAGAAAGTTGAAAATATCTTAAAAGCTAATAATTACCCTGTCAACTTTATACATCAATGCGTTGATAAGTTTATAGAGGACCAAAATCACCTAAATAACACGTTGGATACTGTGGATGAAAGAACTAAGTCTACCAAGTTTTACGTTAGATTTCCATTTGTGAAGAACTTGTCCTATAAGATCAACAGATTATTTTCTAACACAAATATTAAGTTGGTGTTTTATAACTTAAATAAATTGAATAAGTTATTCACAAGACTTAAAGATAAGACGCCTAACTCACATCAATCTAATATTATTTATAAAATACCATGTGAATGTAATAAGTGTTATGTGGGACAAACCAAACAGTTATTAAAAAATAGAATTTATCAGCACAAAATGGACTGTAGAAACATAAACTTATTAAGTGATAATAAGACGGCGTTGTCATCTCATCATTTCGACACTGGGCATAAATTTCTTTTCAATGAAGTTAAAATATTAGATAAAGAGTCAAATTGGAAGAAACGCAATATCAGTGAAATGTGTTTTATTAGAAAAAACAATTCAATCAATTATAGAACAGACACTCAAAATTTAAGTAGTCAGTACAATTATGTTATGAAATTATACTAAAATTTGTATTATTATTATTATTGATTGTTAAAAAGTTTTAGTCAACATAATTTGTTACCATGTTACCATGTTTTTGTCTTATGTACCCTATCTTATGTTAATTGCTATGGTTAGTAATTAATATTAATTTTCATAAATATTGTTATTTTTGTGTACTTGAAAAAGTTTAAATATATAAACGAAACGTCGTACATTTAATTTAATAAATCAAATATTTGTCCACTATCCTGCGATTTTCCTTAATTTTATTATAATCACGATGGACACGATTTCTAATATAAATTTTCAACCGTGGGGTTTTCTTAACTACATTGGCGATAATTATGGACAACAGGTACGTAAGATAATTAAAGAATGGTTTAACTCATCAAAAAAACTAGCAAATTTTAATAATAGACGTATTTTTCTTTTACAATGCCGATATCATGGAGTTTACCCCAAGCACATAACCAATAATCAGAAAAGTATTGATTCGCTGTTATGTGAATTACACCCGTTCAAAAAAGAAGCTGAAAAACTTAGTAAGGATTTTTCAAGAAGGATATTAAACCTAGAAATTAAAATAACAATATGGAAAATTAAAAAACTGGGATCAGTAAATCATAGACTCAGTGAGTCATTAAAAGTATTAATTCCAACAGAGTTGTTTAATGAATGTCAAATTTTGAAGAACAGAAAGTACGAATTTGAATTTAAAAGAATAAAACAGTTGAACATCAATAAGCTTAATAACTTAAGTCAAGATAGATCACCAATTCTTACGAACACTCATGAAAAATCTTGTATCTACAATTTTACCAATACTCAGTTACCAGAGGATGTGAAGAGGATCTTATGTCTGGAACCAAATTTTGGAATACCAATTACAAACAAGCAAGTTCCTTCACATGTGTTAATTAAAGATTTAGAATATGGGTTTGATTTTCTTGATATAGAAGGTGCAGAAGCAACAACATTGGCAGAAGAGAAAAATAATTTAAGATCAAGAGCCATTAATGTGATTCATAATTTTTACAAGTCTAATAAGTGTGATAAAGACAACAGAAGTATCCTGAAAGACTATAAATCAACAAAAACATTTCTCAAAGACAATCAGCATTTAATTGTATCAAGAGCAGATAAAGGTAATAGCACTGTAATTATGGAAAAAGATGAGTACACTACGGTAATGAAAACAATGGTAGAAGATATTTCTACATATAAATTGCTGAAAAAAGATCCTACTACTCAATTCCAAAATAGAAGTAATGTTTTAGTATCCAAGATGAAGGAGAAAAATCTCATTGACAAAGATACCGAGAAACAATTAAAAACACATAATGCAGTTCCACCAAAACTTTATGGCTTGAGAAAAGTTCATAAACAAGGTTGTAAACTAAGACCTGTAGTGAATTGCATTGGATCTCCTTGTTATAAATTAGCGAAATGTTTACATCAATTATTAAGTCCGTTAATTATAGACTTTAAACATAACGTGAAGAACTCATATTGCTTTGTAGAGTCTTTAAAAGGAATTAAGTTGGATCCGAATTACAATCTGGTGTCATTAGATGTAACCTCCCTTTTCACTAATATACCTAAAGAATTGGTCTTAAAAATTGTTAAAGAAAATTGGCTCACGTGGTCAAAGAAAGTCAACATAACTTTTGATTTGCTCGTTGAACTTATTTGTTTTTGTTTTGACACAAGTTATTTTAGCTACAATAATAATTTCTACCTTCAACTTGACGGCAGCGCAATGGGAAACCCAGCAAGTCCAGTTTTAGCTAACATCGTGATGGATTACGTTGTTTCCAAAGTACTGGAAACTTTACCATATAAAATTCCGATACTAAAAGTTTACGTGGATGATACTTTCATTGCAGTTCCCGAAAATAAAATTGATGATTTATTACAAAGGTTCAATCAGTTTAATGAAAAGATTCAATTCACTATGGAGAAAGAAGTTGATAAATCAATTCCATTTTTGGACACCTTAGTAACACGCTCAGCTTCGGGAGAATTAAAAACGAATTGGTATATGAAACCTTCCCATTCAGGCAGGCTTCTGAATTTTCGATCAAACCATCCAGTACAGCAGAAAATTAGTGTTATAAAAAGCTTGTTACACAGGGTAACAAAATTAAGTCACCAAGACTACCATAAGGACAATTTTAAGAAAGTTGAAAATATCTTAAAAGCTAATAATTACCCTGTCAACTTTATACATCAATGCGTTGATAAGTTTATAGAGGACCAAAATCACCTAAATAACACGTTGGATACTGTGGATGAAAGAACTAAGTCTACCAAGTTTTACGTTAGATTTCCATTTGTGAAGAACTTGTCCTATAAGATCAACAGATTATTTTCTAACACAAATATTAAGTTGGTGTTTTATAACTTAAATAAATTGAATAAGTTATTCACAAGACTTAAAGATAAGACGCCTAACTCACATCAATCTAATATTATTTATAAAATACCATGTGAATGTAATAAGTGTTATGTGGGACAAACCAAACAGTTATTAAAAAATAGAATTTATCAGCACAAAATGGACTGTAGAAACATAAACTTATTAAGTGATAATAAGACGGCGTTGTCATCTCATCATTTCGACACTGGGCATAAATTTCTTTTCAATGAAGTTAAAATATTAGATAAAGAGTCAAATTGGAAGAAACGCAATATCAGTGAAATGTGTTTTATTAGAAAAAACAATTCAATCAATTATAGAACAGACAATAAAATTAAGCAAAATCGCAGGATAGTGGACAAAATAATTTGATTTATTAAATTAAATGTACGACGTTTCGTCTATAGATTTAGACTTTTTCAAGTACAATCATAAAAATAACAATATTTATGAAAATTAATATTAATTACTAACCATAGCAATTAACATAAGATAGGGTACATAAGACAAAAACATGGTAACATGGTAACAAATTATGTTGACTATAAATTTTAACAATCAATAATAATAATAATACAAAAATTAGTATAATTTCATAATATAATTGTACTGACTACTTAAATTTTGAGTGTCTGTTCTATAATTGATTGAATTGTTTTTTCTAATAAAACACATTTCACTGATATTGCGTTTCTTCCAATTTGACTCTTTATCTAATATTTGAACTTCATTGAAAAGAAATTTATGCCCAGTGTCGAAATGATGAGATGACAACGCCGTTTTATTATCACTTAATAAGTTTATGTTTCTACAGTCCATTTTGTGCTGATAAATTCTATTTTTTAATAACTGTTTAGTTTGTCCCACATAACACTTATTACATTCACAAGGTATTTTATAAATAATATTAGATTGATGTGAGATAGGCGTCTTATCTTTAAGTCTTGTGAATAACCTATCCAATTTATTTAAGTTATAAAACACCAACTTAATATTTGTGTTCGAAAATAATCTGTTGATCTTATAAGACAAGTTCTTCACAAATGGAAATCTAACATAAATCTTGGTAGACTTAGTTCTTTCATCCACAGTATCCAACGTGTTATTTAGGTGATTTTGGTCCTCTATAAACCTATTAACGCATTGATGTATAAAGTTGACAGGGTAATTATTAGCTTTTAAGATATTTTCAACTTTCTTAAAATTGTCCTTATGGTAGTCTTGGTGACTTAATTTTGTTACCCTGTGTAACAAGCTTTTTATAACACTAATTTTCTGCTGCACTGGATGGTTAGATCGAAAATTCAGAAGCCTGCCTGAATGGGAAGGTTTCATATACCAATTCGTTTTTAATTCTCCCGAAGCTGAGCGTGTTACTAAGGTGTCCAAAAATGGAATTGATTTATCAACTTCTTTCTCCATAGTGAATTGAATCTTTTCATTAAACTGGTTGAATCTTTGTAATAAATCATCAATTTTATTTTCGGGAACTGCAATGAAAGTGTCATCTACGTAAACTTTTAGTATCGGAATTTTATATGGTAAAGTTTTTAGTCCACTATCCTGCGATTTTGCTTAATTTTATTATAATCACGATGGACACGATTTCTAATATAAATAGAACAGACACTCAAAATTTAAGTAGTCAGTACAATTATGTTATGAAATTATACTAAAATTTGTATTATTATTATTATTGATTGTTAAAAAGTTTTAGTCAACATAATTTGTTACCATGTTACCATGTTTTTGTCTTATGTACCCTATCTTATGTTAATTGCTATGGTTAGTAATTAATATTAATTTTCATAAATATTGTTATTTTTGTGTACTTGAAAAAGTTTAAATATATAAACGAAACGTCGTACATTTAATTTAATAAATCAAATATTTGTCCACTATCCTGCGATTTTCCTTAATTTTATTGTAGTGTGATATGTTTTTTCAATATCTAATAGAAACATGATTCTTCTGTTTAGTGAAAAAAATATGATAAGTTGTCAATTTTGCGATAGCTGTTAAGTGTTATGGTGTTTTGTGGTTATTTTTAATATTTTGTGAATATAAAAGATAAAATAATTAATTTATCAATTTGTTAGTTAATTCTATTCGTTTCTTAAATTTAAAAAAATAGGTAATTAACAAGATCTGCCATTTCTTGAGCATTATTTAATTTTTTGTTTGTTTATATTATAGATATTAAAACCTAAATTTTGTAATAAAAATAAAAATTATCCTATTTTTTAACATCTATTCTTCTATTTATTGTCTCCTGCCAATTTTAAGAAAAAATCTGCACGAAGCACCTAATATAAATAAGCATAATCTTCAACAATTTTTGTACTTGATTTAAACTAAATTCTAGCTGACGTCATTCCCGCGCTTACGCTGATTGGTCAGATGTAATGAGGCAACCTGTACTCTAATAACCTTGCATGACCATCTCCTAAATGACAGAACTATTGGGATCCGTCAGATAGGTGGAGCTTCAAAAACATGGCGCAGAGGGGGGGAAATTTCATATACGGGGTATACTTTTGCGTGTAATTTTATGATTTTCAAAGTGATAAGAAATGATAATTATAAGTGCAATTTGTGATTGGGCCGGTACGAATCCTAAACAAAGGAATTTCGTTGAAGGAGAACGGATTCTCAAAGCCGGGCATATTATCAAATGTCGGAAATATAACGAGAAAAATGCATGCAAAATGAACTGTCAAAAGGAGTAATCTTTACGACATATTGCTTAAAAAAATCAAAATTAAAAGAAAATCTCCACGAAATTAATCATCCGCGTTCAATGCGCTTTTTAGGCTGGGTTAGGTGAATAATGTAAACACATAACTGCAACATAATAAGTTATATTGTAATAAGTAGGTAAGCTACTAACCTCAAAATATTTGTATACGAAGTTAATCCTATAAATTTGTCAATCATCAGGGATTCAACTATTGTAGTGCAGTATGATAACAAGTACATCTTATTATTAATATAAAATATTTTTTTAATTCAAATACAGTTTTTCCACATTTCATTAGAAAATAATTCTCTGTAAAGTAAGTTTTACAAGGAATAACTGACAGTGTTTATTGCCATGATATTAGAAAACGTCGCGAATTCCATTTTCGATAAACTTTTTGTTTATTTTACTTGTTTTATTTTTGTAATAAACAATTTCATGATTAATTTGCACTGTTAGCATGTAAAATTTTCCCTCGTTTTGAGTACAATTTTCTGCCACCAGAATATGCTCATTTGACGGATCCCACAAATCTATGTGAAATTTTAGTTACATTTTAGTAACTGATTTATGTTGGCAGCACTAAGTATTTTTAAAAGTTTTTTTCAGTTTGTATGTGTGGTAATTAATTAATACAAATTTCCGATAGATCTTTTCGTTTAAATTTAAAATTGTTATGGAAACCATTTAAACCCAAAAAGCAGAAATTTATTGACAAAAAAATTAAAACTGGTTGTTATTGAATGTTTTTCGCAGTTTAAAAATCAATATGTAAAAAACGGTGAACGCACGGGTGAACTCAAAAAAAAATTGCGAAAATATTTTCTGTATGCAGGTATTCTATTTGTAAAACAGTGAATTAGTAATACACAAATTTGTTTCTGTATTTTGATAAAGCCAATATTTTTTTAGATTAGTATTGGGCAAGTGTATAAAATTTTAAAGCAGCGCAATAATATGGAAAAAATAAAGGACTCCAGAGTGGGCAGAAATAGAAAACGAGTAGTTTCTAAGACTGCGTATTTATAACAGTTAATTTTTCATTTGCTTTCGTGAAATTTACTGTGGCTGATATTTTCTTAATCAATGTGCAAGTGCAAATAATTAGGTATAGGTATTATTTTAAACGGACAGTTCTCATTTTTGTTAATAAACTATATTTGTATATTTTTTTATTAATATTATCATTGTGAATAACTAATTAAGACATGATGTTAATTTTTTTTCACAAATAAAATATAAGAAATTATTAAAACAGTTCATTTTTAATTTAAAAAAGAATAACAACACTTTTTAGTTTATTATAACTTGCAAGAGTATTTAAAGAAAATCTTGAAAAAGAAATTTAAACTGACAGTTTACACGGCAGAATTATTAAAATATTTATAGAAATATTTCTGACAGTTAATAAATTTGCTTTTAGTAAACTACAGATTGCTCAAAAAAATCTTATGTGTATTACAGAGTGTATTTTCGTTACTAGGAAAGTCACTAAAATTCCACATAGATTTGGTTTTTAGTATAGATTTGGTTTTTAGTATATCTATTTTAATCTATGCTGACGACTAAGTACATTCAAAAATGTTTTTGGCTTTTTACCTCAGTAAATGAAAAAGTCGATGTTATCCACTGTCCACTGATCTCTAATATATAGATTGTGGCCTCGCAGAGATAATGATCCGATCATCCGGGGAACAAAAACCCGGCAGAAGTAGTTTTTTGGGTATTTAAAGATGAAACGAGTCCTGTAAAAATGTTGGAGCATACAAGTAATTCAAGAATTACAAGGCGTGACATTCATATTACTTCAAAGATTGAATTTCTCCGCGCAATGCCGTTCTCAGTGCGGGTGACGTCACGCGGCATGTTTGGATGTATTTATTTTTTATACTAAATCAATTACAATCAGGAAATAAATGTCGTTGTTTTCGCAATTTTTTTTCAGATTTTTAACTTCCCATTGGAAGTTATTGTAATGGGTCCGAAAATCGAAATCAAAAAGGAAAAAAAAATTTTATGTTTCAAGGTCACTACACTATTTTTACACTACTTTTAGAAAGATGTCTGTGTGTGTGTATGTGTGTGTGTGTACGTACGTATGTGTCCATTTCTTTCTAAGACGAAATCTCGAGAATGAAAAATGATATCGACTACGTTAGGGTGCCAATCGACGCGTATTAACGTAAATATGATCTGAAAGAAATTTTTTCAAAATCGGTTCAGCCGTTCTTTTTTCTTAACCAAATAGCCTCCAAAAAAGAAGATTTTACACAATATCTCGCGAATAAAAAATTATATCGACTTCGTAAGGGTGTCAATCGAGGCGTGTTAACATAAATTTTATAAAAATCGGTTCAGCCGTTTTTTTTAATTATTGTTAAAAATAAATAATAATTATGTTTTAATGATTACTTTTCTGTGTAATATCTAATTTAATTATTATTATTAAATATTTATCAAACTGGGAAGTTCGTCGTGTGGACCTCAAGGGTCGCACTTTAGTCCTAACAAACGACCCACCTCACGGCTTGTTTATAAGTAAAAAATTAGCCAACTTCAAAGAATTTGAATACACATTTTATGACAAATTTACCATCAATATTACGGATCTGCAAAGAAAAATAATGTATTTTTATAATAAATTAGGACTTGAAACATTATGCTCAAGAAATGTTAATAATTTTTTAGAAATTTTTAATTTGTCCAAACAATTTTTTTCTAATTTTGCTTATTTTCAATGTCATTTTTGCTCGCTACGTCGCTACCCTCGCATTTTCAATTTTAGTGGTTTTCAATCTGTCATCTGGTGGGAGCCACTTTTGATCGTTGGCAACACTGCACTCAATTCTCAAACAGTTGTCAGTTACTTTTTAGTTTAAATACTTATAAGCCAGAGAATAGTTGACAGAACGCGTAGTATAAAATCTTTGTGTAATATTTATTTTTTATTTTTTAACATGGAATGTACGCAAAGATTGTCTTTAGACAACCAGTTTATTAAGAATTGTAGACCTAAGGTATAAATTATGTATTTAACAAAAATCAGTTTTGTGAAACATAACCACATTTGGAATAATATATTAGAATTTTTAGTGCATTGTAAATTCGTTATTTAATTAAATGTCTTTTTAGGTGGGATACATTACTATAAAGCAAACCGATTATGATATTTATGAGGGAGTCAATATCATTGGACGAAATAATAATATTTGCGATGTTCAGCTTATTGATCCAGTAAGTAGATTTGATTTTTATGATTTTAACCATATTTTAACGTTCAAATTTTAGATGTGATTATATTCAAATATTAAGATTTGGGCAGAAAAATTTAGAAGCGGCCACCCTACAAACGCACTTTTTCAAAGGAAGTACTTATTTTTATTTAAAATTAGGATACTTGACGCGAAGTGCTCTAGTAATAAGGTTGTTCAAGAAATCTTAACTTCACTCCTGCGGTTTATAGATCTATCTATGGGCTATATAATTGAGTTAAAAAAAATTGTAAAACCGGGAAGCTGTCACCCTAAAAAATCAATTTTTCAGGGATGTTACTTTTTTGCCTTAAAAATACGATCTCGAAAAAATTGCTTCAGTAGAGCGCCTGCTTCCAAATTTTCCGACTGAGTTAGATAGCCCACAAATATGTCTATAATATATGTGTGTGAATTTTATATTTATCGCACACCTCTTCTTACTAGAGCACTCCGCGTCAAGTGTTTCCATTTTTAGTCGAAAAGTACTATCTTGAAAAAATTACTTCTGTAGGGTGGCCATGAACAAATTTTCGAAATTTTTCGACACATTTAAATAGCATATGGATAGGTCTATAATCCTTACATGGAAGTTTTTTGAACAGTATTCGTACTAGAGCAATCCGCGTCAAGTGTTTTCATTTTTAGTCAAAAGGTACTATTTTGATAAAATTGCTTCTGTAGGGTAGCCGCAATGAATTTTCCTAATTTTTTTGATGAAGTTAGATAGCCCATCAATTGGTCTATAATATCGATGTGCCAATTTAATATTTCTTGAACATATAATATTAGAGCGTTTCCCGTGAAAGGTTTATATTTTTGTCGATTTTTGCTGTATTTTCAAAAAACAATGGATTTTCGAAAACCGGCAATTTTTAAAGTATTAACTTTTTTTACTCTCTATTTGAAACTCAATGTAAAAAAATCATGAGAATCCATCCACTATAATTGAGTTCCGAGGTTTTTTATTTTTGAGTCTTATTGAACTCCACTATAGCTAAATTTAATTTTCGTAGATAAGAATAGGTTCTATAGCTTCAGTATTGCTTTAATTTGATTCAACATTCAAAAAAACATAGATAACGACACCCCACTTGACAAAATGAAGCAAACGTTTGGGTTCTTCCCCAAAAAAAAAAAAAAAAATTCCCCACATTGAATTTTTATGGACTCTTCGGATTCTTGAGGACTTATAACCAAAATTTCATGAGGGGAGGAATTTTTTCACTTATCAAACTTTATTTTACCTGTACTATTCCTCAGTATTTTTAGCATACATCTGTAAAGAAAAAAACTTTAAAATGTCAATTTGATTTCCTTTAATTCGAAATGTCATGTCGTGCTGTAAAGAAATATTGACAAATATCACGTTTTTTGATTCAATTTTTTGGACAAATTTTTTTTTTAGTTTTTAAGCAACAAGCGTCATTGTGTGAAGCTTAATGCTTAATTCTAGTTAAAAAAAAACAGTGTTAAATGCCTCTAGCGACCACAGTTCGAAATTTGCGGAGAGCATTTTTTACAATCTGACTTATCAGTTACCTTAATAAGAATTGTATGAAAACGAAAAAAGAATCAGAAAAAACAGCGCTTAAAGGAGTTTTTTTTCCGAATAATATAACTGTGGCTACCCTTTTCTGTATTATCAAAACCAAACCATCGTTCATTATGGACTAGCTAACTTGCGCCGCTATAATATTAATATATTACTTTAACTATTAAAATGTTTTTGTTTTCAGTGCGTTTCTAGACTTCACGCCATAATAACTGTAATAAAAAATGTCTCCTACATTACTGATATGGGCTCTGCGAACAAAACTCGACTTGAAACACAGTTGTTAAATGATAAAGAATGTTATTTGCTAAAAGATAACTCCAAAATAACATTTGGCGATGTTGAAGGCTACTACCATGTAAATAGTTTTAAAAACCCTGAACCCATTAACACAAAAATTTCATTAAAAAAAAGCATAATTGAAAATTTGAAAACTACTAATACACAAGAAAACGATTTAGATGATGACCAGTTTATAATCCCCCAAACTCAGTTTAGCACTGAGATTAGTTCTAGCCTGAAAAGCAATATTGTGGTTGATGAATCACTAGACGAGTTATGTGAAATCAGTGCAGAAGTTGAGAAAATATTTGTAAATGAGTCTTTTGAAAATTCTTCGACGAGTGGAACCATTCATTTAACACGTAGAAGTGATAATCAAACAAATAAATCGATAAATTTGACAGACGATGTAATAGTTGACAGCAATTCTAAATATGGGAAAATAAATAACTCATTGAGAGAAATTAGCCCAACAAAAAATTTGATGCTAAATATCACACCTTTTGATAATTCAAAACCACAAAAATTCAAGTCAATTTATGAAGTTAAAACTCAAATTGAAAATATAAATTCAGAACCTGAAAGCGATCCAGTATCTATCGATAAAGTAAAACTGTCTGTTTTGAACGCAAAAGTGAACAATTTAGCCGATGATTTGAATTATGAAATGGAAACTCAGATAGAAAATACAGATGATTTCAATAAGTGTTTGGTGGAAAATGATGCCGACAAGTATCCAAATATTAATGAAATGAAAACACAGATTGATATAATATCAAAACCTGTTACAGATTCGTTCAGAAATGAAAGTAAAATATTTAGGGATATGCATGAAGAGGTAACGCAAATTAAAGAAGTTGAAAATGTACAGTTGTGTGGAAATACTATTAATGTAGCCAAGTCAAACAGTAACTTCGCTGAAAGAGACGTTTCTAAGAATATATTTGAAATGGATACGCAAATAGAAAGTATTTCCGATAAAGAAACTCAAATAGGAAATATTTCCAACAAAGAAACTCAAATAGGAAATATTTTCGATAAAGAAACTCAAATAGAAAATATTTTCGATAAAGAAACTCAAATAGGAAATATTTCCAACAAAGAAACTCAAATAGGAAATATTTCCGACAAAGAAACTCAAATAGAAAATATTTTCGATAAAGAAACTCAAATAGAAAATATTTTCGATAATGAAACTCAAATAGAAAATATTTTCAATGAAGAAACTCAAATAGAAAGTTCACCAGAAGTTAAAGTGCCAAAAAAACTGGAAAAAGCTCACGAAAAGAATAAAAATCACGTTCCAATTCTTCACGACATTTTTAGTATGGACACACAAATAACTAACTCTGCTAATATCGAAAAATATAAGGAAAATGATGTACTCCTTAAAGATAGTGTAGAGATCAATAATAAATTATCTATAGATTGTACGGCATTATGCAGTAAAAACATAAATGACATAAAAAATAAAAAGTTGGACAATAAAAATGATCACATTAATGTAATATCAGGAGAAATTGTTCCTTCGGATGAGGGTGATCTATCGAAAACTAAAATAATGTTTGATTTTGAAAGTGATATACAGAAAAATAATTCAGATGATGAAAGTAGTCAGTTGTTTATCAAAAAGAAATGTAAACAATTGAAGTCTGACAGTGAAGTTGACGAAAATGCTCCTGAAATACATTCAGACTCTGGAAGTATTATAAAGAAAAGACGATGTAAACCCCTTTGTTTTGAGGAAGCAAGTTCACAGGAGGAAGAAAGTCAATTATTTGTTCCAAAAAGAAAAATTCGTAAGCTAGATTCTGACACTGAAACACTAAGTTCAGATCATGAGGGAAGTCCGAGATCAGTAATCAGTGATAAGATTGTAGCTAAGACATCAGAAATCAATAATGAAGAACCTTGTCCTAAATTATCACCAAAAAATGAGAATTCTATCAAAACTGACAGTTATGATAGTTTTGTGATTACTTCTACTCAACTAGCCTCTGAGAATGTAGATTACAGTTCTGAAAACAGGTCAGGTAACTGCCAAACTAAAAAAATAGATTCGACTTCTTCAGTCAAGGAAAATAATAATGAAAAGAAACAGACAAATGAAGATATTTTTGCTTGCTCGACGCAGAAATTAGATTTAAAAACTCGCGTGGATAATAAAGACGTATCAGTTCCAAATAATTTTACTAAACTCGCGGAAAATGTTTCTGAAAATTCGAGTCAGAATATAGATGACGATGACTTAAATGAAACGCAATTTTTAGAGTGGCCCTTACAGGAAAAGATTCAGTCAGGTGATAAAGATGATGATATTTTCATCTGTCCGACTCAAGCATTAAATAGAGTTGATTTAGATGAAACGCAAATTTTGAGTACTCAAGCAGTATCAGACATCTGTCAAACTAAAAAAATGATTTCGACTTCAATAAATGGAAATAATGAAGAGAAAAAGCCAAGTGAAAATGAAAATATTTTTGTTTGTTCAACGCAAAAATTAGATTTAAAAGATAATTGCGTGCTTAATAAAAACGTATCAGTTCCAAATAATTTTACTAAACACGCGGAAAATGTTTCTGAAAATTCGAGTCAAATTATAGATGACGATGACTTAAATGAAACACAATTTTTAGAGTGGCCGTTACAGGAAAAGATTGAGTCAAGTGATAAAAATGATATTTTCCTACGTCCGACTCAAGCATTAAATGATACAGTTGATTTTGATGAAACGCAAATGCTGATAAAAAACACACATTCAACTCCCAGAAGACCACCAAATATATTTTTGAGTTCTAATCAAAGTTTAGACTCGAAAAGTTCAAGAACACAAATTAAAAAAGCTCAGAAAGAAACTCAACCATTATCTAATGAAGATCAATTCTTCCTATGTTGCACCCAAAAAATTGATAAACAAAGTATTACCTTAAAGAATGACACAAGCGTAAATTCAAAAGAAGACACTACCGATTTTTTCTCTTCTGTTACTCAAAACTTAAATGTGAGTAATTTACTTTCTTCCAAAGATAAAATCCAGCCAGAAGACGATGATACTTTTCTATGCTCAACTCAGAAATTAGATTTAAATGCAATAGTTTTGAAGCCTACTGTGTCAATACAGAAAACAGAAAAACCTTCAAAAAATTCTAATGCGAAAAATATTCCATTTAAATGTGTCAGATCTTCACCTTCATCAGATCTAAAAGGTGGTAATAAAGACGATAACATTTTTACATGCAACACCCAAAAATTGATTTCTGTAGAGGAAGGAAAGCCAGTTTGTAATGAAAATGACGATTCCTATATGTCCCAAACTCAGGTATTGGACATAAACAAATTCAGCTCTGAACTATATTTAAAGTCAGCTCAAGCACAAAAAAATACGGAAAGAGATAATCCTCAATCAATAACAAACAATGCTGACCCAGTGTGCAGTTTAACATTAAATAATCCTAATTCGAACGCAAACGTAGAGCAGAGTGATAGTGAAAACAATAGTGAATCGTTAACACTTTCTCTTCAACCTGACATATCTATAACAAGTCCTGAAAAAAATCGACCTTCTATTAAAAGTTGCATATTTCAAAAGAATAATGTTATCATCCCAGATACGCAAAGTGAAGATATATTAAATGACAGTTCAAATAATGAACTAGTGAATGACGGTGATAGTATTATATCAACTCAAGAATTGTTAGAATTACCAGCATTAAGTGCAACTAAAATTAAACAAGCCGAAAGAACAAATATTGAAGAAACGCTGCCTGAACAGGGCCATCTCAAAGTTTGTGAAAAGAAGAAAAAAAAAGAAAAAAATGTTGATGGGTCAGATAAGGATTCTTTAAATAAAAAGGAATTTTTAAGAAAGTTTGACAGCCCGAAAAAAAATAATAATATAGAGGATGCAAAATTTAAAACTCCGGAAGAAACTGCTGAAAGATCTTTAAGATCTAAAACTAAATCATGGCAAGAAGAGGGTGAATTTTCAGGTTTCACGTCAACGGAAATTAAAAGAACAAAACAAATAACCGTTCAGATAACAAATAATGATACAAAAACAAAAGAAGCAAGTTCAACAAGAAAATTACGTAACTTGACAAAAAATCAAAATGGTGATGACGATCAGCAATCAGACAATTTGAACGTTAACAGAAAATCTCAGCGTTTATTGAAATCAAGAAGTGAGAACATTAAAACTGAAATGAAGGAAGAACTGAATAGTATATTTTCAGAATCTTCAGACGAATTAGAACCAAATAGTTTAACTGAAATGCTAAATCCAAAATCGGCGGTAAAATTGAAAAGTGATCGAATGCGTTTAAGTAAAATGGAAGCAGAGGCAAGACAGAAAATAGTTCACTCTGTCCAAAATCTAAGCGCAAAGCTTGAAAAATTACGACACTGGGATACACTTTACGAACAGTTGACAAAAAAACAGGAAGAAAATGACTCGAAGAACATTTCGAAAAGTAGTTCTGGAAAGATAAATAAAAAAGGTATGTATTTTTTTAAAATAAATTTTTAAAAACTAAATTTCTTAAAAATTAAAAGTTTTATTGCTTCAACCCAACTAAGTACCAAACAATTTAATGGCTATTTTTCTGGAATCATAGGTGCATATTCGTTATAGAATATTATAGCAGCACGTTATATGCAATGTAGGAATAGAATTTAAACATATTAATGTAGGACATTTTGTACTCTACAAAATCGTTGTTACGCCATTTTGCCTATCAGACGAAAATTTTAAAAGCTGATAAAGTTTTTAGAATTATTAATATACTTAATTAAAAAAATAAGGCTAGTCTTTGTCAAATGACTTAAAAATCGTAATTTTTTACCACTTTTGGAGGCCTGTGACTCTCAATCTCACCCACTGCGCGCTCCTAGACCTTTGTTTTCGTGGATAGATATCGGCATAGAAAATGAAGTGAAGTAGGCTCATTCGTCGCCTATCTATCTATAGTAAGAGCGATGATACACATAGCCGTATGTGCTAACTCGACAGCCGAGTTGACTGTCGTTCCGTTGATGACACACACAGCGGTTTTTTTATGTCGACTCGGTAGCCAGGCGGCCGTGAAGTACACAAAGTTGCGGCAGAACGAACGAGTGTGATATGTAGTACTTTTGGGCTTGCTATATTTGCGTTGGAAAAGAAGAAGCAAGAAGAATCGACGAATGTGGGTGCATCCGATTGTAAATGACCGCTGTTATCTCTTTGAGTCATGTCCCATAATGTTGGACGATCCTGTACTTCACTTATTAATTTTTCTAAATCGAAATTCGCCTCTATAGACTGCAACACTTCTCTCAAGGTCATTTTGAATACTGAAAACCTATATTTGCGTAGTAGTGTTTGCGAAACAACTCGAGATAAATTGATGTGTGTGGCAGCCATGGACATAGGAATCTAGGGACGGGGTATAAAGTGCCATTTTTGACGAGGAGGAAAGCCATTCGGGGGGGGGGGGTGCATGCCTATGTCTCATGGACATGTCCATGCTATGTCTATGATGCATGTGCCCACAACAATACATTATACTGTGATTATTTTAAAATAGAACACAGTCTGTCAAATACGAAATTTTACCAAAAACCAGAAATAAAATATAATTTATATCTACGTTAGTTCAAGTGTTCTATGCAGTGTCGGGAACAACATATTAAAAGTGATATATTCCTTTCATGTCCTCTTTTTCTTTTCACATATTTTCACCTTCCGAAGAAAATGTTGCAGTGTGCTGTGAAATATTTTTACCATATTTTTTTATGTGTTTGCCTAATTAAGATGTCTATGATTTTAAAGAATATGAAAAGAGAATTGTTTTGTTGGGAAAATTTTCAGTTACGAGCGATGTTTACTAGGTGGGAAGTACAGGACTAGCTATCCACTCGAATTTTTTGGAAATAAATTCACAAAATCATTACAAAGTATATTTAGAACCAGTCCATAAAAAAATAACAAAAACCTTTAACAGGGAGCAAATATTAACAAACTGTCATAAATCCCATGTTAAAATCTTATGTCCTGAATTTGGTGGGACATGGGTATTGAGTATCTACAAAATACAAATTTTAAAATTGTGTGAGTAAACACGACACACTTGATCATTTTTAATTAAATAGTTATTTTTTGAGCCATCAGATTTTTTTTACAAAAATGCAGTAATTTACCGAGCTGTCACGCTACTGGACTCTGTGCATGTTGCGAATAGAAGTACTGTATGACTGCATAGACTAGACTTGTTCTGTTATTGGTTAGTGTATGAATTGTTTTGGATTTAGTTCGGAACAATTTAGAGAGCTGTTTTGGGGACTTTTGGGTTATTTTGTTATTAGTTTAAAGTTATTATTCATGGATGTTTTATGTAACAGGTGTCAATAATCTGGAGCCAAGTAGAAGAAGTACAAGAGCAGGTGCGGGAAATAAAATGAATATTAAGGGCAAAACAAAGCAAGACACCGGAAAACAAGTGACAAGTAAACAAACAGTTGAAAAACGAAAAATCGAAGATAATTCAGATTCTAGTGAGACAGTATCTAAAAGAAGAAAAGCAGCTAATGCAAATAGTTCAAGAAAAACCCAAACAAAGTCACTTGATAAGGTACGTAGATAAAACCAATAGTATAGTATAGCCTTTATTTATAGATTTGTCAGCTTCTGACTTATCACATTTTATATACATTATTATAGAATTTCATTCTGTATTTCAAAACCAATAATGCTATAAGTTGTTGCTTTTGCTAATTAATAAAGATATATAAAAATATTTATTTGAATAGATAAGCAAAAAAAAATTGATTTTTAATTTTAAGATTCGTGCTGAACGTTTAATAAATAGCCCATTGAAATGATACATTAGGTTTTCATTTTGGGTAGGACAAGGTATTTTTTCCTTGCGTAGGGAGGGGGGCTGGTGTAAGGTTAAAATTGAGTTTTCGGGGTCGGCGGCCACCCCATTTGGCCGCCATCTTGAAAAAGGGGTGCTAACAGGTTTTGCACCATATCTCTGTAACGGTACATCTTACAGAAAATTTGCAGAGGGGTTTTTTGTTTAAAATCGAATTCTCTACAACTTTATTGGTGATACTTTTTGTTGTAAATTAATAATTAAAAAGATAAGCCAATTTGAAGATAGAAATTTGTCACAAAATTTTCTTTTAAGCGCTATAAATTTTTTTCTTTCAATTTTAACAGAAAAACAAAAAAAATCTGTCTTCTATAAGGCATATCTTTTTAAAAAAAGTATCTCTAGCAAAGTTGTAGAGAATTCAGTTCTAAATAAAAAACCTCTACAAATTTTCTGTAAGGTGTACCGTTACAGAGATGCAGTGCAAACCTGTTAACACACCTTTTTCATGATGGCGGCCAAATGGGGTGGCCGCCGACTCCGAAATCTCAATTTTAACCTTACACCGCCCCGCCCCCCTACTCAAGGAAAAAAAAACCTTGTCCTACCCAAAATGTAACATTTCAGTGGACTAAAATGCTAAATGTTTAATATTGTTTGTACTATAGTAGACAGTAGTTCCTCATTTTACGCGGGGGGTTACGTTCTACGAAAATGTCGCGCAAATTAAAACCGAGTATATTAAAACTAAGGTTATTCGCGCACTACGCAGTGAGTCGAAATAAAATCTAATTTTTTTTTCTAAAATAAAAAAATGTTAACCTGTTAATTATTAACTTAAATTTAGATGTTACTTACGATCACTTATCGGATTTACTTAATTATAATATACATGTCATTTGGCTTCATTTGCAAGGGTAAATTCGATTTTGCGATCAGATGGATATGAGCAAGGGATAGAGAAAGATAGATAGCATATAATGTAAATTCTAACGCATTAGAGCGCTCGGATCGATCTGAGCGTAAAACCGCATATACCCTTTAATGTAGCAACATATTGTTATATTACCACGCTTTCTCGATATGATTTTTTCAAATTATATTTTCCTAGCTACGCTCGGAAATTTGAATGTTGTTAATAACAATTTATCAACGAATTTAATTAAACTCAATATAGATCAGGCGCCAAGTATTTTGGAGTGGAAAAAATTCCTACAAGAAATTTTTTTACACGATAGTCTCTTAGGGTGTCCTCAATAAACCCTGAAGTTTTCCCCTCCAACGAAGTACGCTACTCCACTGGGAGGTTGGGGAAGGGACGAAAATCAGGTTTTACCAGATTCATAACTTTACCTTAACTCTATATAAATATAAAAAAATAGTTTGATACAAAATTAAAGTTAACTAAATTCTCTACAAAAAAGGTTCTTTATATATTTTTGTCACATTGGTATTTCTGCCAAATTTTCACTGTTTAGTTTATCAAATTTCTTTGTTTAGCTTAAATACAGCCTTTTACGAATGTTCGTTGAAAATAACTTGCATTTATGATGAAAAGATGCCACTTAGTACACCGTTAGTTGAGACCCTAACTAATGTTTTGAGATCTGTAGTCACGACCGGGGGTCACGGCGTAACCCCATTTTTCAAGAAAAACCACCCCAAACTAGATTTTTGAGAATAGTGTCCAAACGGACAATAAAAAAAACCAGGTAAAAATATTTACCACTAAATTTTACCTAAAACTGACGCTTTTATGTTTAAGTTTTTCGGTAGGCGTCTGTTTGTATGTATGTACCGGCAAATATTGAGAACTACAACTACTTAACGGATTTGAATGCGGTTTGTTTCTTGAGGAAGGTTTATATTTATACTGGCTCTCCAGTCCGGCTTCGCCCGGGTGCAAATAGAATTGCATCCGTTATACAATACAGATTTAAGTGCGTTTTTTGCCATTCGATAGCTTATTTTCTGATGAAGGTTTAGATCTATGCTGGCTGTCCGGTCCGGCTTCGCCCGGGTGCAAATCTGATTGAATTCACTTATCTCATGACCTACTGAACGAATTTGATTGTGATTTTTATCATTTGATGGCTTATTTTTTGAGACAGGTTTAAATCTATACTAGCTGTCCGGCCCGGATTCGTCCGAGTGCAAATCGGATTGAATCAAGTTGAATTCAAATAAAGTTTATGTCAAAAACAATGTTAAATGTGTAGGACATTTAATTTTTAGGATGTTTTGGATTATTAGGTTATGAACAACTAGTGACTTTTGACTTGTACGGGTGGACTGACACAGACGCGATGAGACGAGTGACGACAGTTGAGAGTGAGACGTTAACGAGTGCAGGTCGTGCGGATACTGTAAGAGTGAATTATATTGAGAAAATTGAGAGATAGTCAGTAACGAGTGCAAATACTACCATACTTGATTATATTTAACATTATATACATTCAAATATACAAGAAATTAAATTTTGTTAAGATTAAAGCATAATTATATTTAACAATTAAATTCAGAAGTGCGATAAAGAACGTGCGACAATAAACCCCACAAAACATAAAAAGTGAAAATGAGTCTTCAAAGTAACGAGTCGGAAGAGGATTTTCGTGGTTTTCAACAAAACGATAATGTGGTTGAACAACAGAACAGTCGATCCGAAGAACAGTTAACAATGCTTCGCATTATGGAAAGAATGACACATGCATTATCGGAAATAAATTTGCAACTTCAACAACAACGTGCGTCGCCGCAACAGTCAACATTGTCAACCCCTTACCCCGCGTATTGTGTTGTGCCTGATTTGTCAAAGACAATTCAAGATTTTAACGGTGACGGTGATCACATGGAAGCAAAGGCATGGCTTGAGAACTTAATAAAACTGTCGGTAACTCATGCATGGACCGACGCAATAACTTTAGAAACAGCGCGGTTGCATTTAGTCAGAGGTGCCCGGGATTGGTATCTGGCAAAGCAGGACATGATACAAACATTCAGCGATTTTCAAACTTTTTTTAGAAAAACATTTGCGCGTGATTTGTCACAAACAGAGAAATGGAAAAGAATGGCAAGTAGAGTGCAACAGAGAAATGAGCCGGTAACGGATTATTTTCATTCAAAAGTACGTTTATGTGCCGATTTAAAATTGGAATTCAGTGATACTAAAGAACAAATAGCAACTGGACTGTGGTCAAGAGAGTTGTGTGCAGCAGTAACGACGAGTAGAGCGCAGGATATAGAC
Source organism: Mongoloraphidia duomilia (assembly GCA_039654895.1). NCBI lineage: Eukaryota > Metazoa > Arthropoda > Insecta > Raphidioptera > Raphidiidae > Mongoloraphidia > Mongoloraphidia duomilia. The sequence goes on from CM077523.1 coordinate 16,455,882, forward strand.
GATTTATTTGAAGAAATAAAATTATGCGAAAGAATTGAGCGAAATCGTTCTCAGAGAATTAAAGAGAGCTCCGGAAGAACACATGCAACGGCAAGTGATAACAGAAATGAAAACAAAACAATTTCAAGTACTACAGCTGTTAACAAAACTGTAAAATCAGCGCGATGTTATAATTGTCTAAATTATGGACATGTTGCTCGCGAGTGTAGTGAAGAAAAAGTAATAAAATGTATAAACTGCAAAGAAGTTGGACATATTGCGAGTGCGTGCCATAAAAACAGTAGCTTAACGTGTTTTAAATGCCAGGTGAAAGGACATATAGCGACTCAGTGCCCAAAAATTAAAAATGCGTCACAAGCGATGATGATAGACGAAGGTTACAAACAAAATCAAAAGTGTGAACATCTTTATAGAACAATTTCGATAAACGATAAACAATTCTCAGCACTCATCGACACCGGTAGTAGTGTATGCACGATCAGACAAAGTTGCGTAGATCGGTTGTCGTGTGACACAATAGAGGATACGCGCCAGCTGAGAGGTTTTGGTTTGGACTCTGTTCTGACGATTGATAAAAGTGTGGAAGTGGCGTGTGTATTAGATGGAGTAAACATAGAGAATGTGGTAATGCACGTCGTACCCGACAACGCGCAACCAACCGATGTCATAGTTGGCCAAACAATAACCGAGCGTCCGGGTCTGGTATACATTAGGGTTGGTAAACAATTTCTGATTGGGAAGCGAGAGGAAGAGCCGTTCAAAAACCTACAATTGCCGGAGGGCGAAACAAAGAAGGAAAATACACAACCACGAAGACTTCCGATAACTAGAGAAGAACTCAGAATCGAAATGACAACAAGCGAAGCAGACGCAAATGAGCTATGGAAATTGATTGATGAATACCGAGATTGTTTTGCACAAACATTGCCTGAGCTGGGATGTACGAATTTAATGAAGATGCACATCGACGACAATAACGAACCTGTTCGATCAAAACCGTATCGAGTCTCCAATGAAGATAGACAAACGATCAAAAACATTCTTCAGGAGTGGAAAGAAAATGGAATAGTCTCAGATACCGTGTCGCCATATGCAAGCCCAGTTGTTTTGGTGAGAAAGAAAAATGGTGAACCCAGACTTGTAGTTGATTTTAGAAAATTGAATCGACAAACAGTGAAGAAAAATTATCCAATACCTAACTTGGAAGAACAATTCGGAAATTTAAGCGGGAGTAAACTATTTACAACTCTCGATCTAGCTCATGGATATCTACAGGTACCACTTGATGACGAATCAAAACCAAAAACTGCCTTTATAACCCCAGATGAAGTAGGACAGTTTGAGAGAATGGTCTTCGGACTAACAAACGCACCATACGAATTTTCAAAATTAATGAATCTCACATTGGGGAGTTTGAGAAATAAAGTTGTTATGTGTTATTTGGACGACTTGTTAATACCTGCATCTGACTGGGATGAAATGAGAGAGAAATTGAGAATGGTGTTCGAAGCGTTGAGAAAAGCGAAGCTAACACTAAAATTGCGAAAGTGCGAATTCGGAAGAAAAGAGGTAGGCTACTTAGGAATGACAATTTCAGAAGAAGGCGTGAAACCAGGCAAGTCCAAAGTTGAGGCAGCGGAGAAATTTCCAGTTCCGACCAATGCGACCGAAGTAAGAAGATACTTAGGACTGACGGGATTTTTCAGAAGATTTATAAACAAGTATGCACTACGAGCTCGACCGCTGAGTGATCTGACGAAAAAGGGAGCGAAGTTTGTTTGGGGAATTCGGCAACAGCACGCATTTACCGATCTAAAACAAGAACTACTAAAATACCCCGTATTACAACTATACAACCCGCATACTGACACTGAATTACACACTGATGCGAGTGCTCTGGGATTGGCAGGCATGCTTCTACAGCGTGGTAGCGATGACCGAATGCATTTGGTACAGTGTGTATCAAAAAAGACCACTGACGCCGAAAGTAACTATCACAGCAGCAAGCTGGAACTAATGGCGATTGTATGGTCAGTTGACCGATTACGAATACTTTTGATGGGCATACCGTTCGTTATAGTGACAGACTGTCAAGCCCTAGTCTATCTAAACACGAATAAAACAATAAACCCCCAGATAGCGCGATGGAGTCAACTACTGCAAGAATTTGACTTTACTATCAAATATCGACAAGGAGAAAAAATGGCACATGTGGATGCTCTCAGTCGAGCACCAATAGATCAAGCGAAAGATACAATGGATGAAATATACGAAGAGAGATTTGACGTATTAATGACTATCGAAGAAGATGAGCAAGTTGAAATGATACAGAGAAGCGATGGAAAATTAAATGAGATTTTCAGAATTATCAGAGACACGCCGAAAAATGCGCATGAGAGAAATCTAATTCAGAATTATCATCTGAAGGACGGTAAACTTTATAGAAAGGTTATTGTGAGAGGTAAAGAACGAACACTATATGTTATACCTGATTCAGTTAGAAAAACAATGGTTGTAAAGTTTCACGATTTGATGGGTCATTCATCAGTGGAAGGTACAGTTTTGAAAATTTTAAAGCGATATTGGTTCAAGTCAATGAGAAGATATGTGAAGCAACATATTCGTGGATGTTTCGAGTGTTTGATCAACAAAGTGCCAGCAGGGAAACGACCTGGAGAACTACACCCGATACCGCCACCATCCAGACCGTTAGAGCGAATACATATAGACCATCTAGGACCATTCGTAACCAGTACCAAGGGGAACGTGTATCTCATGGTCATCATCGACAGCTTGACGAAGTATATCCGTTTGTATCCAATGAAGAGAACAACGTCTGAGCTAGTGATAAGAGCTCTGGAGAGGTTCATAAATGAATATGGCGTGCCGAGAAGAATAGTAACAGACCGAGATACGTGTTTCACTGCGGACTCGTTTCAGAAATTCTGTTGTGAACAAGGAATAACGCATACATTAAACTCAAGTCGACACCCGCAGGCAAATGGCCAAGTTGAAAGAGTGAACCGAACAATTGTACCAATGATAGTTAGCAAAATGAAAAATGAAAGACAATGGGATGCAAAATTGTATGAAGTGGAGCGAGATTTTAACTCGACAGAAAATAAAACAACGGGAAGAACACCCTTCGAGATGCTTTTTGGTTATACCCCAAATTTCTATGATGGGAAACTCAGCGCGCATGCGGAAGGAGATGATATCCAGTATGAAAGGCCAGAGGATGTACGCATGGAGGCGAGGGAAAGTATTCTAAAGCGACAAACGAAGATGAAACAGTACTATGACCGACGAAGATACCGAGGTTTGACCTACGATGTGGGTGAAGTCGTTGTTATAAGAAAACCAGCCGAGTCAACCGGCAAGTCGACAAAGACCCAGGGAAAATACAAAGGACCTTATATGGTAACCGAAAAATTACCAGGAGATGTGTATCGTATACAACATTTGAACCCTGAAGCGAAAAGAAAATTCAGCACAACCATACACGTAACACAATTAAAGAGTTACCGTAACCCCGAAGTGAAGGAGAATTTAGAAGTCGACACGAGCGAAGAGGAAAAATCCGAAGAGGAGAATGAAGTGAACAGCGATAAAGACGATTGACAGACAAAAGCCGAGGTCGGTTTTAATCAGGAGTGACCGAGTGTAGGACATTTAATTTTTAGGATGTTTTGGATTATTAGGTTATGAACAACTAGTGACTTTTGACTTGTACGGGTGGACTGACACAGACGCGATGAGACGAGTGACGACAGTTGAGAGTGAGACGTTAACGAGTGCAGGTCGTGCGGATACTGTAAGAGTGAATTATATTGAGAAAATTGAGAGATAGTCAGTAACGAGTGCAAATACTACCATACTTGATTATATTTAACATTATATACATTCAAATATACAAGAAATTAAATTTTGTTAAGATTAAAGCATAATTATATTTAACAAATGTAATATTATATCCTAATAAGTCACGGCCAAATCAATATTTCTATATGTTAAATTTGCACCCGCGCGAAGCCGGACAGGGCATTTAGCAATACATAAAAACAAGTGTCTTCAATGACAGATTCATGATCAGCACAAACCCCTGAACTTAGGGTGAGTTGAAAACCAGCATTTTATGCTGAACTCGTTTATCCCTTTTGATCTTGTTTTTTTTTTTGGTCAATAAATTATTATTATTATTATTATCTTTAGAAATTCGATCACTAAGTATTGAAGGCAGTGCCGGACTTAAAGACCCAGGGCTCCTAGGCACTTGGCATTTGGCCCCCCCCCCCCATCTCGAAGCCATTTTGGAAATTTAGCGAATTAAACGCACTAGTACAGAATATATAATTTTTAATCAACTTTAATTAATAAAATCAAAATACAGAAGATCTGTAAGGTAGGTTACGGTATTATTATAATTAACCAAGAAATTATTAGTCCTATCCGTAAATAATATTTTCGATAAAGCTTTTTAATAAGGCAAGCCAAGCTTTTGAGCTTATATGAAGGTTCCGCCACTGGGGCCTCTAGGCTAGCTAGGCCCCTATGCCGGGACCTTGTGGGCCTAGGCGGAAATCCGGCACTGATTGAAGGGGAGGATTGATAAAATATGAGTTTTCCGAAACTGTTTTTGTGTTACTATCCCACAGGAACTATTATACATTTTTCCGGGATGAAAAGTACCCAATGTCCTTTTCCAGGACCCAAAGTAACTATATACCAAATTTCATAAAAATTCGTTTAGCTGTTATGGAGCTGAGAACAAACATACACACACACAGAGACTTTCGCATTTATAATATTAGTAGAGATAATTAAAATTTAGCAAAATCGCCGTCTCTTAAACATTACACGACGTCGTCCTATATATGATTTTGAAGAAATTTGTGCTGTTATTTCGGTGATGCCTTCATCGTCAATTTCGGTTGGTTCGGTGTACACAGTTTCATCATTGACATTTTGCGCGGCAAAATGCTGGAGCTCTACTTCTAAATAAAAATATGATAATAGATTTGAAATCTTCATAAAAAGTGCCTTAATAAAGTCAAAATATTTTTTTCTAACTTACTTACTAAGCGAGTTGTGAGCAAAAAACGAATATGGGAAAATCTCGTTTTTCAACTGTCTGTCGCAAGCCAAGCAAAATATCGAAAGTTTCACTGCGCAAGGTAGTAGTACTGGAGATTCTGCACATTTCCTCTCATTTAACCAAATCTCTATCTCTTACCGTTTAGGAAATCCCCATGCATTGCACGCTTATCTTGGACACCCTGTATAATATTATCAGGAAACGTCTATTATGAACATTCATAATTATCCGGGGTTTTGATCTAAAAACTCTTAAAAGTATCATTAATTAATCTGTCAGATATCAGACCCCAATATATAATTCGCGATTAAATTCAAAGTGGCTGACTTCTATAGTCGTTAATAAAATTAATTCTAAGCGGGATGAACTCGAAACAAATGTGGCCTTAGACCATAAATATAGAAATGGACAACTAGAATCAAGTACTCTAGCACCTTCTTAAATACACCTCACTCAACGTTTTTTTTGCATGTGCCACTTTTACTAAAGGCTGATTTACACTTTGTTAAGCAGCAAGTGCAGGTGACAAGTGATTAGTTAACATGTTTTTATGGTATTAAGTGTTAAGTGTGAAGAAAACGTTCACACAGTGTTTAGTGCCTCTTGCAGGTCCAAAGTGTCTGTCCGTGTCGCAAAATGGGGGACGCACAACGCTTAGAAATACGAAACATTTTAAAAAATATAATCGCAGTCATCGCATCAGAAATCGAACATGAATTGTTAGTTGAAATCGAAAAACCTAAGAGGTTATGGCAAAGAAAATGGATAAGCAGAAGACTTCAGTATGGAGCTAGTGATAAACTTTTCCAGGAACTGATTAATGAGGATCCAACTGAATTTTGTAACTCAATGCACAATTTATATTAAATAAGCACTCGTATTTTATGTATTCTAATACAAAAGTTATAGTTTGGTCTTCGCTCCACTTCATGATTCAGTCCGAACAATGCACGTCTTGTCAAAGCAATAATCAAAGTGGCTGACGCTGAGAGAGCGGGTGTGCGGGGGAAGAGACTTAACAGCTACTTAACAGAAAAAATAGACCGTCCTTCTATTCACTTTACTTCGCACTCGCACTTATCACTTAACAGCGTGATCGTTTACACTTTGATTTTACTAATCACTTAACACCTGCACTTGTCACCTGCACTTGCTGCTTAACAAAGTGTAAATCAGCCATTAAGTCCAAATAATTTAATGCATGTAATCTGTAATGTTTTGTTGATCCTGCAAAAACACGGATCCAGAGTGAAACTAGCATTGCTAGTCCATAGTTGTATCGTCAAAGATCAGAGCTAGTGATGTGAGTCGATAATCTGACAATAGTCATGACGTGGTCATGACCAAAATGACTTGGTTGTGACGGTCATTTTTGCAAAAATGCATCAGATTGGTTGTGACGGTCATTTTGCAAAAATGACGCTATAAATGACCTGTCATTTCCACAACTGACGGTCACATACTTGTTGAAACTGATAAACAAGCGTGTGTTCTGTGTTATGTAATGATCAGTAACTTTAAAATGACCTAAATTACCATTGTAATGATCGTGACGCGGTCACGATTTTAAATGACCGTCATTTTACATCACTAATCAGAACAGATGAAGAACTCCAATGACTTGTTAAAATTACAAATTCATCCCGCATAGAACATTGCCTATGCTGCATCCTATAGTTCGATTTAATTGCCAATATATTTTAATAAAAATTATATTTATCAGGATTTACCAAGAAAACCAAATTTAAGACAATCGTATTTTGTGATGTTTACAATGTTTAGAGATAACAAACAAGAGAAAATTGTTGAAAAGCTGGGTAAGTTAAATTGCAACTTTTTACTTTTGATTCACAAATTAGCTTTTAAATTAGTAAATGTGCATTTTCTTTGCACAATAGTTCATTATTATAATAATAGTCTTTGAATATAACCAAAGAAGTTCTTGTGTATCGACCTAATTATTTACGCAAAATATATACATATTATGCCATAATATGGCTACACAAAAATTGCATAACTATCTGCACGCCTACTTTATGGTAAAAATTTAGAACTCGTAATTTTAATAAGAATAAGAAAAGTGTTTCTTAAATATATGCCTGCTATCCTGTGCTCCCGGAAGAGACTTTTTTCATATGCAACAATCATAAATGCATTGTACTTGTATAACTTTATATTTACCACATACATAGGTACCTACTTATATTATGTTTGCGTACTTGGCACAGCTTGTGCAGATGTTGAATTGATATAATAACATGCACGCTCAATATTGAAACTAAGAAATATTCAATCATTTTAAAAGATACATTTTTTATTTTGTGAAAAAATTAAGTGTACATAATAAAACATTTAAATGCCATAATACATGTTATTGCATTATTTGTGGAATCAAGCAGTCGGACGGATACAGAACATTTTGCTAGAGTTACAAGAGCACCTTCTCCTTTCGCTTTTGAGGGTGCTGAACACGGTAAAAATAGTGAAAAAAGTTTTTAGCTATTAGATACCCCTAAAACGGCCAAAAACCACCCCTTTTTGCAGTATTTCTGCACAGACGCCCGGCAGCGCAGGTTATTCTTTTACTTTTCGTAATTTTGAGGTGAAAGGTGAAGGTTGGCACCGGGTAGGACGCCATGATCAGCCTCGGTGGTTGATTCTACCCTCCCAGGGGGTTGAAATTTCAACTTTCCCCTCTCGTGCTAAAAGTTATGCACTCCCCTGTTAACGAAGATGCTGATCATGAAAAAAATACTTTTAGCCGGATTCAACCCATCCTACCCCCTCAAACGGCCAAAAACACCCCGATTTACGGTGTTTCAGCACAGACGCCTGAATTCTGAAAGAGTGGGTTTTCGCGGAAATTCTACTTTTCATCAGTATGAGGTCAAGGGTGAAAGTTGACACCAGGTAGGAAACCGTGATCACCCTCGGAGGTTGATTCTACCATTCAAGGGGGTTGAAATTTCAAATTTCATACTGATAAGAAGTAAGACAATTTCCGCGAAAACCCACACTTTCAGGCGTCTGTGCAGAAATACCGTAAATCGGGGTGTTTTTGGCCGTTTGAAGGGGTAGGAAGGGTTGAACCCGGCTAAAAGTATTTTTTCGTGATCAGTATCCTCGAAAACGGGGGAGTGCATAACTTTTAGCGCGAGAGGGGAAAGTTGAAATTTAAATCCCCCAGGGTGATCACGGTGTCCTACCCGGTGCCAACCTTTACCATTCACCTTAAAATGACGAAAAATAAAAGAATAACCCGCGCTGCCCGGCGTCTGTGTAGAAATACTGCAAAAAGGGGTGGGTTTTTGGCCGTTTTAGGGGTAACGAATGGCTAAAAACTTTTTCACTATTTTTACCGTGTTCAACAGCATCAAAAACGGGAGGAGGGGTAGGTGCTCTTGTAACTCTAGCAAAATGTTTGGATTTTGAGCCAAAATCCCGACCCCTTGTTTCCGCTATATTGCAAATACACTATTTTGTTAGACAGAGCTCTGCACCGGAGCTAGAGTTTTTTTTTAAAGTCATTGGCATTTATGCTGCGCTTTTGAATTCACAATTTTCTTCTTTTTTTTTAGGCGGTAAATTGACCGATAATATTGTCACAGCGACAGTTTTAGTGACAACTCAAATTCGTCGATCGGTCAAATTTTTGTGTGCAATTTCGTTGTCCAAACCTATTGTGTCACCACATTGGCTTCTCGAGTGTTCGAAGGCAAATACATTTCTTGGTACGAGTAAGAATATGTGTGATTGGCATATTTCTATTCATATATGAGTTATCGGCTGTTTTCATTTAAATAAAACAAAATATATCAATCAATCGTTTTTTGTTTTTAGATCCATGGAAATTTTTACTCGAAGACAAGGATGGTGAGAAACGGTTTGCTTTCCAATTGACAAATTCATATAAAAGGTCAGAAAAGGGTCTTTTACTAAGTGATTATTCTGTGTATGTTACACCCACTATTAACAATGATATAAAAGGTATTAATTTTTTAATAGGGTATTTGCCTAGAATTTTTTTTCAATTCTGAACAAAATGACGCCTATTTCACTTAATTCTGATTTCAAATAAGCTCAAAAATAATTTTTGAAATATTTAAGCCCCGCCCACTAAAAAGCGTTTTTGCTCTACTGAAGTATGACGTCAAATTTTTATGGATGTGCGTTTAGATTATCTACTAATACTATCTAAAAAAAAAAAACTACTAATCTCTATAGGTACTTATTACTTACTAATAATACAGGTAAAATAAGGTTTAACCAGTGAAAAATTCCTCCTCCCATGAAATTTTGGTAATAAGTTCCTTTTGGCATAAGAATTAAGAATCCGGAAGAGTCCATAAAAATTCACTGTGGCGAAAAGTTTTTTTTTGAGGGGGGGGGTGGAATAACCCAAACCAAATTAATTGCTTCATTTTGTCAAGTGGGGTGTCGTTATCTATGTTTTTTTGGATGCTGAATCAAATGAAATCAATACCAAGGCTATAGAACCTACCCTTTTCTACAAAAATTAAATTTAGCTATAGTGGAGTTCAATTAGACTCAAAAATCAAAAACCTCGGAACTCAGTTGTAGTGCATGGATTTTCATGATTTTTTTACATTGAGATTCTAATAATGAGTAAGAAAAAGTTAATCCTTTAAAAATTGCCGCTTGTCGAAAATCCATTATTTTTTTTTTAAAATACAGTAAATATATAAACCTTTCCCGGAAAACGCTCTAGTATATGAAGTGTTCAAGGAAATATTTAATTGGCACATCGAGGTTATAGACCAATTGATTGGCTATCTAACGTCATCAAAAAAATTAGGAAAATTTAAAGCGGCTACCCTTCAGAAGCAATTTTATCAAAATAGCATCTTTTGACTAAAAATGGAAATAATAATAGTAAGCATTAGTAGGATAGGGAACGCACTATCCATCCTCCATGTCTATGATGTAAACAAACTTAAGCTATGTTTCTATGGACATATTTTATAAAGATAAAAATTCTAAAAAATATTTTAGAACTAAAATTTCATTATAACAAAGTTTTATATTTTATTTTGATCACTGGCAAATACCCTTTTGTCACTAAAATATATAAGCACTTTTTAAAATTTTACCTTTTTTTAGAAATAATAGAGAAAAGCGGAGCAAAATTTAAGCAGACTTTGCCAAGGTCTTTACCAGACAATTTTTTCATTGTTTCATGTCAAGAGGATAAAGATTTTTGTTTGAATGTAATTAAGAAAAAACACCCATCGTGCCTTCTTGTGTCAACCGAAGCTATATTCTCCGGTGTATTAAAACAATCTTTAGATTTACAGACACATAAACTAATTTTTAAATAAATAAATTAGAGGAAAAGCTAGAGACGGATTAACTTGAGATATTTTAACAGTCATAAGAATGAGTGGACAGACCTTTATGAACCACTATCAGGATTGACAAAAAAAAACAGTTTATTTTTTAATTCATAAAACTAACTTTTCGTATGTTTAAAAATAAGTTTTTTTTGTGTTAATTTTGAACACATGTCTTAACACGTTTAAAACGTGTTCTATGGCCATATTTAGAATTCAAGCAATTCCCCTTTTATTAAGGAATACTCTATATAAAATTGCTTTGTGGATAGATATTGTAAATTAGAAATCAGGGGATTTGACCGTAATAACTAAATAAACATGTTTTATGTTTTAAACCCATGACCTTAAACACCTCATTTTAATCATGTTTGAAAACCTGTTTTTTCCTAAAATAAATTTGGCGTAATTAGTGTTAACAATTTATACCTAAGAGGGTCTTTTTAATCGACTTTAAAAAAGGAGGAGGTTCTCAATTCGATCAGTATGTTTTTTTTAAATTTATGTCCACCTGCTCAGGAATGACTGCACCGATTTGAAAATGTTTGACTCCGTTGTGTTCAGGAAGATGTCGGATTGGCCCCATATAATTTTTTTCTTAAATCGGTTCAGCAGTTTTATTTTTTTCTAGTAATAAAAATAATTTTTTGTATATTACCTATGTATGTTACCTCATATCTCCTGCATTTGTGAACCGATTTTGATGATTCTTGTTTTATTTAATAGGGCATAACTTCAGGGTGGTTGCCCATAAATTTTACTTAAATCAGTTAAGGTTGTACGCGCACTATGCAGTGAGTCGAAATAAAATCTAAATGTTTTTGTAATAAAATAAAAAAATTTTAACCTGTAAATTAATAACTTAAATTTAGATGTTACTTAAGACCACTTATAATCGGATTTACTTAATTATTTATTTATTAACAATAAAAATAAAATGTCAATTTGACTTTCTTTTCAAGGATACATTCGGTTTTGCAATCAGATCATTCCAAGCGCAGGATAGAGAAAACTAGATAGCATATAAAATAATGTTAAATTAAAGTAAATTCTAACGCATTAGAGCGTTCAGATCGATCTGAGCGTCAAAGCGGACAAGTGACAGATAATTTAGTCAATTTTCGATTATTTTAATTAAAATGTTTCTAAACTTACAAGGTAAAATACTTTTTTTATAATTTTTATATAATCTACAAGAATTGATTAATATAAACTTCAGTTTTCTAGATTTTAAGCTTTAGCAGTTCTGGTTGAATTATATGAAAAATTTGAGTTTTAAACGAGATTGCCTATTGTCTACATGTTAAATATTCAGTTTTTAAAAATTAATTACGCAAAAACTATACGTTAGAACGGTTAGATCTTCCTCAAAAAATTGAATTACATTTAATATCGATTAATAACATATTAAAAATTCATCTTTACTTTACTTAAATGCGCGTACAACCTTAAGTAGTGTTTTTTTTTTTTTTTAGTTTAGTAATCAAATAACAAGAAAGAACTCAGTTAATAACGTGCAAACTACGTATTGCAGTCACTAAAAAGTAAAAAATAAAAAACTATAAAAAAAACTCATAAAAGCCACTAAAAAAACGAAAATAATAAAATTTTGAAGTCCGCACCAGTTTAATAAAAGTAGATAGGTACACAGGGTTCGTTATTTAGCTTTGTTCCAACCTCTCTGAAAACCGTAATATTACCGTCGCGCCCATGCGCAGTAGATAGAATGCGTTCCAACTACCGACTAAGGTATGGACGGTTGTCGAACAATTCTTTAAGCGCTCCAATCGAATTAGTCATCGTTTGTGAACGGTTTCCAAACGATCATTTCAGTACATGGCCTAGACATGAAACCAAAATGAAACTGTGAAAGTGAAATGCGCATTAAGCACTTTGTTACGTTTGTCTCTGTTCAATGCCAACTAGAGACAGTTCTTTATTCATTTGTAATTGATTTGTTTTTGTTTTGTCTCTGTTGAATACCTATTTATTCTTCATTTGGGATTTGTTTTGTTTTTGTTTGTTTAGCAAAATTATTAATTTAAATATTTATTTTGATAGTTAATTAAATTTAATTATATACAGGCTGAGTCAGACCACCCGTAACAGTCGTTTTTTTCGAAAACTGTTAGTCGTAGAGAGTTGTATCAAAAATTTGTATTATAAAAGCCCTAGTAAAGAATCGAATGGTGATATTTTTTTTCCGGGAAAGTCGGCTTCCCTATTTGCTCCAGAATGTCCAGAACTCTGGAATTATAAATAGCTTAATAGGTCGAACGTGGTATTGTTGAAAAGATCTTTAAAAAATAAGCAAGTTTTGTAGGGAATTTTTTTTTATTACTGCCACCCCTGTTAAGTAATATTTGTTTGAAATTACTGAATTAAAATGTCATAATAACGAACTTAATTTTAAAAGTCGGCATTTAAAATCTAGTTACCTATTAGCCCAGGAAATGAAAGCAAAAAATCAGCCAATGTCGCAGATAATTCCCTCGCCACTCCTTCTTGAGTATAATTTTGCCAGTCATTCGGAAGCCAGTGTCGAAATATCTTAGAAACGGTCGACTTAAGCGATTCTTTCATTATGTAATGTTTTAAATAGGATTATATTTCCTACAATTTTCATTCCCACAAATTTGCTGAGGTGCAAATAGTAAGCGCGCTACAGCTTCTTGAAAATCACGCGCTTTTTGTAGTCTTGGAAACCAATTGTTAAAACGAAATGTCCTTTATATTTATTATAGCCCAGTCAACGAAGCAAAAATAAATGCAATAAATCGTGTAGTCTGGGTTATTATTTTAAGTGGTAGGGGTAACCCCCAGGTATAACATACTAAAAGTCCCCAGCCGGGGGATGCGAGCTTTAGGCGGGAGGGGGTGAAAAGGTCCCATTTTTTTCTCGAAAATTAAGCGTCCTAGAAAAAAAAACTTTTGATAAATAATGAAGCTGATTAAATTTCCTACAAAATGGTATATTAATTTTTTTTAGGAGCAATACAAATACCTCTCACCTTAACGAGACATGAGATATGAACATTTTGCCAAATAACTCTACGCCCCCGTTTGACCCCCTCAGAAGTTGAATTTCAAAAAATCCTTTCTTAGTGACTATTTTTGTCACAAAAGAAACATCTTGTCCAAATTTCACGTTTCTATCTTCAGTGATTTTTTCTCTGAATATACCGACCTACGGACACCTCCTGAGTCCAGGGGTGGGGATAGAAAAAAAATTCTGGTTCAAAAAGGTTGCTCTGCGTCTCGTCGAGTCCAACGGTATCCTCATTTTTGTTCTCGGGTGATTTCTTCCAGAGATATAGACTGTTGCAATAATTTGCCCCTGAACAGTAGGCAACCGGCTCCTGCACTTCCGGCCGGGGGGCACCACTTCTTAAATGTTACCTATAGATATGTACTTGAATCGTGCCAAGTTTCATCCCAGCAGGAAAAAGTGCAAGGTTGGACCCCTTAGGTTCCCTACTATAGGTAAAATGGACAATAAACATTAATTTTTAACTTTTCCACTCCTCGCCTCTCCCTTTGTATTGCTCCTAAAAAAAAAATTAATATACCATTTTGTAGGAAATTTAATCAGATTCATATTATAAAGATTTTTTTTCTAGGACGCTTAGTTTTCGAGATATTTACGAAAAATCAAAAAATGGGACCTTTTCACGCCTCTCCCGCCCAAAGCTCGCATCCCCCGGCTGGGGACTTTTAGTATGTTATACCTGGGGGTCACCCCTACCACTTAAAATAATAATCCAGATTTAGATAATAATCCAGATAATAATCCAGATTTATTGCATTTATTTGCCAGTTTCGGATCTTTGTTGACTGAACTATTGTGTTCTTCATCGCATTTTAAATTGAAAATACACATTTTCATTAAGCAGAGAACGCGCTAAATCGTGATTTTTGTCCCATATCGATATCTTTAAAAATTGAGAAGCTATAGCCAGTCAAAGTTGAAATCATCATAGAGTTTTACTTGTTTTTTTAACACGCGCTACGAGTACCTTCCATACCGAATAAAAAAAGATCCGTCTAGGAATCCATAGAAAATTTAATACCCTAAACGATGATTTTTGTCCTATCTCGATAACTTAAAATCAAGTTATAAACATTAAAGTTCATTTAAAAATCAGTTTTTCATTAAATTCGCTTGGACTTAAACGCCTATAATTTAAAAATGTCTCAAGTTATCGAGATAGGACAAAAATCATCGTTTAGGGCATTAAACTTTTCATGAATTCCTAGACGGATTTTTTTTATTCGGTATGGAAGGTACTCGTAACCCGTGTTAAAAAAACACGTAAAACTCAATGATGATTTCAATTTTGACTGGCTATAGCTTTTCAATTTTTAAAGATATCGATATGGGATAAAAATCACGATATAGGGCTTTCTTTGTTTAATAAAAATGTGTATTTTCAATTTAAAATTCGATGAAGAACACAATAAATAAAGCTATTGAAAAGGACATTACGTTTTAACAATTTGTTTCCAAGGCTACAAAAAGCGCGTGACTTTCAAGAAAATTTTACTCAAGAGGGGGTGGCGGGGGAAGCACAAGGGATAACCGGGAATTTTGTAAAAATACATGTCTAAAGGTGTTCTACCACCTGTGAAAAATCCAGCTCTATGGGAATTTTTTGCGACATAAAACCTTTATTTCCCGGGCTATATCTATCGATCATTAAACACTGAAGAAGTACTTAGAGACACTCACAGTACAACCAGAAGTGCTCAGTTATTTAAGAGTAAATGGAAGACACTTGTGACATTGTCTAAGGCTGCTAGATTTTGAATGCCGACTTCGTTCCTTATTATGAAATTTTAATTTAATAATTTCAAACGAATGTTACTTATCAGGGGTGGCAGTAATTAAATAATTTTTCCTACAAAACTTACCTATTTTTTAAAGAGTTTTTCAACAGCACCACTTTCAACCTATCGTGCTATCTAAAATTCCGGAGTTCTGAACATATAATAATTTATATTTATACTTATAGAAATTTTCCTACTAAACTTGCTTATTTTTTAAAGATCTTTTCACCAATACTATTTCCGATCTATCGTGCTATTTATAATTCCGGAGTTCTGGACATTCTGGAGCAGACTAGTAGTGAAGCCGACCTTCCCGGAAAAAAAATTATCACCATTCAATTCTTTATTAGGGCTTTTATAATACAAATTTTTGACACAACTCTCTACGACTAAAACCGTTTACCAAAAAAACGACTGATACGGGTGGGAAGTAAAAATATGCAAATTATTAATTTGTAGTCGTAATGTTTTTGAGCGTTTGTTAAAAATTGTATTGTTTGTCTAACATTTACTTAGGTATTTTAAATTTTTAGAATTACACGAATATATACAGAGTGAGTCAAACTTTGTATATATTCGTGTAATTCTAAAATACCTAAGTAAATGTTAGACAAACAATACAATTTTTAACAAATGCTCAAAAACATTACGACTACAAATTAATAATTTGCATATTTTTACTTCCCACCTCTACTACTATGGTAGGGAAGTAATGGATTTAGTCCGAAAAAAATATTTCGAAATTTTAACAGATCTTCACGTTTTGAGACCCTAGCAAGATCATTTTCTGACTGATGTCTGTATGTGTGTGTGTGTATGTGGTCAATTTTTCGCCTTCGATATCGTAAAAACGGAACAACATACGACCATGCCGATTGTTCTGTTGTGTTTATCAGCCTTTAACTTAGATCTGATTAGATTTTGAGTCAAATCAGTTCAGTGGATCCTGAGATATTAAAAAAAAAACGTTCTCAGTGTCACGTATTAAAAGAAAAATCAATCAAGGTAACCATGATTTTTGCTATATTACTAGCCATCAGTAAATCACCAAACAAAAAAGAGGGCCATGCTTTTTTTCAAAGAATAAAAACAGAGTGTTTATTTTTTGCAAATATTTACTAGGTGGGAAGTATAGGACTGGTCATCAGTCTAATTTTTTATTTACAAGTGTGCAAGTTAGAGATTTCAAAAAAAAAAATTAGCTAGCATTTACCAAAAAAATTTACGTTTATTTAACTGAACTAGTGTTAACAATTAGTACCTATCAGTCACATTTGCGATGTTATAATATAAATTATAAAGTTACTGTAAAATTGCGTGAGTGCGAGTAAACGTGCGTGAATGTTGAAATCTAGACGTGAGCGTGCGTGAGTGATTAAAAAAATGTAGTAGTGCGTGAACGAGCGTGAGTTGAAAATGGTTTTCGTGAGCATGAGTGCTCGTGAACAAAATACTACTCAGGACTGCACTTCTATTGTTATTATTGATGCACAAAACGGTTACAAAACCGTTCCAACCCATGTCTACGTTTGTATCGTCACAGAACTGTGCAAGGTCGACGCATGCGCACAAAACCAATACAAACAGTATCGTTACCGTTTTTCAGAACGATCCATTAATAGCAGGTTGGAATTAAGCTTTTATTGTCCGATTTTAATAAACAAACAAATAAAAGAAACCGTTCTAGAAAAACTACAAAAAGACCACAATTCAAATTTTTTTTATCAACTTCTATGTCAGATGATACTCAACTTTTTTCTTTTAAATGCCCAGGTATATATTTTTTTAATTTAGTCTGATGGAGATTTTTTTTCTGAATACGATCCGTAACTAGTTGACTTTGGTTGCAATATTTGTTTGAAAAAATTAATAAAATGTTTATCAACATTAACACATGAAAATTTTATAAGAAACCCAATTCAATGTCGATAAACATTTTATTAATTTTTCCGAACGAATATTGCACCAAAGACAACTTGTTACACATCGTTGTATTCAGACAAAAAAAATGATATCAGACTAAATTTAAAAAAATAAATCCGGCATTTAAAGAAAAAAAGTTGAGTATCGCTTGACATTGACGTCAAACCTTCCACTCCCTGTGTAGTAAGTTTATAAGGGTCTGCATACTCATTCTTATCACTTAAAATGCCTGAAGTAAATCTGTCGCTGACTAAATGTTAACATTAAAATCAGAGATGTTACAAGTGTCTTGCCTATATTGAAATGAAGTTTTTTTAATGAAAATATTGAAATTTGATTTGAAATCTGAATCGAATTTAAAATGGCATAGTATGTGGGTGGAATTTTTTTTTGCTATCTTTTTACACAGGTAAAGTTCTAACTAAATAATAGTAGCATTTTAACTTGTTTACGCATTTATTTCTTCTAAATCAAATACTATATATTTGATCAAAAAGTGGACAGCAAAACAATAGTAGTGTGCAGGAGGGCAAGTAGGTCCACGCAGCGAGTGGAATTTGCCGCAAGCAATGATGGCATCAACGTTTAGCATCTGTTTTGACATCCCTTATAATTATTTCTGATACGGATTCAGATGTGAAAAGAATTAAATTATCAATAGAATCTGAATTGAAACTCCTTAACATCCCTGGTTAAAATAAAGATTTAAAAAACAGTTAAGAATATAATATGTAGGTATATTTGTTTTTACTATTGTTGTTTTTGTTTTTTTATAATAAATAATTAAAATAATAAATGACGTGTGTCAATTCAATCGTCGTGGACTATGACTTTTACACAAATTTTCTGTCGTATTTCATTGATAAGCACTCAGTGCGTGCTGAAACTCGCCGAGTGCTGAAAGGGGTCAGTGCCAGTGCGAGTTTTATGTCTTCCCAATGAAACACGACGGTCTTTGTAGTGCATTCTCATCCAACCTCGACCTTATTTTTGTAAAGATGTTGAGGGAGGCATATTAAAGTGTACTGAATATGGAATTTTGCTAGATAGCGGTATGGGAGGGATGCAGACCGCCTCCAACATGTAACAAAAAAAATGGTCACTATTATTGCTTCAAGGCTGAAACTGTTTGTATAGCTTGTCGTTGACCCAACAGTGCCATTATAATATTTGCAGATCGATTGGTCAGTATTAAAGGGGTGGCAGATCACCCTAAACGTTCCCCCCCTCATCTAAAGTGGCATTTTATACTTCGTCCCCGGATTTCTATATCTATGATTAGGACAAAGATAAAATATCGCGATCCAAATACGCCATGCGGCATGTAGCTAGTACATATACTTTAATTATATACCGCGGATTGTCCATTTACTCAATGTGCGGTGAGTGAAGTCCACAAAGAGAGCAAAAATATATCTGTGTCTCTTTTGACGAAGTTATTCCGTTTTTATTCCGATGATGTCATTGGTCGATGTACGGACGTTCCATCTGAACAAAATGTAAACAAAACGCTTGACAGCTGTTGTCATTATAACGTAACCTAGTTTAATTTTGTTAAAAACAGTTTTTTACTCATATTCCTTGAAATTCATAGTGATATAAGAAGTAAACACAGGTTTCGGATCTTTTTGGGCATAATAATATCACTATCAACTGAAGTATTCCATGAACTGAAATATAAACACCACTTGAAACGTAATATATAAAGAAAAAGAAATATGTCATGGATGCTATTGACGTAAAACCTCACTGCCCCAGTGGTCAATAGTAACCTTCTCTCTTTTAAAAATTCTGTCTTTGTCTATGGAAGTAGCCAATCAGGAACCTGCCAGCTGGGTTCCCATAAAAAAAGACAGAAATATATACCCGCACGTATGTTGGCTTCACGATTTTTGATCTATCAGCAGTACAGATTTCTTATGTACATGAGCTAGTATCTAATCTTTTGAGGTTAGGTATGACAAGTAAATTTAGACAAAGATAAAATATGGCAATTTAAATATAACTAACAATGAGAGGTATGTCTAAAAAATCTTGAGGTAACTTAACGTAAGAAATAGCATTGCCAGGTATTGGTGAGAGAGAAACGTGCATGCTAGGCGGCGCAAATTAGATAAAGAAGGAGAAGATTTTTACAAAATATACTCTCTCGGCCGGTTTCCACTTTTGATGTCGAGCGCGCTCTTTTTGATTTAGCGACGGACGAAATCCGCCCGTATTTCGTAATATATAATCTCATTTTTTTAATCAAAATATCTCAAAAGTGACTAGTTTAACAAAAACAATCAAAAATATATTGCACGAACAATAAAAAAAAATCATAACAGCATAACAGAAAATGTACAGTCACACCATAGCCTATTCAGTAATAGTCTATACTCTTGAAAATGGACTAACCCTTGAAATTCACTTATCGCAATAGACCTTTTCACGAGTAGTTACGCGCAAGCGCCGTCGCCATGAATCATGATTATGATCACAGCTTTCAAAAGTTTCGTACTAGTGATGGGAAATATCGACAAAAAAAGTTATCAATTGGGATCCGTCAGATAGGTGGAGTTTAAAAAACAGGGGGGGAAATTTCATATACGGGGTATACTTCTGCATGTAATTTTATGATTTTCAAAGTGATAAGAAATGATAAAATATATAAGTGCAATTTGTGATTGGGCCGGTACGAATCCTAAACAAAGGAATTTCGTTGAAGGAAACAGATTCTCAAAGCCGAACATATTATCAAATGGCGGAAATATAACGAGAAAAATACATGAAAAATGAACAGTCAAAAGTAGTAATCTTTACGGCATATTGCTTAAAAACATCAAAATTAAAAGAAAATCTCCACGAAATTAATTATCCGTTCAATGCTCCTTTAAGGCTGTGTTAGGTGAATAATGTAAACACATAACTGCAACATAATATGTTATATTGTAATAAGTAGGTAAGTTACTAACCTCAAAATATTTGTATACACATAATTAGTCCTAATTTTGTCAATATTCAGAGATTTAAATATTATAGTACAGTATGATAATGAGTACATCTTATTATTAATATAAAATTTTTTTTTTTTCATAAATACCATTTTTCCACATTTCATTAAAAAAGAATTCGCTGTAAAGTAAGTTTTACAAGGCAATGACTGACAGTGTTTAATGCCATGATAATAGAAAACGTCGCAAATTCCATTTTCGATAAACTTTTTGTTTATTTTACTTGTTTTATTCTTGTAATAACCAATTTCACGATAAATTTGCACGATTAGCATGTAAAATTTTCCCTCGTTTTGATACAATTTTCTGCCACCAGATGTCATATGCTCATTTGACGGGTCCCAATAATTATCGATATTTTTTTTAAGTTATTGATGACTATCGATATTTTTGCATCCTTTTTTACAATTTTAATTCTAAAAAGGTTAAGGGTAGGTAATAAAAAACTGAAGAAATAAGTTTATCCATAGTTTATATAGACAACAAAATGATTCTATAAAGTTTATTTAAA
Source organism: Mongoloraphidia duomilia (assembly GCA_039654895.1). Taxonomy (NCBI): domain Eukaryota; kingdom Metazoa; phylum Arthropoda; class Insecta; order Raphidioptera; family Raphidiidae; genus Mongoloraphidia; species Mongoloraphidia duomilia. The sequence goes on from CM077523.1 coordinate 16,476,582, forward strand.
TTTAAAAAATTCAAGATTTTGCCGATTGACTTTTCCTCAATGTCCGGTTTTAACTGAGATCTCTGCTATTATTGTGTTCCCGGCGGTAGAATTCACCCTTTCAGGGGGTAGCAGGCAGTGCTGTCATGAGTGGCACGCTGCACTACGTACGATGTGTTTCCAGCAATAAATTTCATTGTTGGAAACACGATTTGTTATTTTTATTGAATACTCCGATTTTTTTCTCTGTTGAATACAGAACATTATCGATATGTTTCCCATCCCTATTAGTGGGGCCGCCAAGCGACGAATCCAACTTCAACCTTGCACTTTGTGATAGAGAGAAGCCACTCGGTACAAATGTTGGTCGGACCCATATCTTCACTTTAAGACGTGAAGGCATTTTGGGCCCCGCGACAGGGCCCCTAGACAGGGTGGTTGCGTAACTTTCAGGGGCAAAACGCCTGTAACTTAGCAACCGTTCCTCGCACAGCCCTGGGGGTAGTCTCATTGGATTCAGCGCACTCAATTTCATACGAGACAGTCCTCAGACTAACTCCGAAACCTCCACCAGCCCGCGTATAGGGATGAAATACAAGTAGTCCATTGAAATGTTAAATTTTTTTAGGCTACGTTTGCATTTTGGGTAGGACAAGGTTTTTTCTTTCGTTGCGTGGGAGGGGGCGGTATAAGTTTAAAAATGAGTTTTCGGGGTCGACGGCCACCGCATTTGGTCGCCACCTTGAAAAGAGGGTGTAGTGGGGCCGTTAAGGGGTTAAACCATGTACGACGTGATAGAGAGATGCCATTCGGTACGAATGTTGGTCGGACCCATATCTTCACTTTAAGATGTGGAGGCATTTTGGGCCACGCGACCGGGCCCCTAGACAGGTGATGGTTGGGTCCGTTAAGCGCCTAATGTTGCACGACGTGATAGAGAGATGACACTCGGTACGAATGATGGTCGAACAAATATATCTTCACTTTAAGAAGTGGGGCCATTTTGGGCCCCTCGACTGGGCCCATAGACAAATTAATTGCGTAACTGTCTGGGGCAAAACGCCTGTAACTCAGTAATCGTTCCTCACACAGCCCTGGGGGTAGTCTCATTGGATTCAGCGCACTCAATTTCATACGAGACAGCCCTCAGACTAACTCCGAAACCTCCACCAGCCCGCGTATAGGGATGAAATACAAGTAGTCCATTGAAATGTTAAATTTTTTTAGGCTACGTTTGCATTTTGGGTAGGACAAGGTTTTTTCTTTCGTTGCGTGGGAGGGGGCGGTATAAGTTTAAAAATGAGTTTTCGGGGTCGACGGCCACCGCATTTGGCCGCCACTTTGAAAAGGGGGTGTAGTGGGGTCGTTAAGGGTTTAAACCATGCACGACGTGATCGAGAGATGCCATTCGGTACGAATGTTGGTCGGACCCATATCTTCACTTTAAGATGTGGAGGCATTTTGGGCCCCGCGACTGGGCCCCTAGACAGGTGATATCTTAAAGTGAAGATATGGGTCCGACCAACATTCGTACCGAGTGGCATATCTCTATCACAAAGTGCAATATTAAGCGCTTAACGGCCCTAACTATCACCTGTTTAGGGCTCCGTCCACGGGGCACAAAATCTTTCCACATCTTAAAGTGAAGATAACCTTGTCCTACCCAAAATGCAAACGTAGTCTAAAAAATGTAACATTTCAATGGACTACTTGTATTTCACCCCTATACGCGGGCTGGTGGAGGTTTTGGAGTTACTCTGAGGGCTGTCACGTATGAAATTGAGTTCGCTGAATCCATTGAGACTACCCCCAGGGCTGTGCGAGGAACTGTTGCCGAGTTACAGGCGTTTTACCTCAGAAAGTTATGCGACCAATTTGTCTATGGGCCCAGTCGCGGGGCCCAAAGTGGTCCTACTTCTTAAAGTGAAGATATGTGTCTAACTAACATTCGTACCGAGTGGCATCTCTCTATCACGTCGTGCAAGATTAGGCGCTTAACGACCCCAACCATCACCTGTCTAAGGGCCCGGTCGCGGGGCCCAAAATGCCTCCACATCTTAAAGTGAAGATATGGGTTCGACCAACATTCGTACCGAGTGGCATCTCTCTATCACGTCATGCATGGTTTAAACACTTAAATGCCCCACTACACCCCCTTTTCAAGGTGGCGGCCAAATGGGGTGGCCGTCGACCCCGAAAACTCATTTTTAAACTTATACCGCCCCTTCCCACGCAACGAGACAAAAAACTTTGTCCTACCCAAAATGCAAACGTAGCCTAAAAAAATTTAACATTACAATGGTCTACTTGTATTTCATCCCTATACGCGGGCTGGTGGAGGTTTCGGAGTTAGTCTGAGGGCTGTCTCGTATGAAATTGAGTGCGCTGAATCCAATGAGACTACCCCCAGGGCTGTGCGAGGAACGGTTGCTAAGTTACAGGCGTTTTGCCCCTGAAAGTTACGCAACCACCCTGTCTAGGGGCCCTGTCGCGGGGCCCAAAATGCCTTCACGTCTTAAAGTGAAGATATGGGTCCGACCAACATTCGTACCGAGTGGCATCTCTCTATCACAAAATGCAAGGTTGAAACGCTTAACGGCCCCACTATATTTCGTATGCTTTTTGACGCATTGATAGACCAGAAACAGTTTTCAATGTTAATTTAGATGAAAATGTTACTGACTGTGCTAAATTAAATTGTGGAAGAACATACTTGCGCTAAATTGAGACGGTGGTTGAAGTGCCATGGCCGGAAAACTGGTGGAAGTAAACGAAAATTGGTTGAAAGGTTAGAATCCTACCTGTCATAAATTGTTTATCGGAAAAAGTGTATTTTCAAAAGTACTCAAATATTTTTCTAAGGTGTTGTACCACTTCTTTAAATAATATTTCTTATTTAATTACTATTTACTTTTTTCAAAATCAATCATTTGCCATCTGTCAATATAACAAGTCTGTGGGTAAGTTCGGTTTTACGCTCAGATTGATCGGAGTGCTCTAATACGTTCGAATTTAACATTTATATGCTCTGAAAGATCTCTATCCTGCGTTCGGTTTTAAGATCTGGAGCAGATCGAGCGCGCTCGATTTGCTCTGAGGAAAGCGAGCGAGCAAGCAGATTCAACCATCTTCAGAGCATTCATTTTAAAAATGAGCGGAAACATTTGTTGTGAGAATGGATAAATTTCGAAGTTTATTTATATGAGATAATTTTTCAATAGGTAAAAACCATGTACATAAGAAATCTGTACTGCTGATAGATCAAAAATCGTGAAGCCAACATACGTGCGGGTATATATTTCTGTCTTTTTTTATGGGAACCCAGCTGGCAGGTTTATGATTGGCTACTTCCATAGACAAAGACAGAATTTTTAAAAGAGAGAAGGTATACTATTGACCACTGGGACACAGGTTTTACGTCAATGGCATCCATGACATATTTCTTTGCTTTATATATTACGTTTCAAGTGGTGTTTATACTTCAGTTGATAGTGATATTATTATGCCCAAAAAGTCCCGAAACCTGTGTTACATCTTATATCACTATGAATTTCAAGGAATATGAGTAAAAAACTGTTTTTAACAAAATTAAACTAGGTTACGTTATAATGACAACAGCTGTCAGCGTTTTGTTTACATTTCGTTCAGATGGAACGTCCGTACACCGACCAATGACATCATCGGAATAAATGCGGAATAACTTCGTCAAAAGAGACACAGATATATTTTTGCTCTCTTTGTGGACTTCACTCACCGCACATTGAGTAAATGGACAATCCGCGGTATATATTTAAAGTATATGGTAAAAACACACGAATAATATTTATTCAAAGAATAGTAATAATCAATAAGTCTATATCGCACAGAATGATTAAATAAAATATTTATTATATCTATGGGTCGAAAAAATCAACAACCAGTACTACTATTAATTTTAAAATAAAGAAATAAAACGAAAAAAATTGTGATTCATGATTTATTATTATAACAATGTTAAATTAAATCAAAATGAGGAGCAATAAAAATATATTTCGGCTTTAGTAATAAGAATTTAAATTATTGGCGCCATTTTATTCTGACGTTTGGAAAAATCTGCTAGATTACGTTCGGAATTGTCTAGATAGCTCGATTTGCTCGGTTGTCACATGACCAAAAATCTGTTCGCTCGGCTCGATCAATCGAGCGTAAAACCGAACTTACCCTGTGAAAAACACACATGGCAGAATTGGGCACATGCGCAGAAAAAAATTTGATAATGAAAAATGCATACCTCTATGGAGAAAGGTCTATTCTGAGCAGTGTATTTCTGAGACGTGTTTGATATACTCCTTGATTGTCAAATCAATCTATTGTACTGTTTTTTTCTCCATGTTGGTACTTGTTAAAACAGTAACTACAGAGTACAGAACACACCTCCACATAAACATAACATGTGAGTATGGGTTGTATGACGGTTGTGCTCCATGTTTGTAACATTTCTTGTCTAACGTTGTAAGTAATCGGTAATTATTAATTAAATTGTGATAGACTTTCAAAACTGTAATGATAATTTAATGTGTCAGTAGTTTATAGCCCTATTACTAGCTTATGCCAAATTTAAATATTAAGAAATTAAAAATATTATTCATTTAAGTGTTTTGTTACTCGAAAATATTTATTGTTTAAAATGGCATACTTGTTATATACTACTTTTAAAATTTAATGTGGAAGTGTTAAGTTGTATAGAAAAGAGTGAATTAAATTATATTTAAAAAATATTCTGTTCTATTTTGCAGTGAACATTGATATATCCGAGAATTAAGTTTTTCAAAATGACAGAAATGGCAACGATTGAAGTATTGAATGATGATTGCTTAATGCATATATTAGGCATGTTAAATCTCAAAGAACGGTTAATCTTGGAAAGAGTGTCTAAAAGGTGGAAGGCTGTCCTACAATGCTTATGGCGTGAACAACATACATTGTCACTGGATACTAGTTGTTGGGGATCCTGGACTATGGTGGTGCCTCCGCAAGGTTTACGGTCAATTCTAAATAGATGTGGATATTCTCTTTATAAACTTGATGTATCGGCAAAATCTGCATGTCTCAACATCCGGACACTACAACTTATAGCTTGCAAGTGTCCCAATTTAAGAATCCTTAATATATCAGGTAAGTTTTTACGAGTTTTTTTTATATAAAAGGAATATTAATAGAGAAATGTTTTGACAATTTCGTATTTTAGGTCTAAATATTACACCTCATGGAGCAAGAGCTTTAGGGAGTAAATGCACAAAATTGAAAGAATTGTACATGGAACGATGTCCGAATGTAAAAGATAGCGATTTAAAATGTATTTTCAACAAAAATATAGATTTAGAAGTCGTTGATTTAGCTTACAACATTAATATTAACGGTCAATGTATAATGGGCCTTGGACCAAACGTGAAAGACTTAAATTTGATGCAGTGCAGTAATTTGCAGACTATACACATGATACCTCATTTAAGACGATTTAATAAATTAGTTCGCTTGAATTTAGATGCTTGTGTTTCGCTCAGAAGTAATGCTGTCAAAGAAATTTTTGAAGCTGTACCACAGTTGCAGAATTTATCGATGGCTAATTATTTTCCACTGTTAAATGTAGACACTATGCTAAAATTGAATGTACTGAATAATTTGCAAGTACTCAATTTATTCTTAAGTTCTTGCGTCAACGATGATGTTTTAGTCGTAATCGGAAGAAATTGCAAACAGTTACATACTTTAGATATATCATGTTGTTGTATTCAAGTGGAAGACGGTAAAAGTATAACTGATAGAGGTCTGAATTCTTTAGCTTCTCTCCCAAATTTACAAACTTTATTTATGAGTTACATAGAAGGTATTACAGATCATTCTGTAGAATCTATCGCTATGGTAGGAAAATTGATCAATTTGCAGTGCCGAGGATGTTACACACTTTCAGATCGCGCATTTAAGGCCGTTTTACGATACTGCGAGAAATTGAATGAATTAGATGTTAGTGGATCAGATTTAGTAACTGAAGAAATACTGAAAGTTGCTATAGAACATGTCAAGAATCGAAACTTAACACTGATAGTTGGAGGTACAGCAATGAGAAAAATTCCAGACAATGTGCCTTCAAATATTTTAATACGGAACATCGACTTGTCTATAAAACATTTTCGACCAGATTATGTTGATGATGATTTCTTTCCACCGGATGAAGGTGACGATAGTGTGGACACTGACGATTTTGATTTGAATGATTCTGATTTTGATAATGAGTCTATACCTATTGACAGTGAGTATTTTTCAAAAGATTTTATTTATCTATTCTAGGGTGAAGGCTCTGGTGTTTCCAATGACATATCTGTTAGTATTGTAAATCCCTACTTTCATTTTTTACCATTAATCTGTCAATGCAAAGATAAATTTGAAAATATAAATTTGCAAGTAAGTTACACATCAGTAATTGCATGATGTGTAACTAACTTGCAAGTTGCAAATCAGTGGCATCAACACTCGTCCTTACATAAACAGTAATATTTTATAGATGTGTATTTTTTAACTTTATAAGTAACTAGGACCTAAAAACTATTTTGGTTCTCAGGGGCAAAAAAAAAAAAACTAACTAAAAGGACCTTGCTGCTCAATTTGGAATTCCTGCTAGCATCTTATCGACCATATATTAATAATAAATCATATTATACTGTTATTGTTACGTTGACCTTATTTCATTTTTATTTTAATTTTTTAAACTTCCGTACTTTAATTCGCAATTATTAGCCATTCGTAAAGTAATTTTGTAAAAAAAATTTACAAGGGTTGAGATAGTGCGGATTAAGTACGAGTATGCATTTGCATAACATATAACGCACTCTACTAATAGTAGCCACATTTTAAATTTTTTTTACAAAATTCCGTTACGAATAGGCTTTGTAACAATTATAATGACTATTCGTAAAGGAATTTTGAAAAAAAATTATAAGTATAGTTACTCCAGGCAACTCTTCGTAGAGTGCGTTATACGGTATACGAATGCATACTTAATTCGCATTCTTTCAACCTTTGTCAATTTTTTTTACAAATGGTCTTTATAATAATTTGATGTCAAGTATAAATATCGTATTTTCGAAAAAAATTGTCTGTCTGTCTGTTTCACTGCTGTCGATTTCTATGTTTGGTTTGATTTTGATAAAATTATAATTTATCTTTAGCTTAAAGTTCAACTTAAAATAAAGGTACAAATCATTATGTTAGGCCGTCGCGAAGCAGCATTATCCCATTATGTAAAATCAAGGGGGAGGAAGCCGCGGGTACTTAAATAAGTAAAACTATGAATCATAGACAAGAAAATGTTTATACAAAAGTTGTAGAGAATTGTGTCTTCTATGAGATTGATAATAACCATTTTTTACTAAAAATGAAACGGAACTGAGAAATTCGCAAAAAACCGTCTATTGTGAACTTGAACCTCGAATATCTGGCAACGCCGGTACGATATCGATGAGGACTTTTTACGCGTTTTTTAGAACACCATAACGAATGTGTTTACAAAAATTGAGCTAACTGGGAATTATTCCGCAAGGGAAATATAAATTTACTGGACTATCGGTGGATTACATAAAGTAGAGTGAATTTTTTAGTAACTCGGAACCTTCTTAATAAAAAATCAAAGCATCTACTAGATATTTACATTAGGTCTTATGGTCCATAGCTTACTACAAAATTGTAAATGTTCTCATCTATACATCAATCTGGGACACCCTGTATGTCTGGACTATAATAACAATGATAGACGCTTGATGACTTCAACTGTTGAGCATCTATAATCTACAATCTAATCTGTATAAATTAATATTTTCGTTATGTTTCAGTGTGGGAGATGGATGATTCAGGTGATGATCTTACAGACTGGGACGATGAAGGTCCAGGGAGAGCTTTTTTTTTATTTTAATTTTAATGATAAATTTATTTTGTTAAATTATTTACAGAAAATGTCGTTTAAGTTTTGAAATTTCATTATAGATTTAATGTTGTGTAGAAACTTTTTTTTTTGTTATAAGATTTTTCTAATAAAGATTTTTTTTAGAATTAATCTAAATAATTGCAGTTAGTCAACGCTGCCGTTATATTTTTTTCCTTTTTAGTACATTTCAATAAAAGCTTGTCTCTAAAAAGTTTTTTTTTACTGATATTTTATTTTGTTCATTTTAGTCTATCAAAATTTTACCCCCTTTTGATCCCCCTTGGGGCTGAATTTCGAGAAATCCCTTCTTAGTGAATACTTACGTCAGAAAAGGAATGTACTGTCCAAATTTCTAGTTTCAGTGATTTGGCCTGGGCGTTGATTAGTCAAAAAAAACCCACACTCTCGTTTAAACTTCTTAGGGGTTAAATTTAATTCTAAAAACAATTTATTCATGTATTGTCATCAGTAATACATATGCGTACAAAATTTCAAATGGATCGGATACGTGGAAGTTGTTCACAATTGACTTGCAAGATTTGACCTAAACAAACTAACATACAAACATTGCAAGTTAAATATAAGTTTGTAAAAATACTATTTACGACTATACTAAAAACCAAATTGATTTGAAATCCTGGTTATATAATAACTGAATATCTGGGTGACCGAGCTTTGCTCGGATGAGTTAAAAAAAAATAGTTCTTAATATGCTGTGAGATATTGATTTTGTATTATTTTCTCATTCTGTAAATTTCATCAAAATCGTTATTCGTTTTTGAGAAAAAAAGGTCTAGGTAAGATTATATGTCATACTACATTTAACGTACTTATACATATTAATTTATACAGGTAATATAAAAATAACATAGGTACCTATTATTTAAATATTAGTTAAAACTACTTACATAATTACTATGTTTAGTCTTTATTGTTATTTTTTACTATTCAAATAATTCACGGTTTTAATAAGTTAAAGATTCACTGTCAGAGTAAGTATTTTGACATAAATAATAATTTAAAGTAGTTTGTTTTCTCCAAAGCCTACTCACCATATTACAATGTTTTGAAAGGTCAAAAACCCGTTTTTAAAAATGATAAAATCCATAAGAAAACGAATTTTTCCATGGATGAGACCTAGCTAGATCGATTTTTTGTCCCCCGAAACCCCTTTACATATACATATACATACAAGATTAGCTCGTTTAATAAGATAGGATATCTGGATGACCGAGCTTTGCTCGGATGAGTTCAAAAAAAATAGTACTTAAAGTTCCCATTTCATCAAAATCGTTAGTCGTTTTTAAGAAAAAAAATTCGACTGATGACCAGTCCTATACTTCCCACCTAGTAAATATTTGCAAAAAATAAACACTCTTTTTTTTTTATTCTTTGACTAGGCCCAAATAACCTTAGCTGTTGGTGGTCTTTAAAACACAATTTAATTTTTATTCTTTGAAAAAAGCATGGCCCTCTTTTTTGTTTGGTGATTTACTGATGGCTAGCTTAATATAGCAAAAATCATGGTTACCTTGATTTACGTACAATTTTTATTTTTTTTAGTAAAATTTTTTTTTTCGAAAACTACATTTTAGAGAAAAAAAATATTTACATTTTTTTCATATTATAACATCTAGAATTCATTTATATTTTTTTTTACCTATGTTAATACCTGACATTGAGAACGTTTTTTTGAATATCTCAGGATCCACTGAACCGATTTGACTCAAGATCTAATCAGATCTAAGTTAAAGGCTGATAAACACAATAGAACAATCGGCATGTCCGTATGTTGTTCCGTTCTTAAGATATCGAAGGCGAAAAATTGACCACACACATACACACACACACACACATACAGACATCAGTCAGAAAATGATCTTAAACGATTGCTAGGGTCTCAAAACGTGAAGATCTGTTAAAATCTCGAAATATTTTTTTCGGACTAAATCCATTACTTCCCTACCATAGTAGAGGTGGGAAGTAAAAATTACATACCTATAAGTAGATAATATTATTATACGTCATACTACATAACGTATGTACCTACATATTTTATATAGGTAATATAAAAGTAACCTATTTAAATATTAGTTAAAAAAATAATTATGTTTAGATTTTATTGTTATTTTTTTACTTTTCAAATAATTACTGATTATTTTAATAAGTTAAAGATTGACTGTCAGAGTAATTTGACATAAATAATGAAAATAGTTTGTTTTTTCCAAAGCCTACTCACCATACGACACTGTTTTATAACGTTAAAAACTGTTTTTTAAAATGATAAAATCGATAAGAAAACCAATTTTTCCAGGGATGAGACCTAGCTAGATCGATTTTTTGCCCCCCGAAACCCCTTTTCAGTAAATTTGATCAAAATCGTTAGAGCCGGTTTTCGAGAAAATATTTATATAGGTACATAATATATACAAGATTTGCTTGTTTAATAATATAGACAGAGATTTATTTGGCAGCACTAAATATTTTTTAAAATTCAAAATTGCTATGGAAACTAATCAAAAGTAAGGTAAATTTGAGATTTTTATTGTCATTAAAAATATTCGTTACAAAATATTCTCAAAAAAATTCAATTTTTAACCGGACGATCGTTTAATCGATTTTTAACCGATCGACCGGTTTTTACATATTCATAACCGAGGTTTTTGAATCAAACTTTAACCGATCGATCGGTTAACCGGTTTTCGACCTACAAGTGCGTGTAAATCGCGAATGTGCTAACCTTGGAATTATTAGTGTATTTGCCATATTATGGCACATACACTATTGGCGTGGGTCGGATGTACAACAATTTCAACTCAACTTCAAACACCAAAATCTCACTGACAGCTGAGAATATTTACTTTGTTGCCATAGCAACCAGCATTTAAATGCTCACATACGCGCATGGTGGAAATATTAATATTTGACATACGCGTATAAAATATTCGCATACATATTTTGCACGGGTCCTATCTAAAGTCGTATGGAATAAAATATTTTTCATGCTAGTTCAAATATATTATATTACAGCCGTGCGATAAATATTATTTTACGTAACCGACTAGTCTAACGATATGTTGTACTTTTCATACATGTGTTACAAAAAATTATAAATATACCTACGCGTCGAATTGATAACATCCTTTTTTAGAGGTTGGTTAAAAAAGTAACGTCATAATATAAAATTTCCATGAAAAAAGTGTAATTTAAAAGAAAGACATTTTATTATAATATATTTTTATAGTTATTTAAAAAAATATAATTTTTTTACATAAATATTACTTATGTACAATTTTTTTTTATTTTCTAGTTTGTAACCGCATTTTTTTACGTTCTTGATAGTCTTGTAGATTATCAAATTTTCGTTTGTACAAAACTGGTATGTTGTAAACATGTTCAAAATTAATCAATTGTTTATTTTCTTTAAAAAACCTTTGGATAAATTCGAAATGCTTTTTACAATATCGATTTTCATTTCTATCAAAAGACAAAAATTCAATACCGTTATCATTTAAAACATAAAAACCTTTTTTATCGGAAATCATACAAAATATATTATTTGCCTCTAAATCAATTATTTGTAATAATTCGGTCTGTACAACATTGTTGTTTACAATAACTTTATGAATTTGCAAACCGTTAAATTCGTGAAGCGTTACACAAATATTGACAACATCCAAATCCATTCTGTTTACACACATATTTGTAATCGGCAAGGCATTAACTTCAACTCTTTCACTGTCCATTTTACTTGTAAAATTAGTTATAATTTCTTTATCTGTTAGATAATCATTACAATTAATTGTATGTAATAACTTCCCTTTTAAAAATTCCCAAAATCGAACAGTGCCATCTCCCGATGCTGATATCAAATATTTATCGTTTAACAATTCCAAATTCGTTATGAATTCTTTGTGACCCAAACAATAACTAACAATATTATAGGCATTGGGGAAACAAGACACTCGAATTTTTTCGTCTCGATCACACGTTACTACATAATTACATTGCGCTGTTACTAGTATATCAAGTAACATACTCAAATGTCCTAATAATAAATCACCATTGGACTGACCAAGCTTATATAAATATGCATCGCCCGTTTTATCCGCTACAATAAGTGCAGACGCATCATTTGTGAATCTAATTTTACTACTGCTACGTAGTAATGTCCAATTATTCACAATTTTGAAATCATTGTCATAAACAATTAATTGCTTTTTATTTGTACTAATAGCAAAAAAATTTTCACAATTCGACACACACATCGCTGTTATTCGAATATTCTCAGTTATAATTTCGCAAATTCTTTTTTCTGAACTATTTTCTTCATCGGAAATGTGTTTATTGAGGTTAGAGTTCGCAGTCGCGCTTGGAACATTAATAAAGGTTTTTTCTCCGTTCTTCGAATCAATACACACCAATTTATTAGTAAGGGGAAATAATAATTCACCTTTTTTAATCGCTAATAAAGCCATTCTGTACAAACAATTTATTCTCAACTAATTTAACAATTAGCACTATGTATCAATGTTATTTGGCACGTTTGACAAGCAAAGCTTATCATTATTAATCTAGGAGGCTAGGAGCTAATATCTACGTAAAGGTCAGCGTCAGAGTGTGGAAATCCATTGACATGTTAAAACTTAAAAATAAGGAGGTTATCCCGCTTATTGCATTGCCTATGCTGTCATCTATACTTCGAATCAATCGCGAATTAAGTAGCGCTATGGCTAACATTTGATGTAATTTAAGCTTTTGTAAAGTTCCGTCAGATGTCACCGTCACTGATAAACACAAATATATGGCTGTGTGCGCGACGGAAACGACATCTGATGGCCGCACTAAATCACACTCTATTCGCTGGGTGCAGAGTATACAAATAAATATTATAAAGTGGACTTACCTGGGAAAAAAATCGAAAATGTCATTATTTGAATGGCGTAGCGGCACTTCAAGATGTTAACCGATTTCAAACATTTTAAGTAAAGTACTTCTATTTATAATCACCATACGCAATATACCGAGAGCATAGATCAAGTAATCATTGAGGAAGATACCTTTCCTTATGACGTAATACGTGAGCAGTTTTTGGAGAGACTATTAGGATCGCATGATCGCTCTACACTAGCGACACCCCTATTTCTCTCCATGAACTAAACTGCCAAACCATAGGTTAAGAAAAATATTAAAGCTACCATACTTCTCTGTTTCTAGGGGTTTGGCAGTTTAGTTTATGGACAGAAATAAGGGTGTCGCTAGTGTAGAGCGCAACGATCATGCGATTCCAGCGGTCAATCCATAAACTGTTTATTTAAATTTATTTAATAAATGACTGTCAATTAATATTTAAAATGTCAAAAATCTGAAAAAAGCTAAATTGTTTAAAAATTTCCAGAATTGTGTTTTTCATTATATTTTTTTGACTAAATTTTAGAAATTTCTGGTACCTATAATAATTTAAATGTTTTATAGCTGTTTTATAATATGTTGTATATTATGAAGTTTGAAGAATTAATATAATTGACATTATGTGCATTTTTTTATAAGTAAATCTTTTTGTGCGTGTGTATTATATTCGTTTCATTGTAGATACCTATTTTTATTATTAAATATAGAGTTTTATTTCAACATATTGAATAAATGATTTGTGAAACTACACAATAAAAAGAATTTATAGCTTATAAAAAAAATTACAGCAAGTCATTGTCATAAATCTTTTTTGTATGTCCATTTTTGAGCGAACCATAAGCGAACAATTCATATTAGATAATAAATAACCGCAAGAATTAATTTATTTAAAATAATGAACAGCTACGAAAGTTTAATATTGTGATAATAATTCTTAATATTGTATATTGACATTTGTCACGTTTAGATACGATTTTGAAAACTTGTAGGTATAAAAATGGTTTCTGTTACAATTATTTTCATAGTTCTTTATAACTGTTTTCTAAAGCAAATTTGTCGTCAAAAAATTAGCACGGTTTCTTTATTATATTATTTAATTTTTGAACACTCAAATTAAGAATTGGTTATAAAAAAAATTATATTAGTTTTCTATTACCATGGTTAGTTTCCAATTTTTATTTTGTAAAATTTTAAACCTTAAAATATAACTAAATGTTTGTGGTTTACCATGGTTACACAACAATTAATTACGAAATAAATACAAGACCTTGAAAAAATTAAAATATATAAAAAAGCTATTTTTTTCGGCGTCCTGCATTTCAAGATCTTGGCTGTAGTGTCTATGATCTTTGCTCTGAAATTTTTAACATAATTTTGAATAACCGTGGTAACGTTTTCTTTGTTAAATCATGTTATTGAGTTGATACTGTTTTTTCTCAATTTGTGTAATATTTTGCATTTTAAAATTTCTGACAAATTACTTTCTATTAATATTTCAAACACGTCCAAATTACCTCGCAATTTTCGCATTCGGAGTAAGGAGGTTGCAGTTGCACTATATATTATATTATATTAAATGCTGAAATACTTTTTCGAATTTATTTTGAATTTCAAGAACAGTTATTATTTTTGGGGTATTTTGTCCACTTTTATATATTCTTACCTGCATAGTCTCAAATTAAGATTCTGAATGATTGTGATAAAACTCGTGAAATTTTGAAACAAGCAATATAATATTTTTTTAGAACAAATAGAAATGTTCAGTTTCAGTTTTTTTTATAAAAAACAGCATATTTTGATAATTTTTTATTTTACTGAAAATAATTCCGTACTAAAATGGTAAAAAACGGAGCCCACAAATGGTGACAAAATTCTTTTGTGCCCAATACGCGATGTCTTTTTTTTGAAAAATATTTAATTAATCTAGTCCCCTATGAACATCAAAAAATAATGTCATAAATTCAAATATAATTTCAAAGCTACTGCACATTCGCCAAGGTTAGCACCATGGAGGTTAGCACATTCGCGATTTGCACGAAAGTCACCATTGCAACAAGGAGGTTTGAAAATATTTTTAATCGGAATGAGTCATTTTTTTACCGCTGATTTTTGTGGCAGCACCGGTCGAGCCTCAACTCAAATAGAGATGCATGATTAGTAAATAAAGCTCTTGAGAGAGATGCACATAGTTAGGCTGTCGGTTCTTTATGAATTGGAGGCTCCACGTTTCAAACAACAGACATTAGATGTCTTACCCATATTACTTAGTCAATGCCGAGAGCCAGGCGTAAATATGTAACCCAATTTCTGACAGGATGAAATTTTCAGGGAAGGTAGTATTTATTATGACAAAGAAAAAGCGCTAGGGTTGCCTCGTCAAATCCTGATGCAACGGCCGGGAGGGGTCCACTTCCGGTGCAAAATAAGCATACTTAATTAGCTCATAATTCTTTTTCCTCATGATATGACAGCATGCAATTAATGCCATATTGTAGAGCTCGAAGAGCTGTATTCAAATACATAAGGTTGCCTAAGAAAATTTGGATTAATACATTGGAAACTTATAATTTATATTTGTTTTTTTGACATTTTTGAAACTGTCAAATTTAGATATGTATATATGTGTATGTATATATTGCAATCGTTCTGAAATAAGTTATCGGCCTTGTGTTCGAACGCATGTCTAATTATGTATAACTTTATGTTTTCAACGTATTTGGTTTCTAGCTCATGTCCGTAGAATGACGCAGGAATTGCCTAAACCTGGTTTTGACAATTTCCCAAAACATTTATATATTTTAGGGTAGCAATTTTTTATTTTTTATTTCAACGCAATTCAACGTGCATCTCTTACTTAAATTATTATCAACTACTTGAAGGTTGTAGAAACCTGTGAATAATAAGATCGTTGACGGTGGGGGAAAAGATTTAAAAAAGGTGGTTTTTGGGTTTGGTTCGAAAAGAGAAAAAGGTTGATTTTTGTTTGTGATTTTAAATTTTGTTTGACGCTAAAATTTGAAGCATTTGACTTTATTGAACCTCGATTAATATTTTTTCTTGAAATTTAACTAAATCAAAATTATTAGAATTAGAAATATTATGTATTAACTTTTAACAAAAATCATTGTAGTTCATGAATATTAGTTTATTAATTTTAAATAAACGCAGGTATATAAAAAAGTTATTTATTATAAAGTTAACTAAGCTAATATTAAACCAAAATAACTATAATGAAAATATAGAAAAAAATATAATTTACTATAATAAATGAAAAGGTCGGTTGATTTGTGAGTCATAATTGTCAATCTTTATTAATCTTTATTAAGACTGGACAATTCTGACCTACAAATAGACCGGTTTTTCCATTTATTATATTACATACGTGAGTGATCAACATGAATTTCAGAATAATTTATTATACATTAAACTCTGCAAAAATGTGTCCAAAAAATTATTATTTAAGTACTCATTCTAAGTATACTTACATTAACGTGCTATAAAAATATTTATCACAATAATAATATAAACATATTTATACAAGAGACAGTTTAAGGTACCTAGTTAAATTAGTAGTTAAATTAGAAAATAATTTACATCATCGATTGCGAGATATTTTTTGTTGGAAATTGAATTTTTAACATAGGTAAGGTTCTCAAAAATGTCACATTAATAATTTTTCAGTAAGAAAAAAAAAATGCATAATAATGCATCGTTTTTTTTTTTTAATAATGAAAAACAACGCATAGTAAGAGTTCGCGCTAAGAATATTAGTAAAAAACTGTAATTATTGACCACGTAGTTTTAAAATGCAATAAGAAAAAGGACAAAAAATAGCTGAATTTAATATAGACTCAAAAGTTATCATCCACATCAGATAATTCATCTGTATCGTTGATAAGAATATCGTCAATACTAAGTGGTGTGGGCTCACCTTCAAACCATATAGGTTCAATTTTGTTGTTATTTACAGCCCACTCACATTCATCGATATTTAGTTTCGTACAAGAGGGCTCTGTAACATTTTGCCACATATTAATAATACAGATTGTACGAAGCACTTTCTGTTTTAAAGACTTCCAGCATGGTGGTATCATGCTGGACTCGAAACTTTTGACAGTTTTAATGAAATTTTCTGCTATGGATTTAGTTCCGTAAAATTTTTGAAATATGAGCAGCCGGTTAAGATTAACGCTTTTACAATGAAATTTAAATTTAAATAAAAAAATACTGAGGGCACCTTCACTTTCGTGCGGTGCATATTGATAACCAACTTGAAGGGAATCGCAATATCAGATACTTAATAAATGTTTTATAACCAAAATAAAATTAAATTTTTAGATGTATGGATATTACTTCACAAAATTTATAATTTTCTTTTTCATAATACAGGATTTAATATTAAATTTTATCCAATTTTGAGGAGTTATTAATATAGAGTTATTAATAGTCGACTCTCGCATGTAGTGTGTTTTCAACGTGAAATTGCTATATATAAGAAGAGATCGGTTTCCACTCTCGGGCACTGTGGAGAAATCGGTAACTCACCTAGCCGGAAACTGGGGGTTTCGGGTTCAAGTCCCGACAGTGGTCATTTGATTTTTTCTTAAATATAGCTCAAAAATCATGGCAGCCTAGCTGTCTGAGATATTTATTATTTTCACCTCTAATTGTTATGTGAATAATATGGTGTGGATATAAGGGGTTTTAAATCGATTGATTTTATCATATACCAATGAGTTATTAACAATTAATAATTTTCGAAATGTCATTTTCTTCAAAACCATGGTTACCATGTTGAACTAAGGGCTAATTTGTAATTTAGAACTGTGACAATATATACATACATATATAAATTGACATTTTGCACCGGAAGTGGCTTTTCCCGGCCGTGGCATCAGGATTTGACTAGGCAACGCTAGCGCTTTTTCTTTGTCATAATAAATACTACCTTCCCTGAAAATTTCAGCCTGTCAGAAATTGGTTTACATATTTACGCCCGGCTCTCGGTCTACAACTATTCCGCACTATTACAATAAAATTTTTGAAAACAAGAATTTTCGATCCACCTTGTGCAGAGTATATGGTGGGGACAACCGAATCGACTACAGCGTACGCTATGGACAAAATAAGCGTTAAATCATACTCACGTGAATAAATAAATGAAGTTATTTAAAAAATGTTGCATAATAGTTGTTGTGTAGTTAATTGTAGAAATACAGGCAGAAATAGTAGTTGCAAATTTTAAATTATGATTATTTTAGCTTTAGTGCTATTATAACTAATATTAGATATTATTACTTTTGATAGCTAAACTTACTCCATTCTGTTTTATTTTATGTTAATAAATAACAAATTTTTGATTGCTAAAAACATAAGTGCAATACCACATGACGTAATAAACACATTTATTGATTTGATCTATAAAATATTTATTAAGAAAATAACTATAAACTAAGAACAATAATTTACAACATCGAATATTATCTGACGGCATTACGTTCTCACAGTTTGTTCATATTAAGTTCCCACTACTATCTAGTGGTCAGTGGACATAGATACATAACACATTCGAAATAAAATGTATTTTATATTTATTAAAATTTTTTATACTTACTTTTTTTCAACATAATACGTAATATTTATTAGCGCCTTTCAGTGTGGTATTGCACTTATATTTTTTAGCGATCTGAAATTTTTTATTTTTATTTATAAACATTTGTCATTCCTTCAACCATGGAGATAGATGCCTTCAACGGATATAGAGTGTGATTTAGTGCGGTCATCAGATGTCGTTTCCGTCGCGCACCCAAATATTACATGGTGTGCTCATCAGGCAGGTTTCTCTCTCTAAAAATCGTTTCTCTCTTGCACAATTCTGTAAAATAATACTCAGGTGTGTGCCAACTCATAAAAATTTCTAAAATGCATGTGTGATGAGACGAGTATTTTGGCCTCCTTCGAATTATCGTAGCTGTGTAAGACTGAACGAATGAATGAATTGTAAATTATAGACGCCCGACAACTGAAGTCATTAGCGTCTAAAACAATAAATGTAAATAAAAACAAAAGCAAAATCAAAAATTGACACACAACAACAAAGTAAAACAATTATAAGTACAAATCAAATGTGTCATAATGTGGTAATATATAAAGAAAGATATAAAGAAAAACCATAAAGGCTGTAAAGGGGCCTAAATGTACACAAATAAATAAAATCATATAAACCGGTCAAAAACGGTTTCCTTTAAAAAACGAAACAGCAGATCGACATTGTCAGGATCATTTCCTAAAACAACCGACAGATTACCTGACAATCCGATCTGCTGTCGTGTGTCCCTAAACTGGACACACTCTATTAAAATATGCGAAACGGTGACACGAGTGCCACACGTCTCACAGAGGGGCGGTTCCTCACGAGCCATCAAAAAACCATGTGTCAATCTACAGTGACCGATGCGCAGCCGTGTAAGGACCACTTCCTCCCACCTGGAGGGACGGCAAGATGTGAACTATGGGTCAACAGTAGATTTTATGGATTTTAACTTGTTTTCATCGACAGCACTCCATTCATCCTTCCAGAGCTGCTGAACCGCTGAAATCAGTACGCTCTTGAGGTCGTCACCGATAACGCAAAATATATTCTGACCGTTATTTGCAGCGTCTTTAGCTGCAGGGTCAGCTAATTCATTGCCAGCGATTCCCATGTGGCCGGGAACTCAACAAAACCGGACAGTGGTTCCACCTCTTTTCAAAGAGTATAATTTGTCCTGAATCAGTTATTTTCCTCTTATTTGTCTGAACGAAAACAGTGTTGTGCCATTTCAAACCATAACCAAAATTATATTTCCGATATAGCTACTGTAACTATGGGTGTGCCACAAGGAAGTGTCCTGGGACCGCTCCTTTTTATACTCTTTATAAATGACTTACCAGATTACTTGCAGTGTAATAATCTTGTAATGTATGCAGATGACATATCAGTTACAGTTACAGCAGATACATATGAGGAGCTTGAGCGGTATGCAAATTCAATGATTGGAAATATTGTACAGTGGTTTAATTCTAACTACCTATACCTAAATTTCGATAAAACTGGATATTTAAATTTCAAAACAAACCGAAATAAAGATAATTCTCAACTAAACATAATGTATGATAATAATACTTTAAATTGTCTATCAAACACAAAATTTCTAGGTATATTTCTTGCTGATACTTTCACTTGGAACGTTCAGTGTGATGAAGTAATAAAAAAATTAAAATCCTTATGTTTCTTGTTTAGAAATCTAAAAACTGTGCTTAGTATTGACACTCTATTGGATGTATACTATACTCACGTCTATTCTAGACTGAGGTATAGTGTCATATTTTGGGGCAATTCGCCTTTTGCTAAAGATGTTTTTATCTGGCAGAAGAGAATTGTGAGAATTATATTTGGAATTAGGAAATAGATTCATGTAGACCCATCTTTTTAAGCTACCGGCTGCTTACTTTGCCCTCAATCTATGTTTTAGAAAGTCTTATTGCTACTAAAAAGAATCTTAATAATATCTGTTGTAATAAAAATGTTCACAATTATCCAACAAGACGTGGTAATGACATAAGGTTGCCTAAACATAGATTGGAATTGAGTAAGAGAGGTCCAAATTATATGGGTCAACAATTGTACAATCACCTAAATGATAACATAAAAAACATATCTAACCCCAAACGTTTTAAGACGGCTTGCAAAAATTTTCTTATAGACAAGTGCTGTTATAAAATTGAGGATTTTTTTTGTAAAAAAGTGTCTGTTAATTTTAAGCAACAGTAGATATTATAGATATCTTTTAAAAATCTTTTAAAAATTTTAACTCTCAAATTATTTGTCTGTCCATTGTTTATATGTATTTTGTATTGACATATTTCAAACTCCATTGGAGTTTCAAGAAATAAATAAATTTTGAATTTGAATTAATAAGAGGGTGGCTGGGATAGGAACGCTGCAATGCCTGAAGCGCACTCAAAGAGTCGCTGCAAATAACATATTTATGCAGACCGTGAACATGTCTCAAGGCCTGCAAAATTGCATATAACTCTGCAGTAAAAATACTGCACTCTTGAGATAATTTGTATCCTACACTGTCGTTATCGGTGACGAACCCGCAACCTACTCGGTCGAGAGACTTCGAGCCATCCGTGTAAACGGAACGATAGTCTCGATTCTGATCCAGCCACGCCAGAAAAAGCTGGCGATAAAGCTCTGGCGTTGTCGTACTTCGCGGATGAATGGAAAGTGACATGTCGATGACGGGCTGAGGAATCAACCACGGAGGCACAGAATTACGGCCAACTTTAAGAGTTCTATGAAGCGCCAAATGAAGTTCATCTAAAAGAAGATTCAACCTGATACCGAGATGACGTGTTGCATTTCTTCTCCGTCTATACAGAGAAGAAAAACGAGGTTGAAATAAGCAACTGTAAGTTGGGTGATCAGGTTGACTACGGAGCTTAGAGACGTAGGATAGCATATTGCGTTTCCGCTGGATGTTCAGCGGAGGCTCTCTGCATTCAGCGGCTATGCTAACAACGGGACTGGATCGAAACGCTCCGGTTGACAAACGAATTCCGGCGTGATGAAGAGCGTTTAACGTCCTGATGTACGACTCACGCGCCGAGTCGTACACAATGCTACCGTAATCCAATTTAGACCGTATGACTGCACGATAAATTCGTAGCAAAACCGTACGGTTTGCACCCCACGTGGTGCTTGATAAATTTTTTAAAATATTAAGGGAAAACATCGACTTCCTCTTTAAAATATTAAAATGAGTCTTCCAATTTAATGACCGGTCAAAAGTAAGTCCTAAAAATCGAGCAGTGTCTTGTACAGAAATCAAAGTGTCATATAGATACAAGAATGGTTCTTGATAACAACTACGAATGCGGCAAAAGTGCACACACTGGGTTTTCCCAACGGAAAATTTAAACCCATTGTTGGTTGTCCAGTTCTGGATGCTATTAATGACCAACTGCAGGTGACGTTGTGCAGTACGAATGTACTTTGACGAGCAGTAGATCGCCAAGTCGTCAACGTAGAGCGATGACTCTACAGACGATGGAATGCTATCAATTATGCCATTAATAGCGATTGAAAAACAAAGTGACACTAAGAACCGAACCCTGTGGAACACCATCCTCCTGTACAAAGACACTAGACAAACTGTTGCCGATACGGACTTGGAAGTAACGCTCGAATAAAAAATTATTTACAAAATTCCCAAGATGTCCTCTGATACCCCAATTATGTAGTGTTCGGAGTATTCCATACCGCCATGTAGTGTTGTTAGCCTTTTCAAGGTCCAAAAAGACCGCTATCAAGTGCTGTTTGTTAAGAAAAGCGTCCTGTATTGCACACTCGAACCTAACTAGATGATCCATTGTCGAACGATGCTTACGAAAGCCACGCTGGGCATTCGTGATCAAATGTCTGGATTCAAGAATCCAAACCAGTCGTCGGTTGATTATACGTTCGAGAAGTTTTGACAAACAGCTAGTCAATGAAACAGGACGATAACTTGATGCTTGTTTTCGGTCTTTACCGGGCTTCAACAACGGCACTACAATTGAATTACACCAAGCGGTAGGAAATGTATTGGTGTACCAGATTAAATTAAACATCCTGAGAAGGAACGTGGATCCGGAAGGAGGTAGCTTTTTCAAAAATTGGTAATGAATATCGTCAGAACCTGGAGAAGTATCATGGCAATCATTCAAACTCGACTGTAGTTCCCACGAGGAGAAAGGTGCATTGTAGTTCTCCTCATTTTGTGAGGAAAAGTTTAATGCAACTTGTTCCGCTTGATTTTTCTGAGCAGAAAAAACCTCTAGATAGTTTGCGGAACTCGAAACTTTTGCATAGCATGAACCCATTTGATCGGCGACTTCATCAGGCGACGTAATTACGTGAATTACGTCATTTCCCATTACCAATCCAGAAATGTAATTAAAACTCTGTTTACCAGAGATTCTCCGGATTTTCTCCCACACCTCGCGAGCGGGAGTACAACTTCTTGCAGTGGAAACAAACTCACTCCATAACTGCTTCTTACTTTCTGCTATGATACGTCTGGCAATGGAACGTTTTTGCATGAAAATTATACGATTTTCATCCGTCATATTATTTTTGAAATGACGGAGAGCCTTTCGACGTTCACGGATGACATCCCGGCAAGCCTCATTCCACCAGGGAACGGGCACACGTCGTGGTGTTGTTGACGTGCGTGAAACTGCAGCTAAAGCCGCCTCGATGATTGCATCCGTGAAATGCTCTACAGCAGCATCGACATTGCCAAAGTTCGTTTCGCCGACACTTAGCACTTCTTGGAAGTGTGACTAATTCGCTTCTTTTATTATCCACTTCGGGGAGCGTCTTTCATCTACATGGAATGAAAGAAGACGACAAATGATTGGAAAATGGTCACTGCTACAAATATCGGCATTTACTTCCCATTCACAGGATGGGGCGATAGAAGAAGAGCAGAGAGTGAGATCTATAGCGGAAAATGTCCCATTTGCAACCGATAAATGTGTATTGGAACCTGTGTTCAATACGACCAAGTTTTGATTCAGAATCAACGTCTCCATTAGCCTTCCACGAGCATCCACACGATTAGAACCCCAAGTGGGATTATAGGCATTAAAATTCCCCATGATGATAAAGGGGCGTGGAAGCTGATCTATAACAGATACAATGGCTGCAAGTGTCGGTTGTTCTGTTGGAGGAATGTATATTGAACACAAAGTTACCGGATTCGGCGCATAAAGTCTGACAGCGATGACCTGTAAGTCAGAATGTATTGGGACATTTTCGGAAAACCCATTATTTTGGACTAAAATTGCCACTCCGCCACTGGCACGTTCAACGAATGGTTTATCTTTACGATAAATCGTAAAATCACGAAGAACCGGAGTGTTTGTGTCTTTCAAATGTGTTTCCTGTAAACTAATAGCAGTAGCATTATGATCGTTAAGGAGGAGTTTCAATTCACTGAAATGAATATAAAAGCCGTTCATGTTCCACTGTAAGAAATTGAATGTGATAATTAGTAAAAAAGGAGCTACCTCATTTTTTTCCTCGCTGCATCAGACCGATGATGGGGAGGTCTGCTATCTTCGTCCATAGCAGAGTCTGCACTGCTGCTATGGTCGACGCGAGTCCGTGTTATAGTCATTGTATGACTATTATCCCGGTTCAAGATAACCTTAGTTTTCTTTACCGGAGATACTGTTTTAATTTTTTCAATTTGAGATTTTACCGGTGAAGTTGGTTTTTTAACCGGCGATCTCGATATATTATCCGGACTTTTCTTATTTTTATTTTTAATTTGCTTTTTGGCAACAACTTTGGAACTGAAACGGGGAATTTCGGTTATGTAGACATGTCACATGTCTGTGTTGACATGTCTACTTTAACGACAGGAACGGTAGCAATGGTTGCAAAGGAACGTGTGGAAGAAGGGGCAGATTCTCTATACTTGCGCTTGGCCTCTGCAAAAGAAATTTTTTCTGTTGTTCTAATTTCTTGAATCTTGAACTCCACTTTGTATTGTGGACATTCTCTAGATCTTGCAGAGTGAATTCCGTTGCAATTAACGCAATGCGACACCCTTTTGCACGGAATAACCTCATGCAAAGGTTGCCTGCAATTGTCACAGAGACTGGGAAAGCTACAGTTGTTCTGTAAATGTCCAAACTTTTGACATTTATAGCAACGCAAGGGAGATGGTATATGTTGACGAACTTTCAAAGAATAGAATGCTGCTTTAATTGATGGCGGAGGCTGCGGTGTACAGAACGTAAGAATATGAGACGGTGTAGGTACTAATTGACCGTCTCTACGTGCGTGAATTCTGTATACGTCTGTAACACCTTGGTCTTTAAGTTCCTCTTTTATTGTTTCAACAGTACAGTTGAGCAAATCAAAATAATAAATAATGCCCTTAGAGAAATTAAGCTGCTTATGCAGTTCTACTTTTACAGGAACGTCTGTGCACCTTTTATATTTTTGCATGCCAATACCTTTTCAGCTTGATGCTGGGAAGAAGTTTCTATTAATAAAGATCCATCAGGCAACTTTTTAACACTTGGAAAAGTTCCAAATAAGCCATCAAGATGTTTATTAATGTAAAAGGGACTGTCGCCGTTGAAATTTCTACTTACCTTAGTCATTATCAAATATCTGTTACAAGGAGTAACATTCGCCAGGTCATTACCAAATAATATATCCAAATTACCATCTTTACGCCCTCTCTTAGAGGGAGGGCTATTTAATGGGGGAAAATTTTCCATAATAATTATATTATATTCATCAACCGTGCTCCCCACCCACCACGGAGCCCAACAAGGGGACGATGACCGCAAACCGGTATAGAGCGCCAGGGCTACACGGTGATATAGTCAGCTCAAGAGACGGCGCCACTCCATCCAAAGACACTGGCTCACCCCGCCGGAATACTAAATAAACACGACGTTAGCCGATTGACTAGACTGGGTTAGGTCTAGCCGCCCGTTTACAGCGAGGCGGAGGCCAAAGCAGTGTGTTGGTGCACCAAGGCGAACCTCAACTGCCAGGATCCTCTTTTCCGCCTTACGGGTCACCGCGCACGGCAAACACGCAGGTGTACTATTAGGGACTACTACAAACAAAGGACAGCAACAAAAGTGTACCCATAACGGAGGGACAAGATCGCTAACAACAACAAAAAGAAGAGAGAACCGAAGAAGAAAAATGTTGCGATTGTCCTTCCTTCATAATAGTCCCTAAATGAATTATCCAGCCGGATACACAACCGACTGGTGCGTGCTCGGGTTCCCCTGGGTTCGCCAATTCTTAAAGAACATTGGAATGCAATTGCGATAACTCAACAACGACATTCCAATGTTCCCCCTGGGGCGGGGCTGTGAAAAACAGAGGAACCCTAAAACCGTTACAATTTGGCAAACCCTTGTATGGGAAGTTAAGACTATAAAAAAGATCTTTTAAAAAAAATAAATAAAGTTTTGGATTAGAAACCCAATTCTCATTGCTTCACAAAAAATGAAGGGACATAAGTAAATTCAAATTTGTACACCGAAAAATCATTTAAATACTGCATTAGCTCTGCATACAGCACTGAAATAAACAAACATTGACGGCTAAGGGAAACTTCAATTGTAAATAATAGTCGTTGAAAAAATAGAGTCTAGTATTTGATACGTAAGCAGTAAATTTTATTAATAATAGATACTGTAACAAAACTGTTTTGAATTTGGCGGAATAAAATCATTTATTTCAATAATTAAAAATGTATACAACAATATACAATAATTTTATAAACAATGAAAAGTCAATTTCAATATACAACACTGATATACACAAACAGTATTTCTCAAACAAAGTGAAAACACTTGTTAGCACAATATTTATTTCCGCTGTACACGTTCCGTTGTTCGCTGTCCGCTGTACTTATATAGGGTTGCAGTCCGACCCCCCACCCGCGCTCGTCGCGCTTCTGGAATATTCTCGTATCTGCCACGCCTACACATTGTTACAACAAACAGTCAATCGCTGCACTCTCGAATGTTCTGTTGAAAACAGTGGCGTAGCATATGGGATGTCGTTACAATACGTTTAGAATTTTTTGTAAGAACGTAAATAAAGTCTCAAATACTAAAAAACGAATAAAATGTCGGACGCGAACGCGAATAATGTACCGCCCAAGGACGGGGAGGAAAAAATAGAGCCGGAACAAGCGGGAAACCAGGAATTAGGAATGCCGACGGGTTCATCTACGCAGATTTCTTGGGAATCTTCCCCGAAACCGCAGTCTCTCTAGAATTAAAATTAACGATTTATAATTAGTGATGTGCCGGATCGTTAAAAATGTATATCCGCGGATACGGATCTGAATACGGATATTTGGTCTCAAGATCCGCGAATACGGATACGGATACGGATCTTAACTTTCTTAAAGTACGCGGCGGTAAATACAAAATATTGCACATCGACCTTTGGAAAGAGACTATCTGTTATGGGAAAAAGTTATTGACCACGATATTAAAAAATGAAAAATAATCTGAATGGAATTTAACTGTTTTTCATTATTACCTAATCACCTATATATATAAATTTTATCTATGAATTGAAAATTGATAAGGTAAAAGATCCGCCAAAAAACTAACGGATACGGATACGGATCTTTCTTTTCCCTCGGATATCCGCGGATACGGATATCCGGCACATCACTATTTATAATATACCATAAAAGACGCGACTCTGCTTGACAAGAAAAATTTATTTTCAAACTATTATTATTAAACTATTATTATTAAATATTATCAACAAACTTTTTACTTTTCGTTACCTAAGATGCATAATAATTACAATAAACAAAATAATAATTTTCGTCCAGGCACTTTAACACCCCCACATGGGCGAATAATATGAACTTTATATTCTATAAAAATACTAAGCCTATATTTCTTATAAAATTTTGAAACTTAGGTGCGAAAAGTCCTTTTGTTAGCAGCTATCATTTTCTCTGTCGGAACGTACTCGATTTTGATTTTGCCGCTATCAACTTTCTCCCTGATAAAATGATGCCGCGTGTAAATGTGCTTCGTCCGAGGTCTGTAACCGCTGTTCTTTGACAAGTCGATTGCTCCTTTGTTGTCGTCGAAATGACAGTTGCCGATGAAACCATGGATTGTTCTAGATCTTTGGCCAGTGCTCATAACCAAAGCGCCTTCTGGCACGTAGCTGATAGTGCCATGTACTTGGCCTCTGTTGTCGATAGTGCAACTGACTCTTGCCTTTTGCTTTGCCATACGATTGGAGCTCCCTGCAACATAAAAATACTACATGTGATGGAGCGTCAAGTATCGCTGTCGTTGGCCCAATCTTCGTCACAATAGCCGAAACAGCCGTCGAACTCGAATGTTGATTTACGACTAAACTCGAGTTTTGCACCCAATGTGCCTTTGAGGTATCTGAAGACACGCTTTACTGCCTACCAGTGTCCTTTTCCGGGGTTCTGCATGTATCGACTGACGGAACCGACTGCGTAAGAAATATCTGGTCTCGTATCTTGACTGGCATACAAAAGGCTCTCTACTGCTTCTCGGTATGGGATTTTGTTCATCTCACGAATCTCCTCCGATGTTTTTGGTTCCATGTCATTACATAATTTATTATTAGGATCAAAGGGTGTTGAGACTGGATTACAATCGTTCATTCCGAATTTCTGTAATACTTTCGGAATATACGTGTTCTGATCTAGCCAAATTTTACCTTTTTTACGATCTCTCGTAAATGCCATTCCAAATATTTTGATTCTCCAAGATCTTTCATGTTAAACATTTGTGACAGTTTGTTTTTCAGAGAAAATTTTTCTTTCTCGTCGTTGGCCAGAATAAGCAGGTCATCAATATAGACGGCGACGATCACAATACCATTTTTGTTCCGCTTGAAATACACACAGGAGTCGGCTTGTGACCTGGAGAATCCTATGCTCGTCAATGTTTCGTGAAGTTTCTTGTTCCATGCTCGACCGCTCTGTTTTAGTCCATACATGGATTTTTGGAGTCGCCATACTTTTTCTTCTTCTTCGGGTTTCATGAGTTCCTTCGGTGGTTTTACGTAGATTTCCTCTTCAATATTTCCGTGCAGGTAAGCTGCTGTCACGTCCATTTGGTCCATATGAAAATCATGCTTCGCTGCTAAAGCGTACAAGAATCTAATCGATGTGTATCGTACCACCGGAGAATACGTTTCACTATAATCAATACCTTCCACTTGTCTACAGCTTTTGACAACAAGCCTTGCTATATAGCGCTGCGTTTGTCCAGTCGAGTCTCGTTTTATCTTGAACACCCACTTCGTGCCAAGTGCTCGCTTGTTCTTCGGTAAATCGACTAGTGTCCAGAATTCGTTCTTTACAAGTGAATCGTGTTCCTCTTTCATAGTTTTTATCCATTTTGCGCTGTCAGACGAATCCAGAGCTTCTTCTACACTTTCCGGATCTGTTACATCGCTGCTCAGGGTAAGGTAAGTTACAAAATCGTCCTTGATGGCTGATTTACGAATTCGTGTAGATCTGCGGAGAGTTACAGGTTCGATGATCGGCTCTGTCTGTGCAGATTTTTTGAGATTTTCGGAATCAGTCTCGTCCTGTAAATACCAGAATTCCCGTTATTTACCTCCTTGAAGTTTTCCAGAAAAACGACGTCACAACTTTTCGTAATTTCCTTCGTACCAGGATCTATGAGTCGATAACCTATTGATTCTTCGCATTATCCCATGAACAAAAGTTTCTTTCCTTTGGGGTCTAATTTTAGTCGTAACTCTTTCGGGACATGGGCATAAGCGATGCAGCCGAAAACTCTTAAATGCGTTAAGCTCGGTGTTGATCCCGACCACAACAGGGTAGTTAACTAAAATTTTTTTTTGTATTATATTAATAGAGCAGTAAATTATGAACAAAATGAAAATAATGTTACGGACCACCCTGTATATGGACGGCGGACAACAGTTCCGAGAAACGGGGGTCTGCGTACCGAACAGCTAGTAACCGCGCGAAGATGCTAAACGTTCTGGAAAGCGCTAGAACACGCTGTGTTTAAGCCACGCAGCTCTATATAAGTTCGCTAGGTAAGCAGCAGTTGCAACCGCTTCAGCCCAGTAAATCTTCGGAAGTTCGGCTTCAAACATAATACTTCTCGCCCTCTCGATGAGCGTCCTGTTTTCCCGTTCGGCTACGCCGTTCTGCTGCGGGGTATACCTCATCGTAAATTGATGTTTTATGCCGGACTCTTTCATGTACTTCTCGAGTTCTTTACTTATGTATTCTCTTCCATTGTCACTTCTGAGAATCTTTACCTTTTTTTCGGTTTGATTTTCGATCAAGGTTTTAAATTCAATGAGGGTTTCTGTAACTTGACTTTTCTCTTTTAAGAAAAAAACAAAAGTTTTTTACTGTAATCATCAATAATAGTCAGAAAGTAGCTTGACCCGATCAACGTATTTTCCATGGGGTCGCAGAGGTCAGAGTGTAGTAGCTGTAGAATCTCTCTGGAACGTGTTTTGCTATGTGGAAAAGGCAATCGATGCTGTTTTCCCTTTATGCAGGAAACACATGGCGGCGTTTCCGTACTCCCAATTCGGATTTCAGTTGCGGGATTCTTGCTGGGCGCTATTACACTCTTATAATTTAAGAGTCCGAGGCGCTTATGCCATATCTCTGCGTTTCCTGTTTTTGTAGCAAAATAAACTTTTTCTTTCGGTGTGTCCAGTTTGCAGATTCCATTTTCTTCTAACATTGCCGCGAATCGAGTTCCATAGTTATTGCTTATGTAACTGTCCCCCGGCGTAAATATAACAGAAAATCCTTTATTTACTATTTTACTGACTGATAGTAAATTTGCGGCACACTTTGTAGCATACAGCACGCCCTTAGCTACAACTTCGTCTATACTTTCTTTCATCATCACGGGGATTTTCACGTTACTAGTCGCCTTAACTGATATAGCATCATTGTTTGCTACGGTGATGTCGATGTTCTCGCAATCCTTGTGATTCTGCAAGTTTACTTTTTCGTTTGTTAAATGAGTGGATGAGCATGAATCTACATACCAGTTTCCATTGCTGATTTTTGAGGAAGACAGAAGTGCGACAAACGCTTTTTCATTTTTCGAAGAATTCGGCTTCTGTTCTGTCTTTTGAGAATTTCCTCATGATTTCATTTTCTTGGATCGACACACATTTGCGTAATGTCCATATTTATTACAGTTGAAACAACGTAGCCCTTTGTTCTTATCCTTTGCAAAGAACGCCGTTTGATTATTCGTAATTTTACCAGCTTTCGAATCTTTGACGTCTTGTAATAACTTTGTTTTGATAGAATCTGCGGTAATCGACATTCCAGAGCTCTCGATACCCATTATCATAGGTTTATATTCCTCTGGTACACTTGCCAGCATTAAAGTGCCGAGCCATTCGTCGGGTACGTTGAAACCGGGACCATTTAATTTATGAACTGTGATCATTATTTCTTTCACGTATTCCTCGACAGAATTAAATTTTTCAAGTTGTGCTGTAACTAGATTGCGAAGCAAGCTTACTTTTCTGGTGAGTCCTGAATCTTCGAACGCTGCTTGAAGTTTTTGCCACTCGTCTTTGGCCGTATTTGCCGACTGAATGTGTGAATAGTTTATCGGATCCACGCATAGAATTAATTTGAATTTTGCCTTTGCCATTTTTCGAGTATTCCCGTCTGTGCATACGATGCACTCCCACATGTCCTCGTGCTCGAGATATGCTTGCATGGCAAATTTCCATGTCGGATAATTCTCGCGCCCTTTTAATTTATCAATTAATGGTATTTCAGTTAAGCCATCTTGGATGTAATTTTTTTTTTTTTTTTTTTTTTATTTTATTTTTGTTCATAACCAGTAAAAAATTAAGCTCGGGTGACTGAGCCCATAACCAATTAAAATTAACGATTTATAATATACCATAAAAGACAATAAAAGACGCGACTCTGCTTGACAAGAAAAATTTATTTTCAAACTAAGAAAATATTATCAATAAACTTTTTACTTTTCATTAGCTAAGATGCATAATAATAATTACAATAAACAAAATAATAATTTTTGCCTAAACACTTTAACAAATAGGCGAACCATCGGTATTGGCCCCTCACGCACAACCCGGCACTTCAAAACCTGTGGTCACTATAAAGGAACCACCCGTAACCTCAACCCCCATGCCCGAAATAGTAAGCGGAAATCTTTTGCAAACTCTAAACCAAATTTATGAAAATCTAAGGGACAATAAAGAAATTAAGGACGATAATAGGGCAATGAAATTGAGTTATAGAGACATCTAAATGGATCTAGGTGCAATAAAAGAAAGTCATAAATAAATCAGGGATGACAATAGGATAATGAGAGAAAGCCAAAGGGAAATGAAGGCGAATTATCTAGAACAAAGTGTAAAGTACAGTACGGAATTGAGCAAACATTTGCAAAAATTTAAACTTGAGGTAAAATCACAAACGGAGCAAATACTCCAACATTTTAGAACTGAGGTAAAAGAGACTTGCAATTTACAAATACTAGAAACGACTGACCACCTACAAAAACAATTAGAATGACAAGAAGTAAAAATTAAAGTCATAGGCGAAAATTTGCACGAAACTAGAACAGAATTAACAGAACAAATTGTAAATACGCAGGGTAATGTTGAACGAGTAGTAAATGCGGCCATAGAACAGGAAACACAATTAGGTCAGGTTGACAATCACATTTCACCGAAAGAAGCTATCTAAGAATTCCACGATATACAATTTACGACACAAAACACCCAGATGGAACAGCGCATGGAGGCTCAGCAATTTTAGTGAGGAATAATCTTCCCCATTATGAAATGGCGCAATATCAAACGGATAAAATCCAATCAACCGCCATTACAGTCGTAACATGGAATGGACCAGTAACAATTGCATCGATATACTGCCCACCAAGACATACAATCACCAAAGACGAGTACAAAGACTACTTTCAAACTCTGGGACAAAGATTTCTTGCTGGAGGAGACTACAACGCCAAACACACAAACTGGGGATCAAGACTAGTGAACCCAAGAGGGAGAAATCTAAATAAAACATTAAATGAAAACAATTTAAACCACCTCTCGACCGGCGAGCCCACCTACTGGCCGACCGATAGACACAAAATACCTGATCTTGTAGATTTTTTTGTGGCAAAAGGAATAGCCAACAACCACATGATAATAGCCTCTAGCTTAGACTTAAGCTCAAATCATACTCCTATTATTGCGACGATCAGCTCCTCCGTAACAACTAAGCAGAAACTACCAATATTACATAACCATAAAACAAACTGGGACGAATACAGAAATATAATAGAAGAAGTAACTATCCTCAGCATATCGTTAAAAACACCTGAAGAAATAGAAAGGGCAACTGAAAACTTCACAAAACTAATCAGAAAGCCGCATGGTCAGCAATTCCAACACCAAGTCCACAAGATAAACAATTCGAAGAGCTTCCTATGCAAATTAAAGAGCCCATAGCTGCTAAGAGAAGAATGAGAAGAATCTGGCAAAACACCCGCCAGTCTGTAGACAAGACCAGACTCAACTCAGCTATCAGAGAACTAAAAGAAGCACTCCAAGAACGAAAGAACACCTACTTCAATGAATACATCAAAGACTTAACACCCACTGCAGCCACCGATTACTCGCTGTGGAAGGCCACAAGGCGGCTGAAAAGTCCAAAAACAACTGTTCCGCCAATCAGAAAACCAGATGGAAACTGGGCCCGCAGCCCAAAAGAAAAAGCTGAAATATTTGCTCAACATCTGCAAAATGTTTTCCAGCCATTTCCACCAAGTGCCGATTCCTACGCAGCAGTCATCACTAACTATCTAAACGAACCTGAACAAGATTCAGCACCAATAAAAGCATTCTCACTAAATGAAATCCTCCGTTGCATGAAAAATGAGCTCATCGAAAATAAAGCCCCTGGCTTTGATCTAGTGACAGTTCGGACATTAAAAGAATTACCAAAAAAGGCACTAATGATGCTCAATGTTATCTTCAATTCCATACTTAGAACCGGCCACTTTCCTGCTCAGTGGAAAGTTGCTCAAATCGTGGTTATTCCAAAACCTGGTAAAGACCCAAAAGAACCTACTTCATACAGACCAATACGTCTATTGCCAGTAATATCTAAATTATTTGAAAAAATTTTACTTAAGCGTATCAAACCAATCTTGATAGAAAATAATATAATTCCAGACCACCAGTTTGGCTTCAGAAACCACCACGCCACGATTGAACAAGTTCATAGAGTAACCAATGTCATCAGGAATAGCCTTGAAAACAAGGATTAGTGCTCGGCTGCATTCCTCGATGTAAGCCAAGCATTCGATAAAGTTTGGCATGATGGCCATCTCTTCAAACTTAAAAACAATATGCCATCTAGAATATATAAAATCTTAAGATCATACCTATCCGACAGACATTTCCAAATCAAGTTTCAAGGAGAATTCACCAAACTATTTCCAATAAAATTAGGAGTTCCACAAGGAAGTGTCCTAGGCCCAATGTTGTACACGTTGTTTACAGCTGACATGCCAACAAACGATATAACAACAACAGCGACATTTGCGGATGATACCGCCATATTAGCTGTAGACCCCGATCCTGAAACCGCCACAGAACAACTTCAAGAAAGACTAGATCAGGTTCACGAATGGTGTCAAAAGTGGAGAATACAACTGAATCCAACCAAGTCTACGCATATAACATTCACGTTAAATAGACAAACATGCCCTGCAGTCAAATTAAATGACACCGAATTACCCCAAACCGACGAAGCAAAGTACTTCGGAATGCATCTCGATCGACGTCTAACATGGCGAAATTATATCTTGGCCAAAAGAAAGCAATTGGTCATGAAAAGGAAGAGAATGTTGTGGCTTATCGGGAGAAAATCCCAATTAACAATCGAAAACAAGTTGCTGCTCTACAAAGTGATGCTAAAACCGGTACGGACCTACGGAATGCAGTTATGGGGCACAGTTAACCACACTGCGCATGATAGATGCACCATGGTACGTCACTAATGACACTCTCCACCGCGACTTAATGACGCCAACTGTCAAAGAAGAAATTCGACGCTACAGTACCAGATACCAAGAAAGATTGCAGAATCACCACAACCAGCTTGCTATAAACTTACTAGACAATAGCACAACAATATCCAGGCTGAAAAGACACCATGTGCTCGATTTAGCAGACATAGTTTAAAGCGAAGTGTTTGAGTGCCGCCATTGGGTGACATCTCACTCTTGCCACTAGTTCATTATCTTATTTGTTTATAAAAAAAAAGGTTGACAATCGATCAAATCGAGTAGAAAGTACCCTAAAAGCAAACCCAGTCGGTGGCGCACGAGAACACATTAAGAGTAATATAATACATTTTAAGGATAACCAACACCCGGTAGATTTTGTTAAAGCGGTGGAAGTGCACCTCCAGCATGAATTCATTGCATTAGAAGGCCAAGAATTTATAAACTTCATTCGTAATTGTTTAGATGGGAAGGCACAGGATTGGTTCGATGCCATTGAGAGTCAAGTAAATAGTTGGACCCAATTTCAAACGGAATTTCTAAAGTACTTCTGGAGTATAGATTTACAGGAGCAGATTTACCGAAGTTTAATAACGCCCCGTATTTATCAAGCACTGGACGGCTCATTTACTGAACATTTTTTAACTTGGTACAAACGCGTTAAGTATTTAGATATACCATTAGAGAAGGGACTATCATAAAACAAATTTTCAAACATTTCCCGAACTCCTGGTATAATCAGTTACCTACTATTTAAGAACCCACAAAACGTCGGGGAAGCGCTAGAGATATTGAACCGAATTGACAGTAACACTAATGGTAGCCATCAGCACCAAGTGTACCCCGCGCCAAGTTCAAACAGTACTAGAAATGCAAACCGGGATAAAAACAAAGAAAAAAATTATGAACAAGAGTCCCAAATACAGGTTAACAATGATAAGGCTGGGCCTAGTACCTCCCAACAATATCAGGCGGGAAACGACAAGCCACGCCATTAGAAAATCTGGACTCTTGGCGTGAAATTCTTCCACGGAGACCCGCAGGCCGCAAGAAAGAGAAAATTAGATTATTCGGTTAATTGACACACAAAAAACATATTATAGATGTTATCGAAGAACGGTCTGATGAAGTAGAAAGGATTAGTATAGAGGTTATAGAAGCGGAGACGCCGCATGAGATAGAAGGAAGTTCGTTAAGGGTTATCGAGGATAAAATTAAAATAGGCGTAGTTAATAAGAATATTAGTGATAAGAAAAAAAGGTTAAAAAAGGAAGTTAGTAAACTCTGAAGAGCAGGGCCGGCGTTAGGGAGGGGGTAAGCGGGTTAAAGGTACCCCGGGTCCGGACCCCCGAAGGGTGCCCGCCGGCCTGGGGCTTACCTATTATATGTGACTACTGTGTTTAAAACTGCAAGCATTAAAACATTTTCCCAACATAAAAAACGTTATTTCATTTTTTGTATTAAAATTTTCTATTTCCAGAAAAAAAACAAGTTTTGGAGTAAATTTTTACTTCCCACCTCTACTATGGTAGGGAAGTAATGGATTTAGTCCGAAAAAAATATTTCGAGATTTTAACAGATTTTCACATTTTGAGACCCTAGCAATCGTTTAAGATCATTTTCTGACTGATGTCTGTATGTGTGTGTGTGTGTGTGTGTGTGTGTATGTGTGTGGTCAATTTTTCGCCTTCGATATCTTAAGAACGGAATAACATACGGGCATGCCGATTGTTCTATTGTGTTTATCAGCCTTTAACTTAGATCTGATTAGATTTTGAGTCAAATCGGTTCAGTGGATCCTGAGATATTCAAAAAAACGTCCTCAATGTCACGTATTAACATAGGTAAAAAAAATATAAATGAATTCTAGATGTTATAATATGAAAAAAATGTAAATATTTTTTCTCTAAAATGTATAGTTTTCGAGAAAAAAAAATATTTTACTAAAAAAAATAAAAATTGTACGTAAATCAAGGTAACCATGATTTTTGCCATATTAAGTTAGCCATCAGTAGATCACCAAACAAAAAAGAGGGCCATGCTTTTTTCAAAGAATAAAAATTAAATTGTGTTTTAAAGACCACCAACAGCTAAGGTTATTTGGGCCTAGTGAAAGAATAAAAAAAAAGTGTTTATTTTTTGCAAATATTTACTAGGTGGGAAGTATAGGACTGGTCATCAGTCGAATTTTTTTTGAAGGGGATAGGGGCCTGAGAACGCTGACCCGGGGCCCGAAAATCCTAGCGCCGGCCCTGCCGAAGAGGCATGGTCAAATTAGAAAATGAAAGAAATAGTTTATTAAAAATGTTAAAGCAAACTAAGTACGAAAACATACGTCTTAAGAAATCACCATCAGTGAGCATAAACATTTTTAATGCGGTGAAAATGCCAACGGAGAAAGAAACCTGAGAAAGAAACTGTCAAAGAGGAAGTGATGAAAGAAAAGGATACCCTAACGAACGATAGAATCGAAACTTAATTTAGATAAAACTGAGATAATCAAATTCGGTAACTATTTTACATTATCAAATGTTATAACAAATGCAAACATTGAAACAGCGAATAAAGTAAAATTTCTGGGAATCCATTTTGATATTAACAACAACTGGAAAAGTCACATTGATTACATTTTACCGAAGCTATACAGTGCTCTGTATCTAATAAAATCCCTGAAAAAATATGTAGATAGGGATATGCTCCTAAGTGTGTACTATGCACATTTCTTTTTCATACTCAATTATGGAATACAATTTTGGGGAAACTCAACATATGTGAATAAAGTGTTTATTGCACAAAAATTGTGCATTCGAATCATGGCAGGTGTTGCTCCTCGCACGCACTGTCGACCCATATTTAAAAACTTTAAGATTTTAACAGTGACGGACATGTACATTTTAAAAAGTGTCAAGTTTATAAAAACAAATCCGGACCTGTTTAAAATAAATTTGCCAATCCATAACACCAGGAACAAACATTCTCTTAGAATTGATAAACCAAATTTAGAAGTGGCACGTCGAGGAGTACACAATGCCATGATTCGAGTGTACAATAAGTTGCCTAAAAATATAAGAGACACAAACGATGTCAAACACTTTAAATGTCAAATAAAAAATTTTCTCTTAGAAAATAATTTTTATAAATTAACAGTATCTGTAAAATATCTATTTGACGCAATTCTGTATTTTTAAATACGTACAATAAAGACATTTATTATTATTATAACTTTTACTATTCGAATCGAAACACCGGGAAGTTAAAGAAACATAATATGTATACCCGAAATAATAATCATAGGAGAAAGGATAAAATCAAAAGTACGTTGCTAAAATATATTACGACGTGGCTATGAAAACGGAAATGCATAAAAAACCTTAATGACCAGTAGATTTAGGATATAAATAAAAATAGAATTTTTGAAGAGGGAAGCTCTACAAAAATTCTAAAGAAAAAAAAACGGAACCGACCCGGGTACTGATTGTTTAGGAGGTCAGTTCACAAGCTTGACATCTATCATATCTGGGGAAGACCGTAAAATATAGAGCAGAAACTAATGGGATCCTAAACTTACAAGTGATGATATTTAAGATAATGGGATTCTAAACTTACAAATAATAATATTTAAGATAATGGGATCCTAAACTTACAAATAATAATATTTAAGATAATGAGATCCTAAACTTAGAAATATAGTTCGGTCAAAATAGATATTTCAATTTGCAATAATTGTATAGAGCTAAATATTGGTATAGGTCTTTGGTACACTATTATAAGTAAAATATCAAAAGTCCCCATCGATCCCATGTGTGCTAAAAAATGTACTCAAGGTCAAAGATCGCAAATATTGGTTTTTTCCATTTTTCTCGTAAATGGTAAGTGATATCATAAAAATAGCTTTAACAAAAGTTGTAGATCATGCAATTGTCTACAAAAATTGTCCCAATACTTTTTTCCTACGAATCACCATTCCTGAGATATCACCATTTTAAAAGTTGAAGAAGTCGCATTCTACATGATATGCACACATTTCCGCACCACCTGTGAGGTAGTGTACTCGGCGCGTTTTTCTTTAACGTGGATTCCCCGGTAGGCATACTCCACTCGGTACGAATGTTGGTCGGACCCATATCTTCACTTTAAGACGTGAAGGCATTTTGGGCCCCGCGACAGGGCCCCTAGACAGGGTGGTTGCGTAACTTTCAGGGGCAAAACGCCTGTAACTCAGCAACCGTTCCTCGCACAGCCCTGGGGGTAGTCTCATTGGATTCAGCGTACTCAATTTCATACGAGACAGCCCTCAGACTAACTCCGAAACCTCCACCAGGCCGCGTATAGGGGTGAAATACAAGTAGTCCATTGAAATGTTACATTTTTTTAGACTACGTTTGCATTTTGGGTAGGACAAGGTTATCTTCACTTTAAGATGTGGAGAGATTTTGTGCCCCGCGAACGGGCCCCTAGACAGGTGATGGTTAGGGCCGTTAAGCGCTTAATATTGCACTTTGTGATAGAGATATGCCACTCGGTACGAATGTTGGTCGGACCCATATCTTCACTTTAAGATACCACCTGTCTAGGGGCCCAAAATGCCTCCACATTTTAAAGTGAAGATATGGGTCCGACCAACATTCGTACCGAGTGGCATCTCTCTATCACGTCGTGCATGGTTTAAACACTTAACGACTCCACTACACCCTCTTTTCAAGGTGGCGGTCAAATGCGGTGGCCGTCGACCCCGAAAACTCATATGTAAACTTATTCCGCCCCCTCCCACGCAACGAAAGAAAAAACCTTGTCCTACCCAAAATGCAAACGTAGCCTAAAAAAATTTAACATTTCAATGGACTACTTGTATTTCACCCCTATACGCGGGCTGGTGGAAGTTTTGGAGTTAGTCTGAGGGCTGTCTCGTATGAAATTGAGTGCGCTGAATCCAATGAGACTACCCCCAGGGCTGTGCGAGAAACGATTACTGAGTTACAGGCGTTTTGCCCCAGACAGTTACGCAATTAATTTGTCTATGGGCCCAGTCGCGGGGTCCAAAATGGCCCCACTTCTTAAAGTCAAGATATATGTGTTCGACCATCATTCGTACTGAGTGGCATCTCTCTATCACGTCGTGCAAGATTAGGCGCTTAACGGACCCAATCATCACCTGTCTAGGGGCCCGGTCGCGGGGCCCAAAATGCCTCCACATCTTAAAGTGAAGATATGGGTCCGACCAACAATCGTACCGAGTGGCATCTCTCTATCACGTCGTGCATGGTTTAAACACTTAACGGCCCCACTACACCCCCTTTTCAAGGTGGCGGCCAAATGCGGTGGCCGTCGACCCCGAAAACTCATTTTTAAACTTATACCGCCCCCTCCCACGCAACGAGAGAAAAAACCTTGTCCTACCCAAAATGCAAACGTAGCCTAAAAAAATTTAACATTTCAATGGACTACTTGTATTTCACCCCTATACGTGGCCTGGTGGAGGTTTCGGAGTTAGTCTGAGGGCTGTCTCGTATGAAATTGAGTGCGCTGAATCCAATGAGACAACCCTCAGGACTGTGCGAGGAACGGTTGCTGAGTTACAGGCGTTTTGCCCCTGAAAGTTACGCAACCACCCTGTCTAGGGGCCCGATCGCGAGGCCCAAAATGCCTTCACATCTTAAAGTGAAGATATGGGTCCGACCAACATTCGTACCGAGTGGCATCTCTCTATCACAAAGTGCAAGGTTGAAGTTGGATTCGTCGCTTGGCGGCCCCACTATATGTACCAATTGTCATGGCAAGTCTTGCTCCAATGTTGATTCAAATGCAACATATGAGGATTCTTATCATATTAATGAGGAGATAAAACTGATGCATCTTTATTTGAACAATTCATAGATATCCAGCAAGAGGAAGAAGATAAAGTAGAAAGCGAAGAAGACATTATTGTCGAAGTAGCATTTGAAGATTATCAGTCAAATTAAAATTTTCCCGAAATCAACAATAATTCGTTCCAGTTTAATCATAACCAATAGTACCATTTTTTATTGAATATAATATTATCGTTTAAAACTGAATCACAATAGATCGTGGAGTATACCTACCGGGGAAAGCACGTTAAAAAAACGCGCCGAGTACACTACCTTAATCACCCGCGAGTTACGTGGTAACGAGTGGTTTTTATTTAGAAACACTTCATTAGTAATTTTTATTAGAAATTTTATTAGAAAAATGGACAATGATAACAATCTTGATGTCAGTTCAAATGATTGTTAAGTGCCCCTTGCAGGCAGAAGTCAGTCCTATTTATCATATTACCATGCCTGACACCTTGACTACTTTCTCATGGGAAGTTATGATTTTGCAAAGACAGCCAAGTAATGCAAGTATGCATAATATGAAGATCCAACATGACATACATGGTGGGCCATAAGTATAGTTACGTAACTTCTCCCTCCTTGGGTCATAAAGTTATCATGGAATGATAATCTTTTGAACATAACAAATACAGAATGATTTATAATTATTTTAAATCTGTGGTAACGAACAATTCTTAAGAATTTGTCGGGAAACTCATATTTGGGGTTTCTGCTGTTATAATTTGTAATTGGATGTCATTACTTTTTTGTTTGTTGCAAAATTTGTTTTTAAGAGTTGTTCGTTTTACATGTATCTATAATTATAATAATTATATAAAGTAGAAAAGATGAATATTTTATATTAATGCCACCGAAAGTGGAAAGTTCAGATATGTTTTCCTGTGCTTTTAATGATATTTGACTAAATAGTTCTCAGAAATATGTATACTTGGTATTAAATCTCGCTTTCATTATTTAAATAATACATCGAGTTTATTTTTATATAGCAACCTTGTGGTAACGTTAAAAGATTTTTCCTTTTATTAATAAATTATCTTCGCAAATTAAAAAAATTTATTATTAGCAAATCTATTTGTTCGACAGATAACACTTTACAATTTTGAGATTGAAAATTTAGAATAAATAATAATGCTAAGTATACATTCGTTTGAGACAGCATTTAAATGAAAATTAGCTGCTACATAATGAAACTTCGTAATAATAGGTACATGGTTCGTTTAATAAAAAGTAATGTTGTTTATTTAACGCTATATGTGAAGATTGTATATACAGGATTTGATTGTTATTATTAGGTACAGGCAAAATTTTTATACATAGTAAATTTTGATTATGAGGAAAATACAATAATTTTTTATGTATGATAAAACAGATGTAACATCATAATATGAATGTAAATCATCTATTGCAAAAGGTAAATCTTTTTCTGTGGTCATTAATTTAACATGTGATCATATTTAAAAAAAATCTTTTGGTGAAAGTAGTGAGTTGTGCAAAATTTGCTGTTTTGCAAAAACGATTGTATTTTCAAGTTATGTAACATTTCCTTTTTAAAAACAATCTAGTTTTAATTTCATTTGTTTGAAATAATATTTCGATTTCATCTTTTAGGTTAATTTGGTTCTTTGCTATGTAATTTGTCATAAAGTAATGAGAATTTGTTTTTCATTTCATCTACATAGTTCTGTAAAAAATGTTTATTGATATTAAGACTTTCAAAAATTTCTTTGTTTTGAGGGAAGTGTAGTTCATACGGCGTAAAACCTGTACTAGAGTGTATTGTTGAATTGTAGACTATAATCGCAAAATCAATTTGATCGTTGTAGAGCTCTGGACGTGAAGCTGGGAAATTGTCTTGTAAAATACGACAATGTTCTATTAATGTGGAATGAAACCTTTCAATTGTGGCGTTTGGTTCATGGTGTTTGGGTGTAGTCAAATGATGGGTAATATTAAAAAACTCTATAAATTCTTTAAAAAGTGTTATTGGTGAACTCAGCTGCGTTATCTGATTTTATGATTTGTGGTATTCCGTGGTGTGTGAAAAAATGAAGTAATTTTTCATTTATTAAAATAGTTGAATTAGATAAAACTGGAAAAGCGTGTCCATATTTTGTAAATTCGTTGTCCTTTTCAATAGCTTTATTTATTGTGTTCTTCATCGAATTTTAAATTGAAAATGCACATGTTCATAAAGCAAAGAACGCTCTAAATCGTGATTTTTGTCCCATATCGATATCGTTAAAAATTTCGAAGCTATAGCCAGTCAAAGTTGAAGTCATCATAGAGCCTTACTTTTTTTTTGGACACGTGTTACGAGTACTTTCCATACCGAATAAAAAAATTTCCGTCTAGTAACCTATAAAAAATTTAAGGTCCAATCTCACTAACTTGAAAAATTTTCAAGTTATAAGCATTAATGTTCATGTTTTTACTTTTTGACATAAAATTAAAACGCTTGACGCGAAGTGCTCTACTAAGAAGAGTGTTCGAGAAATATTAAGTTTACATATAGAAGCTGTAGACCTATTCATGGGTTATCTAAGTGAGTAAAAAAATTTAAAAAATTTGAAAGTGGTCACTCTACAGAGCACTTCGCAACAAGTGTTTCAATTTTATGTCAAAAGGTAAAAACATGTACATAAATGCTTATAACTTGAAAATTTCGCAAGTTAGTGAAATTGGACGTAAATAATTGTTTATGGCATTAAATTTTCTATAGGTTCCTAGACGGACATTTTTTTATTCGGTATAGAAAGTACTCGTAACGCGTGTCAAAAAAAAATGTAAGGCTCTATGATGATTTCAGCTTTGACAGGCTAAAGCTTCTAAATTTTTGAAGATATCGATATGGGACAAAAATCATAATTTAGGGTGTTCTTTGCTTTATGAACGTGTGTATTTTCAACTTAAAATTCGATGAAGAACACAGTAAATAAAGCTATTGAAAAGGACCTTATATCTTAACAATTGGTTTCTAAGGCGTGATTTTCAAGAAGCTGTAGCGCGCTTACTATTCTTACCACGGAAAATTTGTAGGAATGAAAATTGTAGGAAATG
The DNA here is from genome assembly GCA_039654895.1 of Mongoloraphidia duomilia. Classification (NCBI taxonomy): domain Eukaryota; kingdom Metazoa; phylum Arthropoda; class Insecta; order Raphidioptera; family Raphidiidae; genus Mongoloraphidia; species Mongoloraphidia duomilia. Next base: position 16,520,016 of record CM077523.1, read on the forward strand.
TAATCCTATTTAAAACATTACATAACGAAAGAATCGCTTAAGTCGACCGTTTCTGAGATATTTCGAAAAAACAAAAACAATGTTAAAATTTCGTGGTTTTTTGGCTGCCAAAAGTTGTCCCGGTGTCATGTTGGCACGAATATATGCAAACAAATAGTAGATTGTATATCTAGATGTGTAATGGACTATTACGGCGAGTGATGACAGTATGTAAGAACGAGCGATAGCGAGTTTTTACAGTCACACGAGCCGTAATACCATTACGCACGACATATAATATATATGGAATTTTTTGCCATACCCACTACAAAATACCTACTTTTCACTTCATTTTCAAAAAAATTTGACAGTTCATTTGCGTTGCTATCTTTACTTCTACAGTATGCCGTGAAGTTCGTGAGAAAGTAATGGCAGACGCACGCAGGCGTTTAGAGCGAATAAACAGAAGTTCCTATGGCAACCGTTTACTTCCCGCACTAGTGCGGAAAGTAAAACACTTTCCGCACACCTGCCTGTGAAATGACTCATAAAAGGCCGCTATACATACATCGTAAGTAGCTATTTTGTAGTGGGTATGGCAAAAAATATCTTATGCCCCACCTTTTGCAAGGTACAATGTATGTCAAAAACTACACAACATTTCTTATTCAAACCGATTTTCGTTGGAAGTATTTTATAAATTCTACTTCATTTACATACCAACTGTTGACTTAAATAAAAAAGTCATTTTGAAACTTCTACATCATTTTTGAAGGCCTATCTAATGATACCCCACACGCTTATGTGCACTGGAATTTTTTTTATCCCTCAGTTACATATATGGTGTGCCACCACTATTTTTTTCGTAATTTCACTTAACCATTGTATAGCAGTTCATAGAAAACACCTACCTTCCAAATTTCATCTATAGTGTGCCAATAGTTTCCGAGTAAAATGACTGTGACATACGGACGGACAGACGGACAGGATGAAATTATAAGGGTTCCCTTTTTGCCATTTGGCTACGGAACCCTAAAAACGCTTCAATGTTAGATAAATAATTTTATTACAAATAAATAAATACAATCCATAAGTTTTTTTAATTTTATTGCCATGCGTCCGACCGCTGCGCTCATTATTAACAGCCCACTTGCCCTATAATTAACTAAAGTCTATCAATATATACATCATTTTAAAGCTACAAATATTGTCTACAAATTTTACTTGAACAACTTTTACCCTAACAGGCTTAGCAAAAAGTTATATGGAAATATTTTGTGAAATATTCTTTTAAAAACTGATATTTTCTCTTTATTAATAAATTGCAAAGCATATATTGATTTTATCGCAAAATTGAAGAGGGAAATTTTTTAGAGTAACTAATTAGGAACAAAACAAAAAAAAAGTCGTCTGATTTCAGACATTGGTTAAGGAGATATTAGCGTTTTCCTTAAGGCTTGCAAAATTATATTCAAAAGGGGATGGCGGGGGAAGCACAAGGGGGATAACCGGGGACTTTTGTAAAAATACATGTCTAAAGGTGTTCTACCATCTGTGAAAAATCCAGCTCCTTTGGAATTATTTGCGACATCGGGTGTTTTTTTCCTTTCATTTCCTGGGCTATTAGTGTAAGATATTTTTTCCTAAAATATGAAAAATATCTATGGAAATGATTTCCATAGGCCTTTTTGGTGTAGGTGTTAATTCTAAATTCGGTTTTGGCGGTGTTCTGTCGTATTTATTTGTTTGACAATGATCGCAATTATTTATTATACGTGTTACGGTGTCTTTCATTTTAGGCCAAAAATATTTTTTTTGTAAATGCAAAATTGTTTCATTGATCCCTCTATGATTGGTTTTTCCGAGATGATAAGTGTTGACGAGACTTTCTTGTGTTTCTAAATCTTGTATGTCTTTTAAAATACGATTACATATGCGAATATTGTATGCCTTGTAACGAAAGTGCTTTTGTAAGGTGTTTACAATTACCGGTATGTTATCATGAGACGTATATACAGCTGTGAGTTGCGTGGGTTTTATGTGTTGATTAAATAGTTTGACTAGGTCAAGTTCATAACGTTGTTTCGCAATGAAGAATTTTAATCGCCGTTTTTTCTTTTGATGTAGGAATTCTTCTTTGTGACTGCTTTTTAGGATATTTTTTGTTATAATTTCTACTTGATTAGAATAATAATTTAGGGGTTGTTCCGAATAGGGAATTTCTAAAATAGGGGACTCTGTATCAGAATGCACTGTTTCGTTCGAATCTAAACTTTTATTATGTTTAGGTAAATTTAAGTTTTTAGTTGAAGTACTCGGTTGTGGTTCTAAAAGTTTTTCAGGTACTTTTTCTTGAGGTGACTGAAGGATATCTAGGAGTTCTTGGTCACTCATGATAGGGCTATCGTTGATATTAGGAAGGATAGAAATGCTGTCTTCATCGGTTTCAATTTCACTATCACGGCTTGTGACATTTAAAGATGGAATGCGAGATAATGCATCTACATTACTGTTGCATTTACCTTTTTTGTAAATTATTTCATGATCACTGTAATCCATTAACTTTAGTCGCCATCTCGTTAGTCGAGAATTAGCATTTGGTTCTTTTAAGTTTTTTAAGTATGTAATTGGCTGATGGTCGGTAACAATTTTAAACGGTTTTCCGTAAATGTATGGTCTAAATTTAGAAAGAGCCCAAATAATAGCTAGTAATTCTTTTTCTATTGTGGCATAGTTCTTTTCATGGTCATTAAGTGTTCTGCTAATATAAGCAATAGGTTTATCTTGACCAATTACGCCCTGTGAAAGTACTGCGCCAATAGCTGTATTACTAGCATCAGTAGTGACTATAAATGGTTTTTCGAAATTTGGAAAAGTTAGAATTGGTTCATTAGTTAATAATTTTTTACATGTTTCGAAAGATTCTATAAATTTTTCTGAATGGATTACTTTAGCATTTTTCTTTAAACAACACGTTAAGGGATGTGTCAATTTTGCCAGATTGGGTATGAAACGACGGTAATAACCTAATAAACCAAGGAATGATTTAATTTCCTTTTGTGTTTTGGGGATGGGGTAATTTAAGATTGCGGAAATTTTTTCGGGATTGGGTTTAATGCCTTCTGCAGTGATAACGTGTCCAAGAAAGTTTACTGTCTTTCGTAAAAATTCAGTTTTGTCTAATTGAATTTTTAAGTTTGCCTGCCTTAATCTTGTGAATAATTTACTAAGATGTACAATATGTTCTTCAAGGCTTGCCGAAAACACAATAATATCATCCATGTAAACAAGGCAAAAGTGATTTTGGATGCCTCTAAGTATGTTGTCCATAACTCTTTGAAAAGTTGATGGAGCATTCTTGAGTCCGAAGGGCATTCTTAAAAATTCGTAATGGCCATTGTCTGACACAAATGCCGTTTTTTGTATGTCATTAGGGTCCATTTCAATTTGATGGAACCCTGATGCAAGGTCAATTGTTGTAAAATATTGTGCACGTCCTAGTTTGTCTAAAATGTCTTCGATGTTGGGAAGTGGATATTTGTCTGGTATCGTTTTGTCATTGAGTTTACGATAGTCAATTACTAGCCTCATTTTTGTTAGACCAGAAGCGTCTTGTTTTTTTGGAACTAGAAGGACGGGACTTGACCATGGCGAGTGACTAGGTCGGATAATATTTTGATTGAGAAGTTTGGATATTTCTTTTTGAACATCTACTTTATTTGCGTGTGGAATACGATAAGGTTTTTGGTATACCGGGGATTCGTCGCTAGTTCTTATTTGATGTTTGACATTATTAGTGAAAGTGAGTGGAGTATTACCGGTGTAAAACACATCCTTGAATTTAGTGCATAATTTTGTTATCATTTGTTTTTCATAAGATTGCAGGTGTTCTGTTCGGATGAGTTGTGCTATATCAATGTCATAAAAAGCGTGCCGTTTGTTTGCAGTGTATATTGTGTAATTATGTTTGAGTGGGATTGATTTCAAATGTGCTGTTAATTGTACAAGATACGGAGTGTTCCCGTTGTTTGTAAATTCAACTGTTGCTAAATCATTTTCTACGGATGTTAACATAGGCGTTGTTTTTACGGTGCCATTGTGCTGACTATCTATAAATATATCTCCGTTTTCATGTTCTACAGGAATTTTTACTATCTTAGAACTATTGGCTTGAACAATAGTTTCAAAAATTATTTTTTGTTTTTGTTTTTGAAAATGAATTATTATTTCTGAATTGGCTGTTTTTAGAATATTTTTATTTAAATCAATTTGAGCATTAAGATCACGCAAGGTTTGTGTACCGATTATTGCATCAAACTTTTCAAATTTTGGTATTATTAAAAAATTTATATTAGTATCCGGTGAATTGAATTCAAGAAAACAGGGTATTGTCATTTGACCTTTGGTTGTTATTTTCCCGCCTGCTGTATTAATTATGTTATTTGAGGGGGTTATGTAATTTTGGAAAAAGAAATTTGCAGCATTTTCTGTTATAAATGAAGTAGATGCACCTGAGTCTATCAGAATTTTTAAAGGAGGTTCATTTATTAATATATAAGGATGCGAATTGGGATCGTGACATTTTTTTGGCTTGGCCTGTATTAAATTTAAGCTACTTGTAGGAGGAAGTTGAAAAAATTGGCACTGTCGATCGCATCTATTATTTTCGTCTAAAAAATCAATTTGGGTATCGTCAATGTGTGTCAATGAATCATTTTTTTCAGTTGTTTCAAAGTTTAATTCGAAATTTTTAGGTTCAATTTTATTGTTAAGGATCGAATAAAGTTCATCTTGTATCATTGTTTTTAGTGTACTACGAGTTTGTGTAGACATTTTATGGGTAGAGTTTGTTATATATGTGGGGGACGTATGTTTTGGCCTGTTATTTTGAACTGATAGACCTTGAGGTTTATTTTGATTTTGAGATCTTACAAAATTTGGTTTTTGCAGCAGTGGCGGATTTACCAGCAGGCTGAGTAGGCTGGAGCCTAGGGCGGCAGATTTTAGGGGCGGCAAATTTGGGGTCAACATTTTTTTTTGTCTTACAGAAATTAAAAAGATTCATATTTATATTGGGATCCGTCAGATAGGTGGAGATTAAAAAACATGGCGCAGAGGGAGGGAAATTTCATATACGGTGTATACTTTTGCGTGTAATTTTATGATTTTCAAAGTGATAAGAAATGATAAATATAAGTGCAATTTGTGATTGGGCCGGTACGAATCCTAAACAAAGGAATTTTGTTGAAGGAGAACGGATTCTCAAAGCCGGGCATATTATCAAATGTCGGAAATATAACGAGAAAAATGCATGCAAAATGAACTGTCAAAAGCAGTAATCTTTACGACATATTGCTTAAAAATATCAAAATTAAAAGAAAATCTCCACGAAATTAATTATCCACGTTCAATGCGCCTTTAAGGTTGGGTTAGGTGAATAATGTAAACACATAACTGCAACATAATAAGTTATATTGTAATAAGTGGGTAAGTTACTAACCTCAAAATATTTGTATACAAAATTAATCCTATAAATTTGCCAATCATCAGGGATTCAACTATTGTTGTGCAGTATGATAATAAGTACATCTTATTATTAATATAAAATATTTTTTTAATTCATAAATACAATTTTTCCACATTTCATCAGAAAATAATTCTCTGTAAAGTAAGTTTTACAAGGCAATAACTGACAGTGTTTAATGCCCATGATATTAGAAAACGTCGCGAATTCCATTTTCGATACTTTTTGTTTATTTTACTTGTTTTATATTTGTAATAAACAATTTCACGATAAATTTGCACTGTTAGCATGTAAAATTTTCCCTCGTTTTAGTACAATTTTCTGCCACCAGTTGTCATATACTCATTTGACGGATCCCAATAGGTACCTACCTAAATGTTATTAGGTCTCCGCCTTATTAGTACTACATGATTGAGCTTTTATTAATCCCCTAGTTCACAATCATACTAATTACGGGAAAAAGGTGGTGTAATTAGGACGATCGATACGGTGCACAAATCATAAAGTTACAATTTCATTGACAAAAAAAATTTAATTAATATGATTGTGAACTAGGGTATCGAATTGTAGAGGTTGGTAGGGGCGGCAAAATTTGAATAGCCTACTGGCGGCAAATGTGTAAATCCGCCACTGTTTTGCAGTATAAAATTTTGATGGTAATTCTGATTTTGTTTGGGTTGATAGAAGTTTGGAAACTTAGTGTAATTAATTCTTGCAAATGTTCGAGGATATTCGCCTACTGCTCTAGTTTCTTCAATTATAAGGGCTTTTGCTTCAGGCATTGTTGTTGGTCGTCTGAACCTTAGCATAGTGCCCATAGGTTCTAAAGTATATATTGAAACACTTCTGTCTCAGCCACACGTAGAGTAGTAATTTTTTTGGCGTTTTGCTGTAAGCTAGGCAACCAAACTTACGTTGCGCGTGCCTCGCTGATATGATACTCGCGCCAGTCACCTTGAGATCAAGGTTATTAGAGTACAGGTTGCCTCATTACATCTGACCAATCAGCGTAAGCGCGGGAATGACGTCAGCTAGAATTTAGTTTAAATCAAGTACAAAAATTGTTGAAGATTATGCTTATTTATATTAGGTGCTTCGTGCAGATTTTTTCTTAAAATTGGCAGGAAACAATAAATAAAAGAATAGAATAGGATAATTTTTATTTTTATTACAAAATTTAGGTTTTAATATCTATAATATAAACAAACAAAAAATTAAATAATGCTCAAGAAATGGCAGATCTTGTTAATTACCTATTTTTTTAAATTTAAGAAACGAATAGAATTAACTAACAAATTGATAAATTAATTATTTTATCTTTTATATTCACAAAATATTAAAAATAACCACGAAACACCATAACACTTAACAGCTATCGCAAAATTGACAACTTATCATATTTTTTTCACTAACAGAAGAATCATGTTTCTATTAGGTATTGAAAAAACATATCACACTACCATGGTTACTGTGATTTTTATTTCCAAAAATTAGCAGCGTCCATCGTCTGATCTTTTCTATTGAAGTGAGCAAGCATGGTATATTCTGAGTGACGTCATCCCCCCACTACTATCTATCGGAATGAGGCAACCTATACTCTACTAACCTTGCCTTGAGATGACCTTTTGATAGAGAGATTCGGCGCAGACGCGAGAGAAAGGTTTTTCTGATATTTTTTTACGGAAGAGAGATAACTTTTTCATGGCGGAGAATCAACGTTCGTTTTGAAAAAAAAAAAAAAAAACAGGAAAAATATTATACTTTTCTGGATCAGGTCAGTTATATGTGAAGTATTGTTTATTTGAGTTTTGTGGACCGTACCCCGAACTCGGGTGAGTTTGAACTTTTCTCTATCTTTTGAGTTTTTAGCTAGCACGTGGCCAACATTGTAATGCTATTGTTTTTTACTTTTATTTAGGGTAGTACGGAGAATCTATTCCTGTTTCGATTACATCCAATTCTAGATTTTTGTCAAGTCATTTAACATCTTTATTAATTACGCATCGTGTACTGTCGAACAATATTGACGTCTTATAATATACAACATTGATGTCAGCGCCAATACAATTCACTGTTACGCATAAATAACGCATCTTGGTGTATAATATTGAAGATCGGCCTTCTAGCTGTACTTTTATCGTTCCGATCTCCACATCTTTTATGGCTTGCTCCCCTAGGATGGCCCGCCAGGTATGCTTTTTCGGAAGACTGGTCTGCACTTCTTGCCTGCTGATTCACCTGCTTCAACTGCGAAAAACGGTTATCAAGACTGAGTGAGTACCTTTCTTTTGATCATGTGTGAACAAAAATAAATAAATTGAACTATCAGGGGCTCGAATATTGCATACGAGTTGTCCACTTTGTTTTCAAAGTCAAGTTTGAGAAAGATTCACGTTTAGTTAAATTTATTATGACCTGTTATTAATGTACTGAACTGAAAATGGTTGACTATCTGTCGAATTCGTCCATACATAGTGCCCTGGTTCAATGAGGGGCTGGCATATTTTGTATCTTTAACGTTCGGTGATTAAGTTATGATTTGAATTATTGAAGTCGTCTAAGGTGTGTTGACGAAATTACAGAACTGTTCGTTTAATTAAATGTCGAGTTAGTTTATTAAAAAAAAAATAATAAATTAAGTTTTAGCGTGTTATTGTTTATGGTTGATCAACCAAAATTTAGGGCCCAGTAGGCCTATTGATCACGGACCTTTTGTCTGATTATATCAGTTTTAGGTTTCGTGTGTTTAACGATTAAGTATTAATTGTAATTTTATTTATTGTAGTAGAAAAAAAAGAACAAAAGAAATATTGTCTTTATTACAAGATTTTCGCTTTTTAGCCTTGGCTACGTTTATCTTATGTAAATTATTAGTTTCGTATTAGGACATTTATTGAGGCGGTTGCCTAACATATTTCAGGTTTTGGTCTTATTATAATTTGATTTCTTGATGACGCATTTGGGCCGCCATTCCAATAATATTACTAGTCACTCAGTAATTTAACTGTTGTCTCATTCAGGTAGAATTTGTTTATTCTTTAAATCTCTCTTTATTCCGGTAAGAAATTTTCATATATTAATTCCATAAGTAGTACTCAAATGTCGGGGTGAGCCCAAATGCAGATTTAAGACTGGCTACGGCCCTGTTGTTTCTACCATCAACCGTGGTAGATTGTGTCACAGTGTATCATTTTGAAATTTCATATTATTATATTATATTTGTTAAACTAATGTGAATGTTTTTTTATTGTATACCGGGTAAGTTATTTTTTTAGCGCAATTGAAGTTAGGTGAATCTTCGATTTCCCTCCTGTTCCTCCACTTTAAGTTGTGAAACGAAACTTAAGCTAGTTGTCCTGACGTTTCTGGCGCCCATATATATAAATTTCTTTCATCAGGAAAATTTTCCTGACGAGATTATTACATCACAGGACAACGGTGGGTGAACAAAGTAGCTTTATTTTTTCACTTTAATTTCTTTTATCGTTCAGCGAAATAGAGCCTGCGACCCCGCGCCGAACAGATAGTTAGCCGTGGCTTGGTCGGTTAATTGGGACCTTATTCTTTACCCATCACCGACCCGACATCATAATATAATAAGGTTATTTAAGGCTGTTTCAAGAACGGACTTATTTTTAAAAGCATGCTCCTCATTGACTGGAATTTTTGAAGTGTAGGCGCTAATTAACCTGATAAGATTATCATAGTATTTTATGTATTTTTCATTAGGTTTGGGTCGTAACTGTTGAATTTCTGCTTTAAGTTGTAGCTCAGTTCGGGGGTCGGAGAAGGTTTCTTGTAGGATTTTTTTAATGGAAATCCAATCATTGGCTAAGTGTGCACGAATAGTATTTTTTGCTTCTCCGTGTACTTTTGATAGTATGCCATGTAATAACTGTACGTTATTATACAGTTCATCGGGTGTATTTTGCCCGGATGTAGGTCTGGGAATTGCATGTTTTGCGACAATATAGTCGATTAGGTTGGTAAAATCGTTGAGATCGTCTGGATTGGATCCATCAATTGATGGGACGAAATCAAAAATGTGTTTTGTGATTGGTGTAATTGACATGTTGTTGCTTTGTTAGGGTTAAATGTGTATTATTTTCTGTTTATAAGGTGGAAGTTAGGACAGGATCATTGTTTTATGTTTTGCACTGTCTAATTACTTCTGATTCTGTTTTTTTCAGAGCTAATTGGTAATTTTAATTGTTTAGACATGAAAAATGAAAAATCTTACATTCTAACTTACATTAAAAAAGTCGTACTCTTCATGTTTCTTCTGTTGATGTTCGGTTGATGTTAAATGTAGGTATCGGCTAGGCTGTTGACTGCTTGGATTTCTTCTTGTTTGATTCTAACCGCACGAGAGGGCTTACCGGCCTCTTTGGAACAGCTATATTTTTTTTTTATTATTTAAGATGATATAATATCTATAGTTATATGTATAATCTTTAAAGATGGTATTTAGTGCACTTATTTGATTTTTAATGTTGATTTTTAATTTTTGTTTATGATATTCTATTTATTATTTAACTTTCTTGAGTGTAGGTAACTTGAAGATCACGTCTTTTAAATAATTTTCATTTATTTTAAAAGTTGTGTAAGAGCTTTTAATTATTAAACAATTTTCGTTTGTTTTAATAAATTATTTGCTTCTTCAAGCCGTAGACTGCGCCAGTTACGTGGTAACGAGTGGTTTTTATTTAGAAACACTTCATTAGTAATTTTTATTAGAAATTTTATTAGAAAAATGGACAATGATAACAATCTTGATGTCAGTTCAAATGATTGTTAACTGCCCCTTGCAGGCAGAAGTCAGTCCTATTTATCATAATACCATGTCTGACACCTTGACTACTTTCTCATGGGAAGTTATGATTTTGCAAAGACAGCCAAGTAATGCAAGTATGCATAATATGAAGATCCAACATGACATACATGGTGGACCATAAGTATAGTTACGTAACTCGCGGAAATGTGTGCATATCATGTAGAATGCGACTTCTTCCACTTTTGAAATGGTGATATCTCAGGAATGGTGAATCGTAGGAAAAAAATATTGGGACAATTTTTAAAATTTTAAAGATTTTAAACATCCTAAAAAATTTAAAAAATCATGTTAAAAATTTTGAAGTTTTTAAAAATTTTAAAGATTAAAAATTTTAAAATTTTAAAAAATAATTTTAAAAATTTTAAACATATTAAAAAGTTTAAAAAATCTGGTTAAAAATTTTAAAAATTTAAATTTTTTTAAAGATTTCAAAAATTTTAAAGAGTAAAAAATTTTAAAATTTTAAAAAATAATTCAAAAAATTTTAAAGATTTTAAATATTCTAAAAAGTTTAAGAATCATGTTAAAAATTTTAAAAATTTAAAATTTTTTTATGATTTTAAAAATTTTAAAGATTAAAAAATTAAAAAATTTAAAAAAAATAATTTTAAAAATTTTAAAAATTTTGATGATTTTAAACATCCTAAAAAGTTTAAAAAATCATGTTAAAAATTTTAAAAATTTTAAAATTTTAAAAAGTTAAAAATTTTGACTTGCAAAATTTCTGCTTTTTTTAACAAATCGGCTTTATTTCGTGATTTCCAATCTATTTACAATAACCTTAGCTGTTGGTGGTCTTTAAAATACAATTACACTAAAAAAAATTTAAATTACGGTAAATACGGTTAAAAAATGATTTTTACGTTTGACATGTAGTTTTGCATTGAAAAAATCTCGTATTGATATATGAATTTTTAAACTTTAAATTTTAAAAATTTAAAAAATTTTTTTAAAAATTTTAAAGATTTTAAATATTCTAAAAAGTTTAAAAAACCATGTTAAGAATTTTAAGAATTTAAAAATTTAAAAAAATTATTTTAAAAGTTTTAAAAATTTAAAACTTTTTAATGATTTTAAACATCCTAAAAAACGCGCCGAGTACACTACCTTAATCACCCGCGGAAATCTCAGGAATGGTGATTCGTAGGAAAAAAATATTGGGACAATTTTTAAAATTTTAAAGATTTTAAACATCCTAAAAAGTTTAAAAAATTATGTTAAAAATTTTAAAGATTAAAAAATTTAAAGATTTAAAAATTTTAAAAAATTATTTTAAAAATTTAAAAATTTTGACTTGCAAAATTTCTGTTTTTTAATAAAATCGGCTTTATTTTGCGATTTTTAAATCTATTTACACTAAAAAAATCAACTTTGAAGCATTTTGACACCGTTAAAATGTGGTTCAATAATGAAATCTTATTTCAAAGTTATTCACAGCAAATTACGTTTAAATATGGTTAAAAATGATTTTTACGTTTGGCATGTAATTTTCAATTGAAAAAATCTCGCATTGATATATGAATTTTTAAAAGTTAGAAAAAATTTAAAAACTTTTAAAAAATAATTTTAAAAATTTCAAAGATTTTAAACATCCTAAAAAATTTAAAAAACCATGTTAAAAATTTTTAAAATATTTAAAATTTTAAAGATTTTAAAAATTTTAAGGATTAAAAAATTTTAAAACTTTAAAAAATAATTTAAACACTTGAAAAATTTTAAAGATTTTAAACATCCTAAAAAGTTTAAAAAATCATGTTAAAAATTTTAAAAATTTAAAATTTTTTAAAGAATTTAAATATTTTAAAATTTTAAAAAGTAATTTTAAAAATTTTAAAGATTTTTACACATCTTAAAAAATTTTAAAAATGATGTCAAAAATTTTAAAGATTTTAAAAATTTAAAAATCTAAAAATTTAAAAAATCATTTTAAAAACTTAAAAAATTTTGATTTGCAAAATTTCTGTTTTTTATTAAATTCAGCTTTATTTTGCGACTTCCAATCTATTTACACTTAAAAAATCAACTTTGAAGCATTTTGGCACCAAATGTGGTTCAATAATGAAATTTTATTTCTGTTTTTTTTTTTTCAAATCGGCTTTATTTTGCGTTTTACAATCGATTTACACTTAAAAAATCAACGTTGGCATCGTTGAATGTGTTTTGGTTATGAAATTTTATTTCAAAGTTATTCCCGGAAAATTACGTTTAAATACGGTTAAAAAATGATTTTTACGTTTGACATGTAATTTTGCATTGAAAAAATCTCGTATTGAAATATGGAATTTATAATCCTAGAAAAAATTTTAGAAACTTTAAAAAATAATTTTAAAAATTTAAAAGACTTTATACGTCCTAAAACGTTTAAAAAAACGTGCTAAAAATTTTAAATATTTTAAAAAATTTTATGAATAAAAAATTTAAAAAAATAATTTTAAAAATTTCAAAGATTTGAACCATTTTAAAAAGTTAAAAAATCATGTTAAAAATTTTAAAAATTTAACAATTTTTAAAGAATTTATTTTAAAATTTTAAAAATTAATAAATTTTAAATTTTTAAAAAATTATTTTAAAAATTTTAAAGATTTTAGGAATTCTAAAAAGTTTTCAAAATCATGTAAAAAATTTAAAAAATTTTTAAGATTTTAAAAATTTACATATCTAAAAATTTAAAAAAATTGTTTTAAAAGTTTTAAAAATTTAAATTTTTTTAAACATCCTAAAAAGATTAAAAAATCATGTCAACAATTTTAAAGATTTTAAAAATTTAAAAATTTTAAAAAATCATTTTTAGAATTTAAAAAAATTTGACTTGCAAAATTTTTGTTTCTTATTAAAATCGGCTTTATTTCGCGATTCCCTATCTATTTACACTAAAAAAATCAACTTTAAAGCATTTTAGCACCGTTAAATGTGGCTCAAGAATGAAATCTTATTTCAAAGTTATTCACAGCAAATTACGTTTAAAGACGGTTAAAAAATGAGTTTTACGTTTGACATGTAATTTTGCATTGATAAAATGTCGCATTGATATATGAATTTTTAAAACTTACAAAAAATTTTAGAAAATAATTTTAAAATTTTTAAAGATTTTAAATATCCTAAAAAATTTAAAAAATCATATAAAAAATTTGTAGGATTTAAAAAATTTAAAAATTTTAAATTTTAAAAAATCATTTAAAAAGTTTAAATTTTAAAAAATCATTTAAAAAGTTTAAAAAAATTTAAAATTTACAAAGATTTTAAACATCCTAAACAGTTTAAAAAATCATGTTAAAAATTTTAACGATTTAAAAATTTTAAAAGATCTTTTAAAAAATTTAAAAAATTTTGCGTTTTCAAATCGATTTACACTAAAAAAATCAACTTTGAAGCATTTTGGCACCGTTAAATATGGTTCAATAATATATTCTTATTTCAAAGTTATTCACAGCAAATTACGTTTAAATACGGTTAAAAAATGATTTTCACGTTTGACATGTAATTTTGCATTGAAAAAATTTCGTATTGATAAATTAATTTTTAAAACTTAGAAAAATTTTTAAAAAATAAATTTAAAAATTTTAAAGATTTTAAACATCCTAAAAAGTTTTAAAAATCATGTTAAAAATTTAAAATTTTTTATGGATTTTAAAAATATTAATGATTTAAAAATTTAAAAATTTTAAAAAATCATTTTAAAAATTTAAAAAATTTTGACTAGCAAAATATTTGTTTTTTAATCAAATTGGCTTTATTTTGCGTTTTCCAATCGATTTACACTAAAAAGACTACTTTAAAGCATTTTGGCACCGTTAAATATGGTTCAATAATGAAATCTTATTTCAAAGTTATTCACAGCAAATTACGTTAAAATACGGTTAAAAAATGATTTTTACGTTTGACATGTAATTTTGCATTGAAATAATTTCGTATTGATACCGTAAAATGGGGTGAGATTGACCGCCGGGGTGAGATTGACCGAAAAGTTCAAAAAAGTTAATTTTACATTTCTAGGTCTGCAGTCATGCATGAGAGGAAAACAAAAAAATTCTATCTTCAAACAAATGCCTATATATTCGTAATAGATTACTACTTTTTGAGTAAAGAAATTGTATTCTGTAAAAAAAAATAAAATGTCAAGTGTCAATTTATTAGCAAATTACATACCCTGCAAACTTCTACCTCTACAAACCTAACAAAATCAAGTTGACCTCTCTAATATTTTTTTTGTAGTAGAACATTGTCTTTTATAGCCTGTTATCGACTCACAATATTTATATTTATGACGTACTACTTTTTACATAAATTTTTAGACAAAGATGCAGATTTATGTTATTTTAGGGGTGAGATTGACCGCTGTCAAGTACACTAATTACTAATACTCACATACAGTTTACACATACCATGTATTTATCTACAGTAGGTAAACAATGAATTTCTATTAATGTAAGCTGTTTTACCTCAGAAGTGGACGAACAGGCAAATGAGAACAATGTCTTTGCAGAATAGACAATTGAAGAATTTACCACAGAAGATATTGTGGTTGGGTGATGGGTCCTGGTCAAATATGAAACCAAAAAAAGTCTAAAACATTTTTTAGGCCAAGTATTATTACTGTCTGATAATAAAATAAACATAAAGTTTTTGAAGAAAGCTATTGGAGATAAATTTGTGTGGCCTACAGTGGAAGATACAGACACCATTAAATACAATTATGTTGTCAAAGTACTTCCACCCCCCAGAATCGAACGACGTGGGTATCATATTTTTCCAGACAGTGCTAGTATTTTATAAATTTATCTTACCATTATATATTTTTTGAGCATTTACTTTATAATGAATAAAAACCTTTGTTGATTTCTTATGTTTCTAAAAAAATTATTTTTTTTAATTTTTTGACATGTAAATTTTTTTTTATGTAATTTTTCCGTAAAAAAACAGTTTATTATATACTAAACTGTGGTTATTCTCAACTCAGTAAGCATTATATAAAAAATTACTAGAGTTTTAGCGAGTTTTAGGTAGGCGGTCAATCTCACTCCAAATGTAGGGGTGAGATTGACCGGGATGTTTTTATTTTTTTTTTCTATCGTAAATAAAAAAAAAATTTTTTTTGAGGGTACTAAAAGTTACATGGCTATAGACTCATACGTATCAGTCATTTAAATTTTTTTTTCTGCAACAATAAATGCGTTATTAACTAAAGAACGCCAAAAATGGTCAATCTCACCCCGTTTTACGGTAAGTGAATTTTTAAAACTTAGAAAAAAATTTTAAAAATAATTTTAAAAGTTTTGACTTGCAAAATATTTTTTTTAATCAAATCTGCTTTATTTTGCGCTTTCCAATCGATATACACTAAAAAAATCATTTTTGAAGCATTTTGGCACCGTTAAATATGGTTCAATAATGAAATCTTATTTCATAGTTGCAACGTCGTGGCTTTTTAGGTGTTCGCGCACATGTGTCGCAACGGTCCACTGGTTTGCGTCGGGCGGATAGCTCGCCGGAATCCAGGGTACGAAGCCAGTGGAGACGGAATACTGTATATGAAATGAATAACCAGCGTATTTTCAATAATAATATTTATTTAGAAACAAAGATAAAAATAAAAAGTACCCTTTACAAAAAGTAAGACAGAATAATATGTACATATATTTCAAATGATACCGTAGTATCCAAACGACTATATAAACTAAATCCCTACTTTACGGAGCAACGGTAATGACTCGATATAAACTCAAAACTCTGTTTATCAACAGGAAAATATATACAACGGTATTATACCGGAGGGGCGTACCCCTTATCTGAAACGGTGGGGGAAACAGCGGTAGGACACCTAGCGATAGCACAACGCACAGGTGCCGCAACGATCGCCAGGGGGTACGGGTTATAGGGGAACGGTTAGTCAGGCTATGACGGACTCAAACGGTGACCTGCAACAGGCCGGGGATTAATTAACCCCCAACACCGGCTGACTGTAAGAGAGGTTCGGTAGCTCGCAACGAGCGGGGAGTCAATTGATTCCCAATACCGGCGGAGGAACTCGGTTTAGATAAGGACTAGGTAAGCGGGTCGGAGAGGTGGTGTTATCACTACAAAACAAGTTGAAGGCTATACCATCTATGGAGAACGTGAGGTAGGGATGTGAAAAAATAATTGATTTTTATATTAATCGATTATTTTTTTCTTATAATCGAATTTTAACAATCGATTTTTGTAATAATAATAATCGGTTTTTTATAAATCGATTAATTTTTTAATAATAATAATCGATTTTTTATAAATCGATTATATAAATTACACTTTTTTTTTGTATTTATTTTAATTTTTTTTTATTAATATTAATATTAAGAAAGAATATAGGCTTCGGGAAACCCAATGCAGCCAACATTTACAAATTACACGTTTTAATCGATAAAATGTTCAATAGACAATAGTATACTGAACATTTGTAGCAATAATTTTGTTTAGTTTCTTTATTGTTGCTGAAAGTTTAAAGAGACATTTGTTTTGTTTTTTAGTTTTAAAACCAGAAGGTTGTCGTTTTGGATATTTTTGATACTTACCATTATAATGGATTTTTATTCTAATAAATTGTTAATATTAATCTCTTAGTTTTACTATTATAAAAGTATGCAATTTTTCGAATAATAGAAAAAATCGATTTTTCCACAAAAATCGATTATTTCTTCAAAAATCGATTTATTACAAATCGATTTATATTGAAAAGAGAAAAATCGATTATTAAATAATCGATTTATATTGAAAAGAGAAAAATCAATTATTAAATAATCGATTTTTTTTACTCAATGTTACATCCCTAACGTGAGGCGTTTCTCAAATCAGTCACTGGTATTCAACACGGGTCAATCTTTACTGTATCATTGCTCTAGCGAGAGCTAAATTAAAACTGTTCACAAAACACATTTTATTATCGGTGTGCGTAGCACATTATATCAAATCGCGTCTTTTCACGATTTTAACACAAAACGGTTTATTTCATAACTGGCTACGCACTATTGCACATACACTGTGGTACCGCGTTTGCATTTTGACACCGTTAAAATGTGGTTCAATAATGAAATCTTATTTCAAAGTTATTCACAGCAAATTACGTTTAAATACGGTTAAAAACTGATTTTTACGTTTGACATGTAATTTTGCATTGAAAAAATTTCGTATTGATATATAAATTTTTAAACTAAGAAAAATTTTTAAATAATAATTTTAAAAATTTTAAAGATAATAAACCTCCTAAAAAGGTTAAAAAATCATGTTAAAAATTTTATTGATTTTAAAAATTTTAATGATTTAAAAAATTATATTGAAAATTTAAAAAAATTTTGACTTGTAAAATATTTGTTTTTTAATCAAATCGGCTTTATTTTGCGTTTTCTAATCGATTTACACCAAAAAAATCAACTTTGAAGCATTTTGGCACCGTTAAATATGGTTCAATAATGAAATCTTATTTGAAAGTTATTCACAGCAAATTACGTTAAAATACGCCAAAAAAAAGATTTTTACGTTTGACATGTAATTTTGCATTGAAAAATTTTTGTATTGATATATGAATTTTTAAAACTTAGAAAAAATTTTAAAAAATAATTTTAAAAATTTAAATTTTTTTAAAGATTTTAAACATTCTAAAAAGTTTAAAAAATCATGTTAAAAATTTTAAAGATTTTAAGAATTTTAAAGATTAAAAATTTTAAAATTTTAAAAAGTCATTCTAAAAATTTTAAAGATTTTAAACATCTAAAAAGTTTAAAAAATCATGTTAAAAATTTTGAAAAATTTATAAATTTTAAAAGTTTTAATGATTTTTAAAAATTTTAAAAATTGATTTAAAAAATCTAAAAAAATTTTGACACGCAAAGTTTCTGTTTTTTAATCATATCGGCTTTATTTGGCGATGGAATTACACTAAAAAAATCAACTTTTAAGTATTTTGGCACCGTTAAATGTGGTTCAGTAGTGAAATCTTATTTCAAAGTTATTCACAGCAAATTACGTTTAAATACGGTTAAAAAATGAGTTTTACGTTTGACATGTAATTTTGCATTGAAAAAATCTCGCATTGATATATGAATTTTTAAAAGTTAGAAAAAATTTAAAAACTTTTAAAAATAATTTTAAAAATTTCAAAGATTTTAAACATCCTAAAAAATTTAAAAAACCATGTTAAAAATTTTTAAGATTTAAAAAATTTTAAAATTTTTAAAGATTTTAAACATCCAAAATAGTTTAAAAAATCATGTTAAAAATTTTAATGATTTAAAAATTTTAAAAGATCATTTTAAAAATTTAAAAAATTTTGACTTGCAAAATATTTGTTTTTTAATCAAATCGGCTTTATTTTGCGTTTTCAAATCGATTTACACAAAAAAATCAACTTTGATGGATTTTCACACCGTTAAATATGGTTCAAAAATAAAATCTTATTTCAAAGTTATTCACAGCAAATTTCGTTTAAATACGGTTAAAAAATGATTTTTCCGTTTGACATGTAATTTTGCATTGAAAAATTTTTGTAATGATATATAAATTTTTAAAACTTATCAAAATTTTTAAAAGATAATTTTAAAAATTTGTAAAGATTTTAAACATCCTAAAAAACTTAAAAAATCATGTTAAAAATTTTTAAGATTTTAAAAATTTAAAAATTTTAAATTTTAAAAAATCATTTAAAAAGTTTAAAAAATTAAAATTTTTTTAAAGACTTTAAACATCCTGAAAAGTTTAAAAATCATGTTAAAAATTTTAAATATTCTAAAGATTTTAAATATTAAAAATTTTAAAACTTAAAAAAACAATTTAAAAAATTTTAAAGATTTTAAACATCCTAAAAGTTTAAAAAATCATGTTAAAAATTTTAAAAATTCAAAAATTTTTAAAATTTTATAGATTTTAAAAATTTTAACGATTTAAAAATTTTAAAAAACCATTATAAAAATTTAAAAAATTTTGACTTGCAAAACATTTGTTTTTTAATCAAATCGGCTTTATTTTGCGTTTTCCAATCGATTTACACTAAAAAAATCAACTTTGAAGCATTGGCACAGTTAAATATGGTTCAATAATGAAATTTTCTTTCAATGTTATTCACAACAAATTACGTTTAAATTCGGTTAAAAAATGGTGTTTACACTGACATTGTAACTTCGCATTGAAAAAATCTCCTATTGATTTATAAATTTTAAAATAGAAAAAATTTTAAAAATTTTAAAATTTAATTTTAAATACCTACTTTTGAAGATTTCAAACAGCCTAAAAAGTTTAAAAAATCATGTTAAAAATTTTAAAGTTTTTAAAAATTTCAAAGATTAAATAATTTAAAAATTTTAAAAAAGAATTTTAAAAGTTTTAAAGATTTTAAACATCCTAAAGATTTAAAAATTTTAAAAATTTAAATTTTTTAAAAGATTTCAAAAATTTTTAAGATTGAAAAATTTGAAAATTTGAAAAAATAATTTTAAAATTTTTAAAGATTTTTAAAATTTAAAAACCTAAGAATTTTAAAAAATCATTTTAAAAATTTTAACTTGCAAAATTTCTGTTTTTTTATAAAATCGGTATTATTTTGCGTTTTCCAATCGAGTTACACTAAAAAAATCAACTTTGAAACATTTTAGTATCGCTGAATGTGTTTCAGTAATGAAATTTTATTTGAAAGTTATTCACAGCAAATTACGTTTAAATTTGTTTAAAAAATGGTGTTTTCGTCTGACATTGTAATTTCGCATTAAAAAAATCTCCTATTGATATATGAATTTTTAAAAATTAGAAAAAATTTCAAAAATTTTAAAAAATAATTTTAAAAATTTTAAAGGTTATAAAATTTTAAAATTGTTAAAAATAATTTTAAAGATTTTAAACATCTCAAAAAGTTTAAAAAATCATGTTAAAATTTAAAAAAATTTTAAGATTTTAAAAATTTAAAAATCTAAAAATTTTAAAAAATCAGTTTCAAAGTTTAAAAAATTTAAAAATTTTTAAAGATTTTAAACATTTTAAAAAGTTTAAAAAATCATGTTAATAATTTTAAAAATTGTAAAGATTTTAAACATCCTAAAAATTTAAAAAAATCATGTTAAAAATTTTAAATATTTTAAAATTTTTAAGATTAAAAAATTTTAAAAAACAATTTTAATTTTTTTAAAGATTTTAAACATTCTAAAAAGTTTAATGTGTGTGTGTGTGTGTTTTAAAGACCACAAACAGCTAAGGTTATTTGGGCCTAGCACCAATTCATATTTTTAATTCATTATTATTTTTTTTAATAATAATAAAAAGTTTAAAAAATTATGTTAAAAATTTTGAAAATTTAAGAATTTTTAAAGAATTTTAAAATTTTAAAGATTAAAAAATTTTAAAATTTTAAAAAATAATTTTAAAAACTTTTAAGATTTTAAACATCCTAAAAAGTTTAAAAATCATGTTAAAAATTTTAAATATTTCAAAGATATTAAAAATTTTAAGATTAAAAAATTTTAAAATTTTAAAAAATAATTTTAAAAATTTTAAAGATTTTAAACATCTTAAAAAGTTAAAAAAATAATGTCAAAAATTTTAAAGATTTTTAAAGAATTTTAAAATTTTAAAGATTAAAAAATTTTAAAATTTTGAAAAAAAATTAAAAAATTTTTAATTTTTAAACATTCTAAAAAGTTTAAAAAATCATGTAAAATATTTAAAAAATTTTTAAGATTTTAAAAATTTAACAATCTTAAAATTTTAAAAAATCATTTAAAATTTTGAATTGCAAAATTTCTGTTTTTTTCAAACAGCGGTTTCTAATCGATTTACACTAAAAAAATCAACTTTGAAGCCATTTGGCATCGTTGAATGTGTTTCAATAATGAAATTTTATTTCAAAGTTATTCACAGCAAATTAAGTTTAAATTCGGTTAAAAATTGGGGATTACGACAGACATTGTAATTTCGCATTGAAAAAATCTCTTATTGATATATGAATTTTAAAAACATAGAAAAAATTAAAAAAATTTTAAAAAATAATTATAAATACCTACTTTTAAAAATTTTAAACATCCTAAAAGATTAAAAAATCATGTTAAAAATTTTAAAGATTAAATAATTTTAAAATTTTAAAGAAGAATTTTAAAAATTTTAAAGATTTTAAACATCCTAAAGAGTTAAAAAAATCATGTTAAAAATTTTAAAAATTTAAAATTTTTTGAAGATTTCAAAAATTTTTAAGATAAAAAATTTAATAATTTTAAAAAATAATTTTAAAAATTTTAAAGATTTTAAAAATTTAAAAGTCTAAAAATTTTAAAAAATCATTTTAAAAATTTTAACTTGCAAAATTTGTTTTTTTTTTTAAATCGGCTTTATTTTGCGTTTTCCAATCGATCTACACTAAAAAAAATTAACTTTGAAGCATTTTAGGCATCGTTGAATGTGTTTCAGTAATGAAATTTTATTTTAAAGTTATTCACAGCGAATTACGTTTAAATTCGTTTAAAAAATGGTGTTTACGTCTGACATTGTATTTTTCATTGAAAAAATCTCCAATTGATATATAAATTTTTAAAACTTAGAAAAAATTTTAAAAATTTTAAAAAATAATTTTAAAAGTTTTAAAGATTTTAAACGTCGTAAAAAGGTTAAAAAATCATGTAAAAAATTCTAAAAATTTTAAAGATTTTAAACATCCTAAAAAGTTAAAAAAATCATGTTAAAAATTTTAAAAATTTAAAATTCTTTAATGATCTTTAAAATTTTAAAGATTATAAAATTTTAAAATTGCTAAAAATAATTTTAAAAATTTTAAAGATTTTAAATATCTTAAAAAGTGTAAAAAATCATGTTACAAATTTAAAAAATTTAAAAATTCTTTAATGATCTTAAAAATTTTGAAGATTATAAAATTTTAAAATTGCTAAAAATAATTTTAAAAATTTTAAAGATTTTAAATATCTTAAAAAGTTTAAAAAATCATGTTAAAAATTTAAAAAATTTAAAAATCTAAAAATTTTAAAAAATCAGTTTAAAAGTTTAAAAAAATTTAAAATTTTTTAAAGATTTTAAACATCTTAAAAAGTTTAAAAAATCATGCTAATAATTTTAAAAATTGTAAAGATTTTAAACATCCTATAAAGTTTAAAAAATCATGTTAAAAATTTTAAATATTTTAAAATTTTTAAGATTAAAATTTTTTTAAAACAATTAACAATTAAACAATTAAAAAAAAATAATGAATTGAAAATATAAATTGGTGCTAGGCTCAAATAACCTTAGCTGTTTGTGGTCTTTAGTTTTAAAGACCACAAACAGCAAGGTTATTTGAGCCTAGCACCAATTTATATTTTCAATTCATTATTTTTTTTTTAATAATAATAAAAGTTTAAAAAATCATGTTAAAAATTTTAAAAATTTAGAAATTTTTAAAGAATTTTAAAATTTTAAAGATTAAAAAATTTTAAAAAATAATTTCAAAAATTTTAAAGATTTTGAACATCTTAAATAGTTTAAAAATCATGTTAAAAATTTTAAATATTTTAAAGATTTTAAAAATTTTAAGATTAAGAAATTTTAAAATTTTAAAAAATAATGTTAAAAATTTTAAAGATTTTAAACATTTTATAAAGTTAAAAAAATAATGTCAAAAATTTTAAAAATTTTTAATGAATTTTGAAATTCTAAAGATTAAAAAATTTTAAAATTTTGAAAAATGTAAAGATTATAAAAGACTTTTTAACAAAAAAAAGCCTCCTTCAAAAAGGCACTAAAAAGAGGAAAATAATGAAATTTTGAGGTCTGTGCCAATTAAAATATGAAGTTGGTTAAAAATAATTAATTTTATTGTAAGAAAGCGTGGGGTGCTTTGTATCATATTTTTATACTACCCCACGCTTTTTTTCAATAAAATTAATTATTTTTTACTTTTTAGTTCATTAAAGCGTGTTTTTTAGTTTTTTTAAATTATAATTTATTTTTGCTTTTTAGTCCTGGAGATCCTGGTCAGGATAATGGGACAAACTTATGGAATTATTGTATTGTAATCGGTCTTTGATAAGTGTGCAAAGTTTCAGTTCAATCTGAAGTTTTTTGCTTTTTTTTAGTCCTGGAGATCCTGGTCAGGATAATGGGACAAACTTATGGAATTATTGTATTGTCATCGGTACTTGATAAGTGTGCAAAGTTTCAGTTAAATCTGAAGTTTTTTGCTTTTTTTTTTAGTCCTGGAGATCCTGGTCAGGATAATGGGACAAACTTATTGAATTATTGTATTGTCGTCGGTCCTTGATAAGTCGACAACGTTTAAACTAAATCTGACCGTTCAAAGTTGGTCAAAATCAAGTTCAAAGAAGTCGGTTACAAACTGACAAACAAGCAAGCAAGCAAACATACAAGTGAAGTTAATAAAAGCGTGTTAAAAAGATATTAATCACTATACTATACTTTTTAACCGACTTCATATTTTAATTGGCACAGACCTCAAAATTTCATTATTTTCCACTTTTTAGTGCCTTTTTGAAGGAGGTTTTTTTTTTGTTATAAAGTTTTTAATTTTTTTTTTTAGTGCCAAAAAGTAACATTTACCTTAAAGAATCACACGCCGCTACTTACTTTTATTAAAATCAGCCGAACTACTAAACCGATTTTGATGAAATTTCTATGGGACCAATCTGAAAGTATACCCTTTCAAATTTTAAAATCGGTTTATAAACGACGAAGTTATCCGCGAACACACATAAAACATAAAAAAAAATATATACGGTCGAATTGAGAAACCTCCTTTTTTTGAAGTCTGTTAAAAACATTTTAAAATTTAAAAAAATAATTTTAAAAATTTTAAAGATTTTAAATATCCTAAAAAACTTAAAAAATCATGTTAAAAATTTTAAAAATTTAAAAGTTTTTTAAGATTTTAAAAATTTTGAAGATTAAAAAATTTTAGAATTTTAAAAAATAATTTTAAAAATTTTAAGGATTTTAAAAACATTCTAAAAAATTTAAAAAATCATGTTAAAAATTATAAAAATTTTTAAGAATTTAAAAATTTAAAAATTTTTAAGAATTTAAAAATTTAAAAATCTAAAAATCTTGGTCATTTTGAAAGTTATCAAAATTTTTAAATTTTTAAATATTTTAAACATCTAAAGTTTCTAAATTTTAAGTAAAAAATTTTAAAATTTTAAAAAATAATTTTAAAAATTTTAAAAATTTTGAAGATTTTATTCATCCTAAAATTTTAAAAAATCATGTTAAAATTTTTAAAGTTTCAAACATCCTAAAAAGTTTAAAAAATCATGTCAAAAATTTTAAAGATTTTAAAAATTAAAAAATTAAAAAATTTTAAAAAATGATTTAAAAAATCTAAAAAATTTTCACTCGCAAAGTTTCTGTTTTTTAATCATATCGGCTTTATTTTGCGTTTTCCAATCGATTTACACAAAAAAAATCAACTTTAAAGCATTTGGCATCGTTAAATGCGTTTCAGTAATGAAATTTTATTCCAAAATTATTCACAGCAAATTACGTTTAAATTCAGTTAAAAAATGGTGTTTACGCCTGACATGTAATTTTGCATTGAAAAAATCTCCTATTGATATATAAATTTTTAAAACCTAGAAAAAATTTTAAAAAATAATTAAAAATTTTTTAAAGATTTTAAACATCCTATAAAGTTAAAAAATCATGTTAAATTTTTAAAGTTTTTCTAAATTTTAATAAAAAAATTTTAAAATTTTAAAAAATAATTTTAAAAATTTTGAAGATTTTAAACATCCTTAAATTTTAAAAAATCATGTTAAAAATTTTAAGATTTTAAAAAATTTAAAGATTTAAAAATCTTGAAATTTTAAAAAATCATTTTAAAAATTTAAAAAATTTTGACTCGCAAAATTTTTGTTTTTTAATCAAGTCGGCTTTATTTTGCGATTTCCAATCTATTTACAATAAAAAAATCAACTTTCGAACCGTTAAATGTGGTCCAATAATGAAATCTTATTTTAAAGTTATTCACAGTAAATTACGGTAAATACGGTTAAAAAATGATTTTTCCGTTTGACATGTAATTTTGCATTGAAAAAATGTCGTATTGATATATGAATTTTTAAAACTTAGAAAAAATTAAAAAATTTTTAAAAATATTTTTAAAAATTTTAAAGATTTTAAATATCCCAAAAAGTTAAAAAAATCATGTTAACAATTTTAAAAATATTTTAATAATTTTAAATATTTTAAAGTTTTTAAACATTCTAAAAAGTTTAAAAAACCATGTTAAAAATTTTAAAAATTTTTAAGATTTTAAAAATTTAAAAATCTAAAAATTTTAAAAAATAATTTAAAAGTTTAAAAAATTTTTAAATTTTTAAAGATTTTAAACATCCTAAAAAGTTTAAAAAACCATGTTACAAATTTTAAAAATTTCAAAGATTTTAAACATCCTAAAAACTTTAAAAAATCATGTCAGAAATTTTAAAGATTTTAATGATTTAAAAATCTAAAAATTTTAATAAATCATTTTGGAAATTTAAAAAATTTTGAATTGTAAAATTTCTGTTTTTTTTCAAATCGGCTTTATTTTGCGTTTCCTAATCGATTTACATTAAAAAAATCAACTTTGAAGCAATTTGGCATCGTTGAATGTGTTTCAGTAATGAAATTTTATTTCAAAGTTATTCACAGCAAATGTTTAAATTCGGTTAAAAAATGGTGTTTACGCCTGACATGTAATTTCGCGTTGAAAAAATATCCAAAATGCCACTAAATGGAAAAATAAAAGTTGTACCGAAGAAAGCCTATTTATATGTATTCAGGCTTGATCCCGAAACTAAACCCGAGGACATCATTGACTTCCTGATATTTAGTTTCCCTGAAGTCACGTGTGAATCTTTGGAATCAAAGTATCCTCAACATTATACAAGGTTATTAAGGTTGTAATTAATTTAAACAATGTAGATAAAGCAATGCAGCCTGATGTGTGGCCACAAGGAGCGTTTGTAAATCATTTTTTTTTCATCCAAGGGTCAAGAAGGACCTAAGAAGATAAACTCACACCCTGATATTCTATTGTTGAACTGTATTAACTGTGCAAAAATTAGACTTAATTACTTCTGAATATATTTATAACGATACCACTGATTTAAACTTCCTATGTCTAACTGAAACCCACACCAAAACCGACTCTGTGTTGTCGTTCAATTTTCCTGGTTTTAATCTAGGCATCAGTTATTCCAGAGTAACCTGCAAGGGTGGTGGTGTTGGTTTATGGTATAGAAGTGGTCTGAATGTTAAAGCATGAGATCTAAGAAGTATTGTAATGATCAGATAATTGAAATTTGTGGTGTTCTGTGGAAACCTAAATATGACACAAAAGTTACTATTTTAGTATGTTACAGATCATCTGGTGCTACCAGTAAACTTTTTTATCATAATATGGAACAAATCTTTGAATCTATTTTCCAACCAAATGTTTCTTTTTTACTGTGTGGTGATTTTAATATGGATCCAGATCGCGACTCCCGAGACTATAATTTATTAACACAATTGTTGTCTACCTATACCATATTTAACATAATTTCTCGCCCGACGAGGCTAATAGATTGATTGATCGTATTTTTTCTAATTTTACTGCTTCTGGTTTTGACATAGGTACTTGATAATATAATTTCTGATCACAGAACTGTTTTATTGTTTGTGAAAAAAAAAACATCATGTTACAAGGTTCAACAGAAATTTTAATACTGACAGTGTTGCCAATTTTTTAAAAGATCTAAATCAAAATAACTATTTATTTCCTCAAACTGACGTCAATATAGCTTTCAAACACTTCTATGACATTATAATATCCACTACTTCAATCTACATTTTCCCAAAATTAAAATGTATTGTAAAGGAAAAAAATGGATTACTGAAGAAATTATCCAATCCAGTATACATTTAAAAACCTTACATAGTTTTAAAACTATTTATACTGATTTCAATAATATTTACAAAGATGCAAAAAAGAGTCATATTCAGTTAATTCGTGAAGCAAAAAGATGCATTATCAAAATCTTATTATTAATTCAGAAAATGTCATCAAATCAGCATGGCAAATAACTAAAGATATTTTAAATAAAAAACGAAAATTTAAAAATTTAGCAATCAATTATAATGGTCAAACTGTTGATGACTCTTAGATAACAGCTGAGCTCTTTAATAAGTATTTTAAAGAAGCCTCTTAAAATGTTGTGAAACAAATATCGACTGCTAACAGCATCAACTTACTTCCCAGGCCTCAAGATAAGAGTGTCTTTCTTATGCCTTATGTGGAACAGGAACTTTTAACTCTTCTTAACATAAAATTAAAGAATAACTTCTCATCAGGACCGGATGACATTCCCTCTTTTCTAATTAAGTTATCACTTAGTATACTAGGTAGTCAGCTGATTTTCTTAATTAATCTCTCCTTTCAAACTGGATGTTTTCCTAACTGTTTAGAAATAGGTAATATTTCACCTATTTATAAAAAAGAAGACCCAGCTAATATGGCAAATTATCAACCAATTACATTAACTTCTGGTTTTTCAAAAATTTTTGAATATGCATACTTAAAACGCATCGAATCTTTCCTAAATGTTTGCAAAACTTTGTCTGACAACCAACATGGTTTCCGTTATAGCAAACTCGTTTGTTATAATAACACGCGTTCTCGATATGAATTTGTCAAAATTATATTTTCTTAGTTACGCTAAAAAATTGAAGTTTGTTTTGATAACAACAAAAAATGGATTTAGAATTAATCAACATTTAATATTGAGAACACTTATTTCATTGAGATTTTGTTCAACTGAATTTATTGTGTTTTATTATTTTATTAAAGTAAGAACATAAATTTGTTCTTACGATTGGTGACCCCGACGTGATTTGAACACAATTTTTATATTTAAGATAAGTATTTTTTTTATAATTTATCAACATGACAAATAATACTAAACTACCAGAATTTAGTTTAATAGATCCAGAGTTGTATTTTATACAAGTTGAGAGACTTTTCTCTCTTAATAATATTAAGAATTCTTTAAAACAGTATGACCTATTGGTTTCTTCTTTACCAATATCTGTTGCCACACTCGTCAGTAATTTAATTTTTAATATCCCAGAAAACGATCATTACGAAATTTTAAAAAAATAAATTTTACTTAAATTTAATATTGACCAAAATAATAATTTAAAAAAACTTTTTTCAATTGACGATTCTAATAATATTGAAAAACCATCTTCTATTCTTAACAATATTCAACGTTATTCTAGAAATTTAAATTTACCAGAAGAAGCTCTTAAACAAATTTTTATCAATAAACTTCCTAATAATATACAAATTTCCCTTATTCCAAATTTAAATCAAAATTTAAATTCCCTTGTTAATATTGCCGACAAAATTTTTTTAATAAATCAAAATGAATCATGCAATTCACTTAAATCTTCTTCTGAATCTAACTTTCTTAAACAACTTACCGATTCTATCGATAAAATTAATAATCGTATCAGTTCTATTGAATCATCTTCTTCTAATTATAATTATAATAAACGTTTTTCGAATAAAAATTCTCACCAAGTTTCTTACAATAATGAACCTTTTATATGTTTTTATCACAAAAATTTTGGCCGTCGTACAAACAAATGTGTCCCTCAATGTATTTTTTACGAGGAATCGGAAAATCTAAATTTGTTCAGAATTGGATTGGTTTCTGAACATTCAAACACGCAAATCCAATCCCCTCAACTATTATTTTCTCTTGACAAAATTAATAATATAAAATTTTTAATAGATACAGGCTCAACTAACAGTTTTATACCAAGTGCAATTTCTAATAATTTTAAACAAGATATGAATTTTATTACTAAATTTTTTACTGCTGCAAACGGTTCTTATATCAAAGCCACTAGTAAAGTAAACTTAAAATTAGATTTTAACCTAGGTAGACTATTCTACTGGAATTTTTTTGTAGCCCCAGTTCAATTTCCAATCCTTGGACTAGATTTTTTAACACATTTTAATATTTCCATCGACTTATCTTCTAGGCAACTTTCACTTGCAAATAGCTATGTGTCAAATATTTCCCTTACTAACCCCTATTTAAAATTACTTGACAAATACCCTGATTTAACTAATTTTGACCTTAAGAAAAAAATTAATCATAATTTTTCTCACAAGATTTTTACTGATGGTAAACCAATTTTTTCTGCACCTAGAAGACTTAATCCTGAACAATACGATATTGCCAAATCTGAATTTGATAGACTACTTGAGTCAGGAATTGTTAGACGTTCTAATAGCCCCTGGTCAAGCCCTCTTCACATGGTCAAAAAAGAAGACGGACCTGTGGAGATTATCGTAGACTTAATGCTACTACTATTCCTGACATATATCCCATTCCTTTTTTACAAGATTTTACATACAAGATTTCAAATAAAAAAATATTTTCTAAAATAGATTTAAAACAAGCATATTTCCAAATCCCAATACATCCCGAAGATATTCCCAAAACTACTATTATTACTCCATTTGGTTCTTTTGAATATTTACAGATGAATTTTGGTCTGCGAAATACTGGTCAAACTTTTTCAAGATTTATGTCTACAGTTATTTCTGGTTTTAATTTTGTATTTGTATATTTAGATGACATTTTAGTTTTTAGCGATGATGAAGAACAACATCTTAATCATATAAATTTACTTTTCAAAAGATTAAATGATTTTAGCTTAACAATTAATTCAAAAAAATGTATTTTTGCAGTGAAAGAACTCACTTTCTTAGGACACCTTGTCACAACTAACGGAATTAGTCCACTACCAGAAAAAGTCAAAGTTATTCAAGATTATCCTATTCCTGATTCTCAACGAAAGTTACGTAACTTTTTAGGATTAATTAATTTTTATAATAGATTTATTTATAATTGTGGATCAATTTTAGCTCCTTTAAATAAATTTATAATTCCTGGTAAAGCTACAGATAAACCTGTATCTCTTGATGTTCCAGCTTTGGAATCATTTAAGTACGCGAAGAACGCATTAGCACAATGTGCCCTTCTTTCGCATCCTGTTCGAGGAGCACCATTGTCTATCAGCACCGATGCTTCAGATATTAGAATTGGTGCAGTTCTTCAGCAGAAAATTAATAATGAATTCAAGCCACTTACTTTTTTCTCCAGGAAGTTAACAAAAACCGAAACAAAGTACAGTGTATTTTCACAAGAACTTCTTGCAATTTATTGCTCAATTAAGAAGTTCAGACATTATATTGAAGGTCGTCATTTTACGATTTTTACTGATCATCGTCCAATTACTTTGGCGTTGAAATCTAAATCGGATAATTATCTACCAAGAGAACTCCGACAACTTTTATTTATTCAATAATTTACGTCAGATGTTTGTCACATTAAAGGCAAAGAAAACATCCCTGCTGATGTTCTTTCAAGAATAAATATTATTAATTTTAAAACAAATAAAAAACGTATTAATCAAGTTTATTGCCCTGATGGCATTTCAATAGATTTCAATGACATTTCTATTGCACAAAATAACAATCAAGAACTTTTAAAATTAATTTCAAAACCGAGATTTAATTTTAAACAATTTAAATTAAAAAACGGAAAAATGATTTGGTGTGAGTTTTCAACAAAGAAACCTCGTCCTTATATACCAGATGATTTTCGACGAAATATTTTTGATTCTGTTCATAATCTTGGTCATCCTGGTATACGTTCAACGCAAAATCAATTGGTCAGCAGATTTTTTTGGCCAGATATGAATAAACAAGTGAGAGAATGGACACGGGATTGTTTAAATTGCCAGCAAAATAAGATAACGACTCATGTGAAACTACCAATTTTTCCTATTAAGGAACCTGATAACAGATTTGATCATATACATTTAGATATTGTATCTTTACCCTTTTGTAATGGATTCAAGTATCTACTGACCATCGTTGACCGTTTTTCACGTTGGCCGGAAGCTTTACCGTTAACAGACATTTCAACTGAAAATATAATCAATGTTTTCATTTCTGACTGGATTTCCCGTTTTGGTTGTCCAGGAAAAATTACCATTGATAGAGGACTGCAATTTCAGTCAATCATGTGGAAACATTTTCTTAAAGAAATAGGTACTGAACATATAATGACGACGAGCTATCATCCCCAATCTAATGGTCTCGTCGAAAGATTCCATAGACGTTTAAAAGAATCTTTGAAATGTTCTTCTCAGCAAAACTGGACTGATGTTTTACCTTGGACTTTACTCTCTATTCGTTGTTCAATAAAGAAAGAAGTGAATGCCAGTCCTGCTGAGATGTTATATGGATCTTCCCTTAGACTTCCTGCAGAATTTTTTGAACAAAAACTAGTAAATCCTACTGATAGTGATTTTATTAATCGTTTAAAAACAAATTTGCAGAAGTACTATTTTGATAAGGAGATTCCTAAGTTTTCAAATCCATTAATTAATGCAGATTTTGTGTTTGTGCGAAACATTAACGCTTTCTCTAGTTTAAAACCATCATACAGTGGACCTTTTCGTGTAATTTCAAAAAGTGATAAATACTTTATTTTAGACATTAATGATCGTCAAGATAGTGTTTCTTGTGATCGTTTAAAAACTGCAAACATTGAAAATTGATTTTTTTTTAGTATATATTATTTAATGATTTGTACATTATTTTGTTTATATTTAATATATTATCTGATAGCTCACTTTATTTCCTGCGCGTGGTGTTTTGCAGTTGGTTTGGAAGTTCGAATCTTCCATTTCAATTTTTTTTCCACGCGTAGGGGGGGTGATATTATAGCAAACTCGTTTGTTATAATAACACGCGTTCTCGATATGAATTTGTCAAAATTATATTTTCTTAGTTACGCTAAAAAATTGAAGTTTGTTTTGATAACAACAAAAAAATGGATTTAGAATTAATCAACATTTAATATTGAGAACACTTATTTCATTGAGATTTTGTTCAACTGAATTTATTGTGTTTTATTATTTTATTAAAGTAAGAACATAAATTTGTTCTTACACCGTTTAAGTTACTCCACCATGACAGCTGTTAATTCATTCTATAATAAAATTATTTATCATTTAGAAAATGGTGAATGTCCGGCCGGTATTTTCTGTGATCTCAGTCGGGGCATGATTGCGTCAATCATAATAGATTGTTATTGAAAGCAGAAAGATATGGTATTAGAGGTAATGCTCTGGACTGGCTATAGTCTTTTTAATTGGTCGTCAACAATTTGTATCCATTAATGAACTTACTAATAATACTATTTATACTAGCAGGACAAGTTGCTTAGATATTGATATGGGAGTACCACAGGGATCTGTTTTGGGCCCTGTGTTATTCCTATTATACTCGTATATTAATGACTTGGAAATGTATCTCAATACTGAGTTATCGTGCACTTTGTATGCTGATGACACATCGATTATTCTCAATGACAAAGATTCCTCTTTGCTTACCACCAAATGTAATCTTAATTTAGACAAATTAGTTGAATGGTTCAACAACAATTCGCTATACTTAATAGCGGCCTGCCCGGCACCGATTTCAAAAGATTGCGCTACCATGTGTCATTTTCCCAATTTTTTTATCATGATATCAGCTTTTATATAAAAAATACAGTCAGTTTGTGAGATCTGTAAGATTCTATAGATGATATTCTTAGTATTAAACATATTTGGGTTCATGTATTAAAATTAATAAAAGTAGGAATTAAGATTGAACTTGAAATATTTTTTTCAATGAAAAAGCATATTTAGACATTTAAAAAATAATTTGTAGGACAACAAATGGATATGCTAAAGTTCAAGACGAAACTGTTAATAATAACAGCAGACTGTTGAATAAAAAGTCACTAATGACAGATAATGCAACTGCGGTATTATCAATAACTAAAAAAGTGTAGCTATTGTCTAAGAAATGACGCTACGTACGTTTTGTTTACATCTTGATTTATGGTATAAATGTCAGTTTTCGATTTCTTGTTCAGTTCGTGTTTTTCAAAGATTTTGTGATTGATTTTGTTTTCTAAATAGATTATTTTTCAAGGCAACGGGTTGCTATGAATATGAATAATCAATTTTCAATTAACATGAAAACATAAAAAGTATCGAATTCAAAGATGTTTATAACTAAATATGACAACTTAAATTATCAAATTTTCCTCTTGAGAAATTTATTTAATTGTGTAAAGTTGGTACCACGTACACAATTTTCAAATTGAGATTAGATTTTTTATATTTTCCAGGTTTTTCTGAAAAAAAATAGTAGAGTACAGTCGCGGACTTAATAAAGTTTACACTTGGGTTTTTCAGTGTAAGTTCACAAAAAGTCAGTAGCTTAGCAACAAATTTAGTTTTTAATAGGTAAATGTAAATGTCAAAAATGAAAAGAAATAATTGTCGTTTAAATGCCTCCAATTATTAAAATGATGAACAAAAAAGAAGAATGATTGCAAGATTAGAGGAAGGAATTTGCTAGTATCAAATATTATCAAATCTTTTTATGTTTTAATTGAATAATATTGAGTAATTTGGATTGTATAATAAACAACTGAGGTGTTTTGATAATAATTTTTTATTGAATTTTTAGGATGTAACCTTAGTAATTGATACATTACTATCAAAAGCCAAATTACAATATGCAAAAATTAAAAAACGGGTAACTAGATGATACAGGTGTAAACTTTTTTTAAGTCCGCGACTGTACCTAACCAAGGAAATGGGAAGAAATAATCGAAATCCAAAACGACGTAAATTTTTAAAACTATTAATATCATTTTATAGACTGTTATGCATGAATTTTCTTCGATTTGTTATTTATTTTATTCATTTTACAAGTAAGAATAGTGAAATGAAATAATTAACTAATGAAACGTTTCATATCGCTTATTACAAAAATGACATCACAGAAATTTTATTTAAAATAAAAAAGCACAAAGTAAATTTATATAGGTAATAAATAGTGACATTACATTCACATTATTATAAAAAACTATAAATTCACTTGGCACTTTTAAATCTTTATTATACTTCAATTATTCTTCTTTTGGGCATTTCAGACGTATTATAATTGCCTAATAGAGTTAATTTTTTCTAATAGGAGAAATTTCATAAATGCTTTCTTCTTGACTCTAGTCCAGTCACGAGAGGAAGTCCAACTTGCGTTTTGTGCAGCAAATGATTTTAATTTTTTGTGTCCTCAAGCATGTTTAGGAGATGTCAAATCCAAGTTTGCGACCTCTAAAATAGGGCGGGGGGATTTTGATGGGCTAAAAACCACGATTTTTTTGCACTTTTTTCGGTTTCTTGTTTATAACATGCAAACGGCTAGTCCTAACGAAAAAATAGCCCTATTAAAAATTAAAGGGCACAAAATTTACTTCAAAATGCACTAGTCAAATATGTTTATGTTCCCATTTTTACCGGCTCTCCAGAACTTAGAAAATCGCCAACATATACCAAAATGAAAAAAAAGCATTTTTTCAAGCTTTAACTATTAAAAAACTCGAATAGCCTATAACCTTCCTTAATAAACGGGCTATCTAAGAAAAAAAATTTTTCAAATCGGCTTGGTAGTTCCTGAGATTAGCGCGTTCAAACAAAAAAAAAAACTCTTTTTTTGTTTGAACGCGCTGATTTCAGGAACTACAAGTCCGAGTTAAAAAATTTTTTTTTGTTAGATAACCCGTTTATTAAGGAAGGTTATAGGCTATTTGAGTTTTTTTAAATTCAATCCCAAAGGGGGTAAAACGGGGGTGTAAGATTATTTGTTATTATAAAAAATCTTACACCCCCGTTTTACCCCCTTTGGGGTTAAATTTAAATAAAACTCGTATATCCTATAATCTTCCTCAATAAACGGGCTATCTAACAAAAAAAAATTTTTTAATGGGGCTTGTAGTTCTTGAGATTAGCGCGTTCAAACAAAAAAAGAGTTTATTTTTTTTGTTTGAACGCGCTAATCTCAGGAACTACCAGTCCGATTTGAAAAAAATTTTTTTGTTAGATAGCCCGTTTATTAAGGAATGTTATAGGCTATTCGATTTTTTTTTAATTCAATCTCAAAGGGGGTAAAACGTGGGTGTAGGATTTCTTGTTATTACAATAAATCCTACACTTTCGTTTTCACCTTTTGGGATTGAATTTTTAAAAAACTCGTATAGGGTCTCAATGATTACTACTTTGCTTCTTCTACAGACTAGTAGTTCCTGAGATTAGCGCCTTCAAACAAAAAAAGAGTTTATTTTTTTTTTTGTTTTTCTAAGTTCTGCAGAGTCGGTAAAAATCGGAACAAACATATATTTAACTAGTGAATTTTGAAGTAAATTTTGTGCCCTTTAATTTTGAACAGGAACATTTTTTCGATAGGACCAGCCGTTTTTGTTATAAGCAAAAAACCGAAAAAAGAGCAAAAAAATCATGGTTTTTAGCCCACCAAAATTCCTCCACCCTGTTTTAGAGATCGCAAACTTGGATTTGACATCTCCTAAGCATGCTTGAGGACACAAAAAAATAAAAACATTTGCTGCACAAAACGCAAGGTGGACCTACCTTTTTAAGCTCTCGTGACTGGACTACTCAGATTTTATTTCTTTTTGATTGATTCAAGCGTTTTAATAGATTTTATTTATACATTTTTTCGCACATGTTCCGTAAGATTTCATAAATGTACTTTTTTATTAATTTTCTGCTTTGAAATTGTAATTTTTCAACTTTCAACTCAATATTATTAACTATGTATGACACGACGTATGTCCACTTGTGTCAACATTTCTCAAATATTTAAATTTTTTATTCACATTGTTTCCATGGCAATTTCAGAAATATTATTATCATTACTAACCTTGCTATCATCATAGATCAATTATAAAAATTATTGTTCTATTAGTGTCCTCTATACGCTAGTAGACGAAATACTCACAATATTTAAAAAAATATTATAATAACAGCGACGACAGCGTCTCTAAAGGTTTATTACCGGCAACTTGAAGTGCAGTCCTCTTTTAAATAAATTCAAGACACATTACATTAGATTCCATAATTATCAAAATACGAACTTGATGGATTTAAACATTCAATGTAATGTACTCTAGAAAGAGTTAACTCTATCAAATTTCTGGGTTTATATTTGGATGACCATCTAAATTGGAAAGTACATTGTACTCGACTATCTTCCAAACTTAATTCCATCTGTTATCTTATTAGATACCTAAAAATGTTCTAACCGACATCCAACTTATTAATTTCTACAATGCTCAAGTTTTTTCTAGGTTAAGATATGGTATCTACTTCTGGGGAAACTCAGTTTTATCTAATGACGTCTTTATTTCTCAGAAAAGAATAATTCGTGCCATGGTTGGCATTTCTTCTAACGCATCTTGTCGCCATTCTTTCAATAATCTTAAACTTATGACTCTTTGTCAAATTTTTGTTTACGAAATTTCTTTATTTGTTTTTAAAAACTTTAACCAGTTTGTCACGAATGGCGATTACCATTCTTACAATACGCGTTTTAGGAATGATCTGAGTTTTCCCTTTAGCAAACTTGATGTTAGTAAAAATTCTCCTCTAAACATAGGTGTAAAAATCTTTAATAATCTTCCAAGTCACATTAAGAATTGTACCAATGTAAATATTTTTTCTCGTTTTTTAAAAGTGTTTCTTCTGGGGAACACATTTTATAATTTGTCCGAATTTTTTAATTTGTAATTTCTATTGTATCTGTATCTGTATGACGTTTTCTATATGAGTTTTCTCATAGAATGAAATAAAGAGTTTATTATTATTATTATCCAGCGAAGCAGCGAATAGAGATATCGTAGAGATCAAGCGAAGGATGACAACAGACATCGGGCAGACCTATTCCGAGTCTGCGGATCCAATCGTCAGTCTACTCCAGGATCAACACGAGAGACGATGGTCGCAAGGTCCGATACGAAGGATGACAACAGGCATCGGGTAGACCTATTCCGGGTCTGCGGATCCAACCGTCAGCCTACTCCCGGATCAACACGAGATGGTCTCCAGCCGAGACAACGAAGGCCGATTAGGCTTTTCTGATCAGCGATGAAACAATTAGTCGTAACAGGTTTCTAATACAGTGCGCGTTGTGTTTAAGTGATACAGTGTAATCTGTAAATTAAAAAAAAAGGTTAAAATGAAATATATTTCATAAACAATAAACCTATTTTTATTATAAAAAAATGCACATAACTTTTATGCATGCTTAGATAGGATTTACTGTAGTAAGGTATTATATTTTTTTAGACAGAATGTATTTTCATTTTTTTGCTTGAGTCAACTTACAGAAAAAAGCCACAGTGTAGGTACGCTCAGAGCCTTTTAAATTAAATTCAAAACTCAGTAGCGTAGGACTTAGAAGTATTTTCTGTGTTTTTTCAAAAAAAGGATTTCATAATAATTGTGTCATAAGCGTTTGACATAGACTGAATGACTTTAGGCGAGACTTGGCGAAAAAGATATCTAGCTCCACCTGGATCGAATATAAAGTAGCGGAGTTAGGAGTTCCAATAATTCAGCCAATAATTGTTAACGCTTGGGCATAACTTAAAAAGTGATACTTTGAAGAGAAGTCACAACAGAGTACCTTCTGAGAATTAGCTTTTTAACGTCAATTTTTTTTATTAAACCCCCCTTGGCTTCAAGGATTTAATCCCATGTGCCAGACACAAAATGATACGGATTAAACAAACAAGGATTAAAGGAACTAACACCTTTTCTCGCCACAGGCCCTCGCAGCAGTAGGAACCCAAGACAAACACAGGACTCAGACCTTGGAAAAACACACAAAATGACTACTGCTAGTAGGGCTCATATAGTAATACTATGTCAGATGTCTGGCACAAAATTCATTTAAAATTTCATATACCTCGAAGTTAACCGAACTTAGGATGTGACTTAAATTGAGAGGGAAGAAAAATTCTTTCTTTCGTAGACGTTGCCATAATTGTTCTGGTGCATAATTTTGGCAGGATAGAATTTCATGATTTAAATCTGCGACAGATGAATTGTCGCAACTATTGGGGAGTTTACTACACCTATTCTAAATAAATGTGACTGGAAACAACCATGATTAAATCTCAGACGAATTATCTGGGTAATGTTTTTTCTTGGTTTGTTATATTTTTTAAACCATGGTTGATTTTTGATGACCGGTTGTATATTAAATAGCCATTTTCCTTTTTCCCTGCTACTTTCTGTCCAAAATCTCTGCCATTCGGTTTGAGCTGACTTTTTTGCCAAATTTATTATATCATTAACCGGAATTTTGACGGTCGTACTATCTCCACTTTGAATAGTTAACGTCAATTTGAGAACCAGCTTCCGGGTTTTGGCCTTTGCTGCTTAACTTTGTACGATATCGCAACATTTCTGTCTATTTGTTCAGACTTGTTTGTGGTTAAGAGTCCAAAGAGAGTCCTGTGAGATCATGAGATTGTCGACTATTTGTTCGGACATGCTAGGTTGGTCACGTACAGGACTCTGTAAAGCAGTCAGAGGTACAACACGGGGCTTAACTTTAGTTAAGCCCCGTGTTGTACTTCTGACTGATTTACAATTTGAACTCTTTTGAAAGGGCCGGTAAATAAATTCATTATTATTAATAGGATAGGAAACTGTAAGGATACGTTTTGCAAATAACTGCTAGGTTTAAGACATTAGATATTTTTGTAAAGGGTTATATAATTTATGTGTTGTTTTTATGATTATTATTAATTAAACAAGAATTGAAGTTATCCACGAGTTGTCAATGTAGTTTTTGAATACTTTAAATTTCAGGTATAAATAAGGAAGTAATCTTCTAATTATCAGTGTTATACGTACACTAATTACGTATTGGCATCCTAATTGATTAAATTAAAATTACTTATAAGGGTGTGGTATACGCCTATGAGAATCTCAGGTCCTACAGCGGCCTGACACGAAGTACACTCAGATTAATTGGCTGTCTGGGGTTAAAAAACACAAACAATATTCGAATTATCTTAGCTGTGTAAGACAGTGAAAAACAGAGGAACCCTAAAACCGTTACACGTGCTGATTTTTATATTTTAATGTTTTCGGAACTAATGATTTGACATATTGTATCAAATTAAAATAACGAACGGCAAGAGAATTTAGGTTATCAAAAAATTATTAAAATAAATAGATTTTAAGGAATCTTAATTAGGAAGTGGTACTGGGGGCGAAAAAGGAAGCTTTTGATGATTAATCAGTATGCAGCATACGACGCGCTATGTACCTCGTCAATAAAAATTTGTCGATGACATGTAAATATAGTGTCTCATCCATATTTTATGTGCCTATCTAAAATACTTTAAGTACTTGAATAGGGTATTTGACTAAAATTTTTTTTTGTGTTATATTAATAG
The DNA here is from genome assembly GCA_039654895.1 of Mongoloraphidia duomilia. Lineage (NCBI taxonomy): Eukaryota > Metazoa > Arthropoda > Insecta > Raphidioptera > Raphidiidae > Mongoloraphidia > Mongoloraphidia duomilia. The sequence goes on from CM077523.1 coordinate 16,559,743, forward strand.
AGCAGTAGATTCTGAGCAAAATGACATTTAAATCACTTAATTCTGATTTCAAATTAGCTCAAAAATAATTTTCGAAATATTTATGTTAGCCCCGCCCGCTAATAATCGTTTTTGCTCTACGAACCTATGATGTCATATTTTTATGAATGTGCATTTATACTTACTAACTCGATGCTAATTATATCAGAAACAGAGTGTTGAAAAATACCGTTTTATACCTATGTGACCAATGACCATGATGTAAACAATCTAAGCTCCTTTGCTATGGATACATTAATTTTTTACTTAAAATTGACGTCACACGTTCTCACACGGTGTTTGAAGTCACGTAACACATGATTAAAAATCATGATTTTATTTATTTATTTAAATATGTTTATGAAACTTAATTAATAAAAATAAAAATTCTAATAACTATTTTAGAGCATAAACTTTCATTATAACAAAGTTTTATATTTCATTTTGATCACTGGCAAATACTCTATTGAGAATACCATTTTGTATTGGTAGTCACTTTGTGTTTACTATACTTCATGGGCATGTAAACTTCAAAATCATCAAGCTATAATATACTGAAAATCATGATTACAATTCTAATTTCGAATTAAAGTCAATTCTAAAGTACGAAGCTACACCCGTCCGGTGATGCGCGCCGACTAAGCATCCTGAATGTATTTTCACCTTCTATTAACTTTATCTTATTTAGTTTTAATGGGATCAATAAAAATACAATAAAAATAACCAAACAGTGGCGTATCTCTTTGGAACGTAACTAATAATAAGAGAGGGTATGTTGAAAACGGCTACGGCTAAACATTTCCCTAAATAAAGAATCTATTATTATTAGTGTATTTGCCATATGGCACATACACTATTGGCGTCGGTCGGATGGCGGGACCTAGGGGTCGGACCAAAATTTATCGACGTTTCATAGCCTCCTGAACAATTTGGCACCATTTTTGGAAATGTTTATATATATTATATTGGGCTAATTTTAGTCGTAGTTAGGGGGGCAATTAGCCCTTTGGCACATCCAGTAGATAGCGGTACGATTTTAACTTCAAAGCATTTTATGTTGATATCATTACTTTGGGACCCCACTGTATTAATATGATGACGTCAAGGCAGGCTGGCGAGCGTCTGACAACGAGGTGGGCAAACTAGAACAGAAATGTACATGACTGGCGGCATATGATCTCTATAGGTGCGTGAAATAAGAGTGTGTTTTTAGCGTGGGTAAAAGAGAGAACGCCAGACGTACGAGACTGATTATTTGTGTACACTTTTGCAAGTCGACAGACTAGAGAGCGCGGCCGTGTGATACACATCGGTCTGTTAAACAATCAAAATTAAATGATTAATGATTGAATATTCTGGCAAATAAAATACTTTTTATTTTGGGATTTTGGATTTTGATTTGTACTTTTCGTTTTGGAGCTGTATTGTTTTAGTCTTGGATTTCGGATTCGGCGTTGTTTTCTGCTTCGATTCCTGTATTGGTCGACCTTCCTAGTTTTCTTAATTCCCGAAAATTGATTTATTTTCCGTATTTCCATTGTTGGATTATTGTTATTCGATTTAGTTAGCTTACCGTGCAAACAATAACCATAAAGAAGCCAAGCGCTTCTCCTCGTTTAGGGATTATAGGTTGCTGCTTTTGGATTTCCGTATGGTTGTGTTGATTCTGGAATACGGGAATAATTTAATTTATTCCAGAAATTTTGAAGATTTTGCAATGATCCCGAAATTTTTAATATTCGCTATCATAAGTGACAACGCATAAAGTATCCCAGAATATTATCAAGTGTCTATCCCAGTGGGATAGATATGGTACTACAATATATCCCGAAAATATTAAAGGATCAAATCTAATATTTCATGAAAATTTTACATTTCTGAATGTCGACCACTCTACATAGTACGTCATAGTACGCATAGTACGTCAGAATTAAAATGATTAATGTTGCGTCGATTGTATTCCTGTAGGATTTCTTGCACTACATTGGGAATTTTCCAGAATATTTTGAATCTTATTACGAATTAAGTTTGAATTCCACGTCGCCAGTCTCGCGATTTTAAAGTGTTTATGTCTCTAGTCCTATGCTATGTGTTTCGGATAGTGATAGTTTTATTATAGGTAATATTATTGCAACTTATTTACGACACTTAATTTGATAGCTTTCATTAAGAAATATATTTTTCGACTGATAACAATTTTTAACAAAAGACGATTTGAATAAAACGAAGAAATTATATAACAAGACAGTATAACAGGTTACAGATTATAAAACAATAGTAAAATTTAAACATAAAATCAGGGACGTATTAAGGAAAAACAGCCTTCAGTCCCGACATTCCGCCCGCCTTGTCGTACGCGACGAAATTTTTTTTTTTTTTTTTTTTTTTTAAGTTGGAGAGCCGCCCACCGTGACAGCTTTGGTGTTAAGTTTTTTGTGAATCGTGCTTCTAATCGATGCAACATTTGTTCAGCTAAACTACGAGAATCGCCCAATGGAATAGGTCGTCTGACGTTTAGTGGAAGACGGACTACATAGCACCCATCAGCTTCTCGTCGAACGGTGTTTGCGAAATACTCTTCACAATCTTGCTCTTCTTGCGTAAGCCGGCGATTTGGAGGATTAACCTCTTCAAGATTCCCAAATTGTTGCATCATTTGTTGAAGTGCTTCGTTTGTGACACAGTGCAATGATTGCATGTGTTGCGCTGAATATGCATGAAAGGTTTCCTTTGAAGTAGTTGGACCGCTCAGGACCCATCCGAGGGTGGTCTTTTGAGCGATAGGTGATCCAGTAGGGCTTCGTCGCACCCCACTGAGAATTATTTGCCAGTACAGATCTGCACCAATCAGCACATCGATGTGATCTGGTCTCGAGAACGTTGGATCAGCCAGTTCGATATCTGTCAAACGAGACCAGTCACTAAAATCAACAGGAGATGATGGTAAAAGCTTCGTCAATCTTGGAAGTACCAGTGCTTTGAACTTCACGCAAAAACTTGGATTCAGACGTGAGTGTAAATTCAAAGTTACTATCCCGTTGGCAATAGTTGACTTTTGTGCACCAAGTCCGGTGATGTGAACATTAGTCGAAATTCGGTGCAAATGTAGCTTCTGAGCTACTGATTCTGATAAAAATGACACTTCAGAACCTTGGTCCAATAAGGCTCGCGCTTCAATACTTCTTCCGTTTCCAGCCTTCAGAATTACACGAGCTGTGGCCAACAGTACAGGTGATTTTTTTTCTCTTGTTACATGCATGGTAGCCTGACTAGAATTCGAAGATTGTACTTGACCACTGCGATTTTCGGGTGCAGTTAACACGTCGTTGCTTTCGTGAGAAGTCGCTGGATTGCCATTTGAATTGAGGTGCACCAAGGTATGGTGTTTGCCATTACATTTCAGACATCGTCGTTCTGAGAAACAATCGTTGACACCGTGTCCTGTTCGAAGACAATTAAAGCACAGTGCGTTACTTGTTACAATTTCTCGACGCTGCACAGCTGTTTTTTTCCGAAATACTGGACAAAATCCAATGATGTGTTTTGCTGTGCAGCAAATACATTTGCGTTGACTAGCAGATGGCAACCCTAGTGATTCTTGCGCAAGATACGATTTGGCACCCCAGGATTGACTGCTGCTTGGACTACTTCTCTTGAACGGTGACGTGCCTGGTTCTGTTTTGTGGCTTAGAGCTATTGCCTCCAAAGTACGGACACGCCCTTCTAGGAAGTTTTGTAGCTCATTAAATGTTGGCGGATTAGATGACTTGCTCAGTGAATCTTCCCAATCCTTCCGAGTAGTACTGTCGAGTCTTTGCGCTGTTATGAAGACAAGCCAATCGTCCCAATGTTCAACGGGCCGATCCAAGTTGCGCAATGCTCGTGTGACTTCAACAGTGCCATCTACTAACCGTTTCAAATCGGACGCCGATTCGATGTTCATCGGAGCTAATGACATTAGCGTCTTCACTTGGGTTTGAATAAGTATACGTTTGTTTTCATAACGTTCGATTAATCGCTCCCATGCAAGGTTGTAGTTAGCCGCTGTTGTAGCCACGTTACGAATTAAAATTTCAGCTTCACCGGACAAACTTGCTTTTAAGTACTGAAGTCGCAGAGCATCAGTCAGCATAGAGTTCTTGTCAACTAATGCTGTGAATAAATCGCGAAATGACGACCATTCTTCATATTGACCAGAAAACTTTGGCAAATCAATTCGCGGTAGCGGTAAATGTGATGCATTCGTTTCTGAATTCGTTTCGACTTGGGTGAGTGATTTGTGTACCTTCATCATCTGTTCATCCAGAAACGCTCGAGTGTCCATGTATTCATCTTGAATGGCTTCATGATAATTATTAGCGAAATACGGTTGCGCTTCAATTTCTTCATCGGCATTCGCCACTAGATGACTATGAAGTCTATCAAACTTCACCCAGTATTCATCTAGAACTTTCAGTCTAGCTTTGATGAAAGCTTCTGTCCAGTTAGCTTTGCCAGTTTTTTTGAAATTAGTGAGAAAGTTTGTAATGGACTTTGCGATGTCGCTCTGTTGTTTAAAGCACCCTATTATCTCAGGTGTTAGCGGCATGGTGATATAATTTGCGATACGTAGACACAATTGTTGAACAAGGTTTTTCTCAAAATTAAGCTGTCGCGAATATTCAATACTGTAAAATATTACCTATATCCGGCTCGAAGGACCAATGTTTCGGATAGTGATAGTTTTATTATAGGTAATATTATTGCAACTTATTTACGACACTTAATTTGATAGCTTTCATTAAGAAATATATTTTTCGACTGATAACAATTTTTAACAAAAGACGATTTGAATAAAACGAAGAAATTATATAACAAGACAGTATAACAGGTTACAGATTATAAAACAATAGTAAAATTTAAACATAAAATCAGGGACGTATTAAGGAAAAACAGCCTTCAGTCCCGACACTATGTATTTTCTTTTCATGCTCAGGAATTTCCGTACAGGCACGGATTAAGTGTGAAATAATTGTTAAAAATTAATTATGTGAATTTCGTTATCGTTCCGTATCGCTTCATTATTTATGAAGATTTTATGTTGAGAATTTCGCTATCGTTAGGTTATCGTTTTGCTATCGTTCGCTTATCGCTCGCTAACGTCACGCTAGCGTTTTGCGATTGATTAAGTAGGTTCTTATGAGGCTTCGAGGCCTATTGAATTAGGATTTTTGTCTCGATTGTAGGAAGTTCCGTAGGACCTGTGATTACAGGGCCGCCTTTATATTTTTTGGTATCTCGAATACTGTGTGTCCCGATATTGTGTTCGTGGTTATCTTTTTCGAATTATCCCTAACTGTGACCACTCTCGCTGTCTCAGTTTGGACGACCTGAGACTTACCCAGTGTGGCCCTATAAGTTCTGGCGCCCTTCGATCTCTCGGTCGGTATCTGGCCCACTAATTAATTTTCCATCGAGGTCCGTTTCTGGTTAGGTGATCCTGAGTTCAGAGGGATCTTAAATTTAAATTAAATTATTTTGACGCACGATTTATTGTGTGCGTTCACATTTTTGTGTTGTCCTAAGTGTCGAGTGGTAGGTGGTTGGGTTTTTCATTGCCCATTAAGGGCTTTTCCTGTAGTTGAATTTAGGGCTGCTTCCCAAAAACAAGTGCGATCGTTCAACTAGATAATAATTTTGGTGCTCCGACCCATGACCCCGCGCCTTCTGTAGCTAGCCGCGCAACCGATTAAATTCGGGTCTTTTGGAGTAAAAGCCATTGCTATAATATATATATATATATATATATATAGTGTGTGTGTGTGTGTGTGTGTGGCATAACTCTCGAAAGACTTAATTGATTTGAATGAAATTTGGTACACACGCTGGAATCCATCACCGCACGGAACCTGTTTAAAATGGGCCCAATCGGACCATTTTAAGGGTAGTTTTTAGGGGTTGAAAAATATTTTTGGGCTTAAAAATACCGAAAAAATTCTCAGAATTGTTTCAAAATTAAAATTTAACCTTTTAATAAAGCTCAAAATGTGCTGCTAAAATTTTAATAAAATCGGCTCGACAGGACCGGACTTACAAATTTTATGAAAACACTAGTTTGCGGATAGTGATTTACTTACTGAAGGATGCATTTAATTTGGTACAGAGGTTGCATTGATAATAATATTGCAATTAAGAAAAAAAATATTATTTTAAGGGATGTATTAAAGGGTTAAATTTTTTATTTTGTCCAAAAACAAACTTAAGTTTACGTATTAAAGCCACAAGGCCTGTATTAGCAAATACACTATATTGTCGGCAGGGTTTTGGCACTGCGACGCGAGTTTTTATTATTATTATTATTGAGAAGAAAAAATTCCTTAAAGAATTTTGCATTCACAAACACCCAAAACTTTTTGTTGTGTCAGGACGAACCTGCTCGCCGGATTCAAGCACGCACGACAAGACAAAAAGAAAAAAAAGTAAATAAAAGATTACGATGTATTTTCCTTATTTTTATTGAAAATAATTAAATCAGAAAAGGTCACAAAAATGTAGTCATGAAATCAATGCAAGGTGTACATAAATTATACATTAATCAAATGTGAGAAATCATTAAAAAATTATGCACAAATTCAATGCAAATTTTACGCAATTTATACATGAATCGCATATGAGAAATCAGTCAAGAATTATACATAAATTATACATGAATTGTACGTGAAAAATCACATAAGAATTATACACAAATCATACAAAAAATTTTACATCGATCTCTACATTTAGTCATTACAATCATATTACGTGGCTACTCATACTGCTTCTCGCAGCTGTTCACGAGATATTTGTGTTTGAAGTTTGTGCAAATTTGGGAACAACACCCAGAAGGAATCCCCCAAAACTTAAAAAAAGAAATAGACTTACATGATTTTTGCAAAAAAAAAGTACCTATTGATTGGATTATAAGTATCACTGCATATTATAAATTAAAGTTCCCCACCGTGTCTGTCTGTATGTATGTTCGCGCTAATCTTAGAAACTACTGTGGGGACTTTCATTCGGTTTTCACCAGTAGACAGACTGCTTCACGAGGAAGGTTTAGGTATATAATTTATGAATATTTTGTGCAAACTAGCTAATAGGCCAAGAGCCCGCGACAGCCACTTCGTCATTTTATAAAAGCTGAAAGTTTCTCTGCGCATGTACCCAACACAGGTAAGAACGATCATCGACTTATGAAGTTTGGATGGTGGTTACTTTGGCAGGTAGAGGGTTGCAAAGGTGCATAAAATAGTAGCTCAAATTCGTTAAAGTATAAAGCTCAGTTTTTTTATATTTTCTTCGGAATAATATTAGAAATCACGCCGTCCATTGCCAGACACTTAGTACGGTTTCAACCCCCTGCCAGACACCCCTAAACTTCAATAAAATATGATAGATTGAGAGCTAGGCGTAAATATATATAGCTCATTTGTGACAAGATGAAATTTTCAGAGAAGGTAGTATTTAGTATGACAAAGAATAAGCGCTAGGGTTGCCTCGTCAAATCCTGGTGCGACGGCCGGGAGGAGCTCACTTCCGGTGCAAAATACACATTTTTCATTAGCTCATAATTATCTTTCGTCATTATATGACAGCATACAATTGACGCCATATTGTAGATCTCGAAGAGCTGTATTGAAATACATAGGGTTGCCTAAGGAAATTTTGGTTAACACATTGAAAACTTATAAATTATATTTGTTTTTTTGACATTTTTAAAGCTGTCAATTAAAATTATGTATATATGTATATGTATATATTGTAACCGTTCTGAAATGAGTTATCGGCCTTGTGTTTGGCAAACGTTCATACACATGTCTAATTATGTATAACTTTATGTTTTCAACGCATTTGGTTTCTAACTCATATCCGTAGAATGACGCAGGAATTGCCTGAATCTGGTATTGACAATTTTCCCAAGAATTTATATATTTTAGTGTAGCAATTTTTTATTTTTATTTTTTAACGTATTTCAACGTGCACCTCTTATATAAATTAGTATACTTATTTGAAGGTCGTAGTAACCTGTAATAAAAGTTTTAAAAAAGGTGGTTTGGGGTTTGTTCCGAAAAGAGAAAAAATGTTGATTTTTGTTTGTGATTTTAAATTTGGTTTGACGCTAAATATTAATTGAAGCATTTGACTTTACTGACCCTCGATTAATATTTCTTCTTGAAATTCAACTTAATCAAAATTATTAGAATAAATTAGAAATATTATGTATGAAGGAAATCGATTCTCGGGAACAATAGACTTTGTAATGCACTGTATTTGTTTAATACATTTTATTTGCCAACGTTTCGACTTAAAACAAGTCTTTATCAAGGCTCTGTAACAATTAATAAATTTGTTTTTTAACCTAAAATAATCTAAAAATCATATAATTTTAGATTATTTTAGGTTAAAAAACAAATTTATTAATTGTTACAGAGCCTTGATAAAGACTTGATTTAAGTCAAAACGTTGGCAAATAAAACGTATTAAACAAATACACTGCATTACAAAGTCCCCGAGAATCGATTTCCTACATTTGAAATTTATAGACAGATCACTCAAGCATTATGTATGAAGTTTTAACGAAAAAAATGTACCTATTGAACATTAGTTTATTAATTTCAAATAAACGCAGGTATACAAAAATATTGTTATTTATTATAAAGTTAACTAAGCGAATATGAAACCAAAATAACTATAATGATAAATGGAAAATAATAATAATTTACTATAATAAAAGAAAAAACCGTTAGATTTGTGAGTCAGAATTGTCAATCTTTACTATGGCAACTTTTCAGCAACTATTTTGTTGCTTTCTTCAGGCCTAAAATTACATTATTAGAATTATGTAATTTTAGGCCTGAAGAAGGCAACAAAATGGTTGTTGAAACATTGCCATAATAAATATTGACAATTCTGATTCACAAATCAACCGGTTTTTTAATTTTATTATATTACATACGTGAGTGATCAACATGAGTTTCAATATAATTTACTGTAGGTACATAAAACTATTCAAAAATGTATCCGAACAAAGGCAATAACATTTTATGAATTATTATTAAATTACTTATTCTAAGTATACTTATATTAACGTGCTATTAAAACATTTATTTATTTTTTTTTACAATAATATGTAAACATATTTAAACAAAAGGTAGTTTAAAGTAGTTGCTTTGAAAAAACGTCAAGAAAATCATGAAATAAAAATTATATACCTATATATATTTTAATAAAGATATCTCTTTATGCCAGTTAAATTAGAAAATAATTTACATCATCGAATGCGAGATATTTTTTGTTGGAAATTGAATTTTTAACATTTTTAATATAGGTAAGGTTCTAAAAAATATCACATTCATAATTTTTCAATAAGAAAAAAAACAATACTTAATTATCCATCTGTTTTTTTAATAAAAAAAAAACGGCATGATACATTACGCGCTGATAATATTAGTAAAAAAACTACTTATAATATTATTGACCACGTAGTTTCAAAATGCAATAACAAATAACATTTGGCGAAGTTCCATTCAAATGATTTTACACCCGTACCTAAAGATGTTTCACATCAAAAATTTAAATTTTTGAATATACTGATACTACTTTACAAAATGTATAACTTTTATTTTTCATGATACAGGATTTAACTGTTATATTTTATCCAATTTTGAGCAGTTATTAAAAATTTATAATTTTCGAAATGTCATTTTCTTAAAAACTATGGTTACCATGTAATTTTGAGCTGTTTCAATTTATACATTTATACATATACATATAAAAATTGACATTTTGCACCGGAAGTGGCTTATCTTACCTTTGCTACCCTCTACCTGCCAAAGTAACCACCATCCAAACTTCATAAGTCGATGATCGTTCTTACCTGTGTTGGGTACATGCGCAGGGAAACTTTCAGCTTTTATAAAATGACGAAGGTCTGGCTGTCGCGGGCTCTTGCTCTATAATGTTTTGTTGATTTTTGTCGATTAATTCAGAAAAAACGTGCCTCCTGAGAGCTTCCATGGCGTGCGCTGCGTAAATCGATCGAGTTTTATGACAATAATGTTCCTACTAATATTATAAACACTACCAGCCCGACTTCGCTTCGCAAGGGGAGGATTTATCGCGGGGGGGGGATAACAAACCATAAATTCTTATCTCAGGAACTATTGACCCGATTCTAAAAATTCTTTCTCTACACTATCCCTGAGTGATATAGGCCATATTTTATTTTGATAAATTTATCGCGGAGGGGGGGATAATTTCTGTGGAATAGTAACAAAACGTAACTCTGAAATTCTTTTGCATTTTAGCGTATTGGCAGAATCTTACTAATATTATAAACACCACCAGTCCGACATCGCTTCGCAGGGAGAGCATTTCTCGCGCAGGGGGGGGGGGTGTACGCCACCCGGGCAAAGCCGGACCGGGCCGCTAGTACCCACTAAAACCCCTCCTCGTTTTTTACCGTGTTTTCCACCACGAAATCGTCACTGGCAAATTTACTTTTATTTATATATTCATTTTTTTTTGCTTCCGTTTCTCATTGACAACATACAAACGTTTGTTCATTTCCCTGACTCTTATATAATATATCTTACAGTGCCTTGTCAGAACACGTACAGTTCTGACAAGGCACTGTAAGATTTCAGCCGGGATCAATTTACTATAAGCACTTGTATTTCTTGTTAGTTCAACGACCTTTTGAATTACCAAATCTTCTTTGGAAAATTCTGTTGGTCCGTGGAATTTTATAAAACATTTTTCTGCAGCATCAGCTAATTTCAGAAGTTGATCCGAGGGCTGCATCAAGTGGTCTTTAGAAACTACCTGAATCCAGTCTGGTCCTCCATACTGTGCCGAGTGAACATTGCTTGTTGTATTGCCTAAAAAGTCATATTTTCTCTAAATCTATGTGCAACATAACCCGCTACATATTTCAGCCCAGCAGCCTGAATAATGTCAGTAGAATTGGTACAGCCTATTGTAGTTAATTCTGGAAATTGTGTGACAGCCAGATTCTCAGTTTCGTTCAAAATGTTATCAGTTTCAGGCTGCACAGAGTCGTCGTCGTCAGGTGTTTTGTTATAATTTTCGAGCACGGAATCTCGCCGAGTGAAATGTTAATGATACTAATGAATAATTTTCTTGTAAGAATTATTTCACTAGGATCTTCTTCAACTTTCATATTAAAATCTTCCTGATTATCATCAGCGTCATTATCATTTGTAGTGGATTGGCGTACATCACACAAATCGCTGCTGATGGAAGTCGATGACATACATTTTGCGTTCAAGTCTTCTTCGATATTTTTATTCATTGTAAAAACGGTTTGGGAATGTTTCCCAAGAATGTACCATCGAAGTCGGCATCGAAATTGGCAACCAGAGGGATGGTCATTTGCTGCACCCATTCCTCTTACGTATGAAAAATTTTTTTCTAATATATCCTGTTGTAGACGGCGGGTTACGACGAATTGAAATTGATCAGGAAATTTAGTCTGCAAAAATGTGTACAAACCTAAAAGTGACGCATGAGCCAATTTCTCAACAATTTCAGCAGGTGTGGAATATTCGCAAACACGTACACAGGCGCGTCTTTTGAAGGGTGTACGAAGAAGTGTTTGTCAACTGTTATCTCCAGTTCCTTCCACACTCCTCGGTTTCTCATGTCGCATGTAGTCGCAACCACTTGATATCCAGCTTGGTCTAAACGAATTAGTGCTTCGTGCAAAATATCTTTGGTCATTGACTGGTCAAATTTATAATAGATTGGTTGCTTTCAATTTCCAAATAACCCACGAACCATGATTACTTGTACTTTATGACACGGACCAATCAATTGTTCTAATTTTGCATCGAAGCACATTTCTGGGGTTAGACTCATTTCATCAAAAATGACTACTGCAATTCTCTCGAAAAGCGACATCTATTTAATTTTCTCCTTGATAATAGCTAAGACGTCGAATAAAAAGCCTTCACAGATGTTGAATTTTAATAACGCCCATCTTCTTAAGGATGAAAATGAAGGCAAGGGAAAATTCAATTTCATCTACATATATCGATACGCTTTTGGGCTAATGCTTCGCAGCGTAATAGCTGCAGCGTAATCATAAATCGATCACATGATTCGTTTTCTGCCGTCTACAATGCGACGTCAAATAAGGCTTCAGATTGGATTTATTAACTTCTTTCGGTTGGTTGATATTGTCAATTGCATCCTGCAATTTCTCATGCAGGTTATTGTTCGTTGTTTTCAATTGTTTAATTTCGAGAAGCATCATCTTCATTTCTTCTTCCTTGTCGATTAATTCATTCAGCCTCGATTTATTTCTGCTTCTCGAAATCAGCTGACTTGCAGTTCCTATAAAACGTATTGAGCAATCGATGGTACTTTACTTCAGCCTTCAATACTTCAATAGAATTATATGAGTCATCGACTTGTGGGTTGATTTGATTGTTATTCCCGTTTAAATTTTCCATGATAAATCTAAAATAAAATGACATTAGTCTCGGTCCAACTTTTGGAACGAATTTCTTGAAATGTATTGAAGAAGTTGAATTTTTTATATTTTTCAAAAATTTTAGACGATTAAAATTTTAAAATATTGAAAAATGTGCTTTTTTATGTATTTCCAGTAATTCATTACTGATATATAATAGTCAGAGAGCAAGGGGGTTAGTACCGACATTTTGTTCTGCAAATTGAAATATATGCTTAAAACAGTGGCCGTAACAACATATTAAAATTTGAACCTTGAACTAATAATATAAATTTCGTCTGGTACATGACACGTTTAGGGCGATCTGCCACCCCTTTAATATTGACCAATCGATCTGCAAATATTATAATGGTATTATTGGGTCACCGACAAGCTATACAAACAATTTCAGCCTTGAAGCAACAATAATTATTGTGAACATTTTTTTTGTTACATGTTGGGGACGGTCTGCATCCCTCTCATACCGCTATCTAGCAAAATTCCTTACTCAGGGCACTTTAATATGCCCTCCTCAACATATTCACAAAATAAGACCTTGAATAAATAACACCAAAAAATTGTCACTAGCTCTCGGTTTAATGGGTTTTATCAGTACAAAATCTGCACCAAATTAAATACACCTTTTAGCAGTAAATCCGTATCCGAAAACTAGTGTTTTCAGAAAATTAGTGAGTTCGGTCATGTTGGCCCGATTTTTTAAAATTTTAGCAGCACATTTTAATCGTTCCTAAAGGGTAAAATTTTAATTTTAAAACGATTCTCAGAATTTTTTCGGTATTTTTGGGCCCAAAAACATTTCGGAACCTCTAAAAATTACCCTTAAAATTATCCGATCGGGCCGATTTTAAATAGGCTTCTTGCGGTGATGGATTCCAACGTGTTTACCAAATTTCGTCAAAATCAATTAAATTCCAAAATGGTGCCAAAGTTTTCAGGAGGCTATGAAACGTCGAGAAATTTTGGTTCGACCCTTAGGTCCCGCCATCCGACCGACGCCAATAGTGTATGTGTCATATAATATGGCAAATACACTAATAATAATAAATTGACCCCATGCTAATATTTGACATCGGCCCGTAAAGTACGGTATCCAGGTTAACCCGTGAAATACAAATTGTATATAAGAATTATATGATGATAATAAAGAATACTGAAGCATCGATATATTATAGAAGTTTAGTGTTATACAGTCGCCTGCGCTTCCATGGTGGGCTACCTTGCTCACTGTCATATCCCTCCATGGCTTTTTTAATTTTGGACTTATATACAGATTAAAAAGTTAGAAATTGTTAATTATACATTTAGTTCAGTCGAATTAGATTAAATTGAGACAATTAGAAAAATTAACCGGTAAAAAGCTATAAATTGGTGGAGACCTTTATTTTGGCATACTTTTGACGATACTAAAAGTCCTGACCTCTATCTTCAAGGATCGATCCGCCATCTTGTAAAAAAATTGCTCTAATCCAGTTTTTTCATCATATCTCGGTATCCGTTGATCCGATCGGGATGAAGGTTATTATAAAAATTAAAGTTCATTAAATTCTCTATAAAAAAGGTAGAATTCATTTTATTCATATCTTCAATAGTATCTCTGTAACACATCGGTAAACTCAAAAAATTTTTTAGCTCATAGGTCCCAATTCTCTTCAAAACAGAACTAATTAATTTTTTCCGCTGAAACGTTTTTTGAGCACCCAAGAAACATGGGAAAAATAGTTAAAGAATCTTGGCCAATCGGGGTAGTTTTTAGGGGAGGAGAGGGTGATCGAATCTGCACTTCAAAACCAAAGCAACGACCTTCTTGTTCATTTAATGTCTAAGCGGTAAGAAATCTGAGAAAGAAATAGTATGAAAATGTTCGGATAAATCGCAGGTGTTTTAGAGGTCTGGTTACTTTCCTGCAATCTTCGTCTGACTGTCAATTGACTAATAGCTACCCCTTGTCGACTACATTGGATACGAATTTAATTTTATGACTGATAATGCAAGGCCGCACACCCTAAGATTCGTGCAAGATTACCTTACAGAAGTCAGTTTTCAGGTTATGGAGTGGCCAGCATGTAGTCCCGACCTCCTTATCGTGATCTATTACATTTTTTTATGGTAAAATCCTTAGAGAGTAGACGTACATATGCTCTGATTATGTTTATTTATAAATTATTCCATAACTTAATAGATGACATCGACCTATTATCTGAGTTCACAATCAAAGTGCCTACCTTAAAAATTAGATGTCGCAATACCATGTTTCTTGTACCGTTTGCTGCCATTGTGTCACATGATAATTCTCCGTTATTAAGAATGTGTAAGTTGACTAATGATCTTCTTAATACTTACCCTACTTTAGACTTTTTTGCTGATAGCTTTAATAAATTTTCTGCTGTACTGAATGATTTCACTTAGTTAAGTTTCTCTTTTTGTATAAGCTTAACAACTAATGATGTATTTTCTATAAATGTATTTTTATTGTATAATTTGTCTTATTTTTTGTTCTTGTGTGTACAAATTATTTTTCACTCTTTCATTGGGACATTGTCCTGTAGAGTGTTTAAATAAATAAATAAATAAAATAAACTACTAAGCCTAAAATTTTTAAAAAATTGGAAATATAGGGTCTCACGCATAGTTTATAGGAAAACCGAAACGAAAATCCTAAGTCTATTTTGGGGAAAAAAGTACAAAATTAAAAAAAAAAATTTTCAAATGCATCATGTGACATATCAAATGAAAGGGCTCATTATGAGGAATACAAATATATTTTTTTTATAATTTTAAAATGCGTAGTTTATAAGATATTAAAGAAAATACAAGACTTTCGCAATTTTATTTCTTCTAAAGCTTTAAAGCCTGTTGAGATACAATTGTCTAATTTTTGTAATGAGTAAATCAAGTCCTGGAAATTTAATGTCATTATTGATAGTGATGTGCCAATTTAATATTTCTTGAACACTCTTCATATAATATTAGAGCGTTTCCCGTGAAAGGTTTATATATTTGCTGTATTTTCAAAAAAAATAATGGATTTTCGAAAAGCGGCAATTTTTAAAGGACTGACTTTTTGTTACTCACTATTAGAAATTCATTGTAAAAAATCATGAAAATCCATTCACTATAACTGAGTTCCGCGAATTTTTGATTTTTGAGTTTAATTGAACTTCACTATAGCAAAATTTAATTTTCGTGATAAGGGTAGATTCTATAGCCTTAGTATTGCTTTCATTCGATTCAGCATCCAAAAAAACATAGATAACGACACTCCACTTGACGAAATGTATCAAATTTGTGTTCTTCCCCCCCAAAAAACTTTCCCCCACATTGAATATTTATTGACTCATCGGATTCTTGATTCTTATGCCAAAGAGGACTTATAACCAAAATTTCATGAGGGGAGGAATTTTTTCACTATCGAGGTGCTTTATTTTTCCTGCCTTAAATTTTAAAATGCATAGTTTAAAAGATATTAAAGAAAGTATACGAATATCGAGCATTCTCCCTTATCAGCGATACTATACCGAACCTAAAATTTTAAATAAAAAAGGGCCTCATTTATAGTTTAGAGGAAAACCTAAACAAAAGCCCTAAGTCTTAAAAGTACGAAACCCTCTCCACGCGAGTCGGACTCGCACTTGACCGGTTTTTTTCTAATGATTTATCATAAATAGGTAATATTGAAAAACGAAAAGATAAAATTTTTTAAATTTTTTAAATATTTATTTAAATCCAATGCAAAATGTGTTTTCCAGGCTTTGTATTTTAAATGCAGTTTGCTTTTTAGGGTTCCGTACCTCAATAAGAAAAACGGAACCCTTATAGGATCACCCATTTGTCCGTCTGGCTGGCTAGCTGGCTGGGTGTCCGTCTGTCAGGACCCATTTTCTCAGGAACGGATATAGAGATATCAAGTTGAAATTAATATGAAATACTAAGGTCTACACTCTACGGAAAAACTTCAATCTTCTAAGTCAACGCAATCAAAAGATACGGCCATTTTGTCACCTATTTTGATACTCTCAAACTCACTCTTCAAAAACCTCTAGGGTATTTTCCGTTGACCTAGTATCATGAAATTTGGCAAAAAAAAACGGCAAATTCCTCATATATTCGGTATTCGATCCGTTGAAGTTGTTTCGCTAACTTCATGCACCTCAGGGCGAGGGATTCTAGCGAAGGGGGGTGATAATAAATCATAAATTATCTCTTGAACTGCTGAACCGATTCTAAAAATTCTTTCACTAATAGAAAACTACACTCTCTGAGTGATGTAGGCTGTATTTTATTTTGATAAATTTCTCGCGGGAGGGATAATAAATCATAAATTGAAATATATGTGGGCGAAGCCACGGGTAACGTCTAATAAAATATAAAAACACATTCATAATCTACTCAAAAGGCCCTTTTTAACGGTACCCCACCAGAAAAGATACTACAAAAATTAATTTTTGTCCCTCGTTTGCTAAAACCTACAATTTTGATAAAATAAATAAAATAAAAACATTCATAATCTACTCAAAAGGCCCTTTTCAACGATACCCCACAAGAATAGGTACAAAAAAAATTTTTTTGACCCCCGTTTGCATGTATGGGCGCCCCCCTTAAAAACTTTTTCATCTTTTGTTATTATCTTCGTCTTTGGGCCGGAGCAATACTATTTTGTGTGAATTTCAAGTTTCTGTCTCATTTCGTTTAGAAGTTACAGACCTGTAACAGACAGATAGACGAACGGACAGACAGACAGACATCGATGGCACAAAAATAGGGTTCCTTTTTGATACGGAACCCTAATAAAAACCAATACAAAATATTTCAATATAAACAGCACAGAAACTGTCAAATTTAAAATATCTCGGACAAATGAAATATTTTTAATTTTTAACGAATAACATATTATGGGAGAGGGACCAATAGACTGTGTGCAGGAGGGCGGAGTTATAATAATATCGACGCGAGCGCTCGTTGTGAGATACACTGTAAACTTGGAACTCTAATTTTCCGTAATTGTCAGTGAGCATTGTTGAGTAAAACCATGACTTATTACTATAAATCTGATAAATTTGACACTTTAAAACTTGGTCCGCAAGATTACAGGCGCCATGGTTTTAGGTTATGCAGTCGTCTGTCAATATAAACCATAGACCTAGATGTAGGTACACCTCCATCTCTGATGTAAATTAATTAGTTATTTTTTATTATACGTCAAATTGAAGAAGAAAAAAACTTAAAATATATCATTTTCATGTACCTTTTATGTCATGCTATTTATACTATAATATGCACGCAGCAAAATTAAATGGCATTCGTTTATTAAAAAATTTCGCGCTCTAAAACAACAATAAAAAATGGGTTCAATCGTTCACTATTGCCCGCTAGTGGCGCTAGTTGGCTTCGTGCACACAACCTATAGATTGCATTAAAGATTATCTACCTCTATCTATGGTTCATATTTGTTTCGCAAAGCTGTAGTAGATAGTATAAGATAAAAACAAATTAAATTGTATTATCAATTAGTGCAGTGAAACGTTTAACTTAAAGGAATTCAAATAATGTTACATAATGCGTGTGAAGTCCAAGCTTTTTGAGCTTTTTGTTCGTGAAGGCTATGAAGTACGGGGGAAGGGAGGGTAGACACCTCTATTTGAAATCAGAGAGGGCGTTAAACAGGGATAAATTATGGCTCGTTCCTCCGATACAATTAAATTTTCACTAATGTCGACAAGCGCATTCAGTGCGGCTGACACAACATATGCTATTTAAAACATATTGTTGTGTCATTTTGAGTCAACATAATACTCTACATTGTCGACACAACATTGTTTTGTTTTGGCAGTTTCTATTAGCTACGCTTTTGAAACAAACAAGTAATTCAAAATTATAATTTCGTTGTGATCAGACCTATTTCAAACTCGTCTTGATTAAATCAAATTTTATTGTGTTTTATTTATTTATTTATAATTTTATATAAGGATCTACGATATTAATAAATCAGATCAAAAAGATCTTTATAATTGGTGACCCCTGACAAGTGAGCATTACTTATATTTTTTCAAAATATTATATCATGGACAGAAGCTTTAGAAGAAACATAAATACTACATTAAAATGGAGAATTTTATTGGAAAACGGATAAAAAGTGACATTTTTTAATTATTTTTTCGCAAACGCTTCATTTATTTTTAAGAACAATAAATTTATTTACTTATTTTCCTAAGTCACTTTTTCAGATTATCATCCATGGTAACTCTTTATTGATAATTTTTTCATTTTGACATTTATATTTTTTAATAATTTTATGCTTTTTATGCTCTTTTATCATATATTTATATCTATTCACATTACATTTCACAACATTATATCAAACAACTCAAATCTATATTTGCACTAATTGCACTACACTGCGAATTTTGATATTTGGTATTTATAATTATTCAGTATTTAACATTTTTTATTTTGTCTATCAAATATTTATTTTCTTGATTTAGACATGGGTTTGCTGCCTTATTTTCCTCCGTGCAACGGACTAGCGACATGCTACCGTCATTTTTACGAAGCGAACAACTAGTTCTTATTCGTTATATTCTTTCAGGTTACTCCTGCTGAGGTCGATACACTCCTATATATGTTTGTACACTTCCAGGATATTACCTGTTCTCCCTGTGTTTGATCATCTGCATCGAATTGATACTTTTTGTCTTTTCAGCAGAATTATGTTCAACAATTTTTTTTTACGCAAGCTCAAAGCAGAATGATGTTCAGCTGATTTAATTATTATTTACCATTATTTTTCATCAATTCTTAGACTTATTTTACTTCAATTATTTACGTCTTCACGAACTTCATTAGTGGACTCCTGCTTTTGTCACGCCTTCTACAACGTGCCTAGCTGTCCATCTATGGTTCTCAGACGAAGATCACCATGATATATTAATTTTTTTTTATCATAACAAACACTAGTATGTAATTACTAATGCGTAATAAACTATACATCTACTCTTTGGTTCCTTCCTGTGGGTTTTGCAGTTAGTTTTGAAAACTGGCCACTTTCATTTGTAATTTTCCCATGCGAAGGGGGGTGTTATGTTGTGTCATTTTGAGTCAACATAATACTCTACATTGTCGACACAACATTGTTTTGTTTTGGCAGTTTCTATTAGCTACGCTTTTGAAACAAACAAGTAATTCAAAATTATAATTTCGTTGTGATCAGACCTATTTCAAACTCGTCTTGATTAAATCAAATTTTATTGTGTTTTATTTATTTATTTATAATTTTATATAAGGATCTACGATATTAATAAATCAGATTAATATTATTAATATCGTAGATCCTTATATAAAATTATAAATAAATAAATAAAACACAATAAAATTTGATTTAATCAAGACGAGTTTGAAATAGGTCTGATCACAACGAAATTATAATTTTGAATTACTTGTTTGTTTCAAAAGCGTAGCTAATAGAAACTGCCAAAACAAAACAATGTTGTGTCGACAATGTAGAGTATTATGTTGACTCAAAATGACACAACAATATAATATACAAGCTGTACTGAAATATATTTTAACAATAATTATGCGAAATATCGATAAATCGATTAGACTGATTTTATCAATTGCACGCTGGTTTAGTTCACAATTTGTCCGTCAAAAATAGATCTTCTATTTTTTTAAAATTATTAATGTTTAATTTATTTTTTTGTTTCAAATATAACACTGAAATTAAATAAAAAATAAACAAAGTTCACAAGAATATGTCAGTTAATATATAATTCTATATTGTTATAAATTACTAGCGGCCCGTCCCGGTTGCGTATTGGCATTGTTTACTATAGTGGAACGCACACGCGGCGTTGGAATGCAGTAAAGAATGACTAAACATTTCGCGCGTATATCCTGACAAATCTTACTACGGTACAAAGCTAGCGCGCGTTCAGACATAGTAAGTATTGTCTTCTGAAATGCGGCGTATCCTCAAGGCAATTCTTTACTGCATTACAACGCAGTGACAAAAAGTGCGACTGTAGTAGGCAAAGAGTAGGTACGTGATTCGACGATATAAAAAAACGGACAAGTAGGTACGTGTCAGACCACGCCTCGGACCACGCACAGTAAAGGGTTCCGTAATCCGTAGTAGGCCGAAAATATCTCATATATCAAAAACTACACAACATATCTTATTCAAACCAATTTTCGTTGAAAGTATTTTATAAGTTCTACTATCTTAATTTTTTTCAGAATTTTCCACCCCATAGTTGAAAAGTTAGAGGGGGAGGCACACGTTTTACGACTTTAGAAGCGCATATCACCAAAAAACCATCCACATACAACACACCAAAATTTCATTAAGTTCGGATTTGATGTAAGGTAAAAAGTGACTGCCGTCTGGACTAATAGCACAGGCCTCGAATGCGCGCAATGTAAACCCATTTTACCAGCTTTTGCTACGACTTACACGGTAGCCTTTTTCAAATATGCTATATTGAACTCTAAAGATTAACCAGTCAAAGTGGCTGCCATGTCCGCTATAATTGATTTTCGAAAAAAAAAAATTAACAACTTTACCCGGCAGCCATTTACTTAGCCACCACTTACGGGGCAGCCCTTTGAAATTTAGTCTAAATCTTTAGCAAATACTAAATAGTTTAGTATTTGCTGAAGATGGGAGCATAGCTCTTGAAATGTACATTCATTAATAAAATTATTGTGGTTAGACGTGACTAAACTCTTTATTATTAAATTAAACCACAGTGCTCTTAATTATTCTTATTAGTCTAAATAGTCGATAATATTTCATTATAGGTAAGTTTCAAGCATGACCTCGTTCGTCACCGTCGAGTTCACAAAAAAATTACAACTTTACCTCTACATACCCACCTCCAGCCTCCAATTTTTTAGCAGTCTTTGCAGAATTGGAATTATATTTACCTGTAGATGGGATTTTTATAAAAATTAGCCGTGCCCCGATCATTGATTTTTTTATTCTCAGCTCTTGGTCTAATATTACATGGTAGTGATGTAATGAATATTGATTGCGAATGCGAATATCGACATGGAAAGTTGTGATAGTAATTTTTTTTCACTTACATCATCGAGTGGGGAATCATTGAAAAGGTCTTAAAATGGGATCAGCATGCTATATAGCTTTCTTATTTATTAGCATAATTTGCGACATGTGAAACTCCGTGTTTTCAATTTACTCCAGTAATTTTAGACATTAGAACGACCCATCTGCAGAATAATTCCCAGTTAACTGATTTTTTTTATATACCTTCGTTATGGTGTTTTATAAAACGTGTAAAAAGTCCCCATCGATATCGTGCCGGCGTTGCCAGATATTCGAGGTTCAAGTTCACGATAGACGGGTTTTTGTGAATTTCTCGGTTCCGTTCTATTTTTTGTAAAAAATGGTAATTATCAATCTTGTAGAGGACGAAATTATCTACAACTTTGTATAAACATTTTTTGTCTACGATTTATAGTTTTTCTTATTTAAGTACCCGCGGCTTCCTCCCCCTCGATTTTACATAACGGGATTATGTTGCTTTCCGAGGGCCTAACAAAATGATTTGTAGTTTTATTTTAAGTTGAACTTTAAGCTAACGACTAACTATAATTTTTATCGAAATTAATTCAGTAGTTCTCTAGTTATTAGCAATCAAACATACAAATCGACAGCACTCAATCAGACAGACTGACAATTCTTTTTCGAAAATACCATATTTATACTTGACATCAATTATAAAGACCATTCGTAAAGTAATTTTGTAAAAAAAAATTACAAGGGTTGAGAGAGTACGAATTAAGTACGAGTATGCATTTGCATTCCTTATAACGCACTCTACTAAGAATACCCCGGAGTAGCCATATTTTTTATTTTTTTTTCAAAATTCCTTTATGAATAATCATTATATTTGTTATAAAGACTATTCGTAAAGGAATTTTGTAAAAAAAATTAAAAATGTGGCTACTATTACTAGAGTGCGTTATACGGTATGCAAATGCATACTTGTACTTAATCCGCACTCTCTCAACCCTTGTATTTTTTTTTTACAAAATTACTTTACGAATGGTCTTTATAATTGGTGTCAGGTATAAATATGGTATTTTCGAAAAAAAATTGTCAGTCTGTCTATCTGATTGAGTGCTGTCGATTTGTATGTTTGGTTGCTTATAAATAGAGAGCTAATGCATTAATTTCGATAAAATTATAATTAATCGTTAGCTTTAAGTTCAACTTAAAATAATGGTAAAAATCATTATGTTAGGCCCTCGGGAAGCAGCATAATACCGTTATGTAAAATCGAGGGGGAGGAAGCCGCGGGTACTTAAATAAGAAAAATAATAAATCGTAGATAAAAAATGCTTATACAAAAGTTGTAGATAATTTTGTCCTCTAGAAGATTGATAATTACCATTTTTTACAAAAAATGGAACGGAACCGAGAACTTCGCAAAAAACCGTCTATCGTGAACTTGAACCTCGAATATCTGGCAACGCCGGCACGATATCGATGGGGACTTTTTACACGTTTTATTGGGATCCGTCAGATAGGTGGAGCTTAAAAAACATGGCGCAGAGGGGGGGAAATTTCATTTACGGGGTATAGTTTTGCGTGTAATTTTATGATTTTCAAAGTGATAAGAAATGATAAAATATATAATTGCAATTTGTGATTGGGCCGGTACGAATCCTAAACAAAGGACTTTCGTTGATGGAAACGGATTCTCAAAGCCGAACATATTATCAAATGTCGGAAATATAACGAGAAAAAAACATGAAAAATGAATTGTCAAAAGTAGTAATCTTTTCGGCATATTACTTAAAAACATCAAAATTAAAAGAAAATCTCCACGAAATTAATTATCCGTTCAATGCTCCTTTAAGGCTGTGTTAGGTGAATAATGTAAACACATAACTGCAACATAATATGTTATATTGTAATAAGTTGGTAAGTTATTAACCTCAAAATATTTGTATACACATAATTAGTCCTAATTTTGTCAATATTCAGAGATTTAACCATTGTAGTACAGTATGATAATGAGTACATCTATTATTAATATAAAATATTTTTTTAATCTATAAATACAGTTTTTCCACATTTCATTAGAAAATAATTCGCTGTAAAGTAAGTTTTACAAGGCAATAACTGACAGTGTTTAATGCCATGATATTAGAAAAGGTCGCGAATTCCATTTTCGATAAACTTTTTGTTAATTTTACTTGTTTTATATTTGTAATAAACAATTTCACGATAAATTTGCAATGTCAGCATGTAAAATTTTCCCTCGTTTTGAGTACAATTTTCTGCCACCAGATGTAATATGCTCATTTGACGGATCCCAATAAAACACCATAACGAAGCTATATAAAAAAAATCAGCTAACTGGGAATTATTCTGCAGATGGGTCGTTCTAATGTCTAAAATTACTGGAGTATTACTAAGTAACATAGGTTTTAATTACTCACAAAGCTAAAAAACAGTAAACTTGTACCGCGTGACGTCATATTCAAAAATCAGTTTCGTTTGCGACTCCACGTACAAGAAATTGAATATCTCCGTTGAAATTAAAGATATCAAAATAGTTCTTTCAGATTTTTTAAAGTTATCTTCATCACAATGATGTGACAGTATCATAATTAGTATTTTCGTCCAATGGAAACTTCCTAATTGCTAAAGTAAAAAAAAAAATAAAATAAAATCGTATGTGAATTTCTATTTTGAATAAAATAGATAAATTAAAAAAACCGGATAAGTGCGAGTTAGACTCACGCACCGAGGATTCCGTACCATTAACCACATTATTTTCCATTCAATTAATGACCGCAAATACTGTAAACAGAAAAAACATTGTAACGTTTTTCTTCTTGTTTTGTTTTTTTAACGTTAATTTTTTTTAAGAAAGAATCAATTTAATTACATATTTTAAATATTTATTTAAAATTAGACTTGATAATATACAGGTTATAAATTTAATTATTAAATTATTTAATTTGCTGTTCGAAGTAAAGCGTACCAGAAGAAATATTATGTTGCAACTTGCAACATAGCTACCGTATAGATTATAACCGCTGTTCTTCCAGAATTAAATCTGGTGCGCGGCTATGCTCGTGCGGCGCTGGGAAGTGGTTTCAAACAAAAAAAATTTAAACCTGAAAAATGCCCAAAATTGGGCTATGAAATCTGACCTACCAACAACTTAAAATTTCATTAGCTAAAATAATTACTTAAAATGTTATTACACTAAAAACGAACGGCAAAACCGTACAGATAAAAAAAACAACAACTTTACTTAATAGTGTTACGGATCACCCTGTATATAAACGGCAGGCAAGAGTTCTGAGAAACGGGGTCTGCTTACTGTAACAACTAGTACCTGCGCGGAAGTTCTAGAGAAAGCGAGAACACACTAAGCTTAGGCCACGCAACATATATAAACAGCCAGTGCGAATGAGTGAATTAATCAAACGGTGAGTCACGCAGTCAAGTCTACGGTGGATCAAAGATATAAATAGTGCCGTGATATAAATAAATAGATTGATAAAATAAATACTAGTGCAGTGGAAATAATTACGAGTTATTAGTTAAGTGCTATTTATTGTTTTGTTTTGCTTTGTTTAAGAATTACTGTTTAGTTATTGTTTACTTGTGTTGATTGTTAGAACTGACTTTTCGTTGTTGCATTCATTATTATTGTTTTTAATTATTGTAAATAAATATTTATTCCGCCAACTCAGAAAACAGTTTTGTAACAATAGCAAAAACTTTAAACTGGGCCACTCACACTTAACTGACAAGGTAGCTCATTGAAAAAATAACAGTGTCCAGATAATAACAGACCGAAGGTCTAACGGCGCCAGGACAACAGGACACCGACGTGACTCATAGGCCGTCCGAACCTGGAGATCCAGAGCAGGTGACACAGTCAGGGGAGATAACAACTGATGAAATGTAGTTAGTCAGTCAAGAGAGAAAAAAATCTTCCAGACAAAAAAATCCAGAATCACAATCCAAAACAATTGAATGGTAACACAAAATATACACATCAACATGCAGTCCAACAAAACCTGGACACTAAACAACCAGGACGACAATAATCCGAAATTTACGAAACATATTTAACGACAAAACACAAATTAAAATAAAAAAATAAAAAATAACAAAATGCGTCGAGGACGATCGCCAATAACTTTAATCCAGGAGTCACAAATACGCCACTATTTTTGGCGAACACCTGTACTTGCTGCGTAACTAATTTTCTTCCTCAAAATATATAAAGCAAAATTCATACAGTACTGTACAACAGAATTCAAAAACTCAGTCAACCTTGACGTCAGACTGTCACTTATTCTAGCAAAATCTTCAATACTTGAACAATATCGTCAAAATAAAATCTTCTACAATAACGCCGGAATATTCCTAGTCCCGGAAAATCTTAAATACCTTTTCACAAAAAACTGCAAAAACCGCAATACTCAAAAACGACATCCAAATGTCAACAACTCCTCATCATCCTTTTACGTTATACAAGTGTCAATTCTTTATCCTCATCATCCGTCACAATGACGTTAATTTCAAACACGGTCATAAAAATACTGAAATGCTCAATTAAAACTGAATGCACTATTATTGACTCCTGAATTAGCTTAACACGTCGAATCTTTATCCCACATAATATATGCCGGGATAGCAAGGTAATCACAGAAAATCCAACTGGGATAATCTGGTGGAATAATTAAGTTAGCAAATTCGACGGCAACAAAAAACTCGAATCCAAAATAATAGTTGTTAACAGATGCCAAAGTTATTCCAGAAAATCTAGGAATCCGCTATTCGGGAAAATCTACAAAAATTCCTACTAAAAGATACTTTAGTTGGGCACACGGTTTTCTAATCCCTATTCCAACAGAAAGCTCCTAAATCAAGGTAATTTTTTGGACACACGGTAACATTATTCCCTATCTGATAATTTTTAACAATCGGAAATAACGAGAATCCAGGATCTTTGCTGTAAGCAATATTAATACATCAGCCCAGCGACAATCAAAAACTGTAGTTAACATTTGCCATTTTTCTCCATTCAAAACAAAAATTATCTTTTTAATAGCAAAACACCTTGCACCCGTGCTTGTTGACAACCAAAACTCGACAGCCTAGCGTGCCAAATCATTTCTCCTGGAACCGTTCACAACGTAGTCGTTACCGTTCTAACACATTGCTAACTATCTCGCTTCGTGTCGCACTCATTATTCGAGATAGTCAACCCAGTTCATACGTCATTCCAACACATCGCTACAACTCTACATGTCACTAGTCAATCGTCCGACCGCCGTGCTTTCTATCCTCTACTCACTGCAGGGTTCTTATGGCCACCTGGACTTCTTCGTCGTACCAGTGTGTCGTAAAAATTAATACTCACTATTATAGGTCATTAAATATTATAAATTCTTACTAGTGGTACCCGCGCGTCTAGCCTTATACTTTACCACTGGAATCTGGAATCTGATCAAAATTTGTTTATGATAGCTGAATTCTACATAGAATTAGAAATTAATGATTTTTGGATTTTTTCCTTTATTTGTGCTATGAGGCCTTCATTCGTCGCACATTTCAAGGTTCCATGTCCACGGAAATACCTTATTAGGTTTTGATGAGTCAGAGAGTCATGGTATAAAAAAATGCGTGATTTAAAAAAAAATCTTTTTATTGCATTAAGTTAGAAGCTTGAATTTTTACAGGACTATGGGGTTGTAGTTAATTTCAACTTGATACCTCTAGCTGTTCCTGAGAAAAACGATCTAGATTTTAGACGGATAGGCAGACAGACGGACAACAAAGTGATCCTATAAGGGTTCTGTTTTTTTCATTTTGAGGTAAGGAAGCCTAAAAAAGGAAAAGGAAAAAATATTGTTGATTGCTAAGATTTAAAATAATAATGTTACAAAATTGTAATGTTGTTTCCTTTAAAATTACCCTTTCATATAATTTTTTCTGGTATTAAATATTTGCATGTTTGTTTGCGATTACGAATGTGAATATTCAAAAAAATGCGAATAATCGCGTGTTTGAGCCAAAAAGCAAAATATCTTATATTAATTATCCTCCTTTTATATTTGCATTTTTTAATATGCCTAATATATGGCATTAGTAGAGTCTTTTTGTCTTTGATTGGAAAGTTTTAAGGTCACACAGGAGAGTCGTTTATAAGCTACCGGCGAAGATAGTTACGTGAAATCATGTGTGTGTGAATTTTGCATCCTAAGGCAGTGCGCATCAAATATTGTGTTTTTCTATTGAATCGTGTTTGTTTTCAACTTTAAATGTGATTAACGATACTAATCGCCTGAAGATTACGCGACGGATAAAATTCAGTTTTAACCACTTTTCTACCTACAGGACCGGCGCTAGGATTTTCGGACCCCGGGTAAGCGTTCTCAGGCCCCTGAGTCCCCAAAAATATTTTTTTCTCCAAAATTTGTTTTTTAGTGTATTTGCCATATGGCACATACACTATTGGCGTCGGTCGGATGGCGGGACCTAGAGGTCGGACCAAAATTTCTCGACGTTTCATACCCTCCTGAACAACTTGGCACCATTTTTAGAAATGTTTATATACAGGGTGTCCAAGTTGACGTTGGCTAACATGGGTAACTTTGTTATTAGTGGAGATAGAAAGTCGGTTAAATGGGCAAAGTAGTGCAGAATTATGTGCTCATTAACGTCCCGTCGAAAAAACAATTGAATTTTGACACACTATGGATTTATTTAGAAAATAGTGAAAATTGCCGTTTTTGAAAACTGGCCATAACTTTTTTATTTATGAAGATATCTGAAAATTTCTTTAACCATTTTTTGATAACTATTTATGGTCTTTTCAGTGGCGTAGGTTTAATTTTTTTATATCCACTACATAATGAGATATTGACATGAACTTTGGTTTTTCTTATGGACGCTATTTTGGATTTTTAGATATTCGAATTCTGCTTATTTTTCTGATTAATTTGGTGTATCATATGCTGCATTTAAAAAAAATGCAATTATCGTCCCATATTAGAGGCACTATAAAAACAACTGACAGTCAAATTATATATCAGTTCTGCCAAACTACGATTTATTATTAATTTTACACTTAAAATGTTCGCACTACTTAAATATAACTTGATTGTCAGTTGTTTTTAATGTCTCTTATATGGGACGTTAATTGCATTTTTTTTAAATGTAGCATATGATACACCAAATTAATCAGAAAAATAAGCAGAATTCGAATATCTAAAAATCCAAAATGGCGTCCATAAGAAAAACCAAAGTTCATGTCAATATCTCATTATGTAGTGGATATAAAAAAATTAAACCTACGCCACTGAAAAGACATAAAAAGTTATCAAAAAATAGTTAAAGAAATTTTCAGATATCTTCATAAATAAAAAAGTTATGGCCAGTTTTCTAAAACGGCAATTTTCACTATTTTCTAAATAAATCCATAGTGTGTCAAAATTCAATTGTTTTTTCGACGGAACGTTAATGAGCACATAATTCTGCACTACTTTGCCCATTTAACCGACTTTCTATCTCCACTAATAACAAAGTTACCCATGTTAGCCAACGTCAACTTGGACACCCTGTATATATGTATTGTAGCAATTTGCTATTGCGAGCCCCTAAAAATAAAACTATTTCGATATTTCGAGCCTATGGAGTATTAATTCGTTTAGACGATTTTAACATGTAGAGATTTTGCGACGGTAGATGACGTCAAGGCAGACTGACCAGCAACTCAGAACGAGGCGGGCAAACTAGAACAGAAATTAACATGACTGGCGACATATGATCTCTATAGGTGCGTGAAATAAGAGTGTGTTTTTAGCGTGGGTAAAAGAGAGAACGCCAGACGTACGAGACTGATTATTTGTGTACACTTTTGCAAGTGGACAGACGAGAGACAGCGGCCGTCTGATACACATCGGTCTGTTAAACAATCAAGAAAGAATGATTGAATATTCTGGCAAATAAAATACTTTTTATTTTGGGATTTTGGATTTTGATTTGTACTTTTCGTTTTGGAGCTGTATTGTTTTAGTCTTGGATTTTGGATTCGGCATTGTTTTCTGCTTCGATTCCTGTATTGGTCGATTTTCCTAGTATAGCAAACTCGTTTGTTATAATAACACGCGTTCTCGATATGAATTTGTCAAAATTATATTTTCTTAGTTACGCTATAAAATTGAAGTTTGTTTTGGGATAACAACAAAAAAATTGATTCAGAATTAATCAACATTTAATATTGAGAACACTTATTTCATTGATATTTTGTTCAACTGAATTTATTGTGTTTTATTATTTTATTAAAGTAAGAACATAAATTTGTTCTTACACTAGTTTTCCTAATTCCCGAAAATTGATTTATTTTCCGTATTTCCATTGTTGAATCATTGTTATTTGATATAGTTAGCTTACCGTGCAAACAATAACCATAAAGAAGCCAAGCGGCTTCTCCTCGTTTAGGGATTATAGGTTGCTGCTTTTGGATTTCCGTGTGGTTGTGTTGATTTTGGAATACGGGAATAATTTAATTTATTCCAGAAATTTTGAAGATTTTGCAATGATCCCGAAATTTTTAATATTCGCTATCATAAGTGACGACGCATAAAGTATCCCATAATATTATCAAGTGTCTATCCCAGTGGGATAGATATTGTACTACAGTATCCCGAAAATATTACAGGATAAAATCTAATATTTTATGAACATGTTACATTTCTGAATGTCGACCACTCTGCATAGTACTGGGTTAATTTAGATTTTTACGTCAGAATTAAAATGATTAATGTTGCGTCGATTGTATTCCTGTAGGCTTCCTTGCACTACATTGGGAATTTTCCGGAATATTTTGAATCTTATTACGAATTAAGTTTGAATTCCACGTCGCCAGTCTCGCGATTTTAAAGTGTTTATGTCTCTAGTCGTATGCTATGTATTTTCTTTTCAGGCTCAGGAATTTCTGTACAGGCTCGGATTAAGTGTGAAATAATTGTTAAAGATTAATTATGTGAATTTCGTTATCGTTCCGTATCGCTTCATTATTTATGAAGAGTTTTTGATGAGAATTTCGCTATCGTTAGGTTATCGTTCCGCTATCGCTCGCTACGTCACGCTAGCGTTTTGCGATTGAATGAGTAGGCTGTTGTGAGGCTTCGAGGCCTATTGAATTAGGATTTTTGTCTCGATTGTTGGAAGTTCCGTAGGACCTGTGATTACAGGGCCGTCGCTTTTATTTTTTGGTATCTCGAATACTGTGTGTCCCGATATTGTGTTCGTAATCTGTGTTTTGTTGGTAGTTTAGGTTAAGTTATCGTGTGGTTTTGGCCATCGAAATCACCTCTGATTTTTTCTGTTTATCTTGCTAAGAAAGTAACAGCGTTAGGCCTGGGATTTAATATAACTGTGATTGTGGTTCTGGACTCTGTTCCGGAATATTTTTCGGATCTCTTTTGGCCAACGTGGTTATCCTTTTCGAATTATCCCTAACTGTGACCACTCTCGCTGTCTCAGTTTGGACGACCTGAGACTTACGCAGTGTGGCCCTATAAGTTTTGGCGCCCTTCGATCTCTCGGTCGGTATCTGGCCCACTAATTAATTTTCCATCGAGGTCCGTCTCTGGTTAGGTGATACTGAGTGTAGAGGTGACTTTAAATTTAATGGAATTATTTTGACGCACGATTTATTTTGTGCGTTCACTTTTTGTGTTGTCCTAAGTGTCGAGTGGTAGGTGGTTGAGTTTATTATTGCCCATTAAGGGCTTTTCCTGTAGTTGAGTTTAGAGGCTGCTTCCCAAAACAAGTGCGATCGTAACTAGATAATAATTTTTGTTCTCCGACCCATGACGCCGCGCCGTTGGTAGCTAGTCGCGCAACCGATTAAATTCGGGTCTTTTGGAGCAAAAGCCATTGCTATAAATTAGCGTCCAAACGAGGGGCGATTGTTATAAATTGGCTTCTAAAATTTTAATAAAATCGGCCTGACAAGACCGGACTTACAAATTTTCACGTATTAAAGCCACAAGGCCTGTATTAGCAAATACACTATATTGTCGGCAGGGTTTGGCACTGCGACCCGAGTTTTTTTTTTTTTGGAAATAATCAGAAAATTTTAATGCAAAAAATCAAATAACGCCTTTTTTGTTGGGAAAATGTTTTAATGCTCGCAGTTTTAAACACGGTAGTCACATATAATAGGTAAGCTCCGGGCCGGCGGGCCCCCTTCAGGAGTCCGGGCCCGGGGTACCTTTGCCCCGCTTAACCCCCCCTAACGTCGGCCCTGCCTACCTATAACCATTCCCTTTAGGTGGAAAAGCTGCCAGAACTACAAGAACAGCGAACGCAGCAAAAGGTAACAATAACACCCAACTATTGATCAATGATCATACTTCCATTAGCGATAATATTACATTTTTGGCCCTTCGAATCCCGGATTTGAGCTTGTGGGTGTTATTTTTTCATTTTTTTCGGTAAATATAACTTGTGCGCACTTGCAAAAGCGTGCATTTGAGTCGAAAAATAATTTTATGTGTGAGAGAGACAGTCATTCTAGTGATTTTGTTGATCTAACGTTGCCGGTAAACTTTAAAACATAGAGCTCAGTGTTATTGGCTTAGATTAGGGAAGAGAGGGGATGCATAATTCCCTATACAAGCTACTATCTTGAAGTGTCACAGACGTTAATGACCTAAGTTGTCGACGCGTCTATAATTTACATTAAATTGAAGTGTCACCAAAATCCAAGCGACGGCCATGATGTAGTGCCAAACAAAGCGGTTGGCACCAGAGTTGATTTTGTGTGATTTACAGTGTAAAAAGTATTTTAGTGTTACAAATTTGATTAAGTGACAATGGTTATTTGTTCTTCTTACGGGTGTAAAAGTCGTAGTGGCAAAAATAGGGTGACAAGATCCCCGACAGTAAAAACCGGACACTTTTAGGTTACCTCCCCGTCCTTGTAGTTGACAAATGTTGACAAATTTGTAGTTCAAAGTGCAGAGGATCCTAGACGGGAATACCGAGTTCACGTTAGTCAACTTCGGCCATTCTTCCAACGCTGAAAGCCGCACTGGCGCTTTCGTTTGAGGGGGAGGATGCAATGTATCTTATTGGGTTGCGCTTAATTGTTGTTTAATTTTTCTTATTTTTAATTGTATACTGGCAAATCAAAAACCATACCATATTTTATATCCCCTTCAGGGTAGGCTACCCAATTACACAAAATACGTTTGTACATTGTGTAATCATTTTGTGAAGGGTAGCTTATTGGATTTACGCAATTGTTTAAAATAAAAAGATGTCATTTTTTCTCGTGGATATTAAGTTCAGTTCTTTTGTTTTAGACGCCACTGAGAGATACATCCAGTTCCTTAAATAAAAATTATTATTCTGATCAAATCCAAAATTATTATAACTTTTGTTGATACTTCGGGTAACATTATAGATCGTAGTCCTTGTTTGTAAAAAAATTTGAGATTAACTTACGTGTGGTATGGTTCTTGGATTAAACGCTGTATTTGTTTTTTTTTGTTTCTGTTTCAATTCATTGTAAAAAAAATAAAATGTGTCCAATATCTGTTTTACTAAAATTGTTAGTAAATCATCATACTTATTCATTTTCTTTCATGTCCTCGAATTTCGATCTTACGGATTCGGCGTCGTTATTAATGATAACGCCACAAAACATAGATTTTATCCTCTGTTAAACGTGATGCAACCGGTATATATGAAGTGTCATTACCATTTGTAGAGTGGTTCGTACTCACCAGCTTTGCGACGATTTTAAAATTTAGAGAAAAGATTGTTGTCTTCACCTACATTTAAAAGGGAGTATAGCGAGGTTATTAAGGACTACCTGGATCAAAATCACATTGTATTAAGTGCGAGCGGTGATCCTCAATCGTGTGGCTATTTTATTCCATATCACGGGATATTAAAACCCAGTTTTAGTTCCACACCTTAACGAGTAGTGTTTGATGCGTCCGCTACAACAAATAAAGAAATTTCGTTGAATCAGGTATAGTCAGGGGTACAGCGCCAATATTTTAAAGTGATTACTAACAGGCTGAATTTTCGTGAGTAGCTTAGTTTTGACGAGTCCCCCAAATCTCTCTCGGCGACAGTTCTCGGTAGAGGTATGCAAAGTTCTGCGCAGCCGCTAAACATGTTGATTTGGCGAGTTTTTAAATTTTATACATAACACTTTGTTTTTCAGTTAAATTGCCAGATAATTTAAAAAACAGGAAGCTGCGCTTGTCCTACAAAAGCGATGGGTGGACTGGCGAGTCCTCCGTCCCCAATATGTAAAAATAACGAGGTTTGAAATTTTATTACTAACGGGCTGATTTTTAGTTTATTGTTTAATTAATATTTTTGAAATCGAAGGGTCAAATTGTCCTACAAATTGTCCGGTAGGGTTTTCCGGTCCTACGCCCTGAAAGTGTCAGTTCCACGAATATTCTAAACTGATTACTAACAACTTAATTTTCGTTTTTTTCTTGTGGAAATGGAGTGTAGAATACAATATAATTGGTGTCCTACAATAAAATTGGGAGATATTGATAAAAAATCCAAAAAACTATAGTCCATTGAAATGTTACATTAGGCTTGCATTTTGAGTAGGACGAGATTTTTTTTACCATTGCGTAGGGGGGCCCGGTGTTAGTTTAAAATTGAGTTTTCAGGGTCGGCGGCCACCCCATTTAGCCGCCATTTTGAAAAAGGGGTGCTAACAGGTTTTGTACTGTATTTCAGTAACGGTACATCTTACAGAAAATCTGTAGATAGGTTTTTGTTTAGAATCGAATTCTCTACAACTTTACTAGAGAAACTTTTTGTCGTAAATTGAATAATTAAAAAGATATGCTTTATAGAAGATAGAATATTTTTTAATTATTCAATTTATGACAAAAAGTGTTTCTAGTAAAGTTGCAGAGAATTCGATTATAAACAAAAAACGTATGTACTAATTTTCTGTAAGAAATACCGTTACGGAGATGTACTGCAAAACCTGTTAGCACCCCTTTTTCAAGATTGCGGCCAAATGAGGGGGCCGCCAACTCCGAAAACTCAATTTTAAACTTACACCGGACCCCCTACGCAACGGTAAAAAAATCTTTTCCTGTCCAAAATGCAAGGTTAGCCTAAAAAAATGTAGCATTTTAATGGACTAATATCAGAATGAGCCATGACTCATTATGTACATATTTATATAAAGTTGCTATCGTTATTTTGGTGTTTTTATTTTAGTTTCATTTATTTTCAATAATCACTAAAATAACCATAGCGACCCTATATAAATACGTAAATTACAAAAATATCAATTTACCGGATATCCAATTAAAATAATACGTTATAGTACTAAAGTCTTTTTGTAGGACTAGCAATACCTACCAATATTTTTGTAGGACACTGCATTATTTGATCAGAGAATACACACACCTTCCAGTGTTATCTTTGTCCTACAGTTAGTAATCAGTTTAGAATATTCGTGGAACTGACATTTTCAGGGCGTAGGACCGGAAAACCCTACCGGACAATTTGTAGGACAATTTGACCCTTCGATTTCAAAAATATTAATTAAACAATAAACTAAAAATCAGCCCGTTAGTAATGAAATTTCAAACCGCGTTATTTTTACATATTGGGGACGGAGGACTCGCCAGTCCACCCATCGCTTTTGTAGGACAAGCGCAGCTTCCTGTTTTTTTATAAATTATCTGGCAATTTAACTGAAAAACAAAGTGTTATGTATAAAATTTAAAAACTCGCCAAATGAACATGTTTAGCGGCTGCGCAGAACTTTGCATACCTCCACCGAGAATTGTCGCAGAGAGAGATTTGGGGGACTCGTCAAAACTAAGCTATTCACGAAAATTCAGCCTGTTAGTAATCACTTTAAAATATTGGCGCTGTACCCCTGACTAGTACTGCATACATGTCCGAAATTACAAATTGATATTTTTAAGATTTTAATTCTTTCGTTTATTTCCATTTGCGATGACGTCAGATGTCAGACAGATTAAATTGTGTTCGGAGCATCAAAAGTGTCAGTGTCTCTTATGGAGATTTTCAGGTGAGGATCCTATTCAAATTTATCAGCTGACTACAATAGCATTCTCCCTATTTAAACCTCCGTATGTTACGTCAGTTGGCAACAGATGAAGCTGATAATTTTCCGTTAGCCTCAAAAATAATATTGAGTGATATCTATATCGACGATATCATTTGTTCAGTGGCAGATGCGGCGACTGCCTAGTGTCTTTATCGCGAGTTAGTGGGATTATTCCAAGCAGGAGGCATGAAAATGGGCCACAAATCTGCTGAAATTATATCACAAATTTCCAGACAATATTCGTTCAGGTCCACTTTTAGAATTTAATATGGAGTTTTTAAAAGTACTTGGTCTTCAGTGGGAAGCCAAACAAGATTTTTTGAGTTTTTCAATTTGTGTCGAGAAATGAAGCATTTTGAGAACAGTGGCTCGTATATGGGATCCTATCGGGATATTGTGCCCCGTATCCCTACACGTAAAATTATTAATTCGATTGTGGGTTCTTAAATTTGGGTGGGATGAGCGTCCTCCGAGTTATGTACAAAAGAGTACATTTCAGAGGGAGTTAAGTGAGCTAACTCGTTTGAAAATTTCTAGACATATTGCGTTTGAGACAAGTAGTTCGTTAGAGTTATTAGCATTTTGTGATGCTTCTTCTAAAGCGTATTCGGCGGTAATCTATTCTAGAATTGTTCAATCCACAGGAAAGGTGTTTATGTATCTTTTGTGCGCTAAGAGTAAAGTAGCTTCAGTCAAACACATTTTGACAATTCCGCGCTTAGAGCTGTGTAGTACGGTATTATTAGCGAAACTTTTAAATTGTGTAGTAACCCAGTATTCAGATCGTGTGAAGATCACTAATGTATTTGCATTTTCGGATTCAATGGTTGCATTGAACTGGATCCATGATGAGCCAGATAAGTAGAAAACGTTCGTAGCCAACCGTGTGTCAAAAATTCGAGCCTTAGTTAATGTGTCGTGTTGGTATCACTTTTGGGATAATCCTGCAGATAATGCCTCGCGTCTATTATCGCCTACCGCGTTTTTAGAAAATTCTTTGTGGTTGAGTGTACCACCCTAGTGTTCACTAGATAGGTCGGAGTGGCTTATCAAATCGTTCGTAAAAACGAGTTCTCATGAGATAAAGTGTGAAGCCAAAATCGTGGCGTTACCGGTTGTTCAAGACACGGACCATCCTCTTTATCTATTAATTAATCGGTGCGGGTCTTGGCTAAAATTATTGTATGAGTATTTGTGAAAACTTATTTAACGCGAGTGATTGGAGAACAGATTTTATCCTATGAGGAGTTTTCGACTGTGCTTACCCAAATTGAAGCGCTGCTTAATTCACGCCTGTTAGTTTGGCAATCCTCCGATGCCTCCGAAGGGTTATCTTTAACGCCGGTCCATTATTTAACGTTAACCCTGTTACATAGTTTACCTGCGTATGATGAAACGGAAACCCCTGTTAATAGATTAAGGCGGTTAAGGCGATTAAGGGGTTAATAGATTAAGGCGAAATGAATTACTAGATCATTTAGTTCAATCCTATGAAAACGGTGGCATCAAGAGTACTTAAGTGAGCTGCAGGTCTGCCAAAAGTGGAACACGTCCTCATGTCCCGTTATTCCTCTCCTATGGCCTACGAACGTTGTGCAAGAAGTTTTTCCCGGGCAAGATGGGGTTATTAGAGCCGCTACGGTCAAAACCAAGAATGGTATATATCGAAGGCCAGGGGTGAAGCTATATCTTTTACCTTCGCAGTAAGGGTGGCATTCTGATATTTTGTGTGTGATGTTTTATATGTGCACATATGTGTATTAGTTTTTGTACACAAGTTTCTCTATAATTTGTTTAATTTGCAATTTTTTCTTAAACCAGAATTTTAAGGTGTGAGGTAATGTTTGAGCCAAAAGGCAAATTTTATGTTAATTACCCTCCTTTTATATTTGCATTTTTTAATGCCTAATAGATGACAATAGTAGAGTCTTTTTAATTTTGATTGAAAAGTTTTAAGTTCACACAGGAGAGTCGTGCATTAGCTACACCGTTTTTTATTAGGTAGGTAGTCCAGTCATCATTTCTCTCTTAGGTATTTTATACTTTTTTTTTCAAATTCAAAAACATCGCGCGAACGAAGTCGCGGGTACTGCTAGTAACGCATATGTACACAATATAATATAGAACATAAACAGCAAATACCAAATATCCATTCCTCGGTTCCTAATGAAGTGATAGAAAAATACTTGATAGAAAATAAACTTAAACTTGTTTCTCCCATATATTATGTATCTGTTGGAATGTCTGATGAAAAATATAATCATATAACATGCTTCAGACGATATGTCTATACTGTCCTTCCTGAAAATGAAACAATCCCTGATCACAAATTTATTAGTCATGAAGATGATGATTGTAAAATTTATCTAGCATTAGATGAAATGAAATGTTTCAATTGCAAACAAACTGGTCATGAATCATCAAATTGTCCAACAAAAAGCACAGAAACACACGTTCATGCAGTTTCTCTTAAAGGTCCTTTCCTATCCTCACTAAGCTCAGAATGTCAGATAACGCTCGAACCAAATATCCACGCCGAAGACATCCACACTACTGCACTGGACAGGACCAACCTGAAACACAAAAAGAAACATTAGAAAAATATGTTTTTAAAAAACCTGAAAAAATAAAAATGAAAAAAAAGAGTTAAACCTGTAGGAAAAAAATTAAGAACATAATCAGAAACAGAACATAAAACAACAACAGAAACAGAACATAAAACAACAGAAACAGAATATAGAACCAAAACTGAAACAGAAAATAACACAGAATCCGAAACAAATCTCGACACTGATCACAAATCAGAAGAGCTGTTTGCAAACATAAAACCATTAATAGAAAAAACAGTAAGCGTTTCATCCTAACTTTTGAACAATTAACTGTAGGATTCCAGTGTGCTGTAAAATCAGTACTTGGAAAACCTTGGTTACATATAGGAAAACAATTATTATTAATCTAGAGTTGATTGTTATTTTTCATGTATGAAGTGTATGAATTAGTATTGAATTTGAAATATATTTAATATAAAAACTTAAATTGTGTTATTAATTAAATAAAAAGCCATAGTTTTTCTCAGAAGTGGGATCGAGGTCCAGAATAAGGTACTTACGGTCAGAAAATTGATTAAGAATATTAACTATATTGTAACGGTTTTTTTATAGAGTAAAATATATTTTTTCCATTAATCTTGTCATTTTGTGAACACTCTGTAAACGACCAAATTATGCAATGCGCTCGGCAAGCTCGTAATAAGTTAATGTCAATGCAAGTACAATGTCAAATTGTAAGTATAAAAAAGGAACAAAATAGTGAAAAGAGGTTAGTCTGCTAGGTACAGCTGACACTGACGGGAGTTGACCGGGTGGAACTGTATCTAGTAAGGACTACAGAACTATTGACGGGAGCTGACCGGGTGATAGTTCCGCGCGCGGACCAGTAGACCTCATTGTTGGCGACATCGAAACACATGACCTTTATAATAATTATTTCGATTCCTTTTATATAGAGAACGGTTTTGTTTATATGTATTATTTTCTATTATAATCTCTTCATTTGAATTATATTTTATTTTAATAAAAACATTATACTTGGAATTTTTTTCTAAGTTACAAAGTGTCCATGCCGGTAGTAAAATTAAAGTATCCTTAATAAACAAGCGTAATAAGAAACGCAACAAATGGTGCCGTGACCAGGATACTAATTGACCTTTGTAGCTAAATAAGTAACTCGAAATGGGAAACATCATAGAAAGCTCTCAGCCTACAATGGATACCAACATATTATCTTCAAGCTCGAAACAACAATCGCAAAACATCTATTTTAAATATATTTCATTTTCCGTCTCTTTATTATGATAAATATCATTGTGCATCAAATATTATCCAATGAAACATGAATAGTTTCTACAAACGAAAAGATGATCTAAATAGACTAATTACAGATTATAACCCTGTCATACTCTGTTTACAAGAAACAAACCTAAAACCAAAGCACACCCCAAAATTCAAAGGTTATAATTTATTTCGTAAAGATTGAAACACCGAACATGTAAGTGGTGGCGTTGCGACACTAATTAAAAACACACAACATACAGAGTTATTACAACTACAAACAGATTACGAAGCAATTGCATTAACTGTAGGTATATCTCCCAAAAGAAAATCACAATATGCAACATATATCTACCCAATAGACAAAACATAACACAGACAGAACTAGAACACCTTATACAAAAAATACCAATTCCCTATATTATTCTTGGTGATTTCAATGCTCATAGTATCTTATGAAACAGTAAGACAAATACAAGCGGGAAAATCATAGAAAAAGTACTCGAATCTGATAAAGGTATTTTACTGAATACCAATAATCAAACTACTCATTTAAATCAAAGTACCCAGAGTTTTACATCAATTGATCTCTCAATCTGCCACCCTATTCTCGCTCCAGTCCTAGAATGGTCTGTTCTTAACGATTTATACCATAGTGACCATTTTCCAATCCTCATAAAAAATTGATAACGTATCCCAATCTATTCAAATTCAAAAATGGAAAATAGAAAATGCAAATTGGTTACATTACCAATAATTACATTACATTACATTACCAACAATATATCTTATTAGAAGAAGATATCTCATTTAATGAAGAATCTAATATAGATGATGAAATTGAAGATGCTGCAAAAAATCAATTCCACAAAAGAAAATAACACTACAGAATATAAGTGTCCCATGGTGGAATCCACAATGTGAAGCAGCTGTAAAAGAAGCCAAGACTGCTCTAAACAAATATAAAAAATAAAGTCAGTAAACATTTGATAGAATTTAAGCGCCTTAAAGCCATCTCTCAATGAACCATCAGAGAAAGCAAGAAAAAATTCTGGAACTAGCATTAAACCCCAATCGCAAATGAAGCCCTGGGCCAGGTAACATCACACATGAGATGATTAAATATCTACCTCAAACAACAAAAAAAGTACTGCTAAAATATACAATTATATTTGGGAACAAAATGTATTTCCAATACAATGGAATTCTGCGCACATACTACCCATATTAAAACCAAATGAGGATCATACGGAACCCAATAATTATCGTCCAATCTCACTCACCTGTTGTTTGTCAAAAATACTTGAGAAGATGGTAAACATATTAAGATTAATGTGGCATCTCGAAAATAACAACATGATAAACAAAGAACAAACTGGTTTCAGAAAAAATAATAGAACAATAGATTCCATCATCAAAATAGATACTGACATAAAAATGCTTTCATCATAAAAGAACATCTAATAGCAATATTGTTTGATCTTGAAAAAGCATTTGATAGAACTTGGCATCATCACATCTTACGTAGTACACTCACAGCTTGGAACATAAATGAAAACATAACCCTTTTTATAAAATACTTCCTAACAAATAGAAAATTTAAAGTCAAAATTGAAAACAATCTCTCAACAGATAATACACAGAAAAATGCTATTCCACAATTTTTCGTCCTTAGTGCTTCACTATTTATAATTGCCATCAATGATATTGTAACAAAACTCGTTGGTAACTTTGGTAAATATTTTTATTTATCTATTCTTTCACAACAGTGACAACCGTTTACATGCTTTGGACAATTATTGTTCCTCACTTTATTCACTGTTCGCTTTTTGTCTATTTTTCCGTTGGTCAGTTTTGCTTGACCGTTGGTCAATTTTTGTTGACCAACACTTCGTTACTACTTGACCACTGCTTGACCACTATGTGTCCACCATATGTCTGTGGCACGTATATTGTTCACTGGGTCCACTATATGTCTGTGGTGGTAGTATTTATTTGCCACCTGCAGATATCTTCCACACTGTCTGTCACTTTGCACCAGAAGATTATCTGCACTTAATCACTCGAAGATCTCGTCTGTCACTTTCAAATATCTTCCACACTGTTTGTCACTTGGTACTGGAAGATTATTTGCACTAGGTCACTCGAAGAACTTTTAACTCGCTGGTGGTCTATTTATTTCTTGTCGCACTTTTCACGTCTGCTCTCGTTGAGAATGTATACGTGACTCTCCGGTGTTTCATACTTGCTCTTGCCTATATGAACTTTCCTGGTCATTTTATATCCATGGTGGCGGGTTTTCTTATTGTTGTCAACCAGAATATTTCTTCGCGCTCAAGGCTGCGTGATCCATGTTAAGCCAACGAATCAAGGCTGCAACCAGCCTGCTTAGATTCGTTACATTGCCTCCCTCTTAGACCTGTCCTGTCCCAGGACAGATTACAAGCACGAAAGAAGGGGTCATGTCGATAGTGGCATCTCTCGCCTCGGCTGCATGTTCCTCTTGGGTAGAAATAGCAGTCTACACTCTTCTGTTGGCTCATGTGCGTTTTCAGCCCGAAACTGCATACCAGGATGTTCACTTCAGTATCTTCAAAGATTACTTCCAGCATGTTTCGTACGACTCTCCAATCCAACTGATCGAGCCCACAGCCCAGCTTAGGGACCGCTAATTTCTTGACACCGTCATGAAGTAGGTTGGCCTTTAACTCCATTAGGGTGTTCCACAGATCCACGTATGTAGGTTTCTGGTAGACCAATCGTTTCGTCACCAAATAGTAGATAGGACGGCACTGTTCTAGCAGCCGTAGTACCCTACCGACCGCAGGGACTTGTCTCCATAGTTCCTCTTGGCAACCAAATCGTCGTCGGAACTCACCCGCAATCCCTCTGGACATGCGCAGGTCCGCAGAGACACAGTGAGCGAGTGAGTAGCTGTCGGGGACACCAAAAAGGTCCTGTCGTTCTTCCTTGGTTACACCAAAACGGGCCTTTCTGGTCCCAGAGAAGTCGGCCATGAAATTTTCAAACTTCTGTCGGTCGTCCTTGATCGTTGTTTGCCCGACGATTCTTCTGGCCTGGTGGTCTTGTTCAGTCGTCCTGGCATAGTCTCCTTCGTAAGGCGCCAGTCGATTGGAATGCACTACTCTTGGTTTCCCTTGTGGCAACTTCCGCACACGATAGACGACATCGTTTATTCGCTTCATTACTAGATATGGGCCTTTCCAATCTTGTTGCAGCTTTGGCGACAGGCCACGTCGTCTCCGTGGATCATACAACCAAACCAAATCTTCTGATTGAAATCCACCATCTTGCGCTCGCACGTCGTACCGACTCTTCATTCGATCACTGGCCAGTTGGCTGTTCTTGCGGACTCGTTGATGTATATCGTCCAGCTTCTGTTTCAGTTTTGCGGCGTAGCTGTCTCCTACGACTTCTTCTTCCACAGGTGGTCGTCCAAACTCTAAGTCGCAAGGCAGTCGCAGTTCACGTCCAAGCATCACGCTGGCCGGTATTTGATCGGTAGTCTCGTGAACTGACGCGCGATAAGCCATCAGAAACAGATGCAAGTACCGGTCCCAGTCTCGTTGGTGATCGGAAACAACTTTAGCTAGGTACTTTCCCATCGTCCTATTCATGCGTTCCACCATTCCATCAGACTGTGGGTGCAGTGGCGTAGTTCGTGTTTTGCGAATTCCAAGCAACCGGCACACGTCACCAAAGAGGGCGGATTCAAAGTTTCGGCCCTGATCTGAATGCAGTTCCATTGGCACTCCAAACCGACTGAAGAATTCTTTGACAAGCACCTCTGCCACAGTCGTCGCTTCTTGGTTCGGGAGCGCATATGCTTCCACCCATTTAGTGAAGTAGTCCATCGCCACCAGGATGTATTTATTTCCATCGTCGCTCTCGGGGAATGGTCCGGCTACGTCTATTGCCACTCTCTCCATTGGACTCCCCACGTTGTATTGCCTCATGGGTGCTCTCCTCTTTCCCAAGGGTCCATTTCCGGCGGCACACAATCGACATTTGCGGCACCATTCTTTGACGTCCTCTTTGCAGTTGACCCAATAGAACCTCTCTCGGACTTTTTCCAGGGTCTTCTTCACGCCGAAATGGCCTCCCGAGGCCCCATCGTGAAGTTGTCGCAGTACATCCGGCACTCGGCTTCTCGGTATCACCAATTGAGACCTTACGCTCGTGCCGTCTTCATTTTCCAGTCTTCTCTTCAAGAGACCGTCCTCCACCTCCAGCGAGTTCAATTGGGCCCAATATGCCTTCAGCACTCTACTGGACGAACTGACGGCCTCCCAGGCTGGTCTTCTCACGTTCCGTTTCCACTCTAGCACTATCTTCAGTTCCGGATCCGCTTCTTGTTCCCGCCTAACTTCATTGGGCAACCACTCGTCGTTTACCAGGGTGGTTCTTGAAATGCAGCAAGTCTTCACTTCTTGGCGAGAACAATGTTGACAATTTTCTGGACACGGTCTTCTTGAGAGGGCATCGGCATTCCGGTGGATGGTGCCCGCTCGATGTTCGGTGTCGAAGTCGTATCCCTGCAACCGCTCGATCCATCTGGCAACCTGTCCCTCGGGGTTTTTAAATTGCAGGAGCCACTTCAACGCAGCATGATCTGTTCTCAACAAGAATCTTCGGCCATATAAATACTTGTGGAAGTGTTCTACTGACTTGACTACTGCCAGCAACTCTTTCCTAGTTACGCAATAATTTCTTTCAGCCTTTGACAGGACTTTGCTGAAATAGCCAATGACTTTCTCGTGCCCGTCTTGAATCTGGGACAGCACACTACCAATAGCCAGATTACTTGCGTCGGTATCCAGTATGAACTTCTCTTCTGTGCGTGGATAGCTCAGTATCGG
Source organism: Mongoloraphidia duomilia (assembly GCA_039654895.1). NCBI lineage: Eukaryota > Metazoa > Arthropoda > Insecta > Raphidioptera > Raphidiidae > Mongoloraphidia > Mongoloraphidia duomilia. The sequence continues at coordinate 16,604,132 of CM077523.1, forward strand.
TGCCGTTACCAGAGCGCGTTGCAGGTGTCGGAAAGCTTCTTCGCACTCGTTGTTCCAGACGTATTCCCGTCCATCTTCAGTCAATCTTGTCAAGGGCTTTGCAATGTTCGCAAAGCCAGGGACGAAACGTCGGTAGTACGTGCATAGTCCAAGAAAGCTCCGAACTTGGTGCTTGTCTTTCGGTGTTGGCCACTCTTGCACGGCTTTAATCTTCTCAGGGTCGGCTTCCACTCCTTCTCGAGACACAACATGTCCAAGATATTTCACTTTCGTCCGGAATATGTGGCACTTCTTCGGACTCAACTTCAGGTTGGCTCCACGTAGTCTTCGGAACACCTCTTCCAAGTTCTTTAGGTGTTCTCCGAACGTGCGACCAACCACAATCACATCGTCGAGGTATACCAAACAGGTCTTCCATGACAGACCCCTCAAAATGGTCTCCATCAGGCGCTCAAAGGTAGCCGGTGCGTTACACAACCCGAAGGGCATGACCGTGAATTGCCATAACCCTGTGCCGATTGTGAACGCTGTCTTCTCGCGGTCTTGAGGGTCCATTTCGACCTGCCAGTAGCCGCTCTTCAGATCTAAGGTCGAGAACCACTGAGATCCTGACAACGTATCTAGTGTGTCATCGATACGGGGAAGTGGGTAGCTGTCTTTCTTGGTCACGTCGTTAAGGCGCCGATAGTCCACACAAAATCGGGTTGAGCCGTCCTTCTTGCCGACCAGAACCACCGGTGATGCCCATGGGCTGCTTGATGGCTCTATGACTCCCTGCTTCTCCATGTCCGTGACGATCGTCTCAGCTTCATCTCGTCTCGTCAATGGAAGACGTCTCGGTCGTTGTCGTATCGGCCTGGCATCTCCCGTGTCAATTTTATGACGTACCACATCGGTTCGCCCTTGTTGCTCATCGTCGAGTGCGAAAACGTCCGAATAGCTGTGGATTAATCTTCGCACTTCTCTTGACTGTGCAATGTCAAGGTTCTCACACGAGCCGATAATCATGGTCGCCAATTTTTCAATGTTTCTTGCGACGGTTGGCCGTGGTACGTCCTCTACACATCTGGAAATTCGGGAGGCTTGCACACACTGTCCCAGCAGGGTGTTCTTCTTCAGGGTCACCGGTGTCGAGTTAACGTTCATAATTCTCACCGGTACCGTCTCTCCAACCCTGACTAGTGTTTTTCCCACTAGCACGCCGTTACGAACCGACTTGTCGTAGACAGGTTCAACTACTCGCACACTTCCTGCCCGAAGATCTCCATCCAGACCGGCTCGTATCATCATATCGCTTCGTTCTGGCAGTGTGCCGTCTTCCTGGAGCCAGACTCTGGCCACCGAGTCCTCCCCGGGATGTAGGGGAAGTTCCTCGTCACCAACTCTCAGGACACCTTCTTTCAGGTCTAGTGCAAAACCAAATTTCCGCAGGAGATCCATACCTAGGATGAAATCGTCGGAGATGTCAGCCACCAGTACTTCATGGTCGAGCTTCTGGTTTCCAATGCCGATAGTCATCGTCGTCGATCCATGCGTCGAGATCCTGTCACCGGTCGCTGTCTTGAGCATAACTGTCGCTGGCAATAGCCTCGTGGCTTTGTGTACAACACCAGGACGTATAATTGATTTCATCGCACCTGTGTCCACCAGTAACTGGATGGTCTGGCCAGCGACGTTCCCATCGACGAATATGCTGGCCGCGCGGTCTTGAGGTGACACGGCATGGATAGTAATCTCCGGAGCATACTTTCTCCAGGTCGACGTTCGCTCCTTCTCGTCAACCTTCTTTAGTTTTCCGGCTTCTGTTTTTCACTGGTTTTCGGGCAGTTGCGCCGTATGTGGCCTCGTTCACCGCAGTTCCAACAACGGGGTCGCCACGGTTCTTGGGGATTCTTTTGGCGGCCGGTCTCCCGGAGAATTCTTCGCACCAACTCTGTCATGCGATCTTCGGAGCTCTCGGTTTCTTCCGCCACAGTCCGGACACGTTCGTGACCTCGTGATGCTTGCTTGGCGGCTTCAAATTCCATGGCATGGGCAAGCGCGTCATCTATGGTCTTCGATCGCGCCAGCCTCAAGCCCTGCTGAGTTTCGCCGTCTCGTAAACCATCAATGAACGTTTGTACCGCCAATTGCTCTAGGAACGACTCAGGTGCTGTCGGATACGCCAATCGTATTAAGCGCGCAACATCGGCTTGGAACTGTTGAAGCGTTTCTCCGTTCTTCTGGTTACGGTTCCGCAGCTGTGCGTGGTATACTTGCTGGAGGTGAGCATCACCGTACCGTAACTCCAATCGGGAGACCAACAGGTGGTAGTCGTTTTGTTGACTTGCTGGGATTGCCTGCAGAATGTTTAAGGCATCCCCGCGCAAGGCTACCACCAGAGAGATGACTTTGTTGCTCTCAGACCATCCATTGGCTCTTGCAGCCGCCTCAAATTGTTTGTAGTAGGTCGACCAGGCCACGTTTCCGTCAAACGTCGGAGGTTTGACTCTCATGCTGGAGGTGGTTGTCTCTCTCTCTATCTCGGTTGCGCTTCTGACTTCAACAACCGGAACAGAACGTCTTCCTTCTAGCATTTCCATTCGTTCTTCCATCCTTCTGGCGTTTTCTTCTAGGGTGTCGAGTCGTCCATCGAGCACCCTCATCTTTTCTTCTATTATACTAGAAGTTCCGCATAGTATCGTCTCTTCCATCTTTCTGGTATTTTCTTCTTGCTTTTTGGCGTTTTCTTCTTGCTTTTCTTCCATCCTCTGCATCATTGTCATCATCAGCGTGAGTGCATTATCATCGACTCCGCTGTCCGACACCGCGAACAGAAAGCTTTCTGGGTCTTCGTCCTCCGCCACTAGCGCCTCTCTGAGCCGCTTTCGCAATACATCGTTCGTTCCTGATGTTTCCATGCTTCTTTTCTCCAGCTCGCGTTTGAGGTCCGCCTTTACCAAATCCTTCAACAGTTTTGTCGTCATCGTTACACCCCACACCTGACACCAGTGTAACAAAACTCGTTGGTAACTTTGGTAAATATTTTTATTTATCTATTCTTTCACAACAGTGACAACCGTTTACATGCTTTGGACAATTATTGTTCCTCACTTTATTCACTGTTCGCTTTTTGTCTATTTTTCCGTTGGTCAGTTTTGCTTGACCGTTGGTCAATTTTTGTTGACCAACACTTCGTTACTACTTGACCACTGCTTGACCACTATGTGTCCACCATATGTCTGTGGCACGTATATTGTTCACTGGGTCCACTATATGTCTGTGGTGGTAGTATTTATTTGCCACCTGCAGATATCTTCCACACTGTCTGTCACTTTGCACCAGAAGATTATCTGCACTTAATCACTCGAAGATCTCGTCTGTCACTTTCAAATATCTTCCACACTGTTTGTCACTTGGTACTGGAAGATTATTTGCACTAGGTCACTCGAAGAACTTTTAACTCGCTGGTGGTCTATTTATTTCTTGTCGCACTTTTCACGTCTGCTCTCGTTGAGAATGTATACGTGACTCTCCGGTGTTTCATACTTGCTCTTGCCTATATGAACTTTCCTGGTCATTTTATATCCATGGTGGCGGGTTTTCTTATTGTTGTCAACCAGAATATTTCTTCGCGCTCAAGGCTGCGTGATCCATGTTAAGCCAACGAATCAAGGCTGCAACCAGCCTGCTTAGATTCGTTACAATATAATCAAACAAATAAAATATCCTGTAAAAATATCTCTATATACAAATGATTTAGTTATTTACACCAATGGCAAGGATTTAACACAAATTGGAAAACACCTACAAAATGCAATCAACAAGATACAATTATGAACAAATGAAGTTGGGCTTCACACTCTCACCATCCAAAACTAACGTACATAAAGCTATTCTCAAAATCTCGTAAAATTAAAAGCAAACCGAAATTTCATATAAAAAAACAAGAATTATCTTATTGTGAAACCTTACAATATCTTGGAATTACACTAGATACTAGACTAACGTGGATACCACACCTGAAACAACTAAAAAGTAAAGGCAACAAAACCCTTAATCTATTAAAAGTAATGGGGCGGTAACATCAAATCCCTTACACTCATATTCAATGCACTTTTACGAAGTCAACTAGAATACGGAAGCATAGTATACTCTTCAGCGAACAAAAACATTTTAAAACAATTGATGCAGTGTACAACAATGGATTGAGAATCGTAACTGGAGAGAAGTTCACCACTCTTAAGTTTATACTGTGAATCAGAACAATTCCCTTCTGAAATGAGAAGAGATAAGCTATCATTAAATTATTACACTACCATAAAAATAAATCCCAATCACATAAACTACAATAGTATTAGTAATCCACGATATCTCAAACTATACAACAGAAACAACAAAGCATGTTTTCCTCTCCCAGCCAACCTTATTAAATTAAAAGAAAAATATCAAATTGATAGCGACATCCATGAAAATACTTCAACCGATATAACCCCGTGGGAATACATAAAACCAGAAATCAATTTCGACCTATGTTATTATATGATGTTATTATAAAAATGCCCCCGATTGGGCTTAAAAATCCGACCACCGACCACTCAATACCAATACCAATACTCAATACCAAAATATTTCTGTATCCGTAACGGAAACTTTTTAATAATTTTTCATAAAATCCGACCACCTCCACTTGGCACAACACAGAAAAGAAAAGAAAGAATTACGAATAAGAGTTAATCGTATGAACGTAATCGCTAGTAACGACACGTTAATTCGTAACCAATAAAAAAAGAAACATCACATCGAAAGCACGAAAACGTTACACGGATCTTTGGGATCTTGTCACTGGATAGGGATTTGTAGTGTCCAATATTTGCTCGGCTAAAAGATAGCTAGGACGCCAGGACTATTGGACACAATTGTACTCACAAGCCTTCCGAGCAAGTGGACACAGTGGTAAAATTTCCCAAAGATCAAAGATAAAATAAAGGGATTACTGAACTGAAATTAAATGAAAACTCTTCTGAAATAATTCAGATGCAATATCCTGGAAGCATCCAGCCCAGAGTCAGTAATCCAAGGAAAACAAGAAACACAGAAGTTAAAACCAGAAAACGAAACAGATAAAGTGACACATTCACGGTCGCTACACTAAACACGGTACCTGTAAAAAACATAAAAAACACGGAGGAAATATCATTTATAAGAGTCGAAACTCGGGAGGTGTTGATCCGATTTCGACTGTAATTTTCATTCGATAATTAACTCGGTAAAACGTTGAGATCTGGTAAACACTTCGACGTTTTTGTTTTGTCACTCGACAAATAATTTTGACAATCTAAATTTAGAATTGTCACGTTAAATCCTTACGTTAGTGACGGAACGAAAATATGTGCATTAAATAAATACCAAAAAAATAGGGAAATCGGGACGTGCGTAATTCGTTAAGTTTCGATCTTTGGTACGAGACGACGATTTTCGAGAAACACAGTTAATCGTAAGAAAACACGGAGTTGATGACGCCGCAGACAACTTGCATGAGTTTTAGTATACATTACAAAATTTTCGACGGCTTGACAATCTTTAAGCGGTCTGAGTAACACGTTGTTATACTAGCCAAGAACTACTACACCGTAAAATCATCCAGAATAAGATTATTCTGAAGCCGGGATAACAGGAATATAACGTTTAAATCCAAACTAGATCCAATTCAACGGCAAAACTTCTAGCAAACCACACGTACAACAACAGAATCCAGGCAAGTTTAGGGAATCAATCGGGAATAGGTAATATTTGGTCAGGACCTCATTATCACTGCGCAGACAGAACTGCTTAAATCCAAACAACTAATTTAGCCCTAATCACAACTACACTATTTCACCGTTCCTGTAGGAAATCTATTTTGCACGTAACCTGTGTTTTTCCAGAAAAAAATCGTAAAATTTGTTGTATTTCTCATAAAAAATATGCACGTTTCTAAAACTATATCTTATCATAGCCAAAGCTACACCAGATCTGACAAAATCAAACCGACATATCTGTTCGTTCGTTCTTTCGTGTTGCACGCTCAATTCAAAATCTCCTCGCTCTCTCTATCATCTCGCGTAGACCGACTAGCGCGCTCTCTTACCACAAGCAGTTGATCTCTCGTCAACCGAGTCTGTAACATTGTGTATGTATTGAAGTCAAATTGCATCTTTAAAAAACTGAACGGTCTCTCTCGCACTCGTGAGTTAATTTTTATTTTTATAAAATTGTAAAATTATCAAGTTATACTAGCTTTACCCGCGTATAATGTAGTGCTTTTTAACGTTAATGTTTTTAACCTGTTATAATATATATTTATATATTTTATAACTTGATATTTTGTTAGAGTTTAAACCGGTTTAAACTCTTTTGGTGAACGGTTATAATAACCTGAATAAATTCAGCGCGCGGCTAGTTCACGCGGCGCTGGGACGTGAGTCCACGGTTCACCAGTATTGAATTGATGTTATTATAAAAAAGGCCAAGATTGGGCTTAAAAATCCGACAACCACTCAATACGAAAATATTTCTGTATCCGTAACGGAAACTTTTTAATAATTTTTCATAAAATCCGGCCACCTACCACTCGACACGTAAACAAACACAAAAAAAGTTACGAAAATGGCAAGATAAACGTACTCTAAAAAGCACGAACCGTATTCCGGTAAACCCACAAATCAAAACGGTAACTTAAAGACAATACGGGGAAATACACTAAACTTTTGGAGACTAAAATCACTTTGAGACAATTGTCAGTATCCAGAATTAAACCGACTAAAAAGTTGAAAGGGGCGCCAGGACAACTGGACACACACGTACTCACAATTCGTCCGAACCTGTGGAAATAAGCAAGAAAATATCCAAGAGGCCTAAAAGCCGTTGAGTACTGGGACTAGTAATTAAGGAAGATTTCTTCCGGATCGTCAATTGGAAATTTAATTTACAATTAACATATGAAAGCAGACTATCTTTAATGAAACTACAAACTCTTGAAGTTAGAAGAAAAATTTCCGATCTATGTTGTTTACATAAAATTATAAACGGAACAATTAATTCACCCGACTTACTAGTGAGATTTTACCTGTCTGCTCCCGTCTACCATACCAGGAATAGAGATCTATTTTATTTACCCCCAGTCACACTCACGACCAATTATGCCTTTAACTCTCCACTTTTCAAGATGGCGCACATTTTCAACGTTATGAATAATAAAACTGATATTGATTATTTTTGGAGACACTCTCTGCCGTTTTAAAAGATAAGTTTCTGTTTTTTTGAAGTAATAGTGAGTTCTTTTATTTATATTATTTAATTATGTAATTTTTTTTTGTCATATGTTTTGTAATGTAGCTACTGTGCTGCAAATTTGAATTTGTTGTAATACTGTGTGAAGGCTTGTTACTGGACATTATTTGTCTGTTAGCCTGCCAGATTTACAAATTAAAATAAATAAAAAATAAAATCCAGAAACAATATCCGGGAAGTAAACCCAGCCAGAACCAGCAGTTCAAAATTAACCATAACACAATAAAAACATACATCGTAGATCGATCACGGAACGTTAAAACGAAAACACAGGCGGCAATACGAAAAATCAATACGTTCGCTCAAGGGAACCGAATTACCAAAAAAAAAAAACAAAAACACTAAAATCGGGACGACATTTCTATATAGTCGACAATCGCAACAGGGCGTAATGCGGCATCGCAATTAATTCACACTTAAGGGGGCAGTATAGCCTAGTGGTTAGCATGCCTGGAGCCACAACCTCTAGACTGGACTGCCGTGGGTTCGAATCCCACCTGCGCTCATGGATGTTTTGTGATGTTATTTAGTTTTAAGTTAGTTGAAAGACGCTAATGACCTTAGATGTCGACGCTCTCTAATCTACAATAAATAAAATAAATTCACACTTAAACATAAAAGATAAAAAGTTTGAGAACGGGAGATCTCATAGTAACAGTTTCACAAATCGCAACCCTAAATAGGCAATCTTTAATTATTTTTGTTGACGCCACTAAATCGGTACGTTAAATTTTCGGTAAGTTAAAAGATAAATCGGTACGTTAAATATCAATACGTTAACGTTAAATCGGTACATTAATTTTCGAGACGGTAAACGCTAAAGCGTTACAGAATATTTATATTTACACTAGATCGCAATTCGAGAACGTAAACTTGTTAGTTGTGGACGGAACCTTGTCGTTTAAAATCGTAGCGACGGCAATATAAACGCAACTCTATTGAAATCAACAGTCACTTGGCGAAACGATACATTACGTAATAATCCGTAATTATTCCATGAAACAATCCTTCCTACACTAATCAGCTAGCGAAGTGCCTAACAAATCCACAGCAAAAGCCAAGAGTCCAGTCAAGCATCGGTTTATAATAGGAATTTTGGTTAGAGTGGGTAGGGTATTATTGTTGGAATTCATCGCCGCACGGAACCTATTTAAAATGGGCCCAATCTGACCATTTAAGGGTGGTTTTTAGGGGTTAAAAATGTTTTTGGGCCCAAAAATACCGAAAAAATTCTCAGAATCATTTCAAAATTGAAATTTAACCTTTCAGTCTCGATTAAAATGTGCTGCTAAAATTTTAATAAAATCGGCCCGACAGGACTGGACTTACAAATTTAATGAAAACACTAGTAGCGGATACAGATTTACTTACTGAAGAGTGTAAATTTTTTTGTGCTAATACTAGGAATGATAATAATATTGCAATTAAGAAAAAAATTATTATTTTAAGGGATGCATGAAGGGGTTAAATTTTTTATTTTGTCCAAAAACAAACTTAAGTTCACATAATAAAGCCATAATGTCAGTATTAGCAAATACACTATATTGTCGGCAGGGCTTGGCACTGCGACCCGAGTTTTTAAAATTTTGTGCATCCCTACAAAGTTGCAAACAAATGACTCGATACAATTTTATTTATATGTATACCGAGTGATTAGGAACGAATCTCGCGCATCTTTTTATGTAATAATGTTTTCTAACGGCGGACGGTTTAAACAGTCTGTATGGAGTAGTGATAGCCTATCGGTAATCAATATAACAGTGGACAGAGCGATTTATTTGTACCGCGCGCTTACACACGTGTGTTTCCAATGTAATTGGGCGAATTAATTTGCAAACATGCTCCATCTCTGTTCTAACGAGGTCGTATTGTTACAATGGCGTATGTTACATGGTTCTGTACAGACTCCATCGGACATCATACGCTTAAAGGTCGATTTATATTATCCGGTCAAACACGGGGCGGGAACGTAGCGTTTCCGATAAGACAAACATTTTTACATGCATTTCAAATACGAATATTTATACTTAGCGTATCCGGTTCGTTCAGACACGTTGCGTATCATTTACGTACCGTGAAACATCTAATAAGTTTAGAGTGATCGCGTTAAATTCTCTCGGAATGGATCACGAAATTATCGAAAGTGTTAAAAACATATAATTTTTATACAATCAAGAAAATAAAAGGTACAGCGACAATGAACACCAAAATGACAATGACGCCAACATTTTTGTTTTTTATCTTCATCTAACAATAGGGCAATCTATCTAACTAATATTATAAATGTGAAAGTTTGGATGGATGTTTGTTACTCAATCACGTCGGAACGGCTGAACGGATCTGGATGAAATTTGGCACAGAGATAGATTATAGTCTGGAATAGCACATAGGCTACTTTTTATCCCGGAAAAATGTACGGTTCCCGTGGGATAGTTTTGTTTTTGTTTTTCACTGAGCAAGGGATCGACATGATTTTATGCATAGTGGTAGTTTAGGGGTCAGAGAATGTTATAGGCTAATTTTTATCCCGGAAAAATGTACGGTTCCCGTGGGATAGATTTGTTTTTGTTTTATCTCTGTTACTACTAAACCGATTCTAAAAATTCTTTCACTAATAGAAAGCTACGCAGGGGGGAAGATTCTCGCGGGGGGATAACAAATTAGGGGGGAAGATTCTCGCGGGGGATAACAAATTAGGGGGGAAGATTCTCGCGGAGGGATAACAAATTAGGGGGGAAGATTCTCGCGGGGGGATAACAAATAAGGGGGAAGATTCTCGCGGGGGGATAACAAATTAGGGGGGAAGATTCTCGCGGGGGAATAACAAATTAGGGGGGATTATTCTCGCGGGGGATAACAAATTAGGGGGGAAGATTCTCGCGGAGGGATAACAAATTAGGGGGGAAGATTCTCGCGGGGGGATAACAAATTAGGGAAGAAGATTCTCGCAGGGGGATAACAAATTAGGGGGGAAGATTCTCGCGGGGGTTAACAAATTAGGGGGGAGATTCTCGCGAGGGGGTAACAAATTAGGGGGGGAGATTCTCGCGGTCGGATAACAAATTACGGGGGGGAGATTCTCGCGGTCGGATAACAAATTATGGTGGAAGCTTCTCGCGGGGGGATAACAAATTAAGGGTGGAGATTCTCGCGGGGGGATAACAAATTAGGGGGAGAGATTCTCGCGGGGGGATAATAAATTAAGAGGGACATTCTCGCGTGGGGATAACACATTAGGAGGGGAGATTCTCGCGGTGGGATAACAAATTAGGGGGGAAGATTCTCGCGGGGGGATAACAAATTTTGCAGAGGAGTTCCTTATAAAGGTATCGTAGGTGAGCAATAATGTATAAATAAAGTTCGAGCGAAGCGAGTGAGTAATATATTAATAATATTCAAGCGAACGAGCGAAGCGAGTGAGTAATGTATTATTAATATTCGAGCGAACGAGCGAAGCGAGTGATGAATGTATTTATAAAATTCGAGCGAACGAGGGAAGCGAGTGAGTAATGTATTAATAATATTCAAGCGAACGAGCGAGGCGAGTGAGTAATATATTAATAATATTCAAGCGAACGAGCGATGCGAGTGAGTATTGTATTAATAAAATCCGAGCGAACGAGCGAATATACACTACCAGCCCGGCTTCGTTTCGCAGGAGAAGAATTTCTCGCGGGGGGAATAAATTATAAATCGTAAAATACGTGGGCGAAGCCACGGGTAACGGCTAGTATATTATAAAACAAAGTCGTGTTAGTTACACCATTTATGTTACACCTTTTATAACTCGAAACCGGCTGGACCGATTTTCATGAATTTTTTGAATATTGATCTTACAAACTTTGAATAACCATAAACGAACATAAGAAAATAGAATGTTCATAGAACACAATGATGTATTTACAAACCCTTTTTACCGTTCAAAATAACTTTATAAAATAAAAGTTAACAAACTGTTTTTTGCGGTTGACAAGTAATGACGACATAGACGAATATGTGTTCGGTTTTGCGCTCAGAGCGCTTCGAGCGGGGGATAGAGCAATGTTGAATTATTAATGTAAATTCAAACGCATCAGATCGATCTGAGCGCATAACCGAACTTACCTATAGACTATATTATACTACTACGGAAGTATTTTAAATATTGTTACTGTTTTAAACATCATCTAATTTTCATCATTTTTTTGACGGTGAAAGGAGCAAAAAACTTCAGTAACTTTTTTGAGTCATTAGATACGCTCGAACCTCCTTAACGGAACAACGCATTGAAATCACCGCAACTATTCAAATAAAGGATGGCCAAAATTTAAATCAGTTTATATATAAAGTAGTACTCAGTTTTATTTGAAAATACATTGTTTTTAATGAATTATCTCTGTTCCAGGTAATAATTAAATTTTAATGAATTTAATTGTTATTTTATACATTTTTTGCCAACAACATTTGGTAATTAATTTGTCATTGTTTTTTTAAATAGTTTGATTGGCTCAATGAATACAATTCTATCAATAAGATAACAGATAAGATAACTTAAATTTTTAACACACAAATCTAATAAAATAAATAAAAAAATCTTTGTAAGGAAAACGCTATTGTCAAACAAGGTGAAAAATTCTTCCGGGCTGATGAGCCGTGGTCAACTGGAGGTTTTCCAAACGTTTCGTCTCTAACTGTGACATCTTCAGTGGCACAGTTACGGCGACGTGAGCTTCGACGTTGACATAAAGAAGTCTCAGGTACAACTGACAATGGTTGTGTCGACCCATCCATATTTATAGTCATAGTCTCCCCTCTACCTGATTGGTCATCAGTCCGGAAGAATTTTTCACCTTGTTTGACAATGGAAACCGGCCGTGAAAGTCTACACAATTTTATTGAAAACGCTATTATTTTCAATAAAGTCTTGCCTAAATGTACTAAAAAGAAAAAAGTAATGAGGTGTTGTGGGATACCCGACAGAAGCGATCTTACGCATTGTATATAAAATCGAATTTATCATAGGTATAAAAAATATAATATAAGTAATTGAAAAGAAAATATTTATATAGAAATATTTTTAATTAATATAACCCCCACAAAATTCATAAAATGAAAAGGTCGGCCGTCGCTGGTATACGGTGTCTACAGATTTGAAATTAGTGATATCAAAGTTGCGTCACCTTTGAATGTAATAACTCCAGCACACTACCAACTACAAACGTTACGCATCAATACTGAAATGCGTAACGTTTGTATTTGATAGTGTGTGCTGAACTTATTACATTCAAAGGCGACGCAACTTTGATATCACTAATTTCAAATCTGTAGACACCGCGTGTACCAGCGACGGCCGACTTTTTCATTTTATGAATTTTGGGGGGATATCATTTGTTTTTTTTTCAGATAACTTTATTATAACTATTGGGTAAAGTTGAGTACAGTGTCATATGTTATTCATGGTAGATATTCACTACTGAAATCAGTTTCATATGTGAATCTTTGTGCAACGACCAAATGTAATAAATAAAGAAAAAATCTATTAAAAAAAGTGGGTGCGTGTACTTATGTACGCGCGTTAGAAGTTATACTTTAAAAATCGATGTCTTGATACGGGCCTGCAGCGTCAGACATACGACCCTACGGGCTGCCGATTTACCATTATTTACACTCAAATATTAATTTTCAAAAGGATCTTATAATTTTTACAAAAGTACATATGGCCTCCATTTTGAAATCTGACGCCAGTTTATTTTTTGTGTCCTATGAAACTCTCTCATACTTATCAATTTTCAAAAGGATCGGATAATTTAAAAAAAGTTAATATGGCCGCCATTTTGAAATCTGACGCCATTTTATTTTTTTTGTGTCCTATAAAACTCTCAAATATCATTTTGCAAAAGGATTGGATAATTTAAAAAAAAAGTCAAAATGGCCACCATTTTGAAATCTGACGCGATTTTATTTTTTTGTGTCCTATAAAACTCTCAAATATCAATTTTTAAAAGGATCGGATATTTTTTACAAAAAAGTACATATGGCCGCCATTTTGAAATCTGATGTCATTTTATTTTTTTGTGTCCTATTGTAAATATGACAAAAATAGCATACCTGAGGAAATTGCGAAGGAAGTGTCTATTGGGGTCCGTCAAATGAACATCTGACATCTGGTGGCAGAAAATTGTACTCAAACGTGGGAAAATTTTACATGCTAACAGTGCAAATTAATCATGAAATTGTTTATTACCAAAATAAAACAAGTAAAATAAACAAAAAGTTTTTCGAAAATGAAATTCGCGACGTTTTCTAATATCATGGCAATAAACACTGTCAGTTATTGCCTTGTAAAACTTACTTTACAGAGAATTATTTTCTAATGAAATGTGGAAAAACTGTATTTATGAATTAAAAAAATATTTTATAGTAATAATAAGATGTACTTGTTATCATACTGCACTAAAATAGTTGAAGTTTGAGGTTAGTAACTTACCTACTTATTACAATATAACTTATTATCTCTGTTTTTTACGTCCATCACTTATTATATTAATTTAATAAATTATTGGGTAATAAGGACCAGTTAAATGTATAAATTATTTATTCTTTGCCAACGTTTCGTTGCGAATTTGCAACTTCTTCAGGGCTCAAATGGTCAATATTATACATTAATTGTCAAAATTTCTTGTTACTTATACTTGATGGTGAAAAATATATAATATATAATTGCCACATAATTCGATTATATTTCTTGTTACTTATTTTAAAACGGTATTGATTATTATACTGATATTGTGAAATCCGCGATCAAAAAAGAAGAAGAAGAAGAAGAAGTTGCAAATTCGCAACGAAACGTTGGCAAAGAATAAATAATTTATACATTTAACTGGTCCTTATTACCCAATAATTTATTAAATTAATAACTTATTATGTTGCAGTTATGTGTTTACATTATTCACCTAACCCAGCCTTAAAAGCGCATTGAACGCGGATGATTAATTTCGTGGAGATTTTCTTTTAATTTTGATGTTTTTAAGCAATATGTCGTAAAGGTTACTACTTTTGACAGTTCATTTTGCATGCATTTTTCTCGTTATATTTCCGACATTTGATGATATGCCCGGCTTTGAGAATCCGTTTTCCTTCAACGAAATTCCTTTGTTTAGGATTCGTACCGGCCCAATCACAAATTGCACTTATATTTATCATTTCTTATCACTTTGAAAATCATAAAATGACACGCAAAAGTATACCCCCTATATGAAATTTCCCCCCGTCTGCGTCATGTTTTTGAAGCTCCACCTATCTGACGGATCCCAATAGTTACACGGGTACTGGATAAATAATTTATAAATTAATTGTCCGGGTATATATTAAGTTATAAATATATCAATAACAACGCGTATCTAGACAGGTGCATTCGTGGAGTAATGGTACCACTCCAGCTTTCTATGCATGGGGACGTGGGTTCGGAAACTCATGGCATCGTGCAATTTTTGACGTTTTTTTTCTAAATTCTACATGATATTTATTTATAAAATTTTTTATTTTTATTATATTCTTTCTTTGACAATAATTATAATTTTTTTGAAATTTCATGACACTAAAAATTAATTTTTTTGTTATTTTTTTTTAAAACGAATGATATCTATAATTTTTTTGTATTCACGGGTACTGGATAAATAATTTATAAATTATTTGTCCGGGTATATTAATAGTCCAGTCACGAGAGCTTAAAAAGGTAGGTCCACCTTGCGTTTTGTGCAGCAAATGATTTTATTTTTTTGTGTCCTCAAGCATGTTTAGGAGATGTCAAATCCAAGTTTGCGACCTCTAAAGCAGGGCGGGGGAGTTTTGGTGGGCTAAAAACCATGATTTTTTTGCACTTTTTTCGGTTTTTTGCTTATAACATAAAAACGGCTGGTCCTATCGAAAAAATGGTCCTGTTCAAAATTAAAGGGCACAAAATTTACTTCAAAATCCACTAGTTAAATATGTTTTTGTTTCGATTTTTACTGACTCTACAGAACTTAGAAAAACAAAAAAAAAAAAAAACTATTTTTTTGTTTGAAGGCGCTAATGTAATAACAAAAAATCTTACACCCCCGTTTTACCCCCTTTGGGATTGAATTTAAAAAAACTCGAATAGCCTATAACCTTCCTTAATAAACGGGTTATCTAACAAAAAAATTTTTTTTTAAATCGGAGTTGTAGTTCCTGAAATCAGCGCGTTCAAACAAAAAAAGAGTTTATTTTTTTTTGTTTGAACGCGCTAATCTCAGGAACTACCAAGCCGATTTGAAATTTTTTTTTTCTTAGATAGCCCGTTTATTAAGGAAGGTTATAGGCTATTCGAGTTTTTTTAATAGTTAAAAGCTTGAAAAATGCTTTTTTTTCATTTTGGTAAATGTTGGCGATTTTTTAAGTTCTGTAGAGCCGCTAAAAATGGGAACATAAACATATTTGACTAGTGCATTTGAAGTAAATTTTGTGCCCTTTAATTTTTAATAGGACCATTTTTTCGTTAGGACTAGCCGTTTCCATGTTATAAGCAAGAAACCGAAAAAAGTGTAAAAAAATCGTGGTTTTTAGCGCACCAAAATTCCCCCGTCCTATTTTAGAGGTTGTAAACTTGGATTTGACATCTCCTAAACATGCTTGAGGACACAATAAAATAAAATCATTTGCTTCACAAAACGCAAGGTGGACTTCCTCTCGTGACTGGACTATAAGTTATACATATATCAATAACAACGGCTAACTATACAAGTCCATTCGAAAAGTAGTGGTACCACTTTATTTAGCCTTCTATGCATGGGGACTTGGGTTCGGAAACTTATGGCTTCATACAATTTTTGACGTTTTTTTTTCTAAATTCTACATGATATTTATTTATAGAATTTTTAATTTTTGTTATATTCTTTCTTTGACAATAATCATAATTTTTTTGAAATTTCATGACACCAAAAATTAATTTTCTTTTTTTTTTTTTAAAAAACGAATGATTAATTTTTTTGTATTGACGAATATTGTCAATTGATTTAAAATGAGTTAAAAAAATGTTGCTTTAATAAAAAGGTAAGTAAATAAATGGTTTTTATTTAATTTATAATTAATTTATAAATATATAATATACTGTAATAAATATGTAATATTTATAAATTAATTTAAATTAAATAAAAACCATTTATTTACATAGGTACCTTTTTATTAAAGCAACATTTTTTTAACTCATTTTAAATCAATTGACAATATTCGTCAATACAAAAAATTAATCATTCGTTTTTTTAAAAAAAAACAAGAAAATTAATTTTTGGTGTCATGAAATTTCAAAAAAATTATAATTAATAATTAATAATTATAAAATTATTCGTCCGGATACTGTATTAATAATTATAAAAAACTCGGGTCGCAGTGCCAAAACCCTGCCGACAATATAGTGTATTTGATAATACTGGCATTGTGGCTTTATTATGTGAACTTAAGTTTGTTTTTGAACAAAATAAAAAATTTAACCCCTTAATACATCCCTTAAAATAATATTTTTTTTCTTAATTTCAATATTTTTATCAATGCAACCTCGATACCAAAATAAATACACCCTTCAGTAAGTAAAACATTATCCGCCAACTAGTATTTTCATAAAATTTGTAAGTCCGGTCCTGTTGGGCCGATTTTATTAAAATTTTACCACCACATTTTAATCGTTACTAAAGGGGTAAATTTCAATTTTGAAACGATTCTGAGAATTTTTTCGGCATTTTTGGGCCCAAAAACAGTTTTCAACCCCTAAAAACCACCCTTAAAATGGTCCGATTAGGCCCATTTTAAATAGGCTTCGTGCGGTGATGGATTTCAACGTACCTACCAAATTTCATCAAAATCAATTAACTCTTTCGAAAGTTATTGCCCGTAAACACACACACACACATATACAGGGTGAGTTCGACCACCCGTATCAGTCGTTTTTTTCGAAAACGGTTAGTCGTAGAGAGTTGTGTCAAAAATTTGTATTATAAAAGTCTTAATAAAGAATCGAATGGTGATAATTTTTTTTCCCCGGAAAGGTCGGCTTCCCTATTAGTTTGCTCCAGAATGTCCAGAACTCCGGAATTATAAATGTAACGATAGGTCGAAAGTGGTATTGTTGAAAGGATCTTTAAAAAATAAGCAAGTTTTGTAGGAACATTTTTTTTATTACTGCCACCCCTGTAATATATACAGTATGTAAACAGGTAAGCTGCACATAGGGAAATTAGCATTGGGAAAAAATGAATGGATCAGAGTCAGCCATGACTCATAATGCACGTATTTATATAGGAAGTTTGAGCTTACTCGACTTTTTTGTGGCTGAGGTAATCCAACAGACGAAACCGATTCATGGAAATCACGTATTTCCTGAAGAAGTTTTACGCATACATTAAAAAACACGTTAATACTAAATATAGAAAAAGAAACGAGGGCGTTACTTGCAATATTTAACTACATAAAAAAACCACCACGGGAAGCAGAGACCCGGGGATTTGAGGTTACTCTGTCTCCCCAGTTGAAGCGACCTAACACACACCTGAGCTCATAGAAATCACGTATCTCCTGAACCGGTGTTTTTACTCGCACATAAAATTCACATAAAAGAACACATCTGGGATTTTTTCGCGTTGTCAAAAGTAATATAAAAAAGAAAAACCAAGATAAAACAATAGATAAGAAAAGTAAATTAAAAGCCGTCAACCACAAGGCCGTGGGACCTCGTTGACATACAGGCATTCGAATTACCAAGGGAAGAAGAGCTTTTTCCCATGATCTGTTCGTAACTTCTGGGGTTTATTACTTCTGAACCTAATCGGTTAAGTCACTTCGGAGAAGCGACTCAGTCGACAGACAGGGAGAAAGGAGTACAGGAGAGCACGCTTTTCACCCCCTAAGAGAACAGGGAAGAAACGCGGTCGGTGAAGAGCAGGCACGCGACACTATAAAACTATCGAATATAAATTTTCAAAAGAATCGGATAATTTTTACAAATGTAAGAGAGAGAGAGAGAAGAAAAATATAAAAACAAAAGTAAGAGAGAGAGAGAGAGAGAAGAAAAATATAAATAAATATGAAGTGGAATATGCAATAGATAAAAAAAGGCATGCGTGTGTCGAGATTCGAACCCGAGACCTATTGCGTATGACGCGGTGGTCCTATCCATTAGACCACGCACATCTTACGCCAAAGTGCTACATAATAGGGTATTATAATGATGATGGTGCCACAGGTTTAAATCCACGTAGCCGGTATCGCGAGTAGGATATTATTTACAGATATTTTGAGGTTAGGTATGACAAGTAAATTCAGACAAAGATAAAATTTCGCAATTTAAGTATAACTTGACAGTGAGAGATATGTCTGAAAAATCCTGATAAAACCAAACGTGAGAAATAGCATTGAGAGGTATTGAATGAATTGTGAATTATAGACGCTCGACAACAGAGGTCATTAGCGTCTTGAGAGGTATTGGTGAAAGAAAAACGTGCATATACGTGTCCACCAAATAATTAGAAAATTGCGTTAATCGTTGACCTTCGGGTTGAATGGCCATCAAATCGAAAATGAAACATTCTGATACATCCTTTGTATCAAAAAATCCAAATTCCAAACACATAGTTCAACCATTGGCCAACTTCACTTTTCGTACTTTTATACTAGCTGCGACCAAGCCTAATACCTGGATTTTCCTAAACTAAGGTGGCCAGAATTTTAAAATTGCTCAGGGGGACACCATCTGGACACAAAAAAAAACTACTTTTGCAGTCTATATATTATCTAGATTCTAGACCTAATATTCTAAGAAGGAACAGGAGTGGCGCCATCTAACAGTCCATAGCCGTATTCATATTTGTTGTATAATAATATAAATAATAATATAATCATTAAAGAATGCTGTGACTACTCTACCGGTTGTGAGATTGAACCACACAAATATTAGTTGAAATCGTTAAAAAGTAGGACAAACGGGGTCGTTATGACGTCATTCGAAAGGAGGACATAGGAGGACACTATCAGTGGAAAGGAGGACACTATCACTGAGGAGGACAAATCTCACCAAAGGCGGACTGTCCTTTTCAAAGGAGGACGTCTGGTCACCACGTGGCCAAACAGCTTTCAACGAATTGTGAATACTTTTTTCGAAATCAACCACAGTGCGCTTTGGGTTCAAGTTTACGCCGATATAGCTAATAGATTTATACGTATAGAAATTAGAAAGAGGGTATAATGCGAAATTCAGGCGACCCTTGCAGGTAGACAAGATTATTAGGATCGGAAGGATTAAGAAAGTGCGGAATTCATGCACGTCCCGTACTACAACATTTGTTTTATAAAAATTGACCAGCAAAAATTCAACATCCTGTAGCAAAAAATTTTAAACTGTTGTATCAGTGAATATTGAAATGGAGAATAGTCGAAACAATATCTATAGCAGGTTTTGTAGATCGAAGCATGCACAATAATACAGGATTAGTAATATTACAAGATCAAAATGATAAAAAGTGGTGGAACCTTTGGTGTAACGATACAAAATGTTATAATTACCACAAAACACCAAACCATAATAAAAACTCTCGACGTACGTTTCGCCAACTAAGTTGGCATCATCAGGAGTTTTAATCATCTCCTGATGGTTGGCGAAACGTACGTCGAGAGTTTTTATTATGGTTTGGTGTTTTGTGGTAATTATAACATTTTGTATCGTTACACCAAAGGTTCCACCACTTTTTATCATTTTGATCTTGTAATATTACTAATCCTGTATTATTGTGCATGCTTCGATCTACAAAACCTGCTATAGATATTGTTTCGACTATTCTCCATTTCAATACTCACTGATTTGCTTTCATTTCATATTATTATAAAACAATAAAATGCTTGATTCCTCCAATGAATTACCTGCACTTATTTTCAAAAGAGGTCAAATTAAGGCTCAATTTACTAGATTCAAAAGCTTCTTTCAAGCGGATGTACATGAAGACGTCCTTCCGTTAAAATTAAGACTCGCGAAATTTGAACCATTATGGACAGAATTTGAAAATGTCCAATCGAGAGATCGAGATCGAATTGAAGCTCAAGTTCAAGAACGCGAGTCATTCGAAACAGCTTTTTTGATTTTATGGCGTCAGTCACGACCTTCATAAATGATAGAACCAACACAATTGAGTTAAATATCTAAAACACAGTACACTTAGCTTCAAAAGTAAAATTGCCTACTATTTCGCTTTCTACATTCAATGGAGAATATAAAGAATGGTTACATTTTTTTGACACCTTTTCATCCTTAACTGACTCTGATGATGGTTTGTTAAACATTCAAAAGCTGCATTACCTACGTTCTTCTTTAAAGAGCGACGCAGCCGAAATTATTAACGCTCTTGAAATATCTTCCGATAATTATCTGGTTGCCTGGACCTAAAGGAAAGATTTCAAAATAAAAGGGGTATCATACAAAGGCATATCAGATCATTATTTGAAATTAAATCAATCTTAAAAGAATCATCAATCTTCTTATTAACATAGCGTAATACCGTTAAGGTTAAGTTTTGATACAGCGATGTTGGTTAATAACGTGCAAACTACGTATTGTAAAGGCACTAAAAATAAAAATAAAAAAAAAATTTTAAAAAATAGAACGTCCTTCAAAGAAGCCACTAAAAAGAGGAAAATAATATAATTTTGAGGTCGGCGATAATTTAATAAAATATGAAAAGTTTTAGCAATTAAATTGGCGCCGATCTCAAAATGTTATTATTTTCCTTTTTTAGTGACTTTTTTGAAGGAGGTTTTATTTTTTTATTTATTTTTATTATCTACCTACTGCTTAGTTTATCTAGACTCTTGAAAATTGTTTAGAGTTTTGGCAAGAGTCTTGAACTAGATAAAGCAGGTCTTGTCTTGTCTTGAAAATTTCTAGACAAGACTTTTGCAAGTCTTGTCTTGAAAATCTAGACAAGGGTCTAGAAAGTCTAGATCTAGACGGCAACACTACTGATATCGACAGTTACAACACGGCAAACATCAGTAGAGTAAAGTCGGATAGAATAAGCATATTATAGGATCGCAGGAGCACACTTGCGCATCGCTGGTGTACGCAGCGGCGCTCGGCGTCGGACCGGTGCTTTAGCCCCGACGGCACATAGAACGACCGCGACGGGGCTTGACGACAACTGCCAACTGGCGTTGCATTAGTACAACGCTTGCAACGTTACGGTCGACATATCGGTAGTAGTACGTACCACATTTGACGTAACGCACCGCGCCGTGTGCTATTCTTGCTACAACCTGCATGTTACGCAATACTCAGGCATGCCGTAACTTTCAATTAAAACATTAACAGTTACATCATTACTGAATCGATTACTCACCAACAGAAAAATGTATTATATATAATACTAATAGAGTCAGAGTTTAATTTATGAATTTTACGATTTGTTTTTTTTTTTGACATGTGAGGATAAGAAGAGACATGTGAAATATGATGTTGCCACAGAAGAATGACATTTTGCAAAGGATTTGAAACTGAAAGGGTAAGACTGATTGTTTAATAATGAGTGGTGTGTGAACGGTACTTTCGTGGACTTAAAGCAGTTTTTAAACGTGTTTTGAGACAGTAATAATAATGTAAAAGGACTTTTGTTTTTGAGCGCAATTTATTAAATTGTATGGACATACATGTACAAGTACCCCTTTTGGAATGTCTCATTAAAGAAATTGTTAACATTTCTGTAAAAAAACTGTGTGTAGAATATACTAGTAATGGCTAGCCGAGTTTACAAAAAATACAAATGTGATTTTAAGAGAGCCAATTAACTTAATTAAGTGGAAAATTCTTAAAATTTAACATACCCTCACAGTAATGGTTTTTAAAATTTTAGCCTGTATTGTAACATGTTTAAATTATATATTTGTAGTTGTTTAACTTAAAAAAAAAATAATGTGGTATTTTAACGATTTTAAAATTTATTGTGACTGTGCTTCGATGAAAAACAGCAATATGTTGGTTGTTATTTTGTTGTTATTTGGAGCTGGTGTGTTTAATGCTGTTCATGGAAAGCAGGATTTGGATGCTGGAAAAAAAGGTTGGACTATATTTAGAATTTTTATTGTGTAACCAAACAAAAATATACTAATTTTTTATTTCTATTCGTGTTTTCGATATATTGTAAGAAGGTATTATCTAAATGGATGAAGATTGGTATAAATTTTAAACACACTATTGTTTTTGTCTATTTTTTTCTCTTTTGAAAATATTAGTGCAATATAGTCTTTAGAAGACCTAGGAATTAAATCCAGAATTTTAAATGTGTAATTATTAGCACAAGACGGAAGAGCTTAGATATTTAGGGGCCCGCTTTTCTGTTTATGAAACATTTGTCAATTTCGGAATTAAAAACAGTTTTTCAGAAATATTCAACAAATTGATGCCGAATTAAAACAGAAAAAATATAATCCTTTTAAATAGTCGACGTTTCGATCTATGTTGCGGTCTTTTCAAGATATACAAAAAGAGCCTTCATATTGACCGAAACGTCGACTACTTAATTATAATTTTGTCACTTTTAATTGAACATTAATTTTCTGAATAATAATTTTTACACAGACGTTAAGCTATTATTATTTTTCAGAAATATGTTTAAATAAAAATTAAGCAGGTAAACATATTTTTCTTAGCTCAAAACACCCTACACCGTTGTGGTAGGAATCTGGGCACTGTTATGTATCAGAAATGTATTTGTTTTTTTGGTAATAACATAATATTTAATAAGTAGTACATATACAAGGCTAAATTAAAAAATGATGTTTATTTACTGAACATATTTAATGATCGACGTTTTGGCAAAATTTTTGTCTTCCTCAGGATCTATAACAATAATGAAAATCTTTATCATATAAACCTTACTGTAATAGATTATAATTCAAAATTCACAGTTTATAATAATATTATTTATTATGTTTGTTTTATACAGGGTGGTGACCGTGACTGCTGCACATAGGGATTTAACCCGTAAAATCAAACTTTCGCGGTTTCTTGCTTCCATAATTATTTTAGAAAAAATATCTACAAATAAAAGTTTTAGAACATAAAATTCTGCGTTGTGAGTTTAGTAAGGCTGAGGATATTATAGGATATTATAACAGCATCATTCAAATAATGTTTAGAAATCATAATTTCACTCTTATAAATTAATATTACTGATGATGCCTAAAAAGGCGAAACGTTTAATGTAAATAAAAATACTTCTATATAAATAAATTGGCTTCAAAAAACTTCCAAAAAACCCTATAAAATTCTGCATCTAAATCATTAAACAAAATTAATTTTGCATGCTTTGTAACGGCAGAAATTTGATATGAAAATGTCAAAATTACCTCAAAAACAGATATGGAACTTGAACAAAATGATGACGTTTTAGCTGTCAGAATAATTTCTAATTATTTTGTTCAAGTTCCATGGCTATCGCTATCTGTTTTTGAGGTAATTTTGACATTTTCATACCAAATTTCTGCCGTTACAAATCATGCAAAATTAATTTTGTTTCATGATTTAGATGCAGAATTTTATGTTCTAAAACTATTATTTGAAGATATTTTTCCTAAAATAATTAGGGACGCAGGAAAATGCGAAAGTTTAATTTTACGGGTTAAATCCCGCAGCAGTCACGGCCACCATCCTATACATATATCAAATAATTCTATATTTTAATCAAAAAAGTAGCAAATCGTCACGAATAAATTTTTAAGGTATGGGATTTTGATTAAAATAGGTGTAGAATTATTTGATACTAGTCGTTACCCGTGGCTTCGCTCACGTATATTTCAATTCATGATTTATCATCATAAAAGTGTCAATTGGATTTTCAATTTATTATTAAAAAAAATAATGAATTGAAAATATGAATTCGTGCTAGGCCCAAATAGCCTTAGCTGTTGGTGGTCTTTAAAACACAATTTAATTTTTTAAAAATAATTGTGTTTATAAGACCTTTGCCACGGTTTTTATGTCCAGAGCTTACTATTTGACTTAACTTGAATTCAATGTAATTCAAATGGAGAAATTTAACATGTAGGTAAAGTCAATATTATGTTGGTTGAAATCAAACGCACTGTATGTCTCGTACGTAGTGGTATTACGGTTCGTGTGACTGTAAAAACTCGCTATCGCTTGTTTTTAAATATTGTCATCACTCGCCGTAATATGCCCCATTACGTATCTAGACATACAATCTACTATTGCATGATACATTTTTAGAGTGTTGGGTCTCCAAGTCACTATATGAATATTATGAAGTATTAGAAATAGGTACCTTGTGTTATGTCCGTCTTGTGACTTCTTGTGAATTAACACTACACGTTTCAGCAACGAGTTGCCATCTTCAGGTGTGGTTAATTATTTTTAAAAAACACACATTGAGTATTCGTAACACTATATAATATTATGATGCTAAGCACTGTGTATTATGTCGTGGTTTGTGAAGTATTGATTTAAATCTCGAAATTTAAATCAGTAGCCCACTAGTCTAAAGATATGTTGTACAGTCGCGGACATAAAACAGTTTGCGTATTGTAATTTGGCTTTTGATAGTAATGTATAAATTACTAAGGTTACATCCTAAAATTCAATAAAAAATTATTATCAGAACACCTCAGTTGTTTATTATACAATCCAAATTACAAAATTTTATTCAATTAAAACATAAAAAGATTTAATAATATTTGATACTAGCAAATTCCTTCCTCCAATCTTGCAATAATTCTTCTTTTTTGTTCATCGTTTTAATAATTTCGAGGCATTTAAACGACAATTATTTCTTTTAATTTTTGACATTTACATTTACCTATTAAAAACTAAATTTGTTGTTCAGCTACTGACTTTTTGTAAACTTACACTGAAAAACTCAAGTGTAAACTTTATTAAGTCCGCGACTGTACATTTCATACATGTGTTACAAAAATAATTATAAATTGGGTATTTTGAATTATAGTCTATTACAGTAAGGTTTATATGATAAAGATTTTCATTATTGTTATAGATCCTGAGGAAAGCACAAATTTTGTCGAAACGCTGACCATTAAATATCATATTTAGTAAATAAATATCGTTATTTAATTTAGCCTTGTATCCCGTACTACTTATTAATTATTATTATAAACAAGGTGTCTTATTTTAACTATACCCGGAGCACTTGAAAACGGCTGGACCAGTTTTGATTAAACTACGTGCACCATCCAATTGGTATTCAGCCTTAAGCTATATAGGGTACGTTTGAGTTAAAACCGGCATTACCGCGTGCGAATCTGCCGGCAAACTTTACATACATGTGATCAAATTGCGGTTAGAAGTTATATTTATATTATTTGAAGCATTATATCAAGATTGCAAGTGTCATTTAAATTTTTTGAACGAGGTGATTCTTGACGCCATCGTTAAAGGCTGACTCGTCATTAATTGTCTTTGAAGAAATAGTGTTTTAGTTTTTTGATTAAAGCATTAAACATTTGCACAATAAAGCGCTGAATTGTGTCTGTGAAGTTTTATAACTTTTAGAAACCAAACATAATATAGGTACAGCTATACATAGTTATGTTACGTAGGTAGGGTAGGTTTGTATAGAGGAGAGCTGACAGATTTTAACCAGTCTAGTTAAACGTCACGCTGCGTACATTTGCTTATTGCGACCGCCAAGACCAGTGGCCAACTTATAAAGTTGTTAAATACCACGCAGGAACACGCCATCACACACAGCTCACACCCCCCTCACTGTACAGTGTTAGTGTACGACTGATTATAAACAGGCGTTTTTTACACTTTTATCACACCATAGTTTTGTGTTGGTTTCAAAGGACCTACGGCTTCAGAAATAATTCAATTTTAAATCGATTGATCAGACGTAATTTGGTACTTGTCTTAATGAAATCAAATTTTAATGTGTTTTATTTTTTGTGAAGATAATTTCTGATTACCTTTGTAAATATTTATAATATTTACCTACAGCTTTTCTTCCTTGAAAAAATATTCAGACAGAGATATATATTGTTAAATATTATAAAAAATTCATTGAGAAGACGAAAATATCATTGTAATAAAACTTGATGAAAAAAGTTATTGGTTAAAAAAGATGCAACTTTTTCATTGATACGAGGTATCTTTTTGGTATACGGTTTCCCTCACCTGAATTCCAATTTCGCCGGTAGTAGTCCATGGGCCAGTCAACATGTCGGTATAATTTGGGGATACTTACTAATTTTCCTTTTAACCGCAGTTAGACCGGTTTGTGAGGATGTCAAAAAACCATGATTACCATCTCAAAGTGGTAGCTAATAGAAATGGCGGCCAATCCAAGATGGTGGATGTTGAGTTTTAAAAAACCATGTCTCTGGAACTATTCATCCGATTTTACTATTTTTTTTAAACCAAAGCTCTACATGTGTGCTACACATTTTGTCATATACACTATTTCGATAAAATCAACCGTTAACTTTGAAGATACCTTCACTTGAAGGCGAGTAGGTACTTTTTAGCATTTTGTTTTATATTTTTAGTATTTTGTTTTATATTTTAAATAGTATTGTATATATGTATATATATTCTTGGACGACCTCTCCAGCCCATGGCTTGTTTTACAAGAGAAATATATATCTGATCTATTCTATTCTATTCTATAATTAAGAAAATATTGAAAATTTCTTAAATTTCTTGTGAAAAAATTTTGTTTAACAAGAGTTTATAATGTAACTATACAGTGCGTTTGATTTCAACCAATATATTGACTTTACATGTTAAATTTCTCAATTTCAACTACATTAGATTCCAGTTAAGTGAAATAGTAAGCTCTGGACATAATAAAAAACTTTTTAACAAAAAAACCTTCTTTAAAAAAGTCACTAAAAACAGGAAAAAAATAAAACTTCGAGGTCTGCACCAATTTAATGAAATATGAAATCGGTTAAAAAGTACAGTATAGTGATTAATATCTTCTTTTTAACCGATTTCATATTTTATTAAATTGGCGCAGACCTCAAAGTTTTATTATTTTCCTCTTTTTTGTGGCTTTTTTGAAGGAGGTTTTTTTTTTGTTAAAAAGTTTTTTATTTTTTACTTTTTAGTCGCTTTACAAATTACAATACGTAGCTTAGTCGCTTGCCAATAGATTCACTTCTACAAACTTTTTTAACCGACTGCTTATGCTGTGCGATGTGTCAAAAAGTGACATTTCCCTTAAAGGAATCACATGCCGTTACTCACTTTTATTGAATTCAGCCGAACTACTGAACTGATTTAAGTAAAAATTATTTGAGACCAACTTCGAGGTATACCCTATCCCATAAAACAAGAATCATCAAGATTGGACTACTCTGTAAAAAGTTATGCGTGGTCATACATAAAAAAAAACAACTCGGGTCGCAGTGCCAAACCCTGCTGACAATATAATGTATTTGCTAATACAGTCCTTGTGGCTTTATTATGTCAACTTAAGTTTGTTTTTGGATAAAATAAAAAATTTAATCTCTTAATACATCCCTTAAAATAATATTTTTTTCCTAATTTCAGTATTATTATCACCTCTATACCAAATTAAATATACCCTTCAGTAAGTAAATCACTATCCACAAACTAGTGTTTTCATAAAATCGTGACTGTCATATTCGTCACTTTAGACACGCGTTACATACAATATTTTTTGCAACAATGCTTCAAAAGTTCAATTTTAAGCAAATAAAACACAATTTGAATAAATATTTTATTAGTGACATGACATTATATTATAGCAAAGTAATCTATAAAGTACTTTATTACGCACGTGTGTTATAAAGTAAAACAAAACAGTATTACTTTATAGAACGGAGTGCGTTAAAATTTAAACACTACCGTTCGAATGCATCAGAAGCTTCCATAAAGAAGCATTTTTCAAACGGTACACAGCCATCTAAAATTGTACTTTTGATGCAAGTGTTGCAAAAGAGTATATTGTGTAACAAGTGTGCTAAATACATCTTTATGCCTGACGCATAAATATTTAGCACACGTGTTGCACACTATACTTTATATAACACATGCATGGTTTTGACTTTAATTGAATAATTTAATGTCACTGACAGAAGTACATCTCATAATATTTATTCACTTTGTTACCATAGTAACCATATTTCATTTATAACACCGAAAAGAGGTACATAATTGTTCATTAGATAACGGGTTTTTCAAATGTTTTTCCATTGTTCATCGAAAAGCGTTTCATAATGGATCATGACGTCACTCGTCAATAAACGATCATTTAAGGTCCGCAAAACTGATACGAATAAACACTAAAAGCGTGCATGTGCTATATAAAATATTTTATATAACACATGCACGCTTTTAGTGTTTTTTTTCGTATCTGTTTTGCGAACCTTAAATAGCCGTTTATTGACTTGTGATCATTATGTAACGCTTTTCAGTGCTATAATGAAAAAGCAGTTGCATAATGAACCATTATATAACTAGTTACATAATGAACTATTATGTAACTGTTTTTTTAATTCAATTAAATTCTAAAGCCATGCATATGTTATATAAAGTATAGTGTGCAACGCGTGTGCTAAATCTTTATGCGCCAGGCGCGATGTTTTCAGCACTCGTATGCGGCTCGCGATACACACTCGCCAAGGCTCGTGTGCGCTCGCCTACTACTCGTGCTAAAAACATCAGCACTCGTATTCGGCTCGCGATGCACACTCGTCAAGGCTCGTGTGTGCTCGCCTACTACTTGTGCTGAAAATATCGCGCCTGACGTATAAAGATGTATTTAGCACACTAGTTACACAATATACTATTATATAACACATGCACGATTTTAGTGTTTTTTCGTATCAGTTTTCGTATCAGTTGATTAGGCAAACATACATACTTACATGCGTCAGCAGTCGCGCAGCATACCCTGTACAGGTGCGCAAGGTACGTTGCGCAGAAAAACGTAACGCTTTTTAGTTAACGCTTGTATAAATTTTACTCCTCATAAAATTTCCATACCGGGGGCCTTATATGAAAATCGATTCTTAAGGAGTAAACTCAAAAAAAAATACACATTCATAATTTACTCGAAGGGATTTTTTCAACGATACCCCACAAGAATAGGTACAAAAAAAATTTTTTTGGCCTCCGTTTTCATATTTTGTTATTTCATATTTTTGTTATTTCATATTTTTGTTATTTCATATTTTGTTATTTCATATTTTGTTATTTCATATTTTGTTATTAACTCCGTCTTTGGGCCGCGGCAATACATATTTTGTGTGAATTTCAAGTCCGTATCTCATTTAGTTTAGAAGTTAGAAGCCTCTGACAGACAGACAGACAGACAGACGGACGGACAGACAAACAGACATCGTTGGCACAACAATAGGGTCCCTTTCTGGTACAGAATCCTAAAAACGAAAATACAAATTGAATTTTTACAATTTCATTCGTATTGTCTCACATTTTTTTTCGAGAAAAAAATGTTAAATTTATAAGAGAAATTTACACACGCTTTTCATTTGAAAAAAATCATTTTCAAGAGAGAAAACTTTTAATAACAGGTTTATCATTTTAATGAAACTTCTGGAACAGACTGTTTTTGTGAGCTTTCAGTGTTTCTATCTGCACCGGATGATTACATTCGACTCACTGGTTGGACATGATTATTTATTATGTTAGCTATCTGTTTTCGTTGATTAACTGATAACAGAACAACAATATGCATGCCGTACTTAAATCTTCTTTAATTATTCACCTGGACTTGGTGAATAATGTGTTGGTACGAAAAAACTTCCGAACGCATTTTATCCCCTTCAAGTTTGTTAAATAATTTTATACTGAGGAGGTCTGTAATGTAACCGAATCTGCTATCATTTTTTATTTATCATTCGTAAACTTACAGCAAAATATGTAAACTGTTCATGTCCATTTTTATTGAAATTATTATAAAAAAAGCGGTCAAGTGCGTGTGGAACTCGCGCACGAGGGTTCCGTACCGGTACAAAAATTATATTAGGTAGACATATTCTGTGAAAATTTCAACCGGCTACATGCTACGGTTCCAAAGATACAGCCTATAAAAGGTTTTTCCGTTTTATGAATGGGGAACCCATTAATTTTTACTTTTTATGATTTTCGGATTTTTACCTTTATTTGTGCTGCGATACCTTGCTTTTTGCCAAATTTCATGATTCTAGGCCAACGGGAAGAACCCTTTACGTTTTTGATGAGTGAGTTTGCGAATATCAAACTAGGTATAGGATCCCCTTTAATTTTTACTTTCTGTGATTTTCGGATTTTTCCCTTTACTTGTGATGTGAGACCTTGCTTTTTGCCAAATTTCATGATTCTAGGTGAGCGGGAAGTACCCTATAAGTTTTTGATGAGTGATTTTGTGAATATCAAAATAGGTATAGGACACCATTTAATTTTTACTTTTTGTGATTTTCGGATTTTTCCCTTTACTTGTGCTGCGAGACCTTGCTTTTCGCCAAATTTCATGATTCTAGGTCAACGGAAAGTACCCTATAGGTTTTTGATTTCGTTGACCTAGAAGCTTAAATTCTTTACACCTTTAAGGGACCATAGACCTTAGTATTTCGTATAAATTTCAACTTGATATCTATCCGTTCCTGAGAAAATGGGTCTTGACTGACGGACACCCAGCCAACCAGCCAGCCGGACAAACGAGTGATTCTATAAGGGTTCCGTTTTTTATTATTGAAGTACGGAACCCTAAACATCGCAGGTATTTGGATTATATTAAATTATTCAATGATTTTTCATTTCCCAATTGATTTTTAATACTAAGTGTATCTGAAGAAGGCTCAATAAAGAGATGAAATGTTGTATAATTATTGGTAAATGAAAAATCATTGAATAATTTATTATAGTTCAAGTACCTGCGATTTTTTATAATAATTACAGTAAAATGTTAAAAACATTCTTTTAATTCTTTAGTGGTGTGTAAATACTTTTATTCTAGTTCACAAATTGAAAAACGTGTTAATTCTCGTTACTGCTAGTTAAAATATGTGGGTTCGTAATGACGTCTAGAAAAATGTGCGAAAGTTTCAAACCCGCAGATAACAATTAAAGACTCCCAAAAAATGGGGATCAGTTTTTTGCAATTAACTCGAAAACTATTGATATTTAAGAATTGAATCACAAATATTCTTAAAGAGGAGGAAATTTCCAAAAAAAATGTCGACTCCCGGAACTTAATCTCTATTATTAATAGTTTTAATTTAATGTTGAAAATAGGGTTCCGCGCGGCGAGCGCTGTGCCGTAACCTAGCCCCGAAACCGGCCGTTGCAGATAAAAAGTTTTTTTTATCCTATAAAATATTAATTTAAAAATCTGAAAAAATTAATGTATTTTCTAGACACCTGAAGGAACAATATCTCGGTGGAAAAAATTTTTTCACTTATTTTTCATAAAATGACCCTATTGTTAATTAACTATATTTGTACAGTTCTACTGTTATGTAATAGCTTCTTCATATCTAAAAATAGTGATAACAATAAATTTCAATAAAAAAAAATTTTCGACCCCTTTTTTTAATTTTTTTGTTGTTTAAATAAATCATAATTCGTAGATTAAAACAATTAAAAATACCGTAAGTTGATTATCTCATTCAGTATAGTTGTCAAAAGGTCTCCACGAAGCGAAATAATTTTAAAAGCTTTTGTTTAAAAATTATCCGACTTGGAATGTAAACAAGAACTCTAAAAAAATAGTTAATTAACAATAGGCTCATTTTATGAAAAATGAGTGAAAATTTTTTTTTCACCGGGATATTGTTCCTTCAAGTGTCTAGATAATACACTAATTTTTTCAGATTTTTAAATTAATATTTTATAGGGTAAACATTTTTTTTATCTGCAACGGCCGGTTTCGTGGCTACGTTACGGCACAGCGCTCGCCGTGAAAAGCCCTATTTTTAACATTAAATTGAAACTATTAATAACAGAGATGAAGTTCCGGGAGTCGACATTTTTTTTGGAAATTTCCACCTCTTTAAGAATATTTGTGTTTCAATTCTTAAATAATAATAGTTTTTCAGTTACTTGCAAAAAAACTGAGCCCCATTTTTTCTCTTTAATTGTTAATAACTTTTGCAATTTTTTATCTGCGGATTTGAGACTTTCGCACATTTTTCTAGACGTTATTACGAATCCAATGTGCTATCACACATATTTTAACTAGCAGTAGCAAGAATTGACACGTTTTTCAATTTGTGAACTAGACTACTATGCTTCAAAGGGTCAGAACAAGTAGCTATTCACTGGCTTATTTCGACAATAAATCTAAATTCACTGTAGTGATGCGCGATACGAGATGTTTTAGTCGATTGTCTCGATTGTTCAAACATCTCGATGACTCTCGATGGTTGTTACTTGGACTCGATTGTTGTTGTTTCATAGTTCACCGAGACTGAGTCGCATAGTACTGAATCGTACACTGTCGAGAGCCACGTAATATACAATCGTTCATCACTCAACAACTGTGGCCGAGTTTATGGTCGATTGTGCAGTAATCGCGTAATACGAATTCAATAGTGAAGATATCACAGAGTAGTGAGAACCGACTGAACAGTGAACAATCAAAGAGTCGCGTGAACGTCAGTCGACTAGCACATAACCTTGAATCGCGATTATAATATGTATTCTCATTCGCTGCTAAATTGCTATAACCTATGTGGCAAATAATCGACTTGAACAATCGAACACCAACATGTGCTTATCATTATTAACCACCTATTTATTCAGGTTAGTTAATATTTATTTTTATTATTGTATGTTTAATCTGAACATTATCGTTTATAAAGACAATATGACTTTGAGGTTACTGTTAGTACTTCTTTCTAATACTCATTATGAAATTTATTTTTTAGTCAGCTTAGCTAAGTCAGAAGGTGGCCAAAATACTCGTCTTGTTACAACCTACTTTCGTGTTAGAATGTTCTTCCCGCTTTACTGCTGGGCCTCAGGAAAAACTACTCGTCTAGTCCTGAATGCCCTTAAGTGGGTACAACTAGCGGGTTTTTTACTTACATTGGTCTTCTGGCTAGTCAAACATATTTTTAAAGAGGGCAGTAAATAGGGGAAAAAGGAGGGAAAGGGAATCAAGTTACTTCCAAGAAAGTTGATCCCCTTTCCCCTCTCTTTTCACACCAAAATGCATGTAGTTTTATGAAGCGAACCTCACCCGGCTTCCAGTTGTTCGGGCTGGCACTTTGGTTGCGGCTGCCAACAATGAGACGCGAAAAATATCTTGGTAGCCGTGTTGGCAACTGAACCAGTTGAGCTGCCATGGTAGCTCGGTGAGGCATGTCCCTTGACAGTATAATTTGTTAAAAATGGCACGCAAAATTACGCACAGTTGCTGCTAAGGCCTATCGCTCACTGGCGACCAAGTCGCGGTCAAAAGACAAAGTACCCGCGCGACCACGTGTTTCGATAAGGAAACTTCAGTCATATTATTTTCCTCTAAAAATATTAGGGACACACCTCACCGATCTACCAAACTGCCAGGCTGCGAACATGGCGGCCAAGATATGCTTCGCGTGTTGATGTTGGCAGCCGAAACCAAGCTGTCAGTCCACAGAGCAATGCCATGTGCCAGTCCGTTAGACTGGAAGCCGTGTGAGGCAGGTTTCATGTAAGTCTACATGCATTTTGGTGGCATTTCAATCAGTTGAGCTAGCCAATGGTAGCTCGATGAGGCATGACCCTATTAAGAGATAACAGTTAATGAATAATACGTTCATAAAATGGCGCTATTGACCCGCGCAATATAAAGTAAAAAAACTCGGCTCGCAGTGCCAAACCCTGCCGACAATATAGTGTATTTGCTAATACATCAGGCATTGTGGCATTATTATGTGAACTTAAGTTTGTTTTTTGACAAAATAAAAAATTTAACCCCTTAATACGTCCCTTAAAATAATTAAATTTTTCTAAATTTCAATATTAGACATGGATTTTATCAGTACACGCAATTAAATACACCCTTCCATAAGTAAATCCGTATCAACAAACTAGTGTTTTCATAAAATTTGAAAGTCCGGTCCTGTCGGGCCGATTTTATTAAAATTTTAGCAGCACATTTTAATCTTTACTAAAGAGTTAAATTTCAATTTTGAAACGATTCTGACAAATTTTTCGGTATTTTTGGGCCCAAAAACTTTTTGGAACTCCTAAATATAACCCTGAAAATGGTCCGATCGGGCCCATTTTAAATAGGCTTCTTGCGGTGATGGGTTCCAATGTGTGTACCAAATTTCGTTTCAATCGATTAAGTCTGTCGAGAGTTATCGTGTACACACATATATATATAAATATATAAATATATACATACATATATATATAAACATTTTCAAAAATGGTGCCAAAGGGTTCAGGAGGCTATGAAACGTCGAAAAATTTTGGTCCGACCCCTAGGTCCCGCCATCCGACCGACGCCAATAGTGTATGTGCCATATTATGGCAAATACACTAATAATTACAATTTTTCGGAAATAAATTACACTGAAGAATGTATTGCTTTATTTTGAAGCATTCTATAGCTTGAAGATCACTGAGTCGAAACTGAGTATAATGAAATTAACAGAACTGGCGTAACGGTAATAACATTAAAGAGTTACGTTGTTAAGTGATGGTAACGCTTTATAAAAAGAGTACAATTTTACAACTGTGCCTACTGCATGCAGATATCGAAGTCAGTATGTATATGAAAGTGAAGTACACTTATGGGAATATTACGTTTCCAGCTAACGTATGTAGTTTTTAGCCAACGCGGACGTGTCCGACAGCTTTATACTTGCTAACCAGTAAGCTTAGTTATATTCGTTTTGTATTCATGTATTCACTGTACTGACAACATGCCGACATTAATAAACTATGTGAACAGCTATTAAGCTAGGTACAGTTTTGATATTACTAGCGATATAGTTTGTCGATACTTTAAAGGCGCGGCCTTGATTTTTATTCCATAATAAAAAAAAGAGTGTGTATGCACTTATGTACGCACGTCAGAAGTTATACTTCTTTGGCGTAACAAAACAAAAATAACTTCAAAAATTTTATCCCGCGTGCCAGCACGACACGTTTGTATAAAAGACGATAACATAATAAAATAAAGATATTAAATAAATTAATTTATTTAATAAATTATGTATTTATATTTTATTATATTTATATTTAATTATTTATTAAAAAAAAGCATGTTTGTGTTGAGATTCGAACCCAAGACCTATTGCGTATGACGCGGCAGTGCTATCCTTTACACCATGGCACATCTTACATAGCAGTGCTATATAGTAGGGTATCATAATAATGAAAAATAATAATGTAAATAGTATAGGTGTTGGAGTTCGAACTCATATTTAACGAAAGCGGCATAAATGAGCGTTTGTATAGCAATAGCTTTTATTAATGTTATTAAAAACTAAAAACGCTCTTGTCACATTGTGACTGGTGTGAACTTCCGACTAACTTCATGGTGTTAAATTTTCATGACGCGCATCGTAAAAATTCACTCTCATCATTTTTCCATAACGCGCCAAAAGAAGTATAACTTCAAAAGTAAAGGTAATATTATGTATTATGTACCTATTATGCGGAACTTGTTAGGAGTTTTTATATATTATCTAAAATTGCTGAAAAATGATATAACAATAAAAATAAATAGAGAATAAAAGTATTAAAATAGCATTTAAAAAATTGGAGCAGTCACACCGCGCGGCGCGGCGGTGCGTGTGTCTGTGTGATGTGTACGCGCAGATCTAGAGTGTTTCAGGTTTCTGTTTCCTTGTCAGTCGCCGCAGCGTAGAGCCGCACACCGAATAACGGCATCACTATGTAGCCGCACCGGAGCCATGTTGAACACGTGTTATTAAATCCCCAGGGTGTTTTTTCGCATTCGTCGTGCCATTCCCGCAGCACAGAACATGTTCCACCATTCATACAAACAAACAGATAACATTCCTGTTCCACACAAATCAAATTACTAATTATATCACGCGCCTCGAATGAAAACAAATATCATAAGCGATATTGCTCCTGGAAAACTTCCGTTTTCTAACTCGTTAAATATTATTATAATATTATTTTCTACTGTAACGTTTCCTTTATTACGCTAGGACTAGACCATTTCGATTTAGAATTCGGTTCAGAGCAGAACATATAGCTTTTTGTGAGTATGTGGCTTGAGAATATAATTGAGAAACCTCATCAGAAGTTCTCATCAGAATTTTTGAACGATCTGGGCTTATTCTTCCACCAGAAACACTTCGTTTTTTAACTCGTTATGTAAGTATATTATTTCCTACTGAAGATTTTTTTAGCCTGGAATTATTCGGGAATCTGTTTTTTGTTTAAAAGAAAACTCTAGAATTTCTTTAAGTATTATGGTGTTCAAAACAATTGAAAAACCCTTGCTTGAATTTCAAAACAAACATATGATCTGGCCCTACCCTTACATTATAAAAACTCATTAAATTGTATGGTAATATTATCTATCATGGATTTTTTAAATATGTTGGGGCTATACCTAAAGCATTCCAACAAGTTAGACCACCAGTATAAATTAAAACAAATTTTTCCTAAGTCGAGATTCGATACATTATTTCTAATTTGTCAGAGCAAATTGTATAATGTTCTGAAACCTAAAACAAGTCTAATTAGCATCTCATGAATGTAAACTGGTCCAGAGTTTATATTGGGCCTCCTTATCATTTCTCTGTATGTTTTTCTCTATCTGTTGTCTATCCGATTGGGTGTTGTTTATGCGTCTTTTCCTTGGAGTCGCATTTATTGTGTTTGCGTATGGATTGTCTGCTGACATTTTGTTGTGCAAGGTGTTGTGTTGGTTGAGTGTTTATAATGTTGTTTAATAGGAATATTATAAACTATTGTTTTATTTTAATGTTGTTTAATGCTGGGAAAGCCCTTATATTTAATGTACCTGCGTTTGGGTTCCTGTTTGTGGTGTATTCAATTGGAATTTTTTCTGCTGCCTCGAAATAAGTTAGATTATTAGTTGCATTAACTGCTTAATTCTGGTTTGTCTCCATCTTTCTGGGCATATAATATATATATATATTTGCATCTTTATTCTGAAAAATCCGTAGTATGTATTACTTACCTCTGTTGCAACTAGCCCCTAGCTCCCTTACTAAAGGAATTCATAGTAAACACTGAAGAAGTACATCCCTATGTTAAATGGCATAAATAACGATGGACAGATTAATTCTATCAAATATCTTTTGTGTATAATAAATAGCTAAACCATTATAAACAGTAAATGGTGGTTTTGAGTACTGACATAGGTTTCTGTGAAAACAATTGTCGCATTCAGATAATCCGAGAATTATATCTAATAAAGTATGAACTCAATAACACAGAAAACAGAGTGAAGTCAAACGAGCGACTATAGGTAAGAATGTGTGTCATATTATCTACCTTGAACCGAGTTTGTATAATGTACAGTAGGTAGGTATTGCATTGCTGTCTCGTCATGCCAGGCACATAATATCACATTGTTATTATATCAGTCCTTCCTATCTTATCCAAAATTTTAGAATCTATAATACATAAAAGACTATTGAGTTTCTTTAATAAATTTAATCTGTTTTCAGACAGTCAGCATGGCTTCAGAAACAATAAACCAACAACAGCTCTAGTGGAGATGATTTGCAGTGTGCACGAGACGTTGAAGATGGTGCTGAGGTGGATGCAACTTTCTACTGCCTTCGATTGTGTACCACACGATGGCCTCCTTTAGAAACTTCAAAGATTGGTGTCAGAGGAACGGCTCTCGATATGATGTGTTCGTACTTCAGTAATAGATTTCAGCATGTAGAAGTAAATTCAGAAAAATCATTACAAGTAAAATGTCTATAAAGTTTGGAGCTCGTCACGGTTCAATTTTAGGCCCGTTACTCTTTGTCATTTATATCAACGATTTATCACTCAACATGAACTTTTTCATTACAATTCAGTACGTTGACGATACATTTCTTGTCGAGAGCCGGACAAGGGAGAACATCGTGTGATTTACTGTCTAAGGCCTCAGATTGGATTAATGCAAACAGCTATACTTAAATGTGGATAAAACTGAGCACATCATAACAACAATAATGTGAAAATAAAATTTCTTGGTATCTATCTTGATCCCTGCTTAAAATGGCGATTGTAGGTGGATCATATTATATTATGTAATAATCTGAGTAGTGCTACATATTATGCCATAAGAAAAGTTGCTGAGGTTGCGTCCACCTCTACTGCCCGAATTTGTTATTTTGATCTTTTCCAGCTTATATTAGAATACGGTATCTTATTATGTGGTAGCTCAGCGCTTATCCATAGAGATTTTAAAATCTGTTTTATTAAATTTAATTTGCTATTGCAGTCTTCAATTGACATAGGGGTATTAATAGGTGTAACATATGCTATGGAAAGTTGCCATTTTTTGCTTGTCCATATGAGGAATTATTATGTATGTGTATGATCACATCTGAATATGATGGTTTATGATACCTACGATATATACGATAGGTAAATCAATTTATCAATGTAAATATACAAAATAGTATAATGAGATCTCTTTTCACACAAGATTTTTGGGTATTTTGTATTATTACACGGAAAAACGTGTTTTCACAATTGAAGACCATAAGTTACTGTTGTGTCATTTTGTGTCAACATAATACCCCACATTGTCGACACAACATTGTTTTGTTTTGGCAGTTTCTATTAGCTACGCTTTTGAAACAAACAAGTAATTCAAAATTATAATCTCGTTGTGATAAGACGTAAATTTAGACTCGTCTTGATTAAATCAAATTTTATTGTGTTTTATTTATTTATTATTAATTTTATATGAAGATCTACGATATTATTAAATCAAGTCAAAAAGATCTTTATAATTGGTGACCCCGACGTGATGTGAACAGTTCTTATATTTTTTTTCAAAATATTATATCATGGACAGAAGCTTTAGAAGAAACATAAATACTACATTCAAATGGAGAATTTTATTGGAAAAACGGATAAAAAGTGACATTTTTAAATATTTTTTCGCAAACGCTTCATTTATTTTTAAGTACAATAAATATTATTTACTTATTTTCCTACGTTACTTTTTCAGATTATCCATGGTAACTTACTTTATTGATAATTTTTTCATTTTGACATTTATATTTTTTAATAATTTTATGCTTTTTCACATATATATTTATATCTATTCACATTACATTTCACAACATTATATCAAACAACTCAAATCTATATTTGCACTAATTGCATTAACACTACGAATTTTGATATTTGGTATTTGTAATTATTCAGTACTTAACATTTTTTATTTTGTCTATCAAATATTTACTTTTTTGATTTAGACATAAGTTTGCTGCCTTATTTTCCTCCGTGCAACGGATTAGCGACATGCTACCGTCATTTTTACGAAGCGAACAACTAGTTCTTATTCGTTATATTCTTTCAGGTTACTCCTGCTGAGGTCGATACACTCCTATATATGTTTGTACACTTCCAGGATATTACCTGTTCTCCCTGTGTTTGATCATCTGCCTCGAATTGATACTTTTTGTCTTTTCAGCAGAATTATGTTCAACAATTTTTTTTTACGCAAGCTCAAAGCAGAATGATGTTCAGCTGATTTAATTATTATTTACCATTATTTTTCATCAATTCGTAGACTTATTTTACTTCAATTATTTACGTCTTCACGAACTTCACTAGTGGACTCCTGCTTTTGTCACGCCTTCTACAACGTGCCTAGCTGTCCATCTGTGGTTCTCAGACGAAAATCACCATGATATATTAATTTTTTTATCATAACCAACACTAGTATGTAATTACTAATGCGTAATAAACTATATATCTATTCTTTGGTTCCTTCCTGTGGGTTTTGCAGTTAGTTTTGAAAACTGGCCACTTTCATTTGTAATTTTCCCATGCGAAGGGGGGTGTTATGTTGTGTCATTTTGTGTCAACATAATACCCCACATTGTCGACACAACATTGTTTTGTTTTGGCAGTTTCTATTAGCTACGCTTTTGAAACAAACAAGTAATTCAAAATTATAATCTCGTTGTGATAAGACGTAAATTTAGACTCGTCTTGATTAAATCAAATTTTATTGTGTTTTATTTATTTATTATTAATTTTATATGAAGATCTACGATATTATTAAATCAAGTCAAAAAGATCTTTATAAAAAGATCTTTTTGACTTAATTTAATATTATTGTAGATCCTTATATAAAATTAATAATAAATAAATAAAACACAATAAAATTTGATTTAATCAAGACGAGTCTAAAATATGTCTGATCACAACGAGATTATAATTTTGAATTACTTGTTTGTTTCAAAAGCGTAGCTAATAGAAACTGCCAAAACAAAACAATGTTGTGTCGACAATGTGGGGTATTATGTTGACACAAAATGACACAACATTACAAAGGGTCTAAGTGCCACATCCACCGATTTTGAGTTTATTGCATAAAAAGGTTATATGTGTGAACCCCGATACTATCATAAAGGGTCTATGTGCCAACAACAGTTAAAACATTCACCATTGCTACGAATAGATGACGCTGGGTCTAAGTCCGCATATTATTGTAGGGAACAAGGGTCTATGTGCCATTAGTTAAACGGTCATTCAGTAGTTACTTGGTGTTTTTACTTCATTTCTGTTGGCACTTAGACCCTTTTGTTGTTGGGTACGACTGGGTATTGGACTTATAACCTTTTACGAATATTTGATTTTGATTTTTGTTTTCTGTGTTAAATAGCTTAGTTTCAAGTTAATTTTTTTACAGTTAGTATTGCATTGGTCTATGAATTACTGTAAAAAAAGTTTAAAAAATAAATCCCTCCTTTTTCATCAAAAACAGTTTTTCTCAATTATCTTTGAATTCGCTTTTTGGCACTTAGACCCTTTGTAACTTATAGTCTTCAATTTTTATCTATCTGTCTGTTAGGGCCAACATTACTCGAAAATGGTTGGACCGATTTGATGAAATTTTGTACATTATCAATCCAATTGGGACCAATACTGAATAGTAGATAAATATATAATGTAGGTAGATATACCTAGAGGCAAATACACTATAGTCCAGTAATTTTAGATTTCCACTACGGAATAATTCCCAGTTAGCTGAATTTTTGTATATACCTTCGCTATGGTGTTTTAAAAAATGTGTAAAAAGTCCCTATCGATATCGTGCCGGGGTTGCTAGATATTCGAGATTCAAGTTCACGATAGACGATTTTTTGCGAATTTCTCGGTTCCGTTCCATTTTTGGTAAAAAATTGTTATTATCAATCTTGTAGAGGACAAAATTCTCTACAACTTTCGTATAAATATTTTTTACGATTCATAGTTTTACTTATTTAACTACCCGCGGCTTCCTCCCCCTCGATTTTTCATAACGGTATTATGCTGCTTCCCGAGGGCCTAACGTAATGATTTGTACCTTTATTTTAAGTTGAACTTAAA
This sequence comes from Mongoloraphidia duomilia, assembly GCA_039654895.1. Taxonomy (NCBI): domain Eukaryota; kingdom Metazoa; phylum Arthropoda; class Insecta; order Raphidioptera; family Raphidiidae; genus Mongoloraphidia; species Mongoloraphidia duomilia. The sequence goes on from CM077523.1 coordinate 16,645,974, forward strand.
GCTAACGTTCAATTATAATTTTATCGAAATTAATAAGTAGTTCTCTAGTTATAAGCAACCAAACATACAAATCGACAGCAGTGAAACAGGCAGACAGACAGAGAGACAATTTTTTTTGGAAAATACGATATTTATACTTGACATCAATTATAAAGGCTATTCGGAAAGTAATTTTGTAAAAAAATTTACAAGGATTGAGAGAGTGCGGTGTAAGTATGAGTATGCATTCACATACCTTATAACGCAATTTACTAAGAATAACCCAGATGCTAGAGTAGCCATTCTTTTATTTTTCTTACAAAATTCCTTTACGAATAGTCTTTATAACAATTATAAAGGCTATTCGTAAAGGAATTTTGTAAAAAAATTAAAAGTAGGTATAGCTACATACTCGTACTTAATCCACCCACTCTTAACCCCTGTAAATTTTGTTTACAAAATTACTTTACAAATAGTCTTTATAATAATTGATGTCAAGTATAAATATCGTATTTTCGAAAAAAAATTTGTCTGTCTGTCTGTTTAGTGCTGTCGATTTGTATGTTTGATAATCCCGTTATGTAAAATCAAGCGGGAGGAAGCCGCGGGTAGTTAAATAAGTAAAACTATGAATCGTAGACAAAAAATGTTTATACAAAAGTTGTAGAGAATTTCGTCCTCTACAAGACGGACAAGACAATGACCATTTTATAATTATTTTTTACTAAAAATGGAACGGAACCGAGAAATTCGCAAAAAACCGTCTATCGTGAACTTGAACCTCGAATATCTGGAAACGCCGGCACGATATCGATGGGGACTTTTTACACGTTTTTTAAAACACCATAACGAAAGTATATAAAAAAATCAGCTAACTGGGAATTATTCCGCAGATGGGTCGTTTTTATTTTATGTCTAAAATTACTGGAGTAGGTACTATTTAATTATTGCATATAATACACATATTTTAATATTTAAATAACTATTTAAATACAACGAGTCGCCAGTGATAAGCACCGTTTTTATTGTGGCTTCATGAAAAGTTTATCCGGAGTATTCCGGACACATAGAGATGAGCTGGCCAGATTCCAAACTAAAACAATACAAAAGAGCTTCGCAACAAGCCAATGTTTTGATTATTCCTCTCTATTTATGTCTACTTGTCTCACTCTCTTTCTGTTTAGCTATCTCTGTTTGTCTCTATGCAGTCTATGGAAATTAAATCACAGCTCTTGAAAACTGCAACGCAACTTGTATTTTCAGAAGATTAGCTGAAAATGTGATTTGTACTTTTTTTTGCTGAACTTATGTTACACAACGTCCGATCCGTATAAATTCGTACGCCCGTCTTGTTAATAATTAACTATACTCTACAGGAAACATTTTCTACTAAGGAGAAAGAAACGAACAAAAGTTAAAGTTCATAATGTTTATAAAGAAAGAAATGTAGTCAAAAATAAATGTTTTTTCCAAGAAACGCGTATTTTAAAAATCACACTTTTTTAAAGCAGTGATGAAAAATTATGCTCGATTTCTGGTACGACTTTCAAAGTAGATTTAAAGTAAAAGAACTTTTAATATACTGAATTTTATCGTGGATTTCATGGTAACTGAGTGATAAAAGTACCGAAAACACTTTTCCAAATTAATTCCAATACTTCTCTATCATAGTAGATGTGGAAAGTAGAACCATAGCTTTAGACTATGATAAGCGTGAAATGCATGGGGATTTCCTTCGGAATTTCCTAAACGGTAAGAAATAGAGATTTGATTAAATGAGAAATAATGTGCAGAGTTTTGAAATATTCATGAAAAAGTGCCTTAATAATGTGGAAATATTTTTTTCTAACTTAGTTAATAATTAAGTTACAAATAAAAAACGAAAATAGGTAAAATCTCGTTTTTCAACTGTCTGTTGCAAACCAAGCAAAATATGGATAGTTTGGCTGCGAAAGTTAAGTAGTAGGTACTAAAGATTCTTCAAATTTCTTCTCATTTAACCAAATCTCTATCTCTTACCGTTATCTTACCGTAAATCCCCATGCATTTCACGCTTATCTTGGACACCCCGTATACTGTCTTCTTTCAACCGAATTAATATCTACCATTAACTCAATTTGAAAACTGAGCATTTCTAAGGTAGTATAATTATATTTGATATTAGTTGGATATTGATTTTTAGGGTTCCGTAGCCAAATAGCAAAGACGGAACCCTTATAATTTCGTCCTGTCCGTCTGTCCATCCGTCCGTCCGTATGCCACAGCCATTTTACTCGGAGACTATTGGCACTGAAATTTGGAAGGCATATGAACCGCTATATAATGGTGAAGTAAAATTACGAAAAAAAATTAGGGGTGGCATACCATACATCTCGCCATACGTCATGTAAATGAGGGATAAAAAATTCCACTGCACATATAAGCATGCTGGGGCATCTTTAGATAGCTCTTCAAAAATGATGAAGAAGTTTCAAAATGACTTTTTTTATTTAAGTCAATAGTTGGTGATATATACGCTTCTAAAGTCGTAAAAAGTGTGTCCCACTCCCCCCTCTAACTTTCCAACTATGGGGTGGAAAATTCTGAAAAAATTTAAAGAAGTCGAACTTATAAAGTACTTTCAACGAAAATTGGAAAATTTTGTGTAGTTTTTGAGATATGGGAATTTTCGGCCGACTACGGAACCCTTTACTGTGCGTGGTTCGACACGCGCTTGGCCGCTTTTTTTGTTTTGAACTTTCACCTGACTTTCTGTGAGCTGTTAGTTTAACTAATTACTAGTGATATAATTGTGTTTTGATTAAAGACTGAGGCGGACCTTTTGTTGTTCCTTCCTCATTATTTCCTAACTCTGTCTACAATTTCTCTTCTTCGTACAATAACGACTTTGGATAAAAGAATAGTATTTGGTTTCAAAATAATGTACACAAAAGTGAAATTTATTGATCAAAGTCTTAATTTAATTCGTTGTTAATGGTAATCGAAAATTATAGGAGAAATTAAAATGACATAAATATAATACGAGTATGTACAGTTAATTAATGCCTAGTTTTAAACTACAATAATATTTTAGTTCACAAGTTGAAAAACGTGTTAATTCTTGCTACTGTTAGTTAAAATATGTGTGATAGCTCATTAGATTCGTAATTACGTCTAGAAAAGTTTCAAACCTGCAGATAAAAAGTTGCAAAAGTTATTAACAATTAAAGATTCCAAAAAAATGGGGATCAGTTTTTTGCAAATAACCCGAAAACTATTAATATTTAAGAATTTAAACAAAAATATTTTTAAAGAGGAGGAAATTTCCAAAAAAAGAAATGTGGACTCCCGGAACTTCATCTCTATTATTAATAGTTTTAATTTAAAGTTGAAAATAGGGTTCCGCGCGGTGAGCGCTGTGCCGTAACCTAGCCCCGAAACCGGCCGTTGCAGATAAAATTTTTTTTTATCCTATAAAATATTAATTTAAAAATCTAAAAAAATTAATGTATTATCTGGACACCTGAAGGAACAATATCCCGGTGGAAAAAAATTTTTTCACTAATTTTTCATAAAATGAGCCTATTGTTAATTAACTCTTTTTTTCGAGTTCTTGTTTACAATTCAAGTCGGATAATTTTTGAACAAAAGCTTCTAAAATTATTTCGCTTCGTGGAGACCTTTTGACAACTATACTAAATAAGATTATCAGCTTACGGTATTTTTAATTGTTATAATCTACGAATTATGATTTATTTAAATAACAAAACAATTAAAAAGTTAAAAAAGGAGTCGAAAATTTTTATTAAAATTTATTGTTATCACTATTTTTAGATATGCAGAAGCTATTACATAACAGTAGAATAAAATTTTTAGCGCAATTTGTTTAAACAAATTTTTTAAACAAATGGACTAATTACATTTTTTTAAAAATTTTGTTTGCCATTTTTACCTATATTATAAAATATTATGATTTGAAAAAAAATTTCTTAAAATTTTTTTTAATTGTTTAAAAACATTTTTTAAGTTTATTTATTATTGAAACAAATTATTACCTATTTATCTTTATATACAGGGTGTTTCATAATATATGCGCAGGACTTCAGGATGTGATAGCTCGTCCAAAAATATGAAATAAAGTTTCTATCAACTTACCCTCTAAAATGCATCATTTTAGAGATACAGGGTGTTGATACAGGGTGTTTGGGGAATTTTGAAAAGACAACTTTTGTATCATTTTTTCATTTTTTTTTTAATTTTGCAATTATGAAGTTAACGTTTGGTTTTGTTACTTGTTCTAACGTTTAAATAAATTTTGTTTAATTAGTAAGAAAAAAATGTTATTTAAAAAAATTGACCATGTTTTTCAACATAAAAGTTGATTTTTCTCGAAAACGATCGACTTTAGAGCTTATGCCAAGAGTACCTTTTTTGTGTTTTTTGTGTAGAAAACATTGGCGGTTCAAATAGTCGTCTCAAAACCGTACTTTTTCTAGTAGTGTAGAAAGTTGGGGAGAAAAACACCCACTCTCCCTTCAAAACCTCCACCAATTATGACTTTAAAAAAAGAAATTTCCGCACAAAACATAGCTTATTGTGAGTAGAAAATGCTTACAAAAGTTGTTTTCTGTACGATAAACGGTTCCGGAGATATTCGCAAAAAATGAAATTTTTTTTTAATTTCAACACCCTGTATCTCTAAAATTTTAAAGGGTAAGTTAATAGAAACTTTTTTTCATATTTTTGGACGAGCTATTACATCCTGAAGTCCTGCGCATATATTATGAAACACCCTGTATAGGTATATATATATTTCTTCTGTCCGTGTGTACGTGACTGAACTCCTCCTAAACGGCTGGTGTGATTTTGATGAAATTTTGGGTGTGTGATTAAGTCGATTCGAGGATGGTTTAGAGTAAAAAAAAATAAAATCGGTCCAGCCGTTTTTGAGTTTTAGCGAGACTAAGTAGCACCCGGGAGTGACCGAGCGAAGCGAGTGAGTAATGTATTAATAAATCATAATTTCATCATAAATTCATATCACTCGGGAGCGAACGAGTGAAGCGAGTGAGTAATGTAATTATAATATTCAAGCGAACGAGTGTATTAATAAAATTCGAGCGAACGAGCGAAGCGAGTGAGTAATGTAATTATAATATTCAAGCGAACGAGCGAAGCGAGTGAGTAGTATATTGCACCCAGGAAATTTCTAGCACCCGGGCGAAGCCGGACCGGGCCGCTAGTAATATATAATATTCCTGCACACTTTCGATTAAAATTTCGTCAGACATAGCGATTATTCTGCAGTTTTGAGTTTACTACTTGATATTTATAGTTAAAAACCGTCGGAACATTCAACAATTTTTTCCCCTTCAATCATTTTCTGCCGTTGCCAAGCCAATCCGGCCGGTCTGAGCTGATCGAACCAAAGTCAGTGCGTGAGGATTCATTTAGTTTCATGCATACCAAAACGTTCTGATTCATTCCAAGTCGACCGACCCGACCAGATCGATTCAGTGCATGCGAATCTTAATAATTAGAAAACTGAAAAAATGCGTTTGGCCTTTTGTAAAAGGCTCCTAGGCAGTAGGCTTCGATGTATTCTTGATAAGAGTTTTAGTCCCTTCTCAAATAATATTAATTAAAAAAACTAGCACACTGTAAACATACCGTTTTGAAAATGTATCAATTGCTATAAAATTTAATATACAATGCAATGTACATAATATTCTTTTACCAGTTATGATTAACGTACCCAGTTTCAAAACTATCGCCATGCTAGTGGGTATACTCAAAAATTATACTTTCTAATTTCTATACACAAAATATTTGTGTTCACTTAAAAAAAGCTAAAGGCTTTTTGTAAGGATTCCTGAGAAGCGAAGCTTCTCTCGCGAGTGTTAGCCGCGCAACTTGTTAATAATAATTTTCATTAAAATTAATAACACGTACAACTTTGTTTTAATGAAAATAATCAATAACAGTCAAACAATAATTTCAGAAACTTCCATTTGTTTTTAAATAGAAAACTAAAAATAGTTTTTATTTTTAAATAATATACATAAATACATTTTTAATTGTAATTTAATTTTTTTATAATATAAATTGTTATCTAATTCATTTTCATTAAGTATTTAAAGAAACAAAGAAAACATTGGAAGCTTTGGGGATTTGAATCCGGGTTTGGCTTATCTAACTGTTGACGGGCAGCGCCTTAACTGACTAAGTCACAGCAAGTGTATACACTGCACACCCTGCTCAATAAACTGGTACCTATCTACACAAAGTTAAGTCTGTATTTTATATAAAAAAATTTGGAGCATACAAGTAATTCAAGAATTACAAGGCGCGATATTCATGTGTACTGTGTGTAAACGGTTTTATCGAACATAGGGAAAATAACACTGACAAGACTTATAATTTTGTTGTAGGCTATGAGCCATAAGACCAAATATAAATATGTATTGGATTTCAAAGAAAAAATAGTACAGTGAATTTTTTCAACAATTTTCCATAGCAACGGTTGACTATTAAGCGTAACTCGGAACCGGCTAAATAAAAACAGTCATGATGTGTCATATTATAAGACACCCGACAGAAGCTATGCTTTTTACGCATTGTATATAAAACTGAATTTATCAAAGATATAAATAATACAATTAAAAAGTTATTATTTGATCGCCATTTTGAAATCTGACGCCATTTTATTTTTTTGTGTCTTGTTAAATTCTCAAATATCAATTTTCAAAAGGATCAGATAATTTTTACAAAGAAGTATATACCTATGACCGCCATTTTGAAATATGACGTCATTTTATTTTTTTTGTGTCCTATGAAACTCTGAAATACCGATTTTCAAAAAGATCGGATCATTTTTGCAAAAAAGTACATATGGCCGCCATTTTGAAATCTGATGTCATTTTATTTTTTTGTGTTCTATGGAACTCTCAAATATCAATTTTCAAAAGGATCGGATAATTTTTACAAAAAACTACATACGGCTGCCATTTTGAAATCTGACATTATTTTATTTTTTTGTGTCCTATGAAACTTTCAAATACCGATTTTCAAAAGGATCGGATAATTTTTACAAAAAAGTACATATGGCCGCCATTTTGAAATCTGACGTCATTTTATTTTTTTGTGTTCTATGAAACTCTCAAATATCAATTTTCAAAAAGATCTGATAATTTTTACAAAAAAGTACATACGGCCGCCATTTTGAAATCTGACATCATTTTATTTTTTTGTGTCCTAACTCCTATGAAACTTTCAAATACCGATTTTCAAAAGGATCGGATAATTTTTACGAAAAAGTACATATGGCCGCCATTTTGAAATCTGACGTCATTTTATTTTTTTGTGTTCTATGAAACTCTCAAATATCAATTTTCAAAAAGATCGGATAATTTTTACAAAAAAGTACATACGGCCGCCATTTTGAAATCTGACATCATTTTATTTTTTTGTGTCCTAACTCCTATGAAACTTTCAAATACCGATTTTCAAAAGGATCGGATAATTTTTACAAAAAAGTACATATGGCCGCCATTTTGAAATCGGACGTCATTTTATTTTTTTGTGTTCTATGAAACTCTCAAATATCAATTTTCAAAAAGATCGGATAATTTTTACAAAAAAATACATACGGCCGCCATTTTGAAATCTGACATCATTTTATTTTTTTGTGTCCTATGAAACTTTCAAATACCGATTTTCAAAAGGATCGGATAATTTTTACAAAAAAGTACATATGGCCGCCATTTTGAAATCTGACGTCATTTTATTTTTTTGTGACCTATGAAACTCTTAAATATCAATTTTCAAAAGCATCGGATAATTTTTACAAAAATGTACATACGGCCGCCATTTTGAAATCTGACGTCATTTAATGTTTTTGTGTCTTATGAATCTCTTAAATATCAATTTTCAAAAGGATCGGATAATTTTTACAAAGGAGTACTACATATTTCCGCCATTTTGAAATATGACATCATTTTATTTTTTTGTGTCTTATAAAACTCGCAAATATCAATTTTTAAAAGGATCGGATAATTTTTACAAAAAAGGACATATGGCCGCCATTTCGAAATCTGACGCCATTTTATTTTTTGTGTCCTATAAAACTCTCAAATATTAATTTTCCAAAGAATCGGATAATTATTAAAAAAAAAGTGCATAAGGCCGCCATTTTGAAATCTGACGTAATTTTATTTTTTTGTGTCCTGCAAAACTCTCAAATATCAATTTTCAAAAGGATCGGATAATTTTAGCAAAAAAGTACCTACATATGGCCGCCATTTTAAAATATGACGTCATTTCACTTTTTGTGTCCTATGAAACTCTCAAATACCAATTTTCAAAAAGATCGGGTCATTTTTTCAAATAAGTACATATGGCCGCCATTTTGAAATCTGAAATCATTTTATTTTTTTGTGTTCTATGAAACTCTCAAATATCAATTTTCAAAAGGATCGGATAATTTTTACAAAAAAGTACATACGGCCGCCATTTTGAAATCAAACATCATTTTATTTTTTTGTGTCCTATGAAACATTCAAATACCGATTTTCAAAAGGATCTGATTATTTTTACAAAAAAGTACATATGTCGGCCATTTTGAAATCTGACGTCATTTTATTTTTTTGTGACCTATGAAACTCTCAAATATCAATTTTCAAAAAGATCGGATAATTTTACAAAAATGCACATACGGCTGTCATTTTGAAATCTGACGTCATTTTATTTTTTTTGTGTCTTATGAAACTCACAAATATCAATTTTCAAAAGGATCGGATAATTTTTACAAAAAAGTACATATGGCCGCCATTTTGAAATCTGACGCCATTTTATTTTTTTGTGTCCTATAAAACTCTCAAATATTAATTTTCAAAAGGATCGGATAATTTTTAGTGGTTTTCAGTGGTTCTCGAGTTATAAACTTTCAAACGGACATGACAGAGAAAGCCAAATTGTTCAGGAAGATATGAAACATCGAGAAATTTTGGTCCGATCCCTAGATCCCGCAATCCGACCGACGTCAATAATTAGTTACAGGTCATTTTAACTCAGTAGGCCATGGTTTTTAAACACAAAAATCAAACGTCACCAGTCAAAAAATTGAATGACTATATTATAATGTAGCACCCGTTTTTATTTTAAGTCAAAGCATACGCTGTCTTCCAATATCCATATCACACTGTGCAACAGACAAGGACAACCGAAACAAGTTCGCGATTTATTAGATAAAGTCGCATTTATATAGTTGAAATTAGCAATTAAATGTGTATAAAAAACTGTTTTCACACAATATTATACATAAAATCTATCTAAAATTTTCTCCTCTTTCGTTTAAGACAGGTTTCGAATCGATCTGACTTGAATTGAGCGAACTATAAGCAAAAAACACCGTTTTTTCTAATTTGCTCCCCTCTGGGGCCAAAATTCAAAAATCGGGCGACGTTAGGATCAAATAGACCCCGAGAGGAATCGAACAAAAAAAAGTTTTTTAAAATCGGTTAACTCGTTTGGGCTGTACGACTGATACAAAAAATCCGTCACAGATTAACAGATTAACAGATTAACAGAATAACAGATTAACAGATTAACAGACAAAGCGAGTGTATATAGGCGCTTCTAGCTTCGCTTTAGATCGCGCCTAAAAATGTGATTTTATTAATTTTTAAATAGATTTAAATAAAAATAAGTCTACAAAATCATTACTGAGGACATTTAGAACCAGTTCGTGAAAAAAAAATAATAACCCCATGTTAAAATCCCATCTCTTAGATACGATGGGACACACTGTATGTTATATAATGAAACAATTAAAGATAAAATAGGTAAAAAATTATTTAAAAACAAGCTGTTATTAAAATGTACTAAAAAAAAATATTTAATAACTATCGCAGAATTTTTGACCCACTCTTTTGTAATTATGGTGAACCTAAATTAAATATTATTTTTTCTTCTTAGCATATTTTAATATAATCTTGTTTTAATAAAAACATTTTTACCTATTTTAGTTTAAGCCCACATTTATATGTCATGAATCCTAGTTGAAATGATCGCACTATACCAATGTTTATACAAAATATATGATGTAGACGTAAAAACCGAGAGAAATCTAGCTAATTTTATATTTTACTTTCCGCATTATAAAACATTTAACAAAAATGATTTATAACATAGTAGTGCAAGTGGAGTTTTTCATGGGCCAAGTTTATCTTTCACGTGGAGAATAATTAAAGTAATTAAATATTCCATCAACGCGCAGAAAATATTTTCTCATTATTTACGTCTTGTCAAGCAGTTCTCTGCACAGCGTTGTTCTTCGAATAAAGAGATTTAAGGAAGGTGCATTAGAGGACTTAAGAGTATAAATTAGGGTCCCGTACCAGAAAGGAACCCTACTGTTGTGCCAACGATGTCTGTCTGTCTGTGACAGGCGTCTATCTTCTAAACGAAATGAAATATGGACTTTAAATTCACACATAATATGTATCTATAACCGCAGCCCAAAGACGGAGAGAAAAACAAAAGATTAAAAAGGTTTATTTAAAAGGGGTGCCCATTAATGCAAATGTGGGTCAAAAAAATTTTTTTTGTACCTATTTCTGTGGGGTATTGTTGAAAAGGGCCTTTTGAGTAGATTATGAATGTGTATTTATTTTATCAAAATTGTAGGTTTCAGAGGCCGTCAAAGTTGCAATTTTTAGACCTATATTTTGTTACCAGGTCTATCTTAACAACGCAATTACCTATAAAACTGTAATTCACGTCAAGTATCACTCATATCCTCTAGTATCTAGTTAATCAATAAATACTAAAAACAGAAAAAAAGAAAGCGTCCATACATGTAAACGGGGGGCAAAAAAATCTTTTTTTACGTAGTCTTGTGGGGTATAGTTGAAAAGGGCCTTTTGAGTAGATTATGAATGTGTTTTTATTTTATTTATTTTATTAAAATTGTAGGTGTAGCATAACTTACATAATACGAAACCCTACTCTTTGCGTGTCCAAAGTTGTTTGGGTCTAATAGCAATTAATATTTTCAGTTTATTCTAAGACTAGAACCTGGGAACTGGGGGATTGTAATAATGTAGCCATGGAAACCCCATATAAACAACGGCATTGCAACATGCTCGGTTAGAGGGCAGTATAGCCTAGTGGTTAGCATGCTTGGTGCCGCAACCTCTAGACTGGACTGTCGTGGGTTCGAATCTCACCTGCGCTCATGGATGTTTTGTGATGCTATTTAGTTTTAAGTTAGTTGTTATTTAGAGTAGTTGAAAGACGCTAATGACCTTAGATGTCGACGCGTCTATAATCTACAATAAAAATAAATTAACTAGCTCGGTTATTGTTAAACCTGTCTTGATTTTAAGTGGGATTGTTTCGCAGCATATTTTGTCACAATATCTCTTTGAAATCTTAATAATGTTTTGATTGTCAAAATATTGTTCATTCGTTGACCCTTTATTTAAATTACGCATTGTTTATTATTGTCATTGGTGACAATATTTATTGGGCTTGAGAATAGCCGAGCGTGTAGCAATGCTATTGTTTACATGGCGTTGCTATGGTTCCTCTATTACAAGTCCCCAGTTCCCGGGTTCTAGCCCGAGAGCTGGTAAACTTTTTAATTGGATTTTCAATTTATTATTAAAAAAAATGATTTGAAGATATGAATTGGTGCTAGGCTCAAATAACCTTAGCTGTTGGTGGTCTTTAAAACACACACACAGACAATATTTATTGTTATTACTCAAGGAAGGATCCTATATGGATCAAATTGGTTTACTGAGAAGTCGTCTCTGCACAATGGCACATACACTATTGGCGTTGGTCGGATGGTTTATTATTTAACGTCTCATTTATAATATGCCAGTTTATGTATATTTTTTAAATAAAATAGGGTTTTTATATCTAACGATTGTACGGAACTCATTGCGCGAGATCCGACTCGAACCGCCTTTTTTACTTCCCATTGGAAGTTATTGTAATGGGTCAAGGTCACAACACTATTTTTGAAAAGATGTCTGTGAGTGTGTATGTATGTGTGTGTGTGTGTACGTATGTATGTGGTCATTTTTTCTAAGACGAAATTTCGAGAATGAAAAATGATATCGACTACGTTATGGTGCCAATCGACGCGTATTAACGTAAATATGATCTGAAAGAAATTTTTTCAAAATCGGTTCAGCCGTTCTTTTTTCTTAACTAAATAGACTCCAAAAAGTAGATTTTACACAATATCTCGCGAATAAAAAATTATATCCACTTCGTAAGGATATCAATCGAGGCATGTTAACGTCATTTTGATTCGAATGAAATTTTATCAAAATCGGCCCAACCGTTTTTTTTGTTTAAAGAAAAATACTGCCAAAAGTGGATTTTACATAAAATCTCGCGAATAAAAAATGATATCGACTTTGTTGGGGTGCAAATAGAAGCATATTAACATCAACAAGACCCAAAGAAATTTTATCAAAATCGATCAAGCCGTTTTTTTTTTGTTTCAATAAAACGACTGCAAAAAAGTAGATTTTATATGAAATCTTGTCCAAAAAAATGTTATCAATTTTGTTGCGGTGTCTATCAAAGCATGTTAACGTCACTATGATCCGACATAAATTTTATAAAAATCGGTCCAGACGTTTTTTTTTAATTTATTGTTAAAAATAAATAATAATTATGTTTTAATGATATTAAAATGATTGCTTTTCTGTGTAATTTCTAATTTAATTATTAATATTCAATATTCATCAAACTGGGAAGTTCGTCGTGTGGACCTCAAGGGTCGCACTTGTGAGTCCCAATTAAAAGTAACTTTAGTCCTAATAAACGACCCCCATCACGGTTTGTTTATTTCATAATTTTGGAACTATATAAAGTTTTCATAAATTTTACATAAATATAGTGAAATAGAATGCACATTGTTGTATGTCAATCAGAAATAAATATTATTTAAGTAATGATAAATATTTATTATTCTATTGAAAGTTACATCACTTTATTAGTATAATTTTTATGAAAATTCGATATCGACTATTTTATTCATTTTAGTCTAGCTGACTTATTACTTATAAACTATAACCATAACAACATGATATCATTAAATTATAATAATCATTCTTTATAATATATGTAGCATCCTATAATAATACTATAACACTCATTAAACATAGATGATTGAGAACAGTTAAATCAGAGTTCTTCTATCCTCACGTGCTCTGGAAGCCTTCAATCTTTTTTGGAATGTTCAAGAATGCAAAGTTGTATTTTTGCAAGACAAAATCAACGTAATAAAACATAAATATTACGGTTGATAATAGCGACTTTTTTAAGTTACGAAAAAGGACAGCTCCTTCCTTATAGTTGGGTGTTCGAAGGCGCTGACCCGACGCACAGGGCTGCCACAATAAAAGATACAGCTGCACACCCATAGAGGTCTATGTACACACCAGTGTTAAAGTCAAGCTCTTTGTTCAGCAGCTTCAGCTTTAGTCGACTCGGTCGGAACCGTGTTATTTGCTGCTATACTTTTTAAGACCTCTAAATTCTTACGCACGTTTGCCCGCCGACCGTTTTGCCTTATACGCTTTAAATTTATTATAGCTATTTTACTTTATTTATAATAGCTTTTCCGCTTACTACAATTATTTTACGTGCAATCTGAAAAACTTCTCTAGTTTACAGGTTTATGTTTTTTTCTTAAGATGAGATTTAAAGTAAATGAGGCATAAAACGCAAAGCTCAGCTCAGATAACGCCACTAGGTAAACGGTGTAATCCAATGACATATTATGCCTCTATGTCTCTATATGGTAGCATCCACTAAATTAGTTACAAACTGGAAATTCCACAATTCACATATTTAAATATTGGCGGTTGTCAAGGTAAAGGAGTTATAAATATTCACAATATCCTTGGACAGAACTTATATTCCGCATTTGTGAGTTATTGTACACCGTACGATATATATTAAGTAGCCGACAAAGAGACGAAATGTTGTACATTTCATATAATATGTGTTACAAAAAAACTAATTTTTTTGTCAGTAGCACGTAATTTGAAGTGCTTGTTATTATGTTTTATAAATATTCGTACCTGAGTAGAGGTAGCTTTATAAAAAAAATTTGTCGTGTTCTAAGTAGTGTAGGTTAGTCTCATTTACTTATTTATATCCTACCATTATATTATGTAAAACGTTCGTTTTGTGTTTGATATTGAATAATATAAACCATAAGATTATTGAGAAAAAACAATTAAAGACAATTATTTAGAAAAAACTTAATGTTTCGAATTATATTTTTGTAAAACTTTAATTTGTTTTTAAGTCTTTATCTGAGGACCATCAAAATTATTTTGTAATATTTTGGAAAGATATAAATGTTCATAACTTCTTAACAATAAGGAGTGCGTGTATGTTTTTATTTGCAATCATTGTGATTAGGGAATGCAATCTCGAGCCGAGATTGGCAATTCGAGATCTCGCGAGATAAGTCTGGGTTCGAAATTGGTCATTCGAGATCTCGCCAGATTGTCTGGCAAGATCTCGATAAATCTCGACAATATCGAGATTTCGCCTACTTTTAAAAAGAACGTATTATTTTTTATCAAAAATGCTTAAACTTAATGAAAACTACTTATTTGGGGTTTGCTGTTATATTTTGAAAATAAAACAAAACATTGAAATCTCGAAACTCTCGAACGAGATTTCAAAAACGAGAGTGCCTGCCCACGAGATTAAATCTCGAAAAATGGCTCAAGATCTCGCTAAATCGAGATCTCGCGAGATAGAGATTGCATTCCCTAATTGTGATCGATTTGAAAAAATCGAGTTTGCAATTTTCAATTCATCTACATGCGAAAGTCTCGAAAAATAGCTAAATCTTCGACGCTTGGACATTTAAGAATCGTCTTTTCGATGTTTATTTTTTCATATTATCAACCGTGGTACTGGGTTGCAATTTTCGGAAGTTAAATGATGCAATTATTGAAGTCAATTATCACTATTTGTTATATTTAAAGCTGTAAAAGTGTACAGGGATACATAATAGAGACATTTTTTAGTTTAACGGTGAAATAAAGAACGTATCTATATTAAAAATATAACATGAAAGTCCCCAAGGACTCTTTAACAGTCTACATGTGACTGAGAGGCTGTGGAGAGAGGCGGTGTGCTTGGACAATTAAAGGACATAATTATTATTGTTCGCCCATAGAGCATAACATGCGGGGCTGCTGGTGGCGCAGGATTGTGCTTGATTGTTGGGGATGTCACGTACACTGCGTTCAAAAAAAGCGGGCTTGAGCATGGCCGAGCGTTTAGCAATGCTGTTGTTTACATGGCGTTGCTATGGTTCCTCTATTACAAGTTCCCAGTTCCCGGGTTCTAGCCCGAGAGCAGGTAAAAGTGTCAATTGGATTTTCAATTTATTATTAAAAAAAATAATTAATTGAAAATATGAATTGGTGCTAGGCCCAAATAACCTTAGCTGTTGGTGGTCTTTAAAACACACAATTTTCAAAAAAAGCGCAATAGGGAACTCATCCAAAATTGTTTATGTTGTTAAAAATTGGTATTTTTTCCTAAAAAAAATAAAAAAAATTTGTTCCATTTACATAATAAAGAGGCGACTTGAAATTTTTCATATAAAATCTAAGATCATGTACCAATTTTTTTCCATCGAAAACAGGAGACCATAAAATGTCGACGAGTTTCTCGATTATTAAAATATAGAAATCTGTAGAGAATCCAAATTAATTTAAGGTTGTTAAGTGAACTAAATTATTCCCATATCAGTATTTGAAATACGAACATTATTAAATAGACAACAGTTGCCTTAAAACATTTACCAGTTATATAAATATATTTTTTTTTAAATTGATGAAATAAATCTAACAAATTCCTGATTTACAATCCGTTTTACTTTTTTTTTGACTCAATGTAAAACTAAATGAAATGTTTTGCATTTTGTAATGCGCGCAGTACAATATAGAGGGCTACTCGTACGCCAATCGTCCGAACGTATGCAGATATGCAAATACAAGGTGTAAAGCAATATTTTGACATTTGAATTTAAAATCAGATTTATTTTCTATTTTAACTTGAAAATATGTCTCTTTTTGCTTTATATTTATATATAACCTAGTTAATACTTTTTAGTATTTATTTTTTAAATAGTTTTGTCATATTTTTAACTTCCTGCTATTGAAAATTGAAGATTTTCAAAAATTTGGGATGTTATTATCCACAGATATTAACGTTTTAAGGTCCTAGGAAGCTATTCTGACCATTTTGGAATGGACTTCTGTCCGTATCCGTGTGTGTGTGTGTGTGACGTGTGTGTGTAAACATAATTTATATTTGGAACGAAACGATCGATTTAGACGTTCAATACGGCGAGTCAAAGGATATATCAAAACTTAGATCTGATTAAATTTTGAGCCTAATCGCACGAGTGGTTTGAGAGTTATACATCAAAAACGTAAAGAAATAAATTATTTTTATTTTTATAATTTGAATTACTTAAAAACTACTCGTGCGATTGGGCTCAAAATTTAACTAGATCTAAGTCGTGAATAGTTCTTTCAATTGCCTCAAGATTAATCAAAATCGGTCAATTGGTTCACGAGATATCGCACGACAGAAATTATTTTTTTAATTTAAATTTTGTTTTCTCATAATTATAAAGAAAATATTAGTTTTGAGCTTATATTATTGTTTTACGTTTTTTAAAATTTATTTTATAATAATAAAAATAGATTAATAAATAATTACCAAAATTTTTGAGCTCTTCGCTCAAAAATATATAAATCGAGCTCTTTTAGCTCGAAAACAGCGGGAAATTTCAGGGTTGGCCTGCAAGATCAACCGTTTCTACATTTTTTGTTTCATATTTTCCAGCATTAATTCTTAAATTCAAATATATCAATAATTAAAATTATGAACTGTGGTTAAAATATATAGGAGTTACAGGGACACTGTATAGCTGTACACTGTGTAGTAGAGTAGGTACATACATACCTAATCATCCCCACAACCTCTCGCCTGTATTTTCTTGATCATGCGAAAAAATACTGTCCAGTTTTTTTAACCTGATTTTTAAGGGGCCACTTCTCTCATATTTTGTCTAGAAGTACCTATGATCATTTCTGACTGAATATAGTGATCGGTGTAATTTGTGGTTTGTAAATCTGTGAAGTGTAATCTAGTGTTTTTAACCGAATTCAAAAAAAGGAGGTGCTTCTCAATTCGGTTGGATTTTTTTTTTTTAGTGTTTGTTACCTCAGAACTCCGTCATTTATAAACCGATTTGGAATTTTTTTTTTATTTGAAAGGATATACTTTCAGATTAGTCCCATAGAAATTTCATCAAAATCGGTTCAGTAGTTCGGCTGATTTTAATAAAAGTTAGTAACGGCGTGTGATTCCTTAAGGTAAATGTCACTTTTTGACACATCAGACAGCGTAAGAAAGTCGGTTTAATAAAAGTGAGTAACGGCGTGTGATTCCTTTAAGGTAAATGTCACTTTTTGACACTAAAAAGTAAAAAATAAAAAACTTTTTAACAAAAAAAAAAACTCCTTCAAAAAGCCACTAAAAAGAGGAAAATAATGAAATTTTGAGGTCTGCGCCAATTTAATAAAATATGAAGTTAGTTAAAAAGCAGATATTAATCACTATACTATACTTTTTAATCGACTTCGTATTCTATTAAATTTGCGCAGACCTCAAAATTTCATTATTTTCCTCTTTTTAGTGGCTTTTTGAAAGAGGTTTTTTTTTTGTTAAAAAGTTTTTTGTTTTGTTTAGTTCAAGAATTACCGTTTAGTTTATATTGTTAGAATTGACTTTTTGTTGTAATAATTATTTTAAATAAATAAATATTTTACTGCCACTAGAAAACAATTTTGTTACAATATTAACCCTACAATATGCCATCATTTATTTGCCTCGGAAAAATCCAGAGAGGGTAATTTATTTACTGTTGAACGAAAATCGGCAGTCGGTGTAGTTGAGCAAAAAATTCATTGGAGACGTACTATTTATTTCAAATCGTATAAACAGGTCCACACCCTGTACACAAATACATACAGTGTAAGTAAAAAGTCTGGAACTAATTCGGTAAAATGAAAATAATTGAATTTCATAAAAAATCCTCGGACACGTCAATTTTATCTTTTTACTATACATGTTTGTCGATATTTGTTGCATTTCGATAGTCTTTTGTTTTCATACTGTGACGTCATCGTCAATTTTTTTTTAACGACACCCCATATTTTTTATGCCATATTTGGATAGTGCTTAAAATTACGAATTCATTGATGTACCATAGTATGATCTTAGCTTTCATACTTCTCAAGATAATCGAGTTTGAAGTACAAACAAAAACTCAGGATATTGTCAAGTAGTAAATGGATGGCAATTTGAACACCTACTTTAATTATTATTTTTAGTTAACTTATGTTATTTTGTAAAATTCACATCACCTGCAAGCATCGGAGCCTTCATTTGTTTGAGTTTCACAGTTATTAAATGTATCAATATGGCTCACTCTCTTTTTTCCTGAGTTTTTGTTTGTACTTCAAACTCGATTATCTCGAGAAGTATGAATGCTAAGGTCATACTATGGTACATCAATGAATTCGTATCCAAATCTATATATATAAAACAGTTCCGTTACTGACTGACTGATTGACTGACAGACAACGCCCAGGTCAAACCGCTGAAGATACAAACTTGAAATTTGGACAGTAGGTTCCTTTTGTGACGTAGGCACCCACTAAGAGTGGATTTTTGAAAATTCATCAATTAAGGGGGTTAAATAGGGGATGAAAGTTTGTATGGAAATTCGTCGTTTTTGAAGTTAGAAGTATGAAATTTTGCACAGGAGTTTCTTATATAACGTAGGTGAGCACTAAGAAATTTTTTTTTGAAAATGCATCCCCTAAAGGGGCTAAAAAGGGGATGAAAGTTTGTATGGAAGTTCGTCATTTTTAAAGTTAGAAGCATGACATTTTGCACAGGAGTTCCTTATATTACGTAGGTGAGCAATAAGAAAGGATTTTTAAAAATGCATCCCCTAAGGGGGTTAAATAGGGGATGAAAGTTTGTATGAAAGTTCGTATTTTTTATGTTAGAAGCATGAAATTTTGCACAGGAGTTCCTTATATAACGTAGATGAGTATTAAGAAAGGATTTTTGAAAATTCATCCCTTAAAGGGATTAAATAGGGGATGAAAGTTTGTATGGAAGTTCATCATTTTTGAAGTTAGAAGCATGAAATTTTGCACAGGAGTTCCTTATATAACGTAGGTGAGCAATAATGTATTAATAAAATTCGATCGAACGAGCGAAGCGAGTGACTTATGATGTATTATTAATATTCGAGCGAACGAGCGAAGCGAGTGAGTAATGTATTAATAAAATTCGAGCGAACGAGCGAAGCGAGTGAGTATTGTATTATAATATTCAAACGAACGAGCGGAGCGAGTGTGTAATGTATTATTAATATTCGAGCGAACGAGCGAAGCGAGTGAGTAATTTATTAATAAAATCCGAGCGAACGAGCGAAGCGAGTGAGTTATGTATTATAAAATTCGAGCGAATAAACACCACCAGCCCGGCTTCGCTTCGCAGGAGGAGAATTTTTCGCGGGGGAATAATAAATCATAAATCGAAAAATACGTGGGCGAAGCCACGGGTAACGGCTAGTATGATATAAAAGATATGAGGTGCCATTAAAAAAAATTGACGATGACGTCACAGTATGAAAATAAAAGACTATCGAAATGCAACAAATATCAACAAACATGTACAGTAAAAAAATAAAACTGACGTGTCCGAGAATTTTTTATGAAATTAAATGATTTTCATTTTACCGAATTAGTTCCAGACTTTTTACTCACACTGTATAATATACTGCAGTTATACAGCTCATGCGTACCTACGTATAAAAGATAAAATGAGTGTGAGCAAATACACGTTGTTAACTTTTATGTAGCGCTGTTAACATGATAATTTTTGTTGAAGTTCCAAATACGTGTGTCACTTTTTTACCTGGCGATAAAAACATCAATTAGGTGATATAAACTTGTAGATTTAATAGCTCAGATATCATAATACGTCAAATTGTTGTGTTACATAATGGCGAAGAGGAGTTTAGTGACAAAATTTAGACAACAATTGGTTTATTAAACGTATTTTTGAGAAATTATCATATTGAAAATTCGTGTGGCGATGAGACTAAAAAGGAAAAAATAATTTTTAATAATTTAGATTCATAATTATAAAAGCGTGGGTCGTGACTAATAAACTATCATAGAGTTCACGACCCACGCTTTTATAATTATGAACCTAAATTATTAAAAATTATTTTTTCCTTTTAAGTGCATTTAAATAAAAGTTTGTCTCTAAAAAGTTTTTTTTTACAAATATTTATTTTGTTCATTTTAGTCTTTCAAAATTTTACCCCCCCTCGACACCCCTTAAATTGCCCCCAAAATGAGCTTATTGTGTTTCGCTTATCAAGCCCTTTCATATGATACCCATATCATAGGGGTTGCTGTGGAAATGATAAATCACCATTTTGCCCTCAAAATGCACTTATTGTGTTTCGCAAATGATAAATCGCCATTTTGTATCGTCTACTCCCCTTTGACACCCGTAGGGGTTTAATTTCGAAAAATCCTTTCTTAGTGGATGCTTACGTCAGAAAAGGAACCAACTGTCCAAAATCTCAAGTTTCCAGCTTCAGCGATTTGGCCTGGGCGTTGATTAGTCAAAAAAACCCTACGTCCCCGTTTGAACCCCTTAGGGGTTGAATTTATTTCTAAAAACGATTTATCCATGTATTGTCATCAGGAATACATATGTGTACAAAGTTTCAGCCCGATAGCTTCAGTGGAAGTGGGTGAAATATTGATTACAAAATTCCAGGACATACATAGATACATAGATACAAGTGAAGTTAAATAAAAGCTTTTAATTAATAATAAAAAGCGATATGATAGAGATAGATTATAGATTATTACACAACGCGTTTGTACCATCTATAGACTAAAAGTCAAAAAGTTTCACTTCTACTGTGTGCTTTTAAACACATTATTTTTTTTAATAAAAAGTTTTAAAGTTTCAATGTTTTAAAAATTTCTTACAAAAATTCGATGATGCGCCGAAGTGACCCGAACGTTGACTGGCGTCATGTTGTATAATATTTCAACGCTTTGTATCTGGAGTTACATAATATTATTATTATTGTGTGTTTGATTTGAACATTATAGGCCTGCAACTCAACCTTATTTTTTTTTGACTCAACTGGCAACTTCGAGATAACACGTTCTTTCGCAAAATTATGGGTCAGGTCAGATTACTCTGGATCAAAATTACTCAAAATAACTGCGGCGTTTTCAAGGTGAAAAAAAAAATCGTTAAAAATTTGTGTGAGAACAATGCTAGATAGGACAAAATGGCATACTAGTAATTTTGTAGAGTATAAAATTTCCTACAAATATTTCCGCGACGGCCTATGTCCAAAGTCAATAATGTTGCCTTTTCACAAAATTATCGAAAGTTTTGGGGAATTTAAGTCCAGAGTATCCTTTCTGAATATACTTTTATTAATTTTGCAAAAAAACTGGCGATTCTGTCACAAAATGTTGCAGTACCTAATTGACAAAAATTTGGAACGCCCAGTATTTCTAAACTATTAACTTTAGACATATGCCGTTCCGGACTTTTTTGTAGGAAATTTTATACTCTACAAAATTACTAGGAAGTAATTTTGTCCTATCTAGCATTAGGCCTGCAACGCGCCCTTAAAAAGTCTATAAATAAAGAAGTAACTGGCAAATTCGAGATAACTTGTTCAATTAAATATTAATCGAAAATATATGATACAAGAATACTACAGGCAAAAATTACTAAAAATTACTGTGTCGAATCATAGCAAAATTCTCTTTACAATGCACACAAATGCTTTCATCCAGAAACTTCATTATAGAAACGGCTAATTTTTTTTCGTTATTCAAAATTACGAAAAATATGATAATTATAATCAGCAGCTGCTTCAAGTAAAGAATTTCTTTCCTTCTTCGTTATTTCAAACAATTTTTCATTTTTTGTGTGTTTTTGTGACAAGGAGATTGAAAATAAAAAATTGATTGAAATAACGAAGAAGGAAAGAAATTCTTTACTCGAAGCAGCTGCCGATTATAATTATCATATTTTTCGTATCTTTGAATAACGAAAAAAGTTTGCCGACATTCTTGTTTATCCAATACACTGTTTTCTTGTTTTTTCGTCTGTGCTTATGTAATTCTTGTTATACAACCTGATCGTAATTTATTACCCGACTATGGCACATAAGAAGGGTTATGAGTTTGGCAATCTACGTATGTATGTATGTAGGTGTGTATGGATGTACATTTGTTCCTTCGTAGCTCCTAAACTATTCATCAGATTTGGACAAATGAGTCGTTGAATTTGTATGAATTTTCCGCGTAACATAAGCTATATTATGTCACGTTAAATCTAATATGGCGGCTAAGAAAAAAAGAAACCCAACGCCAATAAGAAAAATATTTACAAATGTATTGAGTTTGGTATAAAATTAAAGGTATGAATGAAAAAAATACTGTCTTAAGTTTTGATTTGCTTGTTTACTTCTTTTTACGACAAGCGACTAGGCCCTGCAGTCAAGGTCCATTCTGGATGGACACCCCATCTTGATGTCGTTTGACACACACACACACACCTAAACGAACGTAACAACTAACTAGAGAACTCTATATACTATTATGGATAGTAGATAGCGATATTAAAAAAATGGTTTTGTATGTGGAGAATTTTCAAATACATATTCTTCAAGACAGGCATTAATATTCACAAAATTAGAATGAAAACTTCAGGTAAGGCTTGTAATCTAATTCTTTCAATAAAAGTCGATCAATTTTTTGACATTTCAAAATAAAACCTAATTTAATATTGTTATTTGAGATATTATAGGATGTCCAAAATGTATACAGTAACAGTGTTCTTGAGAACTTGGAATGGAAAAATAAATTTTAATTAAGTTTTATTTTGATATGTCAGAAAAATGATCGACTTTTAGAGAAAAAATTAGATTAGAAGCCTTATCTGAAGTTTTCATTCTAATTTTGTGAACATTAATGCCTGTCTTGAAGTATATGTGTTTGAACATTCTCCACTTACAAAACCCATTTTTTTATCGCTATCAATTATCCATATTAGTATACAGTTGTTACGTTCGTTTAGGTGTGTGTGCGTGTGTCAAACGACATCAAGATGGGGTATTCGACCAATCAGAATGGACCCTGACTGCAGGACCTAGTCGCTTGTCTTTTTACGTAGTCGGGTTTTAGTTTTTTTACTTTTATTTTAGTTTTCATTTATTTTGTATAAAATGCGAAATGAGAAAAGAAAAATAGTTTTTTCGTCGGGCAAAAATTTTAGTTCATGTAAAGTTTTCAAACTGATTTTGTAAAAAATACAATAATTTTTCCTATATAAACTGAACCGAAAACGTTAGTCAGTGTAAAACTTACTTTAGAAAATTCTTACAGCTACAGTGAATCAAAGCAATTTCATTAAATCGTTAATAATGTTATGTCGTTTTATTTCATTTATTTTTATAAAAGCATTCTGTGATTAATAGTATTCGATAGCGGAAATTACCCCCTGCACTCTTCATTTCAAATCCTTTCCACTCGCCTATTAAACGGTTTCCGCTCTCCCGACGCTATTTTTAAAGCTAAAGGGTTCGTTTAAACGCCAAATGAAGGACCAAGAATCATACTACAGATCATACAGGCGATTTTTTTTGAAAAAAAGCTTTGGATAGTTACGTGTGAAACATTTCGTAATTTTTTAAAAAGTTGAAAGTTTTTTCAAGAATTTTTTTTAATTTTTCGCTTGTAGGATCTGTAGTGTGATTCTTGGTCCTTCATTTGGCGTTTATCCGAACCCCTTAGCTTTAAAAATAGCGTCGGGAGAGCGGGAACCGTTTAATAGACGAGGGGAGTCGATTTGAGGTTAAGAATGCTCTTAACAATTTCCCTTAGATTTTAATGTTTATTTAGATACGCTGCTTTCTTGGATTTTCATTATGATGTTTGCTCAAAGATGGCAAATAAAAATAATAATAATTTATTTTTCAAAATTTATATTACTTCTCAAAGACATGAAAATTATTAAAAGATGCAAATGATTGTGATATTAATAATTTAATTTTCAAAATCTATACATATTTCGGAAAAGATCAAAATATTAAAAAGTGGTTTGCTGGAAAGTCTCATTTTAAGATATTAGGGCCACTTTAAAATTTACTCAAGGGCCCTTAAAATCTAAGATGGCGGCCAACATTTTAAAATTATCTAATTATAATGACCTGATTTGATTGATATTTAGTTTGTGCACGTATTTTTAGGAATATTAATTTAAGATTACAATTGGCATTTTGCAATCAAAAATTTCTAAAAACTAATATGGCGAACAAACACTCAAATTTTGTCATTTAGTATGTTAGATTTAATTAATTTTCGGTTTGAAATTAGGTACTTGAACTGCTGAATGCCGTTTTGAGGTCAAAATTAAATTTGTTTGAGTTTTATCGGCTATATTATCGATAAATATCGAAATCGTTTCTTTTTTAAACTTCCATGCACTGAAGTAACAAAATTGAAATTTTTGGCCGCCATTCCGGTTTTAGTGGTTTTCGATTGCAAAATGCTAATTTTAACCTCGAATTTATTCTGTAACCTAAAAATCAATCAAATCAGTCCACTATACACAGCTAAAATTGAAATTTTGGCAGCCATCTTAGATTTTGAGCACTCCCGGTTAAATTTTTTTGAAGTAGTCCAATTTCTCAAAATGATAGCCAAATTTCATTTTTTTGTACAAAAGTGAACAATTATTTTGCTAAGCCGCTGTACTAAAAGGTGATCCAACTTTCCGAACTTTTTTTTTAGAAAAAGCACACAATTTTAAGGAAAACTTTGGATATTTTTTTATTAATCGAAAATGTTATGTATTTCATTATTATGAAAAATAACATCAATTACATGGCCGCTTTTGAACCTTCTGCAGCAGCTAATTTTTTCGAGGAAATTTTCGATGACTTTTTTGTAAATTTCGGGTGGTGTCTCGGCTATAACTTGGCGGATGTTGGTTTTTAGATGCTTCAACGTTTCGGGTTTGTTGGCGTAAACACGACTCGTTGTGTTACCCCACAAAAAAATCCAACGACGTTAAAACGCATGATCTTGGCGGCCAGTTGACGTCATGTGATCGCGTTCAGCTTGTCCCTTCAGCTGTTACCTGCCGGAACGCCTTACGGTGATTTGAACAACCGTGTTGGCGTCTTATCAACTTACCCCTTGGGTCCGGCAGTACGCCACTGCAGTGATGCTAGGACGATTAAGTGTCCACTTATTTCTACTTTTGCTCACTTCGATAATTGTAGGGCGTATAGTGTCGTTGTGGTGAATGGTGTCGTGTTCGATAGCAAACAGAATCCGTGCCTTCGCTTGGTTGCTCAGAGCCGAGGGCCAAGATCCCATTTACTACCCCTAATTGGTTGTGTATGAGTGTAACCCACCAGACCCATAGCCGGAACTACGACCCAGATGGATTACAATCGAGTGAAGTGTACGGGATGTGTGCCGGATTACTGGACTGCCACACCAAAATGGTTGCTCAGTATTGGCGAACCGCCCAGTAATTCGGATGTGGGAAGGTGTAGTACGTGCTGATGTAGTGTAGTGTGTGTGTATGGCTGAAATGAGTAAAGCTACTTCTCAAAAAAAGTAAGTCCAATTTAAACAACGTTCTAATATAATTTATTCAATCGCAAAACGAATTTTACAGCTATCGTATAATTGTCAACTTATAACTGAATTGAAAATCATTATGAACTAAATAATTATGGTATTAAAAAACTACAAGGTTCGATAAGTTTTAGATTTTAGGTTTTAATAAATGTTTACTTTATAATCAATATCTTATATCAAGTTATTTTAAAACCGCTGGTTTAAACCAGATTTTCTAATTGTAAAATCATTTAAATTATCATATTAATATTATTTATTTATTCATTCAAGCAATATTTAGCGTACCTTTCTTTAATCCGTATTACAATACTTTTAAGCGCATTGGCTTTTATTTTGATTGATCATTATTATTATAACGTAATTATTAACGTTGTTAAATCAACATTTTACTAACTGATAAAAATATCATCTTAATCTAAAAATACCACATACATTATGAGCTGAAGAGCCGTATGGGGATTAGTCCGGTAATTAATACTCTGTATTTAGAGTTGTTTACTATTTTCCAGGATCTAATGAATAATTGTGGGCGTTTTTGCCCTTTTTATAGGGTCGGTTTTCCCGGCAATTCGACTAGTCAACTCACGTGACGTCGAGTCACGCCAGTGTAAGTCGCATCGGAGCGTCGTCGGTGTCCTTTTTAACCCTATATCAGACCAGTTAATTGTGACTGTTATTAACATACGTATAAAACATTTAACATTTCAATCCTATTGTTGGCTGATGGCCGTATATTACAATAGACTGAGTCACTTGTAATGATTGTCAATTGACTTGTCTGAAATTATTTAAATATCTAAAATTGCCCATTGGCATCGTTTACATTCGTCGTGTCTGATAGAGAGTTCACGTCGAGTCAAGCGATTTTCGTCCGTCAGGAGCTCAACCGCCTGCCCCGCCTCACTATGTGTGTCACGGCTCTTTGCCGCTTTTTTGCCGGTTGTCATGGCAACCGATTCTATATTGTCCTTGACACAGCTATGTTTTGTTAACGCACAAACATCTGATTCTATCTCAGCTGATGACCTTGTCATATCTTATTGACAATTTTAAACAATGTTTCATTATTGTCGAAATGCCGGTTCAATGCCCTTTATTTAAATTAGGTACCGTATTGTTGTCATCTTATTACAATATTTTTTATTATGATTACTCCACGAAGGAACGTATATGAATCAAATTAATCCGCGAATAGATCGTCTCTGCACAGTCACCAAAATACGAATTAATGCGATCACGCAAAGCATCCTACGTTGAACCCGATATGTGGCAAGTTGTGCCGTCTTGTTGGAACCATTTGTCTTCCACATCAATATCTTCGATTTCGTGCCAAAAATAATCGGTTATTATGCGCCTATAGCGCTGAAAAGAATCGACAATTCCGGGTCTTTGATCACACTTTCACTTACAGCAGCAATATTTTCGGCTGAACGGACACCACGATGATGCACAGGTCTCACCCTATCTCCGATGCTCCCAGTCTCTTCAAATTTTCTCAATACGTTGCGAAATGTTTGCTCAGTAGGACGATAAAATTGACCATCATCTTCCCATAAGAATAAGAATAATTAAGAGCACTGTGGTTTAATTTAATAATAAAGAGTTAAGTCACGTCTAACCACAATAATTTTATTGATGAATGTACATTTCAAGAGCTATGCTCCCATTTTCAGCAAATACTAAACATCTTCCCGTAAATTTCGATACACATGTTCGTTCAGAATTGTTATTTCTGTAGAACAATATTGAACAATTTTAACGCGTTGAGCGCGCACTTAAGCGATCCATTTCGTAATTATTGTGTTGTTGCAAACTAACATTTGACACTTTGAAAGAAGTGCCTATTGACAGCTGCTTGATTTACACTGCTGCTAATATAGGGAACTCCAATTGGATCACCTTTTATTTTGGGTAATTAGTATTTTTACAAACTTGCAATGTATGTTAGTTAGTGAGTTTGTGTGTTTGTTTAGGTCAAAACTTGCACGTCAATTTTGAACGACTTTCACGTATCCGATCGATTTGAAATTTTGTACACATATGTATTCCCGATGACAATACATGAATAAATCGTTTTTAGAAATAAATTCAACCCCTAAGGGGTTCAAACGGGGATGTAGGGTTTTTTTGACTAATCAACGTCTAGGCCAAATCGCGGAAGCTAGAAACTTGAAATTTGGACAGTTGGTTCCTTTTCTGACGTAAGCATCCACTAAGAAAGGATTTTTCGAAATTCAACCCCTACGGATGTCAAAGGGGGGTAAAATTTTAAAAGACTAAAATGAACAAAATAAATATTAGTAAAAAAAACTTTTTAGAGACAAGCTAAAAAGGAAAAAATAATTTTTAATAATTTAGGT
This sequence comes from Mongoloraphidia duomilia, assembly GCA_039654895.1. NCBI lineage: Eukaryota > Metazoa > Arthropoda > Insecta > Raphidioptera > Raphidiidae > Mongoloraphidia > Mongoloraphidia duomilia. The sequence continues at coordinate 16,674,154 of CM077523.1, forward strand.
TCATAATTATAAAAGCGTGGGTCGTGACTAATAATTTAATAAACTATCATAGAGTCCACGACCAACGCTTTTATAATTATGAACCTAAATTATTAAAAATTATTTTTCCTTTTTAGTGCATTTAAATAAAAGCTTGTCTCTAAAAAATTTTTTTTACTAATATTTATTTTTTACATTATTTAAGCTAGAAAAAAATACATTTCCGATGGGTTTTTAATTTTAGAGTTATCTTTAAAATCACATTTATAAAGATACAATTTAAGACAGAAAATGATTGTAGAAAAGTATTGTACAATTTTACAGAATTTAATTATAATATCTGGATAGTATATTTTTTTAATGTTTAATATTATAAGCTTAATAAGTTATGCTAATAACTTATTTGTTAATTACCACTTGGTTGAGAAAACGGCTAAGCACAACTTAAAAAAATTATATTTTACCCACCATTTAATTCCATCTATTCAGCAGTTATTCTAAAAATTGTGTTGTGTTTACACATTTCTAATTATTAAAATGTAGGTAAACTCTACAATTAGAAAGTCTAATTAACATGTTAATGTTTAGAATATATTTGCTTGTATCTAAAATACAATATAGTATATTTAGAATATTTTGTTTATAAAATAACGAAGTCATCTGAAGTTTACGTTTTGTTTAAAAAAATTTGTAAAGCCCTAAATAATCAGCTAAACTCATAACTCTCCTTATGTGCCATAGTCGGGTAAAAAATAATAAAATAAGATACCTAACTAATAAAACAACAGTAACTAGACCTTACCCGATTTTGATATATTCAGTTATAATAATATATCAAAATCGGGTAAGGTCTAGTTATTGTTGTTTTATTATTTATCATCACCGATTTTTTGGATTTCTAAAATAAGATAACTTTTTTCTGGCAAGAAATTTTAAGAAAGTCATATAGACTACTGAAACTAAAAGCGTTGGGCGTAGATATATGATGCATTTCTTAAAATTTGCAACTTTTCGCGCCCAACGCTTTTAGCTTTAATAGTCTATATAAATTTCTTGTAATTTCGTAAAAAGATTATTTCACTCTTTTTAATTCATTTATAAAAGCGTTGTTTTTGAAAGTTTTTTTCTAATATTTTATTGGACTCTTTTTAGTTTTTATAATGACTAAACTTGATATGTCTTTTCATTTGATATCCATATCAAGGGGGTTGTGGAGAAAAAATAATCTGCTATGCATCCAGGGGCGTCCGCCATAGTGAATTTATAATAACTCACATAGCCTATGTTGCATTGTCACCTGACATAACACATACGCGAAATTTCAAAGCTCTAGCTATTGATTACAGAATTTTTTCCGGACAGCGACAATAACAATAACAGAGAAAGTAAGTTAATAAAAGCGTTGTAAAAATCTAATTAATTCTATAGTTTTGGAGAGTTTTCGAAGCTCGTTTCCTGTCTCGGCAAAATATTGATTCTTTAATCTCGATCAGGTCTCGGAATTCGGAACGAAACGAATCCTAATTTCGTCTCGATAGTTCTCTCTCAGCATCAACAATTATTATAAATAAAAATAAACTTTTCCAGAATTAAGTCTTTTACGAATAGGTATAATTTAAACGAATTTTGAGTAAATTTAAGATATGAATAATTTACCTGATAATATGGTGAAATTAACGCTATTAAGAAGTCAGATCTTATATTTGTTGTAAATATAGATGCGCTCTTTGATAATTGCTTTAATGTTCTCACTTCATTTAAAGGTTGTTTACAGAAAAGCGGTGTGTTTAGTGAATAAAACCTCAGATATTATACAATATATATATGTACATCTACTGTTCGTAGTATACCTACAAGATAAAACTCATTCCCTCTAACGGTATCACCGCAATTTGACTCCTCGGGGAACTCATACATACCACGCTAAAGATCTCCCTTAGGTGCATGTCTGATTGTGCGATGAACACGAAATGAGGTGAACACTGTTGTGATTATTGTGCGTGCTTGCCGAAACCCGATTCACACTGAAGAAATTATGTCGGGCGTCTATAATATACAATATCTACCGAAGAAAATTGCTGTTGATAATATTACAATATTAATTTACCCGTAATATAAAGTACTGATTCCTTTGTCAAAGTTCTGACTTGTGAAGTCAGAATGATTCTGCCCTCCTATAAGGATAGAAAACGTGTTTCATTTTTTTGTGAAATCGTTTTTGATTTAAAGTGACCTTTTGGTTTTTCTTGAAACATTTCCGTCAACAATTTTTTTTAAACATATGTAGTTCAGTAAATAATTACTGGAAAATGGTAAATTCAGAAAAAATCACATAGTTTAACTAATTGAAATTTGGTTTGTTTTAGGTCGGATTTTTTGAAAGCAGTACTAGCAAGGTGACTTAGTGACTTAGTGAACTTTTGGAGGCCGAAAACCACGATATTTTACTTGTTTTGTTTTTTTCAAAATATCTCAGAAACGGTCGACTTAAGCCATTCTTCCACTATGTAATGTTTTAAAGAGGATTACATTTACTAAAATTTTTAATTCCACAACTTTTCTGTGGTACTAATGGTAAGCGAAATACAGCTTCTTGAAAATCACGCGCTTTTTGTAACCTTGGTTACCAAGTGGTTAAAATGTGATGTCATTTTCAATAGCTTTATTTTTATTGTGTTCTTCATCGAATTTTAAATTGAAAATAATATACAGGGTGTCCAAGACTTGCGTTGTCGGCCGATATATTGATTTTGGGTTAAGATAGAAAAGAAGTTTAATTACAAAAGTTGTATAATTTTTAATGATGTATAACCTAAAAATATTTTCAATTATACAGCCTGTCCCATTTAAGCGTGGCAGATCAAAGTTATGTTTTTTTTAACCTAGCACCCTGTTTTTATTTGTTTTTTCAATTCTGCATCTAAATGTGAATAGAAATTGTAAGGGATGCCATGCTCGAAAATTCAGTAATTTTTGAGTTATTCAAGTTTTTTAGAAATTTTTGACACGTGCAGACCTTTAGCTAAAATTCGACATAGCCAAAACAAAAACCTTTATCAAACTGAAATTTTGAGGATCACTAGATAATAGACGGACAAATCAATGTCTGTCCTAAAAACATGAATTTATTATACAGGGTGTTCAAAATAAATTACTTCTTTTGCCTAACTTCAATCACGTGTAACTTTTGATTGTTAAATACAACAAGGGTATTTTTTTGATGGAATTGTATTTTTTAGGATATTTTCTAACACTTTTATTAAGAGTTGTCTATACCTAAACTTAATATTTTCATATAAAAATGTTTGGTTTAAGTATGGACAACCCTTAATAAAAGTGCTAGTAAATATCCTAAAGAATACAATTCCATAAAAAAAATAACCTCGTTGTATCTAACAATCAAAAGTTACACGTGATTGAAGTTAGGTAAAAGAAGTACATTATTTTGAACACCCTGTATAATAAATTCATTTTTTTAGGACAGACATTGATTTGTCCATCTATTATCTAGTGATCCTCAAAATTTCAGTTTGATAAAGGTTTCTGTTTTGGCTATGTCGAATTTTAGGTAAAGGTCTGCACGTATCAAAAATTTCTAAAAAACTTGAATAACTCAAAAATTACTGAATTTTCGAGCATGGCTTTCCTTACAATTTCTATTCGTATTTAGGTGCAAAATTGAAAAAACAAATAAAAACAGGGTGTTAGGTTAAAAAAAACATAACTTTGATCTGCCACGCTTAAATGGGACAGGCTGTATAATTGAAAATATTTTTAGGTTATACACCATTAAAAATTATACAACTTTTGTATTTAAACTTCTTTTCTATCTTCACCCAAAATCAATATATCGGCCGACAACGCAAGTCTTGGACACCCATTATAATATACAGTCAGACCACCCGTATCAGTCGTTTTTTTCGTAAACGGTTAGTCGTAGAGAGTTGTGTAAAAAATTTGTATTATAAAAGCCCTAATAAAGAATCGAATGGTGATCATTTTTTTCCCCGGGAAAGTCGGATTCCCTATTAGTTTGCTCCAGAATGTCCAGAACTCCGGAATGATAAAAAGCACGATAGGTCGAAAGTGATATTGTTGAAAAGATCTTTAAAAAATAAGCTAGGTTTGTTGGGAATTTTTTTTTATTAATGCCACCCCTGTTAAGTAATATTTGTTTGAAATTACTAAATTAAAATGTCATAATAACGAACTTAATTTTAAAAGTTGGCATTTAAAATCTAGTTACCTATCTATCGATCATTAAACACTGAAGAAGTACTTGAGACACTCACAGTATAACCAGAAGAGCTCAGTATTATTTAAGAGTAAATGGAAGACAGTTTGAACGCGGGAATGACGTCAGCTGGAATTCAGTTTAAATCAAGTACAAAAATTGTTGAAGATTATGCTTATGTATATTAGGTGCTTCGTGCAGATTTTTTCTTAAAATTGGCAGGAGACAATAGATAGAAGAATAGATATTAAAAAAATAGGATAATTTTTGATTTTTATTACAAAATTTAGGCTTTAATATCTATAATATAAACCAACAAAAAATTAAATAATGCTCAAGAAATGGCAGATCTTGTTAATTAACTATTTTTTTAAATTTAAGAAGCGAATAGAATTAACTAACAAATTTATAAATTATTATTTTATCTTTTATATTCACAAAATATTAAAAATAACCACAAAACACCATAACGCTTAACAGCTATCGCAAAATTGACAACTTATCAGTTATCATGTTTTTTTCACTAACAGAAGAATCATGTTTCTATAGGTATTGAAAAAACATATCACACTACCATGGTTACTGTGATTTTTATTTCCAAAAGTTAGCAGCGCCCATAGTCTGACCTCTTCTATTGAAGTGAGCAAGCATGGTGCATTCCGAGTGACGTCATCCCCCCACTACTATCTATCGAAACAAGGCAACCTATACTCTACTAACCTTGAGTTTGAACACTTGTGACATTGTCTAAGGTTGCTAGATTTTTAATGCCGACTTCGGTTGTAATTATGAAATTTTAATTTAATAATTTCAAACGAACGTTACTTAACAGGGGTGGCAGTAATTAAATAATTTTTCCTACAAAACTTGCCTATTTTTTAAAGAGCTTTTCAACAGCACCCCTTTCATCCTATCGTGCTATCTAAAATACCGGAGTTTTGAACATATAATAATTTATATTTATACTTATAGATATTTACAGGGGTGGCAAAAATAAAAAAAAATTTCCTACAAAACTTGCTTATTTTTTAAAGATCATTTCGACAGTGCTACTTTCAACCTATCGTGCTATTTATAATTCCGGAGTTCTGGACATTCTGGAGCAAACTAATAGGGAAGCCGACCTTCCCGGAAAAATTATCACCATTCGATTCTTTATTAGGGCTTTTGTAATACAAATTTTTAACACAACTCTCTACGACTATCGTTTACGAAAAATACGACTGATACGGGTGGTCTGACTCACCCTGTATATATTCAATTTAAAATTCGAAAAAGCACGACTTAGAGCGTTCCTTGCTTTATGAACTATATATATATATATTAAATTGCCTATGGATGCTTAGACGGATTTTTTTTTATCAGTATGGAAGGTACTCGTAACGCGTGTTAAAAAACACGTAAAACTCTGTGATTATTTCAACTTTGACTGAGTATAACGTCTTAATTTTTAAAGATATCGATATGGGACAAAAAGCACGATTTAGAGTGTTCCTTGCTTTATGAACATATGTACTTTCAATTGAAAATTCAGTGAAGAACACAAAAAATAAAGCTATTGAAAATAACATCACATTTTAACCATCATGGTTATCAAGGCTACAAAAAGCGTGTGATTTTCAAGAAGCTGTATTTCGCTTACCATTAAGAACCACAGAAATGTTGTAGGATTGAAAATTTTAGGAAATGTAATATTCTTTAAAACATTACATAGTGGAAGAATCGCTTAAGTCGACCGTTTCTGAGATATTTCGAAAAAATTAAAACATGTAAAATATCGTGGTTTTCCGGCCGCCAAAAGTTGTTTTTTGGAAATTTCAGAAGGCTCCTAGGCTAACATTTATTAGTATACCCTAAGGTAATTTCATACCAAATTTGGTGCTTTTATCCGCCAGGTAACGGTAATTTTGAAATACAGCTCTAAGCTACCTCACTATACCAAGTCGAGTATAATATTATAGACACAAGAATTGTCTCCATCGAAACTTAAACTAATTTGTCCATACATGCTGTGCTGCGACAAAATTGCACGTGAACATTTTTTAAACGCAAACGTTAATATATGGGTAGTTTTGGAAGACATACTTGTTTTAAGACATGTCCGTGCGTCTGTGGCGAGCTTAATGTACAAACATTCTTTCTGATATGCCTTCGATGCATAAATATAGTTAAAATTGCTGATCATTATGACTTCAATTTCAGAACTATCTCGACCTATCAACCAATAATTTCAATTTATTTGACGAAAGTATTGTATACACGAATGTTGATAGTGGTCTTAAGGTATGTACAGTCGCGGACTTAACAAAGTTTACACTTCAGTTTTTCAGTGTAAGTTCACAAAAAATCAGTAGGTTAGCAACAAATTTAGTTTTTAATAGATAAATGTAAATGTCAAAAATGAAAAGAAATAATTGTTGTTTAAATGCCTCGAAATTATTAAAATGATGAACAAAAAAGAAGAATTATTGCAAGATTTGAGGAAGGAATTTGCAAGTATCAAATATTATCAAATCTTTTTATATTTTAATTGAATAACATTGAGTAATTTGGATTGTATAATAAACAACTGAGGTGTTTTGATAATAATTTTTTATTGAATTTTTAGGATGTAACCTTAGTAATTGATACATTACTATCAAAAGCCAAATTACAATATGCAAAAATTAAAAAAAACCGGTAACTAGATGATGCAGGTGTAAACTTTTTTAAGTCCGCGACTGTACGTGCATATTTAGTGGGCTACCTATTTTCTTCAGTGCATAATGGATTGGCCGTAAATGTACATATTTTGTAATAGGTAATGAGAATATACATATTATTTGTATATTATTGTTTTTTTTTGTCCACAGGTACGTGCTGTTTGTTTAGCATCTCCTATTTTCTGGTTTGAAATTCCTGCGTATTTTGTGTCTACTGTGTTTGCCTGTATTTAGTAAGTATATTTAAATGATAATTATTTTAATCTTGCAGAATAATTATAAGCTATGATACACAAAACTATGCGAAGCATAGAAATAACCTTTTTATATATTTAACGTGGAATAATGTTATAATATTTGAAATGTAGAGTTCTTGTATTTGATTTTAGCCTGATGTTTTTCTTACTTAAAACGGCATATTAATATGTGGGACAGTTTAGGAATATTGACCAGTTAAAAATAATAATTATACTTCGAAGATAATTGCTAGTTATCACTAATAGTTAATTATAATTTTATGCAGATTTTTTTAAAGAACTGCTTACATTTTGACAGAGAACCTATCTTAATTCCTATACGGGCAGTACTGTGTGGCGGTGAACGACGTAAAATGGAAATAACACGTACGTGCTTCTTATTCAGTCGTCATTTGACCCAGCGTGGTGCCACATGTGTGTATCGCGAGAGGAAATTTGCGCAATCATGATAACAACCATTGGACGAAAATACTAATTATGATACTATCACATCATTGTAATGAAGATAACTTTAAAAATTCTGAAAGAATTATTGTGATATCATTAATTTCAATAGAGATATTCAATTTCTTGTACGTGCGGTTGCAAACGAAACTGATTTATGAATATGACGTCACGCGATATAAGTTTGCTGTTTTTTAGTTTTGTTAGTAACTAGAACCTAAGTTGCTTAGTAACTATTTTGTTGTAATACAGACTTTTCTATTTTAGGGGAGTCAAATTAGATTTTCACTTGGAGAACAAAATATCAAAATGTCACCGTGAGAAATTGTGCGAAAAATTTTTACTTCCCACCTCTACTATGGTAGGGAAGTAATGGATTCAGTCCGAAAACAATATTTCGAGATTTTAACAGATTTTCACGTTTTGAGACCCTAGCAATCGTTTAAGATCATTTTCTGACTGATGTCTGTAGTGTGTGTGTGTGTGTGTGTGTGTGTGTGTGGTGTGTGAGTGTGTGTGTGTGTGGATGTGTGTGTGTATGTGTGTGTGTGTGTATGTGGTCAATTTTTCGCCTTCGATATCTTAAGAACGGAACAACATACGGGCATGCCGATTGCTCTATTGTGTTTATCAGCCTTTAACTTAGATCTGATTAGATTTTGAGTCAAATCGGTTCAGTGGATCCTGAGATATTCAAAAAAACGTCCTCAATGTCACGTATTAACATAGGTAAAAAAAAATATAAATGAATTCTAGATGTTATAATATGAAAAAAAGGTAAATATTTTTTTTCTCTAAAATGTATAGTTTTCGAGAAAAAAAATATTTTACTAAAAAGAATAAAAATTGTACGTAAATCAAGGTAACCATGATTTTTGCTATATTAAGTTAGCCATCAGTAGATCACCAAACAATAAAGAGGGCCATGCTTTTTTCAAAGAATAAAAATTAAATTGTGTTTTAAAGACCACCAACAGCTAAGGTTATTTGGGCCTAGTCAAAGAATAAAAAAAAAGAGTGTTTATTTTTTGCAAATATTTACTAGGTGGGAAGTATAGGACTGGTCATCAGTCGAATTTTTTATTAAACAATGTAGGTGCTAAAATACGATATTTCATGAATAACTTTTTAAATTCATTTTGCATGAAAAAACTGACAGCACCATTGGAAAGAACCGAAAATTTTACTAAAGAAACATATATGACATGTATTTTTCGAATTAAAGTTGAGCGAGCAGTAATTTGTTAACTAATGCTCCAATAGGTTTGCGAGAGCGCGCTCGCTGTACAAAAGTTGCTATAACTTTTGATTGGCAAAAGCAAATGATATAGAGCCATTTGGACATTAAAAAGTAACATTTTCTCGAAGTATTACGTGTGTTGCAATAATTTTTTGAGTACTTTAATTATTGCATATTTCACTTGAAAGTGGAGTAATGCATTCTCGATTATTTCATAAAATTCGTAGAAATATGAATAATTTATTGAAAAAAATAAATACTTGAGTAGCATATTTAAAGGGATTATCTAAAATACGTCTTCAGTAAAAAAAATTTGAAAAAATTATTTTACAAAATCTAGGCCTTCAAAGTTTGTCAATTTTCGAAAAAAGTATTTTTCAGCTATAATTATCTAACTTTGATCGTTAATATTAAAGTTTTGAAAACTGATATCGCTACTTTATAGGTGGTCAAATTAAAGCTGAAGATATGTATTATAAGTAACAATGATTGATTTTGCAATAATTATAAGTTTTCATGCTTGTTTTTTTCTAACAAGACGATTTTTTAATTTTCCAACGAATAAACCGTAAAATTCAAGTACCTATGAATAAAGTGAAATAATTATGTGAAATAATTTTTTCTAATTTTTTTGACTGCAGACGTATTTTAAATAATCCCTTTAAATATGCACTCCAAGTATTTTTTTTTCAACAAATTAATCATATTTCTACCAATTTTATGAAATAATCGAGATTTTATGCATTGCTCCACTTTCAAGTGAAATATGCAATAATTAAAGTACTCGAAAAATTATTGCAACACACGTAATACTTCGAGAAAATGTTACTTTTTAATGTCCGATTGGTTTTATATCATTTGCTTTTGCCAATCAAAAGTTATAGCAACTTTTGTACAGCGAGCGCGCTCTCGCAAACCTATTGGAGCATTAGTTAACAAATTACTGCTCGCTCAACTTTAATTCGAAAAACATATTTCAAATATGTTTCTTTAGCGACATTTTCTGTTCTTTCAAATAGTGCTGTCAGTTTTTTCATACAAATTGAATTTAAAAAGTTATTTATGAAATATCGCATTTTAGCACCTACATCGCTTAAAAAACAATATTTTCTCACGGTTTTGATATTTTGTTCTCAACACCTTTCTGAACACGTTGCAACAAAAATCATCGATCGAGGAATTATTCCGAACTTCGGGTTCTTTTTTGACTAATTTGACTCCCCTATTTATATTAAATTAAAATTAACTGTTAAAAATTTAAATTATTATTAATTAATGTGAATTGTTTTTGGCAGGATTTTTGCCGGCACCGTTGTTGTTTTAAGGACATGTTTTCATAACGAATCGTTTAGAAAACATTAAAATCGGCCGGGGATTCAAGGTAGAAAAATCAACTGGACTCTCGGACAATAGGTGATCAGACATTTTGTTCTGCAAATTGAAAAATATGCTTAAAACAGTGGCCGTAACAACATATTAAAATTTGAACCTTGAACTAATAGTATAAATTTCGTCGGATACATGACACGTTTAAGGTGATCTGCCACTCCTTTAATACCGACCAATCGATCTGCAGATATTATAATGGCATTATTGGGTCACCGACAAGCTATATAAACAATTTCAGCCTTGAAGCAATAATAATTGTGACCATTTTTTTGTTACATGTTGGGGGCGGTCTGCATCCCTCTCATACCGCTATCTAGCAAAACCCCTTACTCAGAGCACTTTAATATGCGTCCCTCAACATCTTCACAAAAATAAGGCCTTGAATAAATAACACCAAAAAATTGTCACTAGCTCTCGGCACCTTGCCCCTGTCACCAGTCTTAGGAGTAGGGGTAACATATGCCAACTTCCACCTGTCAGGAAATACACCTTCCCTCAACGATTTATCAAACAATATGAACAACGGATATGATAGAGAACGTGAACAGTTTTTCACAAAGTAGGGTTCTACTTTATCAGGACCGCTTGATTTATTGACTTTTAACTTTTTTAGTTTATTTTCAATAGTTTCAATTGAAATCTGAAATAACAGCGGATCGGCATCCACCTGTACTGTAATATTATTAAAATTGGGTGCCTGTGGATTTTCAAAAACAGAATGGAAATAATCTGCGAACATGTCGGCAATATCTTGTCCACCTGTAGCAACAGCTCCATTATTCTCGATAACGTCAGAATAAGAATTTGTTATTTTATTAGCTTTTGTGTAAGCCCAGAGATGTTTAGGATTGTGCAAAATATTATTTTGAATTTTATTAATATATTTGTTATAACATATACGAATTTCATTATGTAACTGTCGTTCTGATAATAAACACTTAAATAGTTTACAGCCATAATTTATAACTATTGAATACTAGGGAAAAGTTTATTTATTGAATTTGGACGAGATCACGCTCATTGTTGATACAAATCGTATTAGAATCAACAGATTTTCGTACAAGAATTTTTCCACCACGTACCCATACAAAAGCATAGTTCTTCTCCTTGCATTTTTGTCTTGCACTGTAGTGAAGACTTTTAAAAAAGGGAGTTAGATGTTCATTGATATAGACTTTTGTATCTTCATTGCTATCATTTAAGCCTAAGTCGCGTGCAGTTAAGTTGCGCTTGACTCTGGTCGCGGACAAAAACTCTTCTCTCATCATTCGACTAAAGAACTTCACAATTATGGGTTTATGTTTGATAGCTGGGTTAGATGTGCGAATTCTATGACAAATATCAATATGATTGTTTTCAATATTTACACCAATGTTAGAGCCAATCTTTTTTACTAATTCCAAGACATTCTCATTGTCTGATTAGGTACACCTAATTTTAATTTTCATCTTCAGTCAAAACGAGATTATATTCAAGATTTTAATTAAGCAAACCAAAGTTCGTACATATGCACACACCTTTGCATAAATATATGAAGGTATTCTATTCGCTGAGTATCTACGAGAAACATTTCATACCAGCAGCACAACGCATTTCAGAGAGTTGCTGCATTAACACAAAATACAGCAATTAATTTTGAATTCTGTCGACAAAAGCGAAATTATAATATATGAAAAGTAATTAATATGTTGCGTGCTCGGATCGTTAATTGCTCTTCGTCCTGTATTTGTATGTATGTGTGTGGGTGGGTGTATGTGGGAGCGCGAAGTCACGGCCTGCTGGATGCACGTATTATACTGTAGTATTACGGGCCACGCGTCATGTGGAAGATCCCTGCGGAACGCTGTGGTTTTGTGTCCCACCGGTGTCGCGGTGTCGTTCACTGACTATAAGCTCTTGCTTGATAGATTTTCAGGCCTCGGGATATGATATACGGACTGTTCAGTAAATTAAGGCAATTAACTGTCATTATTTTAGTCCAGGTGTATAAAGACAAAATTCAGAGGCCATGGTACCTGTCTAATATAGCGGCACGTTATATACAATGTAGGTCGACAGTAAATAAACGTAATTTGTGATAGAATCGACAAGTTTGAGATAAATTATTATTTAGTGCGGCGATGATATTATAATAATTGCTCACTTTTGTATAAAAAAATGAAATTTGGCATGATGGACGGGGATATACTAAGGGCAATTTTAAAATATTGGACCACTTCAAAATTTACTCAGGACTTCTGAAAATTCAAGATGGCGGCTAAAATTTTAATTTTATCTGCATAATTATAATGGCTCTGCTTTGCTTGATTTTTAGTTTATACATATATAAATTTTTAGGTGAAAATTACGAATTCGAGGTTAAAATCGACATTTAGCAATCAAAAATCACTGAAAACCGGGATCAAAAATTCCAATTTTGCTATTTATTGTCGGATTTGATTTTTTTTGATTTGTACACGTTTAACTTAGGTTGAGTTTTATTCCCCATATTAGGAAAAGATGTAAAAATCTTTGATGCCAATAAATTTTAAAACAATTGACTTCAGAGTTTTACAAGTAATGTTGAACATTATCCATCACATCCACACAGTTCAGTACACTAAAGTTTAAAATACAATACTTTTTCCACCTTTTTCAATAATATAGGCAATAAAACTCAAACAAATTTAATTTTGACTTCAGAATGATACTCAACAGCTCAGTAGACGTGTACAAATCGATGATAATAAGCAGATAAAAACTCGGGTCGCAGTGCCAAACCCTGCCGACAAACTTAAGTTTGTTTTTGGACAAAATAAAAAATTTAACCTCTTAAAATAATATTTTTTTTCTTAATTTCAATATTATTATCAATATATTGACCTCTGTACCAAATTAAATATACCCTTCAGTAAGTAGTACATCACTATCCGCAACTAAGTGTTCTCATAAAATTTGTAAGTCCGGTCCTGTCAAGTCCTTTTCATTAAAATTTTAGCAGCACATTTTGATTTTTACTTTAAGGTAAAATTTCAATTTTGAAACAATTCTGAGAATTTTTTCGGTATTTTTTGGCCTAAAAACATTTTTCAACCCCGAAAAACCACCCTTAAAATGGCCCGATTGGGCTCATTTTAAGTAGGTTCTGTGCGGTGATGAATTCCAACGTGTGTACCAAATTTCGTTCAAATCAATTAAGTCTTGCGAGAGTTATGATGCGAACACATATTATATACAGTGTGTTTCACTTTACATGAGGATTGAGGACACCTAAATAAATTTTTCATTTTAAAAGCAATCATTATAAAATTTTCAGCAGTTATGCAGGCCATTAAGATGCATCAAATTTGTGGGAACAAAATTTTTCAAAAGTCAAAATGTAGCCAACTACGATTAAAATAAAAAGTAGGGTTTCAAGTAAACTCGTATGTGCGATCAAGATATAGCAAAATTTTATCAAAAAATCAGAATTTACAAAAAGTATGAAGTTTCGTCAAAAAAAATCATTTCTTAAATTTCTCAAAATATTAATGCAATCTGTAATTTATTTGCTATTTTATTAACAAGAGTGCCATGAAACAATAAAACAATTGAAAATTGGTTGAACCAGAAATATCAGTTTATAAAGTACTTTTATATTTAACATTAAATTCAACACATTTAACAACAATAACGAACAATAAATGCGTTTTTTACTTGTACCTAAATATAGTCCCACTTTTAACTAAGTTGCCTTGAAGACGAACACATTTTTCCACTCGTTTTCTTTTATTCAGGACAACTCGTCGTAATATTTCTGGAGAAATTTCTAGGCAAGCTTGTCGAATCCTTTGGCACAGTTCCTCCCTGTTTCGAGGTCTAGATGCATACACCACATTTTTAATAGTGCCCCAAAGAAAAAAGTCAAGTGATGTAATGTCAAGTGATCTCGCTCGAGGCCACTCGATTAAAGGACTATTACGACCTATCCATCTTAAAGGAAAATTCTCGTCCAACCATCTTCGCACTATTCTTGAGTTATGAACTGAGGCACCATCCAGTTAGAAATACAATTCGCGCCTCTTGTTGAGTGGTAAATCATCAATCGCATCCATTAATTCAGTGATTAAAAGAATTAAAAACCTTTCTGCGTTTAACGCGTTAAAAAAGAAAAATGGGCCAATGATTTGTGTATTTAAAATTGCACACCAGTTTGGATTTTCTTTCACCCAGTATCTGCAGTTCTGGGATGAAACTACACCGTTAGTGGTGAAGGTAGCTTCATCACTGAACATGATTTTTTTCAAAAATTCTCTATCATTTAAATATTGACCTTGACACCATAGACAATACTCCATTCTTTTATAAAGATCCCCTTCTTGAAGAGTGTAGAAATTTTGGCTTATACGGTTTTAATTTATGACGATGGAGACATCTCCAAATTTTAGTGTAAGGGATATTTAAATTTCTAGACATATCTCGTAAACTCGTGCGAGGATTATTATGATACGCTACTAATATCACTGCATCATTAGGATGTCTCCGATTGTTTAATTCTCGTGGCCGTGATTTAACAACATTTCCAGTAGTTTTGAAGAGGTGATTCACGTATGCAACAACTGAATGGATAGGTGGACGTTCAGGGTCTCTCGTGGTAAACTATCTAGCAACGTCTCGGGTAGAACGTATATTATCACCAACTAGTCGAATAATTTCTATCTTTTTAGGTATACTTAATTGTTGTTGAGGCATTACTTAGCAAACATTAAAAACAGCATACCATAAATTCTGTTTTGTAAACTGACATATTTTCTGAGTTTTAAACAATTTTCAATTGTTTTATTGTTTGATGGAACTCTTGTAAATAAAATAACAAATAAATTACAGATTGCATTAATATTTTGAAAAATTTAAGAAATGATTTTTTTTTGACGAAACTTCACACTTAGGAGTTTTTTGTGATTCTGAACAACTTTTTTTAATAAAATTTTGCTCTATCTTGATCGCACATATGAGTTTACTTGAAACTCTACTTTTTATTTTAATCGTAGTTGGCTAGATTTTGATTTTTGAAAAATGTTGTTCCTACAAAAAAGATGCATCTTAATGGCCTGCATACCTGCTGAAAATTTTATAATGATTGCTTTTAAAATGAAAAAGTTATTTAGGTGTCCTCATGTAAAGTGAAACACATTGTATATATATATATATATATATAATATATATATATATATATATATAAATATTTATATAAAATAAGTGGTCAGGTGTGTGTGGAAATCGCGCTACGAGGGTTCCGTACCGTTACAACAATTAAATTAGGTAGACATATTCTGTCAAAATTTCAACTGGCTACATTTTACGGTTCCAAAGATACAGCCTTTAAAAGGTTTTTCCGTTTTTTGTGTGGGGAGTGGAGGTCCCCTTTACTATTTAGTTTTTGTGATTTTTGGATTTTTCCCTTTACTTGTGCTGCGAGACCTTGCTTTTTGCCAAATTTCATGATTCTAGATCAACGGGAAGAACCCTATAGGTTTTGATGAGTGAGTTTGCGAATATAAAAAAAAATTGTGTTTTAAAGACCACCAACAGCTAAGGTTATTTGGGCCTAGTACCAATTCATATTTTCGATACATCATTTTTTAATAATAAATTGAAAATCCAATTGACACTTTTACCAGCTTTCGGGCTAGAACCCGGGAACTGGGGACTTGTAATAGAGGAACCATAGCAACGCCATCTGAACAACAGCATTGCTAAACGCTCGGCTATTCTCAAGCCCTTTGCGAATATCAGAATAAGTATAGGACCCCCTTTAATTTTTACTTTATGTGATTTTCGAATTTTTCCCTTTACGTGTGCTGCGAGATTTTGCTTTTTGCCAAATTTCATGACTCTAGGTCAACGGGAAGTACCCTTTAGGTTTTTGATGAGTGAGTTTGAGAGTATCAAAATAGGTGACAAAATGGCCGTATCTTTTGATTGCGTTGACTTAGAAGCTTGCATTTTTTACACCTCCAAGGGACCGTAGACCTTAGTATTTCATATTAATTTCAACTTGATATCTTTATCCATTCCTAAGGAAATGGGTCTTGACAGACGGACACAAAGTCAGCCCGCCAGCCAGACGGACAAACGAGTGATCCTATAAGGGTTCCGTTTTTTTTCTTATTGAGGTACGGAACCCTAAAAATATATAAATATGTAATGAAAGTACTTTGTACTTAATGTACCTATTATGTAATAGTTTTAAGTTAAATTTTAAAAGTTTATAATTTTATTGTAATCAGAGAGGAGACACTGTGATATACCGGGTGGTGAACTGCTCAGGTTATATAGGAATTTAACATGTAAAATCATAAATATGTAGTTTCCTGCTCTCCTGATTTTTTTACAGCAAAAATTCATTAAACTAAAAATGATCACTTAAATTATTTACATTGATAGCTCACTTAGTTATAACGAAAACAATTTTTATATAGCGTGGTTACAAAAAATGGATATTATCGACCTTTTGATTATTCTTAATTTGTCAGAAAAAATTATTCTTGATAAAAGTTTGTTTATGCTCAAAAACCTAAAAGGAGATAATTAGAACCGATATAACTGTTCTCGTGTACAGGGAGGATCTGATAGTTTGTTTTGGTCCAAGAGTAAGGAGACCTAGTTGACACACCTTTAACGGATCGAAACCAAATTTTAAACTTAAGGTTTTTAGGAAATTCCTTAAGTATGTTTCTCTTATTTCCTTCCTACTCCCCTATATAAGGGTAGTTTATTGATGAACAAAAATAGAAAATTGCAATATTCTTAAAAACGGCTCAAACTATTTCCATAATATTTCATAACTCGTTATGTCATTAATAACTGTACAATATGTCTCCATTAATTTGTTTCGTAAAAATTCAAAATGGGAGAATATCGCAATTTTCTACTTTTGTACATCAATAAACTATCCCTATTTAGGGGAGTAGGGAGGAAATAAGAAAAATTCACTCGAGGAGTCCCCTAAAAACGTAAGTTTAAAATTTGGTTTCGATCCGAGGTGTGACAACTAGGTCTCTTTACTGGACGAAATCAAACTATCAGATCCTTCCTGTACACGAGAAGAGTTATATCGATTCTAATTATCTCCTTTTGGGTTTTAGTGCATAAACACACTTTTATCAAGAATATTTTTTTCTGACAAATTAAGAATAATCAATAGGTCAATATCCATTTTTTGTAATTATTTTCGTTATAACTAAGTGACCTATCATGTAGATAATTTAACAGTGATCATTTTTAGTTTAATGAATTTTTGCTCTAAAAAAATCAAGAGAACAGGAAACTGTATATTATATGATATAACATGTTAAATCCCTATATACACCTGAGCAGTCCGGCTTCGTCCAGTGGTATGAAATTATGATTTAATAGCAGTTACCCGTGGCTCCGCTCACGTATATTTAGATTTTTTTATGCCTTACCATAGAAAATTCAACACCCTGTTGCACCCCTCTAGGGGTTGTCTTAAAAAATCCTAAAATACGTATTTTATCATTTGTTTTGAAGAGTATACCAAGTTTCAAGTTAATACACGCAGGGAATACGATTTTCTATAGCAATATTTTCACCCCATTACTCCCCTTTAGGGGTTGATTTCCGAAAAATCCTTTCTTAGTGCACCTCTACACCCTGTGAGGAACATTACTTCCAAATTTCATGTTTCTATTTTCAGTAGGTTATGCTGTCCACTACACCCCCTTTTAGGGTAGATTTTCAAAAAATCCCTTCTTAGTGGGTGCTTACGTCAGAAAAGAAACCCACTGGACCAACTAATTTCAAGTTTATGGCTTCAGAGGTTTGGCATGGGCGTTGAAAACCCTGCACCGCGTTTTACTCCCTTAGGGGTTGAATTTAAAAAAAAAATGCTCGAACAGAGGTTTGCTTATTTTTAAAGAAAAGAGTATGTTGAATTCAGTAGGTACCTCTCACTTTAACGCTTGTGAGATATGAACATTTTGTCAAAAAACTCTACCTACACCCCATTTGACCCCTTTAGATTTTGTGTAGCTATGTATGACTTGATAGTTATAATAGAGCTAACTAATTCTAGGAGGGGTGACAAAGCTAACTGTAAACTAATTCTAGAAGGGGTGACAAAGCAAAGTCTAATTGGTCGTTGGTTATGTTTTTGTTTTTGTTAACGGTCTTTTTTATTTCAATATTTTCTAAGAGTGTCAGTTTTTTACCTTTGTTACAAATAAAACTGACACTCTTAGAAAACATTTAAATAAAAAAGGCCATTAACAAAAACAAAAACATAACCAATGACCAATTAGATTTTGCTTTATCATCCCTCCTAGAATTAGTTTGCAGTTAGATCTATAGCTATCAAGTCATACATAGCTATAGATATTTAGAGAAAATTACCATAACCTATTCAGTATAAGTCCCTGAAGATTGACTAAGTGCCCGAAAAGTCGTCTTATGTTTATTTGTGGAATTTTTCAGGTGTTGTTAATAATTTTGACTATATTAATATGTTGTCATAATCTATGGTCATTGTCAAAGCAGATTTTCTGGCAATGCGTTTTGCTGCTCATAATCAATCTCCTAATTATGTATTTTATGACCTCACGGTTTAAGTTCAGTTTTTTCTGTGCAACGAAAAGGTTTGTCTGGAGTTGTGTACTTATATCTGATGTCTTGTAATTAGTCATATATTTTGATACGTTGTTGGATCCGACATCATACTCTTAATGCAAGAGTAATTATTATCTCCTCTGTTATTAATTCGAGAACACATAAACTTTGTGAAGATAGAGCAAATTACATCCACCGTTTAGACATGAGAATATGAGCTTTACAACAGTTGATTGTAATTATAAAATAATTAGAATAATTTTGGACGCCGATTGTAATTGGTAAATTGATACGTCGAATTCAAATAACTTAAAAAGTTTTTATATGATTAAAAGTAGGTAATATAAAGTATAAAAAATCGGTTTTACATAATATCTTTTAGTATGTTATTAGTCCAACTCTAATCAAATAGTCGAAAAAATAGGTCTGAAATTGCGTTAATTAGAAGTTTGATGAAATTTTAATGGTAGATAGGGGGTGCCACTAGAACACTCCATCCAAGTTTCCCCCCTCGGATTCCGCAAGGGGTGGCCGTCATCTTGAATTTAAGGGATGAAATCATGTATCTTGGTAAATACTGCTTGTACGTGAACAATTATTATTACAAAAATTGTTAAGGAGGATGTATCCAACAACTTTTGCTTGGAACATTTTTTGAAATTTCTTATTATTCAAAAGTTATAAATTCTCAAAAATGACACTGTTGGGGGTGGAAACGGTTTTTTCAATTTTACAACAAAACGGTCGATCGGGGGCAAAAAATGGTTATGACAAAAGTTGTAGCTTTTGAGTTTCTCTGCAATATATATGTGTTCAACATTTTTTTTTGCTTGCTTGGTACGAATATAGAGGGCGCCAAAAGTCGACCGGCGCCAATATTTTTGAAAATATCCACTTATCGCAATTCTGAAACCTTTCTGCACATCTGTACCTGGGCCCTTTTAAATGACACCTCGATCGTCAAAATCGATCCAGTATAAATAGTAAAATGAATGATGAGAACTTTCGTTGTTTACGTATTAATATACCCCGTGTCCGGTCTCAAAGGTGAACATAGGGACATGGTATTGTTCATTTTTGCTGATTCGTGTTCGCCAATTCAACGTACAAGAAAGGTAATGGTACCTATCGAAAGATAAAATTATTGCGCATCAAATGATTCTAAAAATAAGATCAAAAATTAAATTTTTACTTTAAAATACCAATTTGAAATTTACCGATTTTGCAGTAATGATTTCAAATTAAGTAGGCGAAAAATACTGAAAGAAGTGTGCTGGAATAAAATTGTCAAAAACTTAATGTTTATTATAATTTTATTTTCTTTATTAAGCATTACTTTTAATTATAAAAAACCATATAAATTCTTCATTACTTAGATAGTTACCTACCTGTTTGTTTTCTTATTGTAGTCTAGACGAGTAGAAGTAAAAGCCAAAATACGTAAAAATGGCACACAACGTTAATTCCCTATGTTCGACTTTGAGACCGAACACCCGATATAGATAAAATGTTATCACCATTCATGCAAATTTAAAAAGTCACAAAACTTTCTCTCTTCAAAAGGAAGAAACGAAATGTAGCGAATAACAAAACAGATCCCTACAACAGTGCAAGTTGTGAAAAGAGCAGTTGATATTTAAGAATACTGGTTGCGGTAACACCGGGCATAAGAGTATTACAAGAAATCGTCCGAGCCAGGCAGAACTTGAAAGCTATGTTGGAATCATTGTTCATGAAAGAAATCCAAACATATTAAGTGCAAGGCAATTGGCAAATGACGCCGGAATTGGCACCTACGATGCTTATAAAATCTTAAGAGCAAATAAATTCAAATCGTATAAATATTTCCATCATCAGGAATTACGCGGGGACTGCAGCATTTCGAAGAATGTGTGTTTTAATATCCAGCCTCTTTATTTCAATAATAGTAGAAGACATTTTTTTATAGGTTAGCGTTAACTTATTGTAAGTACAGCAATTTCCGGCGAAATTTTCAGAAATTTATTACAAGAACTTATTTGCAATTTTAAATAAATAATTTAGTGTTTTTCGTTGAAAGCATTTTAAGGGTGGTTTTTAGGGGTTTCAAAATGTTTTTGGGCCCAAAAATACCGAAAAATTTTCAGAATCGTTTCAAAATTGAAATTTAACCCTTTAGTAAAGATCAAAATGTGCTCCTAACATTTTATTAAAATCGGCATGACAGGACCGGACTTACAAATTTACTGAAAACACTGGTTTTGTGGATACGGTTTTACTTACACTGAAGTGTGTATTTAATTTGGTGCAGATAGAGAAAATCCATGTCTAATATTGAAATTTAGAAAAATCAAATTATAAGGGATGTATTAAGGGGTAACATTTTTTATTTTGTCCAAACACAAACTTAAGTTCACATAATAAATCCACAATACTTGTATTAGCAAATACACTATTTATTGTCGGCGGGGTTTGACACTGCGATCCGAGTTTTTTATTATTATGCCATATGTTTTTTCCCATACCCACTACAAAATAGCTACATTCGATGTATGTATAGCGGCCTTTAATGAGTCATTTAATAGTCAGGTGTGCGGAAAGTGTTTTACTTATCGCACTAGGGCGGTAAGTAAACGGTTGTCATAGCAACTTCTGTTTATTCGCTCTTACGCTTGCGTGCGTCTGCTATTACTTAATCATGACCTTTACGTACTGTAGAAATAAAGATGGCGACGCTAAAAAATTTTTGAAAATAAAGTGAAAAGTAGGTATTTTGTTGTGGGTATATGTCAAAAAATACCATATAAAATCTCGTGTGAATGGCATTCCGAATACTGTCATCACTCGTCATAATATAGTCCATTACACATCTAGATATACAATCTACTATTAAAAAATTCTTCTGTAAAATATCTTTATGTAATATGTAATATCGGCTTGAAAGGAAAAAAAAATGAATACGTTTTTGTATTCGTTTTTTATAGATAAAATTTTTTAATCATTCACTTTTTAAACTTACACTGTTATGTGGTGGATAAAGTTGTGAATAACTTGATATATATTATGTTTCAAGCTCAACATTAAAGCTTGATACTATCATGGTCCGGGTTGACACATTACCGCTGTACTGGGAGCATGTGCAAACTTAATACAAGCACCGACAGCTTTATGCACTAATTAGTGAGGTAGTGTTATATACATGAATAAAAGTTATAAAGAACTAGTAAAAACTACGTTTATAACATTACTAGCCGTTACCCGTGGATTCGCCCACGTATATTTCGATTTATGATTTATTATCCCCCCGCGAGAAATTATTCAATAAAATATAGTCTATATCACTTCAAAAGATCCGCGGCCGTGTAGACGACACAGACTAACCCCTTTTTAGGCGCGATCTTAGCGAAGCTAGAAGCGCCTATATACACTCGCTTTGTCTGTACGTCTGTGAATCTGTGAATCGGTGAATCTGTTAATCTGTGACGGATTTTTTGTATCAGTCGTACAGCCCAAACGGGTTAACCGATTTTAAAAAACTTTTTTTTGTTTGATTCCTCTCGGGGTCTATTTGATCCTAACGTCGCTCGATTTTTGAATTTTGGCCCCAGAGGGGAGCAAATTAGAAAAAACGGTGTTTTTTGCTTATAGTTTGCTCAATTTAAGTCAGATCGATTCGAAACCTGTCTTAAACGAAAGAGCAGTAAATTTTAGATAGATTTCATGTATAATATTGTGTCAAAACAGTTTTTTTATACAGATTTATGATTATTAAACTAAATAAATGCGACTTTATCTAATAAATCGCGAACTTGTTTCGGTTGTCCTTGTCTGTTGCACAGTGTGATATGGATATTGGAAGATAGCGTATGCTCTGTCTTATATTGCATTATTTCAATATAGTTATTCAATTTTTTGACTGCTGATGTTTGAATTTAAGTTTAAAAACCCTGGCCTACTGAGTTAAAATGACGTGTAACTAATTATTGACGTCGATCGGATCGGACCAAAATTTCTCGACGTTCATCATACCTTCCCGAACAATTTGACTTTCTCTGTCTCTATGTCCCTTTGTACGCTTATAACTCGAGACGCACATGATTTTTTTTTGAAGTAAATAACTTCTTATGCGACTGCGAGTTTTAAAATATTCTGGCATCACGCAAAAGCAACCAAACTGATTCTCAAATAAAAACGTATGTTCTGGCATCACGCAAAAATAAGTAGGTAGTAAATGCTTTGTTTTTTAAACGGTGGTTTTATTTAGCTTGATCCCGTATATTTGTTACAAATCTTGCGATCGATGGAGTTGAAATTTTGCACACATGTGTAGCTCCGGTAACAATACAATATTATGGTAACTAGCTGACCGGCCCGGTTCGTCCGGGTGTAAATCGTACTTCTGAATTTTCACCCACTTCCCGTGATCCGATTGAGTTGAAATTTTGCACACATGTGTAGCTCCGGTGACAATACAATATTATGGTAACTAGCTGACCGGCCCGGCTTTCGTCCGGGTGTAAATCGTACTTTTGAATTTTCACCCACTTCCTATGATTCGATTGAGTTGAAATTTTGCACACATGTGTAGCTCCGGTGACAACACAATATTATGGTAACTAGCGGACCGGCCCGGCTTTCGTCCGAGTGTAAATTGTACTTTTGAATTTTTACCCACTTCCCATGATCTGATTGAGTTGAAATTTTGCACACATGTGTAGCTCCGGTGACAATACAATATTATGGTAACCAGCTGACCGACCCGCGAGTTTCGTCCGGGTGCAAATCGTACTTTTGAATTTTCACAGGCAAAAGGTCTTTCTCCGGTAACGTTTCGGATAAATGTAATAAAATCAGACTAAGGAAATAAAGCACACTAAAAATTATTAGATCCTTTTGAAAATTAATATTTGAGTCGTATTTGAGAGTTTTATAGGACACAAAAAAATAAAATGGCGTCAGATTTCAAAATGGCGGCCATATGTACTTTTTTGTAAACATTTTCCGATTCTTTAGAAAATTAATATTTGAGAGTTTTATAGCACACAAAAAAATTAAATGGTGTCAGATTTCAAAATGGCGGCCATATGTACTTTTTTGTAAGAATTATCCGATCCTTTTGAAAATCGGTATTTGAAAGTTTCATAGCACACAAAAAAATAAAATGGCGTCAGATTTCAAAATGGCGGCCATAATATGTACTTTTTTGTAAAAATTATCCGATCCCTTTGAAAATTGATATATGCGAGTTTTATAGGACACAAAAAAATAAAATGACGTCATATTTCAAAATGGCGGAAATATGTAGTACTCCTTTGTAAAAATTATCCGATCCTTTTGAAAATTGATATTTGAGAGTTTCATAAGACACACAAAAATAAAATGACGTCAGAATTAAAAATGGCGGCCGTATGGATATTTTTGTAAAAATTATCCGATCCTTTTGAAAATTGATATTTGAGAGTTTCATAGGTCACAAAAAAATAAAATGATGTCAGATTTCAAAATCGCGGCCATATATACTTTTTTGTAAAAATTATCCGAACCTTTTGAAAATCGGTATTTGAAAGTTTCATAGGACACAAAAAAATAAAATGATGTCAGATTTCAAAATGGCGGCCGTATGTACTTTTTTGTAAAAATTATCCGATCCTTTTGAAAATTGATATTTGAAAGTTTCATAGGTCTCAAAAAAATAAAATGACGTCAGATTTCAAAATGGCGGCCATATGTACTTTTTTGCAAAAATGATCCGATCTTTTTGAAAATTAATATTTGCGAGTTTTATAGGACACAAAAAAATAAAATGATGTCATATTTCAAAATGGCGGTCATAGGTATATATTTCTTTGTAAAAATTATCCGATCCTTTTGAAAATTGATATTTGAGAATTTAATAAGACACAAAAAATAAAATGGCGTCAGATTTCAAAATGGCGTTCAAATAATAACTTTTTAATTGTATTATTTATATCTTTGATAAATTCGGTTTTATATACAATGCGTAAAAAGCATAGCTTCTGTCGGGTGTCTTACGACACATCATGACTTTTTTATTTAGCCGGTTCCGAGTAACGCTTAATAGTCAACCGTTGCTATGGAAAATTGTTTAAAAAATTCACTGTACTATTTTTTCTATGTAATCCAATACATATTTATATTAGGTCTTATGGCTCATAGCCTACTACAAAATTATAAATCTTCTCAGCGTTATTTTCCCTATGTTCAATAAAACCGTTCACACACAGTACCTACATGAATTCTTGAATTACTTGTATGCTCCAAAATTTTTTTCTTCATGGGTAAACAACATTTTTGAAATTTAGATATTTAAATATGGAGCTTCAAATGTGGTAATAAAAACGATAATAGTCAACAAAAACTATAAATTTATATTAGAAATCGTGTCCATCTAAATATATAGACGAAACGTCGTACATTCAATTAAATAAATCAAATATTTTGTCCACTATCCTGCGATTTTTCTTAATTTTATTAAAAACTATAAACTTAACAATTAAATACGAACTATTTGTTTTCATTTGATTTTAAATGCATTAGAACTTTTATATTCAGAATTTTTTCCCCTTTCAAAAAATGCAAAAATATACGGGTGCTACTTAAAAAAGTTAATTTTGCGGAAAACTTAAACCCTGCTACTCAACCGTCGTAATTTATACGTAAATAAAACTACAAAAATGCCCATTTAACCGACGTTGTAGCTCAAATACTAACAAAGTTAGAAATAGTGCACACTTTACCTTGGACACCCTGTATATGTATCACATTTATGTTTTATGTTTATTTTTGTGATAACACTTGCTTTTTTTTAGTTTGTAGAAATAAAATAAACAAATAAATAAAATTTTTAGGGCGCCGGGCGACATGTTTAAGGTCGATTTAAATTATCCGGTCAGACACGGAGCGGGAACGTAGCGTTAACGTTCCGGAAAATAGAGTAGGTATTTATACTATCAGACACCAGACGAATTTAATTGTGATAAAGGTGCTTTGTTTAAAAGAATAATTTTGTACAGCGAGTTATTGTAAAATGGTCTCACATTTCTCATTAGAAGATTAATGTATAATTAGATGAAGATGAAAAACAAAAATATTGTCGTCATTGTCATTTTGGTGTTCATTGTCGCTGTACTTTTT
Organism: Mongoloraphidia duomilia; assembly: GCA_039654895.1. Lineage (NCBI taxonomy): Eukaryota > Metazoa > Arthropoda > Insecta > Raphidioptera > Raphidiidae > Mongoloraphidia > Mongoloraphidia duomilia. The sequence continues at coordinate 16,700,119 of CM077523.1, forward strand.
ATCTTCTTGATTGTATAAAAATTATATGATTTAACACTTTTGATAAGTTTTTCGTGATCCATTCCGAGAGAATTGAACGCGATCACTCTAAACTTATTACTTTACTGTCTGAACATAATGTATACATTGATTTGTCAAAAAAAAAAACTAAAAAAAAATGAGGTGGGGGGCCAAGTTGACTTATCTATGTATACTATACGTACGTACCGTTTCAGACGTATTCAGACATGCTCAGACGCGTAACGTATCAGACAAAATATTCTCGCCGACAATGTTTGACGGTACGTGAATGATACGCAACGTGTCTGAACGAACCGGATACGCTAAGTATAAATATTCGTATTTGAAATGCATGTAAAAATGTTTGTCTTGCCGGAAACGCTACTTTCCCGCGCCGTGTCTGACCGGATAATATAAATCGACCTTTACCCGGACCACCCACTATAATTGTGCAATATAGATTACGTTATGAGGTTATTTGATACAATGACATAAATTAAGTTCGCAATTAAAAATTATAAAATGAAATGTTTTTATTAAAATATATTGTCATCTACTAAGTATAAATAAAAGATAATAATTACAAATGATTTTACAACATATGTGATATTTGAATGCAGTTTTTAACAATAATTAACGTTATCAGTCTATGTAATATCCCTGTACTGTGGTTGAAATACATACGCATTTGTATCATTAATAACAAATATATAATGTGTGTCTGGTTGGTATAAATAATAACAATAATATTACGCTTATTAATTAGATATACCTATGCGATATTGATATCTAGCTTTATTGTTACATGTATCACCGGGAGCGGATTTGTAATTTTAGTCACTTTACGCTCTACAGCTAATATAGCTTTTACTAGTGCAGGTAAAATAAGGTTTGAATAGTGGAAAAATTTCTCCCCTCATGAAATTTTGGTTATAAGTCCTCTTTGACATAAGAATCAAGAATCCGAAGAGTCCATAAAAATTCAATGTGGGGAAAAGTTTTTTTTGGGTAGGAGGGAAGAAACCAAACCAAATTTGGAGATCTTTTCAATCGAAAAACTAAATTTCTGTGTCAATAGATTAGGAAAGGAAGGCGTGGCGGAGTCCAACTGTCTCCTTCTAACTAGAATCTGCGTTAAACGTATGTCCACCCATTGACACGACACAACTGTCAAATTTCATTCATTCTACAGACATAACCTCTTTTTTTAAACACGTCGTCGTTAATAATTAAATCAATTTGTTATGGGATGGTGTCTTGTACTTGACTGCAGTTATAATGAAAATTATGACTGCAAAAAGTTTAAATTTCCGAGTGAGGAAAAAGCTAAAATAATACCTAGATATCCAATACCTAATTGATGAAAACATTTTTTTTATCCTTTTAGCTTGCCCTCCCTTGATCTAGCGTAGCTCAGACGACTTCAGAACACTTTTTCAACTCTAAATGGAAAGAACAAACTCAATTTGTAATTATAATTGCTTAAATTATACCTCGACAAGCGTCAGCGAGGTTTAGTTAGGTTAGAATAAATGTCACTGGCTGAATCAAGTTAGGACATTCATATTTCATAAATTTTTAATTTCAAATAAAAAATTATTTCACACGAAATAATACAGTTTTGTAGCCAATAATGACGGGATTTATTAATTATTTTTTTGAAACAGCCATTTAGTCCAGTCACGAGAGGAAGTCCACCTTGCGTTTTGTGCAGCAAATGATTTTATTTTTTTGTGTCCTCAAGCATGTTTAGGAGATGTCAAATCCAAGTTTGCGACCTCTAAAACAGGGCGGGGGAGTTTTGGTGGGCTAAAAACCACGATTTTTTTGCACTTTTTTCGGTTTCTTGCTTATAACATAGAAACGGCTGGTCCTATCGAAAAATTGGTCCTATTCAAAATTAAAGGGCACAAAATTTGTTTCAGAATGCACTAGTCAAATATGATTATATTTCCATTTTTACGGGCTCTACAGAACTTAGAAAATCGCCAAAATTTACCAAAATCAAAAAAAAGCATTTTTTCAAGCTTTTAACTATTAAAAAACTCGAATAGCCTATAACGTTCCTTAATAAACGGGCTATCTAACAAAAAAAATTTTTCAAATCGGATTGGTAGTTCCTGAGATTAGCGCGTTCAAACAAAAAAAAATAAACTCTTTTTTTGTTTAATCACGCTGATCTCAGGAACTACAAGTCCGATTTAAAAAAAATATTTTTGTTAGATAACGCGTTTATTAAGGAAGGTTATAGGCTATTCGAGTTTTATATATTCAATCCCAAAGGGGGTAAACCGGAGGTGTAAGATTTTTTGTTATTACAAAAAATCTTACACACACGTTTTACCCCCTTTAGGGTTAAATTTAAAAAAAACTCGTATATCCTATAACCTTCCTCAATAAACGGGCTATCTAATAAAAAAAAAATTTTTTTAATCTGACTTGTAGTTCCTGAGATTAACGCGTTCAAACAAAAAAAGAGTTTTTTTTTTGTTTGAACGCGCTAATCTCAGGAACTACCAGTCCGATTTGAAATTTTTTTTTTTGTTAGATAGCCCGTTTATTAAGGAACGTTATAGGCTTTAATTCAATCCCAAAGGGGGTAAAACGTGGGTGTAGGATTTTTTGTTATTACAATAAATCCTACACTCCCGTTTTCACCCTTTGGGATTGAATTTTTAAAAAACTCATATAGGATCTCAATGATTACTACTTTGCTTCTTTTACAGACTAGTAGTTCCTGAGATTAGCGCCTTCAAACAAAAAAAGAGTTTTTTTTTTTATTTTTCCAAGTTCTGTAGAGTTGGTAAAAATCGGAACAAAAACATATTTGACTAGTGCGTTTTGAAGTAAATTTTGTGCCCTTTAATTTTGAATAGGACCATTTTTTCGATAGGACCAGCCGTTTTTATGTTATAAGCAAAAAACCGAAAAAAGTGCAAAAAAATCGTGGTTTTTAGCCCACCAAAACTCCCCCGTCTTGTTTTAGAGGTCGCAAACTTGGATTTGAGATCTCCTAAACATGCTTGAGGATACAAAAAAATAAAATCATTTGCTGCACAAAACGCAAGGTGAACCTACCTTTTTAAGCTCTCGTGACTGGACTAATTGTTTTGGTAAGAAATGTGTTTTAAGAGAATAGTAATGAATATTCCGTTAAACCCCATACATTTTTGAACGCCAGTTGACTCCACTTTAAATTTCGCGCTCAAATTAGACCGCCTACTTCTGTAGTCTATTGTCTAGACTCTAGACTGAGGCTTTTCCTCAGTTGTGCCGGACAAATGTTCGGGTGGTGCTTCATATAAGGCCATGACTGATTTCTTTATTCCTACACTTCGTCCTAGTCATTCTTTGGCTCATATTTTACGTTACCGAGCAAGCATAAAATCACAAATATCGTACTTAAAGTCGTTATTGCAAGTCATTATCATTATATTAAAAGTTTTAGGGTGTTTTCATCATTATATATTATATTCTTTTTTATACTTTAAGTTGCATTTTCTTTTGACAAAGAAATCATTGGAAACGCTAATGATCTGTCTTGGATTCCCTTCTTAGATATTAGCAGTGTGTCATTAATTTTTATTTCATGTTGACTGCACAATTATTGTACAAAGATGAATGGCTTTAAATACGCTATATAAACCGATTTTAGAAGTCGCTTGAATAGTTAGATTTTCTTCTTTAGATTGTAGATATCGTAAGCTGTAAAACCTTTCTTTGTATAGATATAATAACATTGTGTTGACTAAAAAGGAAAACTATCTAACATTACCTGTAGTGATAAAGAGTGGCATTAGTGAGAAAGAACAAATACTCAAATTAATTATACTATATATTTATCTATTAATAATTTATAGTTGAGTTTAATACGACTGTTATATGATATGAGGTACTTGTTTTTGGATTAAACAGCAGCCAAATTTTATTGATTCGTATTGAAATTTTTCTTATATACAATTTTCTTTTATACAAAATAATAACATTTGGATCTTGTCATAAAAATTCAAATTTGCGTCAATTTAATAAAATATGAAATCAGTTAAAAAGAAGATATTAATTAAATTGGCATTTTTTGACCGACTTCATATTTTTTTAAATTGGCACAGACCTCAAAGTTTCATTATTTTCCTCTTTTTAGTGGCTTTTTGAAGGAGGTTTTTTTTTTGTTCAAAAGTTTTTTTTCTTTTTACTACATTTATGCAAGTCTAATAAAAGCGTTTTACTTAAAAAGTTTTGTTGTTTATTTTACTATGTTTATTTATTTCTAGTGATTCTAACAAATTTAATTTTGTGCTCTTGTTTGCAATGTGTAAAATTTTAAAATCTTCCTGAAACGAGTGTCCTCCTTCTAATGGATGGTTAGCATAGGTAGTATCCTGTTTTTTCTTTATGAAGCTATTTGTTTTTTTAAATTTATTTTAAAATATAGTTCTGAAGAAGTCACTGTGCTGACGAAACAGTTGTCAGAATAAGGATTTACCTAGGAAGTGTAAATTCCTAAACTCAGTGTTTTATATTTTAACAAAATATTTTTTATGGTATTTAAATGCAGGGGCGGACTGGGAACTCAAGGGCTCACCGGGCGAATGGTAAAAGTGACCCCATTTTTACTTAATAATAGCATAAGTGTTCAGGTAATAAAATAATATATATTCCCGTCCCTTAGTAGCATCAACCGGCCATATTCCCGGTTTTCCAGTGAACTACTCCGTTCCTGTTTAGATGAATTTTGTAGAGCTTTGTTTTGTTTATAGAATTTTGTTTTGTGTATCGGCATTACTCGAAAAGAACTATATCAATGAATGAATTGTAGATTATAGACGCTCGACAACAGAGGTCATTAGCGTCTAAAAAGAACTATATCGATTTTGTCGAAACTTAAGCTTAATATATATTTTTACAACGTTACTCTCGGGTTAAGATAATTTTCCCGCCAAAAACCAGCATTAAGTAAAACTGATCTATGAGCAAAATTGACTATCACGTGAGCGAAACCACGGGGCAAAAGCTACTAATACAGTAAATGTTTTTCAACATTTTTTTCATTAATTTACGTGATAAAATCGATTTGTTTGATAAATAAATTTTTGAATATTACTCTATATAATTTGTAAGAACATTGAGGGAATGTTATTTGATTTTCAATATTATTCCGCCTATACATAACAACTAAATTGAAATGTCAATCTGTCATAAAATGGAAACGTTTGAAGGCGGTGTGCTTATTTCTTATTAAATTCTGCAAGACATTCCTGTTACTAATTAACTTCGCTAATTCCGTAGTTGCATTGTGAAACACTTTATCAGTAAAATCAGTTTAATTAATGAGAGGAAATGCAATGCGCTGCCATCTGTCCTTAAATGCTGTCTATACAAAGGGCCACGTTTAAATTTTTGTGATTTGTTGCATATTACAACGTAATAATCCAGTCAAATGGTACTTCTAAATTGCGTTAATTAGAAGTTTGATGAAATTTTAATAGTAGATAGGGGGTGCCAATAGGACACTCCAGCCAAGTTTCTCCCCTCGGTTTCCGCAAGGGGGGATCGACATCTTGAATTTTAGGGATGAAATCATGTATCTTGGTAAATACTGCTTGTACGTGAAAAATTACTATTATAAAAATTGTTAAGGAGGATATATCAAACAACTTTTGTTTGGAAAATTTTTTGAAATTTCTTATTATTCAAAAGTTATAAATTCTCAAAAATGACACTGTTGAGGGTGGAAACGGTTTTTTCGATTTACAACAAAATAGTCAATCGGGGCGAAAAATGGTAATGACAAAAGTTGTAGCTTTTGAATTTCTCTACAATATGTATGTGTTCAACATTTTTTTTGCTTGCTTGGTGCGAATATAGAGGGCGCCATAAGTCGACCGGCGCCAATATTTTTGAAAATTTTTGAATTTTGCACATTACAAATTAATCCAAGACATCGCATTTTCACTAAATACATGATTAGGAGGTTTTCGAGGTCGCTGATTAAGAATCCGTTATCAAATTTTCAAAAAACAAAATGGCGGATGATGAATTTGGTGAGAATGCGATAAATTTAAATGGAAGACGTCCGCCATATTGGATCCGCTATTTTGTAAATTTGATAACGGATTCTTAATCAGCGACCTCGAAAACCCCCTAATTATGTATTTGGTGAAAATGCGATGACTTGGATTAATTTGTTATGTGCAAAATTAAAAAATTTAAAAAATATTGGCGCTGGTCGACTTTTGGCGCCCTCTATATTTGCACCAAGCAAGCAAAAAAAATGTTGAACACATGCATATTGTAGAGAAACTCAAAAGCTACAACTTTTGTCATAACCATTTTTCGCCCCGATTGACCGTTTTGTTGTAAAATCGAAAAAACCGTTTACACCCTCAACAGTGTCATTTTTGAGAATTTATAACTTTTGAATAAGAAGAAATTTCAAAAAATTTTCCGATAAAAGTTGTTTGATACATCCTCCTTAACAATTTTTATAATAGTAATTTTTCACGTACAAGCAGTATTTACCAAGATATATGATTTCATCCCTAAAATTCAAGATGGCGGCCTCCCCTTGCGGAATCCGAGAGGAGAAACTTGGCTGGTGTGTTCTAGTAGCACCCCCTATCTACCATTAAAATTTCATCAAACTCCTAATTAACGCAATTTCAGACCTATTTTTTCGACCATTTGATTGGACAATAAGCAGTTATTAGTTTAAGGTACTGTGTCACTCAATTTCATGAAATTTTTTATTTTACACGCGTACCATGAGGGTTAGTTAGAACAGATATTTACTATTAAGCCTAATTTTAGAATGTTATTATATTGCTATTTGTGTAGGTTAAGATACAAACTACAAACTACTGTGAGATATTTGTTTTTAACAGATTTTTTAAAAATTCGTACTAAAACTGAAATTTAAACCAATATTCGTAGAGCGTTAGAGATTTTTACAATTGTATTTCCTACCAGTTAAAGGTATATAACCAGTAATACCTCAACAAAATTACGTTGAGAAAGTAAAAAAAAGATAGGAAAAGGAGTAAATGAAAAGAAGGCTATTGATGAGAAGAAAAAAGAAATAGGAAAAACTGAAAGTAGCGAAAATGATACTAACGAGACGCAAGAAGAAATAGAAAATAATTATATCACAAACGGAGAAGGAAATGAATCTCCAGCCGATGTGCTTTCGGATGAAGATGAAAAAAACAATGAAGATTTCATAACAGTGGATTGAAGAAGGAAAAGGAACCGTAAGATCGTCTTCGGAAGGTCCTCAAACGAAAATACTTTTAAGGGAGCTGATAGTAAAATTTGGATTTTTATTGGGCGCGTCCGTCACACGGTTACTAGTGATAATATAACAGAATATTTAACTGACAATTTTCCGGGACACTCATTTGACTGTGAGAAATTACCTACTCGAGGGACAAATTCTAGCTTCCGTGTAGGAGCAAATAAATCTTTATTAAGGAGATGTATGATGAAAACACATGGCCCGAAAATGTGGTTGTTAAACGTATCACTTTCGAACCAAATTGGCAAGATTTGACCAACAGCCAACCAATGAATCAGGACAATCATACAAAATCATTAAAAATTTTTAACTTTAATATTCAGTGTCTAAGACAAAAATTAAATGAATTGGAATTATTTTTTGATAAAACAAATCTTGATTTTGTCTGTTTTACAGAACACTGGCTCTGAAAAACTGAAATAAATGTCATAAACTTGAATAAATAAATAAATAATAATAATAATACACTTCTTAATGAGCTCTGTTGTGATTTTTGGAAAGTCTAGTTACTCATTACAAAAAATACAAATGATAAATTTAGACCACCTAATTACTGAAAAAGACTTTGAGTGCTGTGCAGTAAAATGCAATACTATTACAGCTAGTATCTATCGAACGCCCGGTAGCAATTTTCAAAATTTCATCAAAAACTTCGAAGAATTCTTAAACTTAATTTGTAAATGTAATACCAATATTTTTATATGTGGCGATTTTAATATTAACTTTTAAATACCACTGAACATAAATACAAGCATTTGTTATCATCTTTCAATTTAACATGTACAGTAAATGAGCCGACAAGAATTACGTTAATTATAGAACATTAATTGATAACATTTTCACAAATGTCAATGAATTTGGTGTTTTAAACATTGATACTAATTTATCCGATCATTGTGCTATAGTGATTACTATTGAATTAAATATAATGTTAATAAAACAAAATATAGTGATATATATAAATATGTTACATCTTTTGGATTATTTAATAACAAATGAAAAGTGGCATTCAGTTCTTTCTACAGACGATAGTAATAAAAGTTATAATAGTTTTATCGACATTTTCACGTATTATTGCTCTATTGCGTTTTCTAAAAAACGAATAAAAATAAGAAGAAAAAAAAATAAATCTGTAACAAAAAAAGGTTAACTACAGGTATTGTGAAATTATCTGAGGATAAACAAAATTTATTTATTGTCATTGAACAGTTAAAACCAATAAATGTGAACACAAAAAATTTGGAAGAAAGGTATAAAGAAATTTGCAATAAAAATGTGCATTAGTGATGCAAAAATGAACTATTATAGAAATCTATTTAATAATACCAAAAACAAATCTGCAGTGGCATGGAGTATTATAAATAATTTAAATAATAATTCTTGCAAAAATAAACATAATAGTCTCCCTGATAATATTAACGTTTATGGAAATATAATTTCAGATCACCATGAAATAGTTAATGAATTTACTGACTTTTTGTTATAACATTACAAACACTTTAAATTTAAATAATATCATATCAGAAACTATAGTTACATTACTTACATTGAGTGTGCATCGACTTTTAACTTGAAAAAATAAGTTGTGAAGATCTGTCAAAAATGACATTAATTATACAAAACTTTAGACATACTTATAGTAGGAGAGCCGACCGTGTGAAACTCCCCGGTATAAAGTAATAAGATGAGTGTCATATCAGATGAAAGATCATCAAAATCCTCACACAAAAAGTACAATTTGCCACCCGTCATCCTGGCGGGGGCCGCTGACCGCCCCTTTGAAATAGAAATTTTTGACAAAAGCCACCCGGTATAAAGTAATAAGAGTGTCGTATCAGATGAAAGAGCGTTAAAATCTTTATTCGAGCGAATGAGCGCACTCACTTCGTTCGTGCGCTCAGCTTCGCTCTCGTGGACAATCGAAAACTTACCGCACTTGTTGCACAATATACTATTATACGTTCATGGTTTCTACGTCTATAAAAGCTATAATTATACCATTTAATGTTATTGTTAACCCCGATTTTCTGGTAATAAGTTGCACAATCTAGCATCATTATGCTAATAAAACGAATTTTATCTATTTAATTTACCGTTATAGTTAGTTCATACCTATAATAAGTTACAAATGGTACCTTTTACAAAGGAATTCGCAATATTACGCAATTTTTTTTATTTAAAATTCTTTTAAAAATAAAGGCTCATCGGATTATGCTGTGTTGATGTTTTAGGGAAAAATATTATTTATGTTTGTTCACCATCGCCGATTGTACAGTGATTTTTATTCTTCCTCCTGAAAATACAATTTATATTTCAGAAACATTCCAAATTCTCTGAGGATTTCTTTAAAGGTTGAAGTGAAGGCTATTTTCTAGTATAGGTATTTTGAAATCTTCACTGGGACTATAATGGGCACCGATGTTCCGCTTCTGGTATTTTATCCGCATTAGTATTTCGATATAACCTACATAACTTGCAAAGCTTGTGGTTGGTTCACTGGTCAGTTGCATTCTCTACTGTAACTCTACAGTTTATATTTCCTGCAATATTCTAAACAATGAATTTAATGTTGCAATATCAGGAAAGATATTACAACAGATATGAAAGAAAAATTTCACGTATCCACTAGTATTTACTCGTTTATCTAACAATAATTGTTAGATAAACGAGTAAATACTAGTGGATACGTGAAATTTTTCTTTCATATTTGTTGTAATATCTCCAAAAAAAATCAAAGCATCTACTACATATTTACATAGGTCTTATGGTCCATAGCTTACTACAAAATTGTAAATGTTCTCAATCGTGGTGTGAGTATAGCATGGTGTGCTCTCGCGCAGCGAGTAAGTGAGATACGTTCGTCTCACTCTTGCCGTATGACGTCACTTGGGGAACAGTACCTAGTGATTAGTTATTATTTTTGGCGTTTTTTGTGAAAAAATAATGGGAATTTGTTTACTAATTGTTTTTTAAGGCTTATGAGAAGTTGGTATAGAAGTATTGTATAGCCATTTTCAATATTCATGTTTTCTAATAGGCCTGCAACTTACCCCTTAAAAGTCTTCTAGAAATCGAGTAACTGGTAACTTCGAGATCTCGTTCTTTCACAAAATTATCGAAAGTGTATCAGGTCGGACTACTCTGGACCAAAATTATTCAAAATTACTGCGGTGGAACCTCCCCAAATAGCGTTCTCAAGTTCAAATCTGCTCCCTACATGACGTCACTGCGCAAAGCGGTCGAAAATTGGTACCCTAGGTAGCACACCATGTTATAATCACACCACGTTCTCAATGCTATTTTCCTTATGTTACCTGTTCTAAGAAACACCCTGTATAGTTGGCATGTTAAAGATATTTAAATCATTTACTATTAATCCTCAATAATTAATGAGACTTCACTCGAAGTAAAATAATTATTATTTTACTTCCAGTGAAGTTTTATTTATTTATGATTTAGTAGGTACTTGAATTTTAGAGGACTTGCCAACCCCTACTTATTAGTGTAATAATAATGGTGCGTCCTTTTTTTCAACATTGTCGTAACTGACGCTACTCGCATCATTACTATATTATATTCAATTTATCATTTTTCTCCAGGTGTGCAAGCTTTCGTTTCATTTTTCTGTTATTTTATGCTAGGGTTGCCAGATATTAACTTCCCATTGGAAGTTATTATAATGGGTCCGAGAATCGAAATCAAAATGTATAACAAATTTTTATGTTTCAAGGTCACTACACTATTTTTACACTATTTTTAGAAAGATGTCTGTGTGTGTGTATGTGTGTGTGTGTGTGTACGTACGTATGTGTTCATTTCTTTCTAAGACGAAATCTCGAGAATGAAAAATGATATCGACTACGTTAGGGTGCCAATCGACGCGTATTAACGTAAATATGATCTGAAAGAAATTTTTTCAAAATCGGTTCAGCCGTTATTTTTTCTAAACCAAATAACCTCCAAAAAAGTAGATTTTACACAATATCACGCGAATAAAAAATTATATCGACTTTGTAAGGGTGTTAATCGAGGTGTGTTAACGTCGTTTTGATCCGATATAAATTTTATAAAAATCGGTTCAGCCGTTTTTTTTTAAATTATTGTTAAAAACAAGCCGTGAGGTGGGTCGTTTATTAGGACTAAAGTGCGACCCTTGAGGTCCACACGACGAACTTCCCAGTTTGATAAATATTTAATAATAATAATTAAATTAGATATTACACAGAAAAGTAATCATTTTAATCATTAAAACATAATTATTATTTATTTTTAACAATAATTAAAAAAAAAAAAAAAAAACGGCTGAACCGATTTTTATAAAATTTATGTCGGATTAAAATGACGTTAACACGCCTCGATTGACACCCTTACGAAGTCGATATAATTTTTTATTCGCGAGATATTGTATAAAATCTACTTTTTTGGAGGTTATTTGGTTAAGAAAAAAGAACGGCTGAACCGATTTTGAAAAAATTTCTTTCAGATCATATTTACGTTAATACGCGTCGATTTGCACCCCAACGTAGTCGATATCATTTTTCATTCTCGAGATTTCGTCTTAGAAAGAAATGGACACATACATACGTACGTACGTACACACACACACACACATACACACACAGACATCTTTCTAAAAGTAGTGTAAAAATAGTGTGGTGACCTTGAAACATAAAATTTTTTTTCCTTTTTGATTTCGATTTTCGGACCCATTACAATAACTCCCAATGGGAAGTTAATAAATAATAATTATGTTTTAATGACTAAAATGATTACTTTTCTGTGTAATATCTAATTTAATTATTATTATTAAATATTTATCAAACTGGGAAGTTCGTCGTGTGGACCTCAAGGGTCGCACTTTAGTTCTAATAAACGACCCACCTCACGGCTTGTTTATTTATGATTAAGTAGGTTCTTGAATTTTAGAGGACTTGCCAACCCCTACTTATTAGTGTAATAATAATGGTGCATCCTTTTTTTCAACATTGTCATAACTGACGCTACTCGCATCATTACTATATTTTATTCAATTTATCATTTTTCTCCAGGTGTGCAAGCTTTCATTTCATTTTTCTGTTATTTTATGCTGGGGTTGCCAAATATTAACTTCCCATTGGAAGTTATTGTAATGGGTCCGAAAATCGAAATCAAAATGTATAAAAAATGTTTATGTTTCAAGGTCACTACACTATTTTTACACTATTTTTAGAAAGATGTCTCTCTCTCTCTCTCTCTCTCTGTGTGTGTGTGTGTGTGTGTGTACGTATGTACGTACGTACGTACGTATGTGTCCATTTCTTTCTAAGACGAAATCTTGAGAATGAAAAATGATATCGACTACGTTAGGGTGCCAATCGACGCGTATTAACATAAATATGATTTGAAAGAATTTTTTTCAAAATCGGTTCAGCCGTTCTTTTTTGCTTAACCAAATAGACTCCAAAAAAGTAGATTTTACAGAATATCTCGCGAATAAAAAATTATATCGACTTCGTAAGGATGTCAATCGAGGCGTGTTAACGTCATTTTGATCCGACATAAATTTTATAAAAATCGGTTCAGTAGTTTTTTTTTTTTTTAATTATTGTTAAAAATAAATAATAATTATGTTTTAATGATTAAAATGGTTACTTTTCTATGTAATATCTAATTTAATTATTATTATTAAATATTTATCAAACTGGGAAGTTCGTCGTGTGGACCTCAAGGGTCGCACTTTAGTCTTAATAAACGACCCACCTCTTGATGGTCAAATCGGGACAGGCTAGGTTGGGTTAGGTTATAACAAAAAATTCTAAAATCAGAAAAGTAGTGTTTACGTAAAAAAATTGAATTATCGCATAGTAAATAATATTTATTAAAAAAAACAAATTATTTTGTTGAAAAATGTAGGTATAAAAACCTTCCAAATATGATACTTATGTCCTCATTACTGCGTTACTCATTCAGCTTACGTTTTTTGACAGTATGGACTTCTATAGGTAATAAAAATCTAAAATTAATTTTGAACGATGCATATTTTTCATAATAAATTCGGTTAAATTTTAATCATGCAATTATAATAATTTGCCGATTGATGATTTCACTTATATTAAAAAGAAACCGTACAACAAAAGTGATCTTTATCGTTTTGATATTAATTTGTTTGGATAATTAAAGCGATGTTCACATGTCCGCGAACATACGCGTGAGCAAATACTTTATGTCGTAGCTATCCTAATAATTATTCACGATCTACCAGGTAGAGCATGCAGGCGCCGCGCCGGTGTTGGTAGCGATACACAAGACGTTATGTATGGCCGTTGTTGTTGAGTTATGGTCGCCTTCGAACTGTGAGAATGCCATACACTTGAATGTGTGTGTCGCCAGGACCGTATTTAACCAGGAGTATGTAAAGTGACATTTTTGTGCTGATTTCCCCAACCATGTTCTATACAATTGTTATACCTATTCGTTTGTTTATGGCGTATAAAAGTATGGAAACGTGAATTTTTAACAATAAGTACCTACGTAAAGTAAGGAGAGTTATGTTTTTAGAACACTTTGCTTTTTAAATACATCACTGTATCATAATGATAGTAAGATAACTTGAAAATCTTGAGTAATTGCGAATCAAAGAATTCCAAAGCACAAAAATGCATTTTTCTTAAAAATTTCAGGAAATGCAAATGGTGTATTAAAAGCTATAAACACGTGCTTGTAAAATATACATCAGTCATTGATTTCGTTCATTCGCTCGAATTTACGATTTATTAATACATTACTCACTCGCTTCGCTCGTTCGCTCGAATCTTATTAACGCATTACTCACTCGATTCGCTCGTTCGCTCGAAATCACGATTTTACATTACTTACTCGCTTTGCTCGCTCGCTCTCCAACTTGGAATCAATCCTATTTGTACTAGAGTGAAGTCGAGCCTATAAACCTAAATCTTCCTCAATAAATAAGCTATCGAATGATAAAAATCGAATTCAAATCCGTTTAGTATAGCGAATTCAATCCGATTGTCAACCCCCCTTTTCACCCTCTTAGGGGTAGAAAAAAAAAACTCGAACATGGTTTCGCTTATTTTAAAGGAAAAGTTTATGTTGAATTCAATACCTCTTACCTTAACGATTTGTGGATAGGAACATTTTGCCAAAAAAAATCTACACCCCCTTTTAACCCCTTTATGAGTTGAATTTCGAAAAATCCCTTCTTAGTGGGTGCTTACGTCACAAAAGAAACCTACAGTCCAAATTTCATTTTGCAGGCTTTCTAGTTCCATAGATTTCGTGATGAGTGATATTTCGCTTTTATATAATACTAGCCGATACCCAATGACTCCGCTCACGTACATTTCGATTTTTTTATTCCCAGTAATATAAAATACATTACTCACTAACTTCGCTCGTTCCCTCGAATTTATGATTCACTAGCGGTCACCCATGACTCTGCACACGTATATTTAGTACATTGTTAATTTGTTATCCCTCCCGCGAGAATTTCTCCCCCTGAGTAGCTTTCTAATAGTGAAAGAATTTTTAGAATCGGTTTAGTTATAGTTCCAGAGATATTCTTGAAGAGGAAATAGTTTAGTCAATGAGTGCTCACGAGGGGAATGTGGATGGAAAAGTCGAAAGCAGAAAATTTGACTTAGGAACTTTGTTTGGACTAGTTAGGAGATAAACATACTAAAAGTCCTTACCCCTCCGAAGTACGCCCGAGGGGGGCGGACACAAAGAAGGTCCCGTTTTTTGGTTTTTTGCTTTTATCTCGAAAACGGTGCGTCGTACGAAATTTTCTTGTACTACATAATGAAAGCTGATAAAATACTCTACAGCTTTAACTTTCACACATTTTATCTATCTCCATTCTTTGCTTAGATATGAGCTTCGAAAAACGACCGATTTTCAAAAATGTGTTAAATTCTCTGTAGCACACTGTAACAATACGAATTTTCCAAAATCATTTCTTATTGCTTATTCACCTTATTAAAAAATAAATTATTTAATTCGCCGCCTATTTGGGCGTGACGGGCCTGGTTGTGGTTCCTCAGCGTTTGCCTCTTCTTCTTTCTCCTCATCTGTCGAATCTACGGCTTAATTTCTTAGATATAAACTAATTAATAATTAATTTTTATATTTTTATTTTTTTAGCTCGATTCTGAAGAAAATCCAAATCCGGATCGAAACGTCAATTATTTGAATTATTTATTGTAATTTTTTGTTAATACATTGTCTGAAAAATTGGTCGAGAATTTTATTCATTGATATTATTGGGAGTTTTATCCAGTTTAAAAGTAAACTGTTTCCGCCTTCACCGCGTGGAGGTACTCCCAGCTTGTTATTTTTTAATAGTGTGTGGGTGTTTTTAATAGTGTGGATGAGCAATAAGAAATGATTTTGGCAAATTCGTATTGTTACAATGTGATACAGAGAATTTAACACATTTTTGAAAATCGGCCGTTTTTCGAAGCTCATAGCTAGGCAAAGAATGGAGATAGATAAAAAGTGTGAAAGTTAAAGCTGTAGAAAATTTTATCAGCTTTCATTATGTAGTACAACAAAATTTCGTACGACGCACCGTTTTCGAGATAAAAGCAAAAAACCAAAAAACGGGACCTTCTTTGTGCCCCCCCCCCCCTCGGGCGTACCTCGGAGGGGTAAGGACTTTTAGTATGTTTATCTCCTAACTAGTCCAAACAAAGTTCCTAAGTCAAACGTTCTGCTTTCGACTTTTCCATCCACAAATTATTCGTTGCTTAAGCTAAGATAAGAATTTATTATTTATTATTATAAGTTCTCTCAAGAATTTCTCCCCCTGCCCCTCGCGAGAATTTCTCCCCCTGCGTAGCTTTTTATTAGTGATAGAATTTTTAGAATCGGTTTAGTGGTTCCAGAGATAAGAATTTATGATTTATTAGCCCCCGCAAGAATTACTCCCCCTGCGTAGCTTTCTATTAGTGAAAGAATTTTTAGAATCGGTTCAGTAGTTCCAGAGATAAAAAATTATGATTTATTAACCCCCCCCCCCGCGAAAATCAAAATAAAATAGTGCTTATATCACTCAGGGATAGTGTAGCTTTCTATTAGTGAAAGAATATTTAGAATCGGTTTAGTAGTTCCAAAGTTAAGAATTTATGATTTATAGTCCCCCTCCCCTCACGAGAATCAAAATAAAATATAGCCTATATCACTCATAGTCAGGGGTACAGCGCCAATATTTTAAAGTGATTACTAACAGGCTGAATTTTCGTGAGTAGCTTGGTTTTGACGAGTCCCCCAAATCTCTCTCTGCGACAATTCTCGGTAGAGGTATGCAAAGTTCTGCGCAGCCGCTAAACATGTTGATTTGGCGAGTTTTTAAATTTTATACATAACACTTTGTTGTTCAGTTAAATTGCCCGATAATTTATAAAAAAACAGGAAGATGCGCTTGTCCTACAAAAGCGATGGGTGGATTGGCGAGTCCTCCGTCCCCAATATGTAAAAATAACGAGGTCTGAAATTTTATTACTGACGGGCTGATTTTTAGTTTATTCTTTAATTAATATTTTTGAAATCGAAGGGTCAAATTTTCCGGTAGGGTTTTCCGGTTCTACGCCCTGAAAGTGTCAGTTCCACAAATATTCTAAACTGATTGCTAACAACTTAATTTTTGTTTTTTTCTTGTGGAAATGGAGTGTAAAATACAATATAATTGGTGTCCTACAATAAAATTGGGAGATATTGATAAAAAAGCCAAAAAACTATAGTCCATTGAAATGTTACATTAGGCTTGCATTTTGGGTAGGACGAGATGTTTTTTACCGTTGTGTAGGGGGGCACGGTGTAAGTTTAAAATTGAGTTTTCAGAGTCGGCGGCCACCCCATTTGGCCGCCATTTTGAAAAAGGGGTGCTAACAGGTTTTGTACTGTATCTCCGTAACGGTACATCTTACAGAAAATCTGTAGATAGGTTTTTGTTTAGAATCGAATTCTCTACAACTTTACTAGAGAAATTTTTTGTCGTAAATTGAATAATTAAAAAGATATGCTTTATAGAAGATAGAATATTTTTTAATTATTCAATTTATGACAAAAAGTGTTTCTAGTAAAGTTGCAGAGAATTCGATTATAAACAAAAAACGTATGTACTAATTTTCTGTAAGAAATACCGTTACGGAGATATAGTGCAAAACCTGTTAGCACTCCTTTTTCAAGATTGTGGCCAAATGAGGGAGCCGCCAACCCCAAAAATTCAATTTTAAACTTACCCAGCCCCCCCCTACGCAACGGTAAAAAAAAATCTTGTCCTGTCCAAAATGCAAAGTTAGCCTAAAAAAATGTAACATTTTAATGGACTAATATCAGATTGAGCCATGACTCATTATGTACGTATTTATATAAAGTTGCTATCGTTTTTTTGGTGTTTTTATTTTAGTTTCAATTATTTTCAATAATCACTAAAATAACCATAGCGATCCGTAAATTAAAAAAAATATCAATTTACCGGATATCCAATTAAAATAATACGTTATAGTATTGAAGCCTTTTTTGTAGGACTAGCGATACCTACCAATATTTTTGTAGGACACTGCATTATTTGATCAGAGAATACACAGACCTATCCAGTGTTACCTTTGTCCTACAGTTAGTAATCAGTTTAGAATTTTCGTGGAACTGACATTTTCAGGGCGTAGGACCGGAAAACCTTACTGGACAATTTGTAGGACAATTTGACCCTTCGATTTCAAAAATATTAATTTAACAATAAATTAAAAATCAGCCCGTTAGTAATAAAATGTCAGACCTCGTTATTTTTACATATTGGGGACGGAGGACTCGCCAGTCCACCCATCGCTTTTGTAGGACAAGCGCAGCTTCCTGTTTTTTTTATAAATTATCTGGCAATTTAACTGAAAAACAAAGTGTTATGTATAAAATTTAAAAACTCCCCAAATCAACATGTTTAGCGGCTGCGCAGAACTTTGCATACCTCTACCGAGAATTGTCGCAGAGAGAGATTTGGGGGACTCGTCAAAACTAAGCTACTCACGAAAATTCAGCCTGTTAGTAATCACTTTAAAATATTGGCGCTGTACCCCTGACTATCAGGGATAATGTATCTTTCTATTGGTGAAAGAATTTTTAAAATCGATTTAGTAGTTCCAGAGTTAGGAATTTATGATTTATTACCCCCTAAACGCGAGAAGCGAAGTCGCCTGTCATCCTCGCTTCGCGTACTTGCCTACAGTTTATAATATTAGTACTTATAGTGTATTTTCATATCCCTAACTTGAGAAATGATGGGTTCCCCATACAAACTTTCATCCCCTATTTCACCCCCTTCAGTTTTTTTAGACAAAAGGTAGCCTATGTCCTTCCTCAGGCTGCAATCTATCTCCTTGCCAAATTTTATCGAAATCTGTTCAGCGGTTTAGGCGTGAAAAGGTAACATACACACAGACAGACAGAGTTACTTTCGCATTTATAATATTAGTATGGATTAATAAAAGGTGATCCAATTTGAGTTTCCTATGTTGGGTCAGTGTTAAATCAAGCAGCTGTCAATAAGCACTTCTTTTCAAAGTGTCAAATGTTACGAAATGGATCACTTAAGTACTGCTAAACGCGGTGAAATTGTTTAATGTTGTTCTACAGAAATAACAATTCTGTACGAACTGTTTATCGAAATTTACGGGAAGATTATGATCAATTATATCGTCCTACTGAGCAAACATTTCGCAACGTATTGAGAAAATTTGAAGAGACTGGGAGCATCGGAGATAGGGTGAGACCTGTGCATCATCGTGGTGTCCGTTCAGCCGAAAACATTGCTGCTGTAAGTGAAAATGTGATCAAAGAGACGGAATTGTCGAATCGTCGACGTTCGCAGATGTCGAGCGCTATAGGCGCATGATAACCGATTATTTTTGGCACGAAATCGAAGATATTGATGTGGAAGACATATTGTGGTTCCAACAAGACGGCGCAACTTGCCACATATCGGGTTCAACGTTGGATCAGTTGGATGTTTTGCGTGAAAAGTTCCCAGGTCGCATTATTTTATGTTTTGGTGACGTCAACTGGCCGCCAAGATCATGCGTTTTAACGTCGTTGGATTTTTTTGTGGGGTAACGCAACGAGTCGTATCTACGCCAACAAACCAGAAACGTTGAAGCACCTAAAAACCAACATCCGCCAAGTTATAGCCGAGATACCGCTCGAAATTCACAAAAAGTTATCGAAAATTTTCTCGAAAGAATTGGCTGCTGCAGAAGGTTTTAATATCATGACATTAAACTCTATCAGTTATTGCCTTGTAGTAAAACTTACTTTACAGCGAATTATTTTATAATGAAATGTGGAAAAACTGTATTTATGAATTAAAAAAATATTTTATATTAATAAAAAGATGTACTCATTATCACACTGTACTACAACAGTTAAATCACTGATGATTGACAAATTTGGGACTAACAATATGTATATAAATATTTTGAGATTAGTAACTTATCTACTTATTACAATATAATATATTATGTTGCAGTTATTTGTGTTTACATTATTCACCTAACCCAGCCTTAAAGGAGCATTGAAATTTGAACGGATGATTAATTTCGTAGAGATTTTCTTTTAATTTTGATGTTTTTAAGCAATATGCTGAAAAGATCTCTACTTTTGACAGCTCAGTTTTCTTGTTTTTTTCACACATTTGATAATATCTCCGGCTTTGAGAATCCACTCCTTCAACGAAATTCCTTTGTTTAGGATTCGTACCGGCCCAGCCACAAATTGCACTTATATTTGTCATTTCTTATCACTTTGATGGTGCCTTCAGACGCGTGCCACGCAGCCTGGCAAGCAGCCCGGTACGCAGCCCGACGTGCGCCGGCGGGCCAAGCAAGCTATTCACACGCACGGAAGCAGGCCAGTTAGTGCTAGCAAAGAAAGCATGGCGGACACCGCGAATGATCTCGTGGCGGCTATTGCGTTTGGTTTGACATATTTTTATTGGAAAAAAAAAACAAAATGATCGACGTAGAATCGAATCAGGTCGTCCGTTCGCCACGAAGTCACACGCAATACTGACGCGATGCGCGCGTGTAAACAGGTACACGACACATTTCAAAGGATGAACCTTTGAAATGTGTCGAAAAACCGACACTCGTCCGGATCGGCGGCAAGCACGAGCACAAACAGCAAGCAGCCCATTTACACGCTTGTGCCCGTGCTTGTTCCCGTTGAATGTCGCGTTGAACGGAAGCGTGTGAATGCACCATGAAAATCACAAAATTACACGCAAAAGTATACCTCGTATATGAAATTTTCCTCGATCTCCGCCATGTGTTTTAAGCTCCACCCGTCTGACGGATCCCAATAGTCGAATTCAATTAAACTAAAAAAATCAAAAATCTCGGAACCCAGTTACAGTGGATAGATTTTTATGATTTTTTTGCATTTAGTTTTTAATTGTCACTATAATAGTATATTGTGTGACAAGTGTGCTAAATACATCTTTATGCATCAGGCGCGATGTTTTCAGCACGAGTAGTAGGAAAGCGCTCACGAGCCTTGGCGAGTGAGCATCGCGAGCCGAATACGAATTTTCAAAAACAAATTTATCTTCAAAAAATAGTAGATAAATATGATAAGATTTTACCTCAATTTTGTCTGAACTCTTTAACTCAATTCATTAAAAAATACAGATGGGGGGGAGACTCTTTAATTAGACTCGCACTGTAAGTATTTTTGATGTTGTTAAATAATATATACTTGAGAATTTTTACAGGGAATATAATATTATATGAATTAAATCCGAACATATTCTGACGGTCCTGACGGTCCAAACGGTAGGTAAAATACATAGGTGCCTGTGCCTAGCCAGTCACAGCGGAGTTTTGTGTTTGGTGCGCGTCGCTCCTCCGTAATTTATGGAGACAGAGCGCAGATGAGATAAGACGCTGCTGTATACCCCGTTTTCGCTTATATAGGTACTACAACATCGCCGCGCGCCGCCGCCATCACAGCCGGGCTTTGTAGCGGCCTGCTGTTGTGTACCGCACTTACAGACTCTCTAAAGGCCTCCATATACTAAATGCTATACCAACAGAGGCAAATAATTGCTGTTTCCGATTATCTAATCTGGTTACAGTTTGGTATTAAACAATAATTTGTTTATCGTCTAATTTTTGACCTATCGTAATGAGTCTACCAGTCTGTATTTAAGCTTGAAATTGTTCTGAATTTTAGCCAACCTCCCGTAAAAAGCCTGTTTTTTATATAATATTAGGAATCGGTATACCTATTTCTACTATCATGATTAATTTGAGAAATATCTAAGCGAATTTTGCCAAAAATCACATTTTTCCAAAGTGAATTTCTGATTACAAGAAACAAAATAAATCTGTTATAGTTTAGAAACTATACCAATTCATAAAACAAACAAAAACTGGCTATAGCTGTCCAACTTTATTTTTAAGTACTACGTTTCGGTCTGTTATAAGAGACCCTTTTCAAGTAATAATGCTGTAGCCAGTTTTTGTGTGTTTTATTTATTAAAGTAATCTTTTTCGCTCTCGGTAGAAGCTTATAAGTGTATACCAATTCAATTTTTTTAATTGAGATTTTAACAGAAAGATGCAAAAGTGCACATGCGCTGATTTGAATCACAATGTCTTTTTCTGTACAGGTATGATTAATTTAAAAAATATCGTAGAGAACAAAAAAGGTCCAAAAATTGCATTTTTTCAAAGATCTAACCAGATTATCAGAGTGTCAGTCAAGAATGGTTATTTACGGTCAAACTGCAATCGTGACGTCTTTGATTATACTATAATTATACTATAACCATTATACTATAACCATTTATTAGTGTATTTGCCATATGGCACATACACTATTGGCGTCGGTCGGATGGCGGGACCTAGGGGTCGGACCAAAATTTCTCGACGTTTCATAGCCTCCTGAACACTTTGGCACCATTTTTGGAAATGTCTATTTATATATGTATATATATATATATTTATATATATATATTTATATATATATATATATATATATGTGTACGGGCAATAACTTTCGAAAGAGTTAATTGATTTTGATGAAATTTGGTAGGCACGTTGAAATCCATCACCGCAAGAAGCCTATTTAAAATGGGCCCAATCGGACCATTTTAAGGGTGGTTTTTAGGGGTTGAAAAATGTTTTTGGGCCCAAAAATGCCGAAAAAATTCTCAGAATCGTTTCAAAATTGAAATTTAACCCTTTAGTAACGATTAAAATGTGCTGCTAAAATTTTAATAAAATCGGCCTGACAGGACCGGACTTACAAATTTTATGAAAACACTAGTTTGCGGATAGTGCTTTACTTACTGAAGGGTGTATTTAATTTGGCACCGAGGTTGCATTGATAAAAATATTAAAATTAAGAAAAAAAATATTATTTTAAGGGATGTATTAAGGGGTTAAATTTTTTATTTTATTCATAAACAACCTTAAGTTCACATAATAAAGCCACAATTCCAGTATTAGCAAATACACTATATTGTCGGCAGGGTTTTGGCACTGCGACCCGAGTTTTTATTTTTATAGTATAATCAATGATATTTTATAATGATATTTTATAATCAATGATTATTTGATAATAGTGTTTTAAAAAAGTTGATCTTAGCTTTGTTCCAACCCGTCTGTCTGAAAACCGTAATATTACCGCCACGCCCATGCGCAGTTGATGAAACGCGTTCCAACCAAGGTATGGACGGTTGTCGAACGATTCTTTAAGCATTCCAACTGAATTTGTGATCGTTTGTAGACGGTTTCCGAACGATCATTTCGATACATGGCCTAGATATGAACCCAAAATAAAACTGTGAAACTGACATGCGCATTAAGCACTTCGTTACGTTTGTCTCTATTCTATATCGACTAGACAGTTCTTTATTCATTTATGGTTTGCTTTGTTTTTGTTTTGTCTCTGTTCAATATCTATTTATTCATTTGTTTATGTTTGTTTTGCGAAATTATTAATTTAAATATTAATTTTGATAGTTATTTAAATTTAATTATATACAGGATGAGTTCGACCACCCGTATCAGTAGTTTTTTTCGTAAACGGTTAATCGTAGAGAGTTGTGTTAAAAAATTGTATTATAAAAGCCCTAATAAAGAATCGAATGGTAATATTTTTTTTCCGGGAGGGTCGGCTTCTCTATTAGTTTGCTCCAGAATGTCCAGAACTCCGGAATTATAAATAGCACGATGGGTCGAAAGTGGTATTGTTGAAAAGATCTTTAAAAAATAAGCAAGTTTTATAGGAAAATTTTTTTTTATTACTGCCATCCCTGTAAATTTCTATAAGTATAAATATAAATTATTATAGAAATTAGGAGAGAAAAACTCAGTGGCAAAGGATCAAATAAATTGCAATACTGATGAATTAAATTTGCATTTATAAGCTTACGTTTCGGTGCTCATTGCAGCATCCTCAGAGCATCTAAAATTTAGTTTGAATTTATAATTTATTTAAAATTGTATGAATTTAACAATAAAATATAAAGCAAGCGAAAAAAACTTACCAATGCTGTCAAAAATTTAGTATATTGTACACTGTATAAATTATAATATTAAGCATCATGAAATGTGATTTTTATTAAAAAAAAAGATATAAAATAGTCACTGGATAAAATCTTAAATTGAACCTCTTTCCAATGTACGGTTATTATGACTGAAAAATATTTTTTAAGAAAAATATTGAATAATCAGACATTGATAAGTTTAAACTTGTGAGGAAATCAGGAAATTAGGTTCCTATACAGTATGTAAACAGGTAAGCTGCACATAGGGAAATTAGCATTGGGAAATGAATGGATCAGAGTGAGCCATGACTCATAATGTACGTTATTATATAAAGTTGATATAGTTTTTACTTTCCACCTCTACTATGGTAGGGAAGTAATGGATTTAGTCCGAAAAAAATATTTCGAGGTTTTAACAGATCTTCACGTTTTGAGACCCTAGCAATCGTTTAAAATCATTTTCTGACTGATGTATGTATGTATGTGTGTGTGTGTGTATGTGGTCAATTTTTCGCCTTCGATATCGTAAAAACGGAACAACATACGGCCATGCCGATTGTTCTATTGTGTTTATCAGCCTTTAACTTAGATCTGATTAGATTTTGAGTCAAATCGGTTCGGTGGATCCTGAGATATTAAAAAAAACGTTCTCAATGTCACGTATTAACATAGGTAAAAAAAAAATAAATGAATTCTAGATGTTATAATATGAAAAAAATGTAAATATTTTTTTTTCTCTAAAATGTACAGTTTTCGAGAAAAAAAATTTTTTACTTAAAAAAATAAAAATTATACGTAAATCAAGGTAACCATGATTTTTACTATATTAAGCTAGCCATCAGTAGATCACCGAACAAAAAAGAGGGCCATGCTTTTTTTCAAAGAATAAAAAAAGAGTGTTTATTTTTTGCAAATATTTACTAGGTGGGAAGTATAGGACTGATCATCAGTCGAATTTTTTTTAGTGATTTTATTTTAGTTTTAATTATTTTTATTTTAATTGCCGTTTAAATGTCAAATAAAATAAAAATAATTGAAACTAAAATAAAAACATTAAAACCATAGCAAGCCTATATAAATACGTACATTATGAGTCATGGCTCACTCTGATCCATTCATTTTTTCCCAATGTTAATTTCCTTATGTGCAGCTTACCTGTTTACATACTGTATATAAAGAACATGCCTTCAATATCTGTCCTTTTATTGACACTAGTTTTAAACTTTTTTATGAAAACCATTTCTAAAAATAAACGTTTAGAATAACTGTTTTCACGTATTAATATATTGGGGTTGTTGAAATCAAAATCGTGTTTATTTTTATAACTATGTTGAACCAAAGATGTCAAGTTACAATTTGGATAAAAATATTTTTTGTATTTTTGTATACTTATCATAAGAATGTTGTCCCAACGTTTAAAACAACATTCTTATGATATAAAAAAATACAAAAAATATTTATAGTAGGTTGGAACAGTTATTGAGATCTGTCAAAACATAGCGGAAAAAATTCAATTATGGTTTTATAGTTTAAAAAATGTAAATACATAATTTTTTAATTCATAAATACAGTTTCTTCACATTTTATTATACTAGTAGAGTTGAGCCGCGCGCTACGCGCGCGCCAAAAACAATTGTATTGAGTGATATTATCATATTAAATTTTCTATCAATTCCATTTTTTTTATGAGAGATAATCCGATAATTATATTTCAAAATTTTATTGAATATTGAAAATAAAGTAAAATAAAGTAATTTTTTTATTTATATCGTTTTTTTTTTTTTAATTGTAAGAGTTCATTTTTATTTCAGAATACGATACAGTGTATAAAACATTTCTTTATGGTTTGTACCGTTTACGAGATATTTCACTGCATTGTTTAAGATGTGCCACCCTGTATAAAATTTATGTTAGTATTAATATTATAAGTAATAACAAACATCAATTTTTATGAAATTATCTATTTTGAAAATAGAAATTATACAAATATACAAAAAATACTCATTTTATTTGTGCAACAGGTAGGATTTGTCAATTTTCTATTTTATATTACTTAATTTGTACTATCATAAATAATCATAAATATTTAATTGTTGTATGTTAGATGACTCAAGTCAAAAGATTTAAAATGCCAAATAGATACGTTGGGGTCTACTTTTTTTAACGCTAAATTGATAACCGTTTCATATATCACATTGCAAATTTTATTTAAAAAAATTGCGTTTCGTACTTAACTTATACCCAATAACTGGCATTAAAAATTTTTTTCATTGTATCTAATAGCTTAATATTTGGAAAATCAGCAGATACTTAGGTTTAGGTCATTCTCAATATATACAGGTGAGTCAGACCATCCGTATCAGTCGTTTTTTGTCGAAAACGGTTAGTCGTAGAGAGTTGTGTCAAAAATTTGTATTATAAAAACCCAAATAAAGAATCGAATAGTGATAATTTTTTTTTCGGGAAGATCGGCTTCCCTATTAGTTTGCTCCAGAATGTCCAGAACTCCGGAATTATAAATGTAATGATAGGTCAAAAGTGGTGTTGTTGAAAAGATCTTTAAAAAATAAGCAAGTTTTGAAGGGATTTTTTTTTATGACTGCCACCACTACAAAACTTGCCTATAAGAGCTTTTCAACAGCACCACTTTCAACCTATCGTGCTATCTGAAATTCCGGAGTTTTGTAAATATAATAATTTTTATTTATACTTATAGAAATGTACATAGGTGGCACTGTGGCAGTAATAAAAAAAATTTTCCTACAAAACTTGCTTATTTTTTAAAGATCTTTTCAACAATACCACTTTCGACCTATCGTTACATTTATAATTCCGGAGCTCTGGACATTCTGGAGAAAACTAATAGGGAAGCCGACCTTCTCGGAAAAAAAAATTATCACCATTCGATTCTTTATTAGGGCTTTTATAATACAAATTTTTAACACAACTCTCTACGACTAACCGTTTACGAAAAAAACGACTGATACGGGTGATCTGACTCAGCCAGTATATATATATATATTGACATATTATAATTATTATATTATAATTAGCTCTATAATAAATAATAATCGAAAAAATGTTTGTACGGTCATTATGTTGAAGTTATTTAGATGATAAAATTAAGAATAATCGCAGGACAGTGGACAAAATATTTGGTTTATTTAATTGAATGTACGACGTTTCGTCTATATATTTAGACTTTTTCAAGTACAAAAAAATAACAATATTTATGAAAATTAATATTAATTACTAACCGTAGCAATTAACATAAGATAGGGTACAGGGCTTGAGAATAGCCGAGAGTGTAGCGGCGCTGTTGTTTACATGGCGTTGCTATGGTTCCTCTATTACAAGTCCCCAGTTCCCGGGTTCTAGCCCGAGAGCTGGTAAAAGTGTCAATTGGATTTTCAATTTATTATTAAAAAAAAATAAAATAATGAATTGAAAATATGAATTGGTGCTAGGCCCAAATAACCTTAGCTGTTGGTGGTCTTTAAAACACAATTACAATTACGATAGGGTACATAAGACAAAAATATTTTGTCCACTATCCTGCGATTATTCTTAATTTTATTATAATCACGATGGACACGATTTCTAATATAAAGTTATTTAGATGACTTCTAAGCTCTAATATAATCTAATTTTCGTCATTTCTCAATATATATACAGGGTGCTGAATCGTTTTGCGGGTAATAGGGATTTAACCCGTAAAATCAAACTTTTGCGATTTCCTGTTCCCCTAATTATTTTAGGAAAAATATCTTCGAATAAAAGTTTTAGAACATAATTTTGCATCTAAATCATTAAACAAAATTAATTTTGCATGCTTTGTAACGGCAGAAATTTGATATGAAAATGTCAAAATTACCTCAAAAACAGATAGCGATAGCCATAGAACTTACAAAATGATGACATTTTAGCTGTTAGAATAATTTCTAATCATATTGTTCAAATTCCATGGCTATCGCTATCTGTTTTTGAGGTAATTTTGACATTTTCATATCAAATTTCTAGAAGCCGTTACAAACCATGCAAAATTAATTTTGTTTAATGATTTAGATGCAAAATTTTATGTTCTAAAACTTTTATCAAAGATTTCCTAAAATAATTAGGGGAGCAGAAAATCGCAAAAGTTTGATTTTACGGCTTAAATCCGTATTACCCGCAAAACGATTCAGCACCCTGTATATGCAGGTGTCTTCAAAGACACTTAATACACTCCTACCACATGTTTCTGAGACTAAAATAAGCCCATTTAAGCAAACTTACCTTCTTACAAAATTGCTTAGTTTGGGCGCTATACGGCCCTGAAGCTACAATTTTAAAATCGTTTTTTTGTTATAAATTTAAAACGGCTTGTGCGATTTTGCTAAAATTTGGCACGTTCACATAGTTTAATGGAACAAAAAAACCCTTATCAAATTTATAATTAATATTGATCCATAGGCGTAGAACTCGGGTTAATGTTTGAATGTTTCAAATTTCTACGCCAATGGAAGAAAAGGGATTTAAGTATAAAATTTATATTCAGTAACTTATTTGCTATAAAAAAGCTACTCTTAATAAGGCTCGATTACTCTCATGGTTTTTGAGAAATTTGTATTTTAATAATAAATTGATCAATAAACAATTAATAAGATGGCTATGCTTTTTTCTAAGAATAAAACTGGAGATAATGAAGAAGTTATGCAAAGAGTAAATTAATTTTCTTCGTCGTATAAATCTTTGTATGCGTGAAAATGGTGGACACTTTGACTACTTTTTATGACATATTTATTTATTTCTATTCATGTTTTAGTAACTTTACTTCATTTTGTAAAAATTACTGCGAATT
Source organism: Mongoloraphidia duomilia (assembly GCA_039654895.1). Lineage (NCBI taxonomy): Eukaryota > Metazoa > Arthropoda > Insecta > Raphidioptera > Raphidiidae > Mongoloraphidia > Mongoloraphidia duomilia. The sequence continues at coordinate 16,728,790 of CM077523.1, forward strand.
ATTAAAATACAAATTTCTCAAAAACCATGAGAGTAATCGAGTTTTATTAAGAGTAGCGTTTTTGTAGCAAATAAGTTACTGAATCTAAATTTTATACTTAAACCCCTTTTCTTCCATTGGCGTAGAAATTTTGAAACGTTCAAATATTAAAAAACCTGAGTTCTACGCCTATGGATTAATATTGCATACTTTTGATATGGGTTTTTTTGTTCCATAAAACTGTGTCAACGTGCCAAATTTTAGCAAAATCGCACAAGCCGTTTTAAATTTATAACAAAAAAACGTTTTTAAAATTGTAACTTCAGGGCCGTATAGCGCCCAAGCTAAGCAATTTTGTAAGAAGGTAAGTTTGCTTAAATCGGCTTATTTTGGTCTCAGAAACATGTGGTAGGAGTGTATTAAGTGGCTTTGTAGACACCCTGTATAATGATTTGCGCATTAGTCATTGAAGCTCCGTCAATCAGAGAAATTGATGTGAATTTCTTGCAAACAATTTGTATGGCGTGTTGTCTGAAAAAAAGCATCACTTGCGAAAAAAATTTGTAATTGAAAAAAAAACTTAGTCTTTCTTCAGATATATATTATTTGAAATTATTTTTTTTCAATAGGGTATTTGCCAGTGATCAAAATAAAATATAAAACTTTGTTATAATGAAAGTTTATGCTCTAAAATAGTTATGAGAATTTTTATTTTTATTAATTAAGTTTCGTAAACATATTTAAATATATAAATAAAATCATGATTTTTTATCTATGTGTCACGTGACTTCAAACACCGCGTGACGTCAATTATAAGTAAAATGTAAATGTATCCATAGCGACGTAGGTCATATTGTTTGCATAGGTACAAAATGGTATTTTTCAACACTCTGTTTCTGGGTTTTTAGATAATATTATTAGCTTATATAAACGCAAGTTCATAAAATTATGACGTCATATATCAGTAGAGCAAAAATGATTTTTTAGCGGGCGGGGCTAACATAAATATTTCAAAAATTATTTTTGAGCTTATTTGAAATCTGAATGAAGAGATTTAGGCGTCATTTTGTTCAGAATTTATTACTCTATTAATATACCACAAAAAAAAATTTTAGTCAAATACCCTATTGTCAAAAAAAAAAGTATTTAGTTATCGTTAGATTTAATTTTCAGAAAAAAATTTCAAACTTTAAAATGAATCTTGAATTTTTTCTTTTTTATTATTTGGTCTTTTTTTAACTGATTTTTTTGGGTACGTAAATGTTTTTAAACTTACCCACTAACGTTGCTATACCTACCGCATACTGATACTCTACGTCCCTTTGTTAAGTGATCATAAGTATCAAAGTAATCTGTTACTCTAACATTGATTTTGTATTTTCCATCCGTTATGGAACCAATGGCCCAGTTAGCTTTCTAGTTGTTTGTGGATTTTACCACAAAATTGTTGCTTGATGTAGCCATCAATGACTAAATGAATTGTATGATTAGTAGAATGTTCTAAAAGTTTACATAAAATATGTATCTTACCAATTAAGCCATCATGTTCGTGGTACTGTAGTGGCTTGATCAGGATTGTCAACTTCTGCTTGTATTTCTGTATGAAACGTTACGGTCATTAACTTACTTTAATTTGAGAAGCAATTCAGATTTCTAGTGTCGATCCTTTTTACACAAATTTTAGAAAAAAAAAATTGTCTAATATAAAAAATTGACGAAAAGTACCTGTTGGATTCAGAGCATATAGTGCCCAAATAACCATTTCAACTTTTTCAAGTGTTTAATAAGACATTATTTGAAAATTAGAAATAATTTTTAATTAAAAATATAAATTTATTTTTGACAGAAACAATTTTTTTTTTCAAAATAAACAACTTGACCGTTGCCATGATTTTACATTATAAATGGATTTTACACGTGTTATATATCGACCAATCACATCGCCGGAATCTGATGTTACTTTGAGTTTTTCATAGTAGGATTAGAAAATAATTTGCTGTAAAGTTTTACAGGGCAATAACTGCAGATAGTGTTTAATGGCATGATATTAGAAAACCTCGTGGATTCAATTTTCTATAAACTTTTTGTTTATTTTACTTGTTTTATTTTTGCAATAAACAGTTTCACGATAAATTTACACTATTAGCACGTACATTTTTCCTTTATTCGAGTAAAATTTTCTACCATTAAATATCATAATCTGATATCCCAATAGTATATTTGAATCGTTTATAAAAAATGAGGATACTGTTGGATTCGGCAGACACAGGGAAACCTTTCTCGACCAGATTTTTTTTCTATCCCCACCCCTGGACTCAGGTTGCGTCCGTAGGTCGGTGCATTCAGAGAAAAAACCACTGAAGATAGAAACGTGAAATTTGGACAAGACGTTCCTTTTGTGACAAGAATAGCCACTAAGGGATTTTTCGAAATTCAACCCCTGAGGTGGTCAAAAGGGGGTGTAGAGTTTTTTGACAAAATGTTTATATTATAGCAAACTCGTTTGTTATAATAACACGCGTTCTCGATATGAATTTGTCAAAATTATATTTTCTTAGTTACGCTAAAAAATTGAAGTTTGTTTTGATAACAACAAAAAAATTGATTGAGAATTAATCAACATTTAATATTGAGAACACTTATTTCATTGAGATTTTGTTCAACTGAATTTATTGTGTTTTATTATTTTATTAAAATAAGAACATAAATTTGTTCTTACAATATCTCACATACAGTTAAGGTGACAGGTATTGAATTCAAGAAATAGCATGTTTTATGAAAATTAATATTTTGTTTTGGTAATGTGTCTTAAGTTAATTGATTATTTTAGCCTTATATAAATCACCAGTAAACGTTCGAACTAAAAAAACAGTCAGTTTATATTTTACAAACCTATGGAGATGATTTATGAAACTATGTGGTGTAAGTAGCATGTCGAAATGGTGGACGTAACGGGTATTCAGTCAATTTGTAAAGGAAAGTAGTACCTATTTTTGTGTAGGCTAGTGTCAACTGTCACGTTAGTGTCCCAGTCTAGAAATGTTTAAATTTATGTAAAAGATGGATGCACTTGTCTGTATCGGTAAAGTGTTATTTGAAGGAACAAAAAAAGTTTTTTTAGGTGTGAAAAAATTTCATAGAATAATTTTATTTGTATTCAGCATTTAAAGAATTTTGTTTATTAAATCATAATAATGCAGTTTAATAATATTGATTTGTCCATGACAGATGCTAACAAATATGCGTTGCATAATTTAAAATATTGTGCTAATTTTTGAAAATTTTTATCGTAACACTGTCTCACATTATCTCGCTAGATCGTAAAAAACCTAAACCTAATATTTTCGTATTAAAATATTAGGTTTAGGTATGGAGAATCTTTAATAAAAGTGCCAGTAAATATTCTAAAGAATACAATTCCAGCAAAAAAATAACCTCGTTGTATTTAACAATCAAAAGTTACACGTGATTAAAGTTAGGTAAAGGAAGTATATTATTTTGAACATCCTGTATAACAAATTCATTTTTTTAGGACAGTCTACTATTTAGTGATCCTCAAAATTTCCGTTTGATAAAGGTTTCTGTTTTGGCTATGTCGAATTTCAGGTAAAGGTCTGCACGTGTCAAAAATTTCTAAAAAACTTGAATAACTCAAAAATTACTGAATTTTCTAGCATGGCTTCCTTTACAATTTCTATTCACATTTAGGAGCAGAATTGAAAAATCAAATAAAAACAGGGTGCTAGGTTAAAAAAAAACATAACTTTGATCTGCCACGCTTAAATGGGGACAGGCTGTATAATTGAAAATATTTTTAGGTTATATACACCATTAAAATTTATACAACTTTTGTATTTAAACTTGTTTTCTATCTTCACCCAAAATCAATATATCGGCCGACAACGCAAGTCTTGGACACCCTGTTATATACATAATATATACATAAACATTTTCAAAAATGGTAGCAAACTGTTCAGGAGGGTATGAAACGTTGAGAAATTTTGGTCCGACCCCTAGGTCTCGCTATCCGACCGACGCCAATAGTATATGTGACATATATGGCAAATACACTAAAAATAAATCATAAAATCTCGAAATTTAAATCACTACTTCACAAACCACGACATAATACACAGTGCTTAGCATCATAATATTATATACTGTTACGAATACTCAATGTGTGTTTTTCAAAAATAATTAACCACACCTGAAAATGGCAACTCGTTGCTGAAAGGCGTAGTGTAAATTCACAAGAAGTTACAAGACGGACATAATGCAAGGTATTTCTAATACTTCATAATATTCATATAGTGACGTGGAGACCCAACACTCTAAAAATGTATCACTAAAAATATCTTTTAAAAGTAATTTTTAACCTGTTCTTATGTACAAAATTTATATAAAACTTTTCCTCCTTTCACCTCGAAACAATCATTTAAGCGAGGTTTTAGGATCCTAACGTTTCAATAGCATTAATTCTTATAGGATTTTTGGAAACTTTTTTTGCAGCCACATTATATTTAGAATTTAGAATTTAATCTATATAATATCTTTAACGTGTAAAATTCATTTTAGAATTACTGAAGATGCCTAATAAGGCGAAACGTCTATACTAAATACAACTTAATTCTAAATATAATTTGGGTGTAAAAAAATTCCAAAAATCCTATAATATCTTCAGCCATACCACTACTATGCATTAATTCTTATAACAATAATTTTATAAATTATTCTCTGAAAAGGAATGAAACCTTTGATGTGAAGTCACTGAATACTACTGAATACTAAAAAAAGTAACCACAAAACAGCAGCAGTTTTTTCTGGACACAACGTTTCACTAACCATATTACCAATAGGCGAAGGTTAAAACTTTTAATCATTTCCTCTCATGGTTAGCGAAACGTGCGTCGAAAAAAAAATCTGTAAATCGGTTGACCCTGCAAGCCATCCCCGGAACTTCCCGCTATTTTCAAGCGCTTTGAGTTCGAAGCACTTGATAATATACCCAAAAGTAGATTTTTGAGCTCTTCGAGCTCAAAAATTCGAAAATTGCTGATAACAACACTATTTTAATTTTTGAAAAGCTATAACTTTTGAACGCGTTGTTCGATTTTGAACTTTAAAACGGCATTCGACGGTTTTTTAAGCTCTAAAAATATTGTAAGAGGTACAAAATCGATTGGTTGAGAAATCTCGAAGTTATTTTGAAAAAACAGTTTTTTCGAAATCTGTTGACTACGTAATCTCTCAAACGGATTAACCGATTTTGATCCGCTTAACGGCATTCGACGCAGTTTTCTAAGGAGATTAGATTATGAAATCAATCTATACAATATTCTAGAAGTTATTTTGAAAAAACATCGTTTTACCAACTTTTTTTTCGGTTTTTTTGGAATTTCTCAAAATCTATTGGGCCGAATCGGTTCAAATTTTCAGGAAATCTAAGTCCAGTGGAACCCTCTCGAATGGCGCAAATCGCGAGTCGATCGGTAAATCCGTTCAAAAGTTATGAGAGGTTTATATATATATACACACACACACATACAGACATACTGACATCATCAAAAAAATAGTCAGAATAGCTTCCTAGGATCACAAAACGTCGAGATCTGATGAAAACTTGATTTTCGAAAATCGGGGTGAAATCAATAACATCCCTATTTTTGAAAATTTTCAATTTTCTTAGCGGGAAGTTAAAAACTCGTGTTATTTTGGTATTTTGTAGTTGTTTAGTGCTTAGAATAATTTTATATACAAAGTTATCCTAAGCATGCTTGTTAGCTAACTTATCTCTTATGGAAAAATCTATGTTAATTAAATTTACTTTTTTCCTATGTATTCCGTGGAATACGGTGTAAAATTCAAAGATAATTCACACCTCACTATAAGGATATAAAGGTTTTCGATTGTAACAAAATCTTATTTTAAGCGAAAATTGAAGAAAGAGTACTTCTATCGTTTGGTGAGCATTGTCTCTTATTTTAAAGTAGCGTGTCCACTGCTTTACTTCACACAATTTGCACGCACGAACAAAGTGTCATTGTGTATGCTGACGCAAGCTTATGTGTCTTTATTTACATTTATTTAGATACCTACGTTGTTAGTTTTGGCGAACATTTTAACAAATGAGTAAATACGCGACATACATAATAGAGGGTTCTGGGGGTGGGGAGCTGCAGAATCGACTATGTAGACTGGGTAGGCTTCATATTCTCTCTGTATATGTATTGCATTTTAACAGAACACATTCTGTTGTGGAATGAACATGTTAATTAACCCATACTCTTCGCTGTTTTCTCATAGGCATCAACACATTGTATCTCTTTCTCTTTGTATACCTTTCTTTCTGGCATTGCGTACCTACGGAAGGTCTCCTTTATCTCACTTCCTGTCAACGAGATTGGAATTAAAAGTGAGTGCTTCAGAAACTGCGCGTAACTGTGATCTCGTGGTCATGACTGAATGAATGAATAATGTAAATTATAGACGCTCGACAACAGAGCGTCTGATGATCATGACTGGGGTTGAAGTTCGCTTGATGTGACTGGACACAAGTAGATTAGAGCTCACGAATCAATACATATAAATACGGTTGTAACGGTCTGTAATATAGTTTCCTTTCAAGTTTTTCGGATGATTTGTATAAAACGGGAGAATTCATTTGAGGAATTTTTACTTCCCACCTCTACTATGGTAGGGAAGTAATGGATTCAGTCCGAAAACAATATTTCGAGATTTTAACAGATTTTCACGTTTTGAGACCCTAGCAATCGTTTAAGATCATTTTCTGACTGATGTCTGTATGTGTGTGTGTATGTGTGTATGTGTGTATGTGTGTATGTGTGTATGTGTGTATGTGTGTGTGTGTGTATGTGGTCAATTTTTCGCCTTCGATATCTTAAGAACGGAACAACATACGGGCATGCCGATTGTTCTATTGTGTTTATCAGCCTTTAACTTAGATCTGATTAGATTTTGAGTCAAATCGGTTCAGTGGATCCTGAGATATTCAAAAAAACGTCCTCAATGTCACGTATTAACATAGGTAAAAAAATATATAAATGAATTCTAGATGTTATAATATGAAAAAAATGTAAATATTTTTTTTCTCTAAAATGTATAGTTTTCGAGAAAAAAAATATTTTACTAAAAAAAATAAAAATTGTACGTAAATCAAGGTAACCATGATTTTTGCTATATTAAGTTAGCCATCAGTAGATCACCAAACAAAAAAGAGGGCCATGCTTTTTTCAAAGAATAAAAATTAAATTGTGTTTTAAAGACCACCAACAGCTAAGGTTATTTGGGCCTAGTCAAAGAATAAAAAAAAAAGAGTGTTTATTTTTTGCAAATATTTACTAGGTGGGAAGTATAGGACTGGTCATCAGTCGAATTTTTGTCTCTGTGTTTGTACCAGTATTCCTCGGAAACTACTAGATCAATTTTGGTGAAATTTTGTACAATATAATCTAGTACTCAAACTTACAGTATTTTTGGAGTTTACTCCTTAAGAATCGATTTTCATATAAGGCGCCCGGTATGGAAATTTTATGAGGAGTAAAATTTACACAAGCGTTAACTAAAAAGCGTTACGTTTTCTGCGCATCGTACCTTGCGCACCTTTCAATGTATGTGTATACTTGTATACAGCCGACGTGTACAGGGTATGGTGTGCGACAGCTGACGCATGTGAGTATGTATGTTTGCCTACTTTAAGGAGTAAACTCCAGTCGTGCGTCGGAGCTGATACTCACACTTTTTTTATCTGGATACGTTTGAATAAAACTGATATTAACACAATTAAATGTACAGACAAGAGTGAAAATATACGAAAAATGTTTGGAGCATACAAGTAATTCAAGAATTTCAAGGCACGACTGTGTTTAAACGGTTTTACCGAACATAGGGAAAATAACATTAATTAGAACATTTATAATTTTGTAGCAGGCTATTTTTTAAACAATGTGTAACGACACGGTACTTTGACCCTTTTACGGGCTTTTGGCTTGTAGGGCCGTTAGGTCCCCGTCACACCACAGACTGTTAATCTTTCTAAAAAAACAAACTTTTATCTGTAAAGAAAACTCATTCCACAAAAGAAAACGAAACACACTGTAAAGCATTAATTGCGAATTTCGCGTTTATTATAATTAACCTCTATTATAAACAAAAAAATTAATTATTATTTATTATATAACACAATACATTGTTATGCTTATATGGTTACAATATCTTTAGTATTTGGTACTAAATACCACTAAAAATAGAAAAGCTACCATTTGATAGATCAGAACCAGTACTGGTAGATATAAGGATAATAGTGAACTTTTACTGTTTATAAAGAAAAAAATTAAGAAACTCTTAGCTTTGATTTTGTGGCAGCTGCAGGCAGCTAAGTTTAGTTAAACCCGCTGTTTGATGATTTGTTGACGATACTTCTTCGTGGTCGTTGATTCCTTTCGGTTGTTATGTTCACCGTAACCAGGCACTTTTCATTAAAACGTCAATTTCTCACCCTCGATTACTTTTCACGAGCACTAATTTGCTCCCTTCTGGGGTCAAAATTAAAAAATCGGGCGACGTTAGGATCAAATAAAACCCAAAAAGAATCAAACAAAAAGTTTTTTAAAATCGGTTAAGTCGTATTTGGGTTGTACGACTGTTACACAAAAATCGTTACAGGTTCATAGACTCACAGACGTTCAGACAAAGCGGATATACACAGGCGCTTCTAGCTTTGCTTAGGTCGCGCCTAAAAAGCTAGTCGCTATGCTAGAATGATGGACAAATGCGTGTGAAACATCATAGGAAGGCAATAAAGTCAGGCTTCCAGTACTTCTAATGTCATAAGACTTGGAAGTGTCGGAATTTTTAGAGAAATCATGGAAAAGTCAAGAAATATTAATAAATATGGTCAGAGAAAACACGATTGGTTTAAATAGTCAGGTTTTTTTTAACTCGACTAACGTATTATAGTTTTGCAATGAAGTACAAACACGTATTTTTAGACCTTACTGTTGAATTTAGATAATTAGAATTTTGGCGTACAAAACTTGCCCAAACATTAAATTAATCATACATTTTCTAAATAAACTGAAAAAATTAATTAGAAGTGAAGATAATAATATTTTATCAGTGTGGTGGTTTGATTTTAACGGGAATGAGTTTTTGTAGTTTTTGTCCCATCTCTATATTATTATTAATCCAACCTCTTTTGTTTTTGCGACCAGATGTCGTTGCGGGTTGGTACACGTGTATGTCTACATACTATCTACCATCTATACAAGGTGTTGATCGGTCTCTTGTGACGCGCCTAAATTCATGTTTAATTATACTAATTTAGTTATTGGCGCCACCCCTAATTATGCAAACTAGTTGAAGTGCAATTTGTGAAGTTTGCTAGTTTAGATTGAATCTCATTGCACAGAAGACTGCTGTTTGCTTAACATCTCCAAAAATTCAGCTCATCTGTAAGTAAATTAGCATATACAGATTTACCATATTCGAATATTTTTGAATATATTTTTTACTATTTCAAATTCCGAAGGGAGGTTATACGATTCGAAAAAAAGTGGAGAGTGAGTTCGTGGATTCGACTTAGCACCACATTCTTTGCCCTCTATGAAGGTCCGAACTCACGAATCCACTGCTACAAGACATATTGTTTTTTTTCCTTTTAAAGGACTATTATGTCGTGTTTTTCTTAATTCTTAATTTTATCAAATTTAATTTTGTGACCTACAAGAAACAAGAGGGACTAGAAAGACAACTGTGCCGGACCCCGAACGGGAGATGAAATGATGTATTTTTTTGAAATTCTAGCTTCTTTTATAATTTGAATTTCACGTTACTGTTGGCTGTTGCCTAATTGCTTTAAAATTGAAGAGCGGTCTTCGCCACTTCTAATTTTCTACAGAAATTTATGTTGAAAATTTTACAAACCAAATCGTTAAACTAATGAAAATAATTTTATCTTTGGTATATTTTTTTCTTGTGACTCTGTTAGCCTTGAATGTACGAATATTTTCTGATTTTATAAATCAGCCTATGTGAACAAAAAACAACTTGAGAATAGCAATAATTTTGTTATGATTGACATTGTTTTGACCTGGGTCTCAGCAGCTTTATTGATATTTGTATGAAAGTTACGCAGTGTAATTTAATAGTGTCAACTAGACAGAGATGATGATGACGCGGACGTGCAAACGGAGATGGAGATAAAGAACAGTTTGTCTGATGGGTCTGGTCGTGTGGATTATGAGCCAGTCTGAACAATAACTGGTACATGGGACCATTACGCGACGTTATCTGACAACAATGTAAACTCATGATGCTGCAAATAACATACGCAAACGGCTCTCTTGCGTTCGCTCTCTTATGCATGACGATACGGACACTGTATTACCGACAGACGAACATACACTAATGTCTCCATATTACATGGCTTCAACCAAGTAAATATGGTATGTATACAAACACACATATCTACAAATATTTTCATAATATTATGTTTGAAACTACATACTAGTGTTGTTAAGATTTTTTTTACCGTGACAAAGTTGGGGTATTGGTAGCCAAGTTGAGTTGTTTTACTTTCTACTTTATTTTTTATGTGGTTATTGATTCAGTTCGAAAGACATCATAGGACAACAAAAAGATAAAGATACATACATACCTACATGCATAATATCTTTATTCATTAAGACAGTCAATTCAGTGTATAAATTGCGTTAAAAATGACTTAAAAATATTCCTGCTGGGATTTTGTAGTTTTTTTTTAGGAAATACTGAAAATGATTAAACGACACTATTTATACTTTTTGGTTAACCAAATAAAAATTTTTTTTATTATATGTGAAGGAAGAATTCCTTAAGAATTTTGCATCTACAAGCACCCAAAATATAAAGTTCGTCACCGTCACACAACGGATACTTGCGGAGCAAGGTGAAACTATAACCGCGTCTCAAACCATGAAATCGTTTACAGCAAGTTTGGACCGTCGCAAGAAGTACACGGAGGGACCCAATAAGCACACCCTTTTGCATGCGGCAGACTAGTGATTCAGCATTGCGCTGATCATGCCGGGATAGCTTTTATATTTGCCAACAGTGATGGTTTGACTCCTCCAAGAACACCAATTATAAGGACAATTAATTTAACAGAATACTCTGAGTACTAATTTCTGAGCTCAAAAAGAAGGTCTTGGTATTTTGTCCGCTTCTCAATCTCCTTCGCGACTATGTTAGATTCAGCACGAGCTGAGAACTCGATGCCATACATAAATCGCGTAGTTTTATCAAGAAGAACTATATCAGGCTTTGTAGCTGAAAGTTACCTGGTAGTACTGAATGAATAGTTCCAGAAAATCTTACATGATTCACAGGTTCTATCTACAGGGCATTAACGGACTTTGAGTTAAAAATTTTGGAGAAAGAAATTGTAAAAAAGTAGATCGCTAGGAATCGAGAAAAAATATATAATGATAATTTATTTATAAAAGTCAAGAACAAATATTTTTTATCGTTGACATTAAATTTATATAAAATATATCATTTACGGTGTTTCATTATCAAAAAAATTTTGCTTATGATGAAATGTCACACCTGTTAGAATTGCTTATTTTCATTACAGCCCGGAGAGTAAGAGAATCCACCTTGCATTTTATGCTCAAGTGTTGAAATTTGGTACACTTGTTGCCAACCTTGGAGTTAAAAAGTGTCGTAGAAGACTGAAATTTGGTGTATATGCGGCATTTGGGATGTTTAAGGCCACAAACAAGTGTCCCAAGGCCCAAGGCCCTTTTTTTCAAAATGGCGGCGGGGAAAATGCATAAAATAACGTTATTTTCCAAAAAAGTTTACTCTACCGCATTTTTTCGAGTGAGGTCTTGTTTCATATGTTTTCGGGGTCACTGATTTCGAAATTTTTTTTCCGGAAAGGGCCATGGGTCACTTGTTTGTGGCCTTAACCATCCCAAATGCCGCATGTGTACCAAATTTCAGCCCTCTACGACACTTTTTAACTCCAAGGTAGGCAACCATGCTATAACAGGGTCCCCGCGGGGGCACCGACCGTGACAACATTTCTTATATCAAAGGGTATGGTCTAACGAACATAAAATGCAAGATGCGATCTATTCGTGCAGGTTACTGTCCAGACTATTACTAGTACTAAATACTCTATAGTTTTAAATACGTCAAATCTGGCATAACATTGGCAGCATGCAACACCAGCGTCGCGCGCGACTTAAGGTGCTAAACAGTTTTGACATACTATCAAATACTATAGAAACAATATTTCTCATTGAGATAAACAATCAATATGATTAATTTCCTAGACCGTAACTAAATACATATCATGGCGATATAGTCCAGTAATTTTAGATTTCCACTGCAGAAAAATTCCCAGTTAGCTGATTTTTTTTTATTTACCTTCGTTATGGTGTTTTATAATTATTATGGGGACTTTTTATACGTTTTATAAAACACCATAACGAAGGTAAATAAAAAAAAATCAGCTAACTGGGAATTTTTCTGCAGGTGGGTCATTTTAATATTTAAAATTACTGGTGTAATAATGTCGTCTGATATTCTTATGTATTTAGTTACGGTCTAGAGAATTAATCATATTGATTGTTTATCTCATTGTTAATATACCGTATTTGAAATTTCTCACATATATGTTTGAATATTTCTCATGTTTTCTTAGAAAGATTTTTTCAATTTTCCCGCGTAGCTAATAAAAATAATTTAGACAATATTACATTAGAGAAAGACAGAATTAATGTAGCCAATTCTTACTACACCGTTGACATTGTCACTGTTTTTTTGACTTCCGCGGTCATAAAAACTATCAAGAGTTGCACATATTATTTACTTGTACCTATATAGTCTTTGCTGGTTTTATCATGACACCGGGGATATTATTATGGATAAAACCCTAATAGAACTTTTGCAAAATATTTTTTAACGCGTTGAATGTATGAATGTAAACAATTTTATCAAATAATTTTTGGACTAAAAAATATTTTTAATTTTCTATGTTCTAATAATTTGCGTTTATGAAATAAAAAAGTGTTTTATCGAAGTTATTTTTTGTATTTTACTAATATAAAAATATCGAAGTTTATAAAAAGCGACATCATGATTAGTTATTATTATGGTCTGTGACCTCCATAACTTTAACGGTATATTCAGTGTTAGCTGATTGAAACAGCATTTGATCTATATACATCTGTTTCCAATATTTTGTATCATACTTTTAACACTGAATTAATGAAAACCCTTCAATATTTTATTATGATGTGCGGTAACGCGACAGCGAATAAATATAAGAATATCGATTTCAAATTTCACGAATCGGTGTTCGACAAAGATAGAATGCAATATAAGTAAATTTTTAAACTAAATTGAAGTAATCATCCAATGTATCTATGAAAACAAAGTTAATAAGTTAATGTGGTTATAATATATTTTGTTTGAAACCAAAGTATCCGTGGAAAATGACCCTTTGTTGCACTCATTAATTGTTTATGTTTAAAATAGACTTAACAGTCGACATACGTGCTCTTTCGCACTCACGGGCTCACATAAGGTTATCGCACCTCACTTTTTATAGCTTTATTTTTTTCTGTCAAAGGAATGCCCAGCCACGTCAGGATGGCAGAGTAAATTCACGGTTTAATTGTATTGTATTTTAAAGACCACCAACAGCTAAGGTTATTTGGGCCTAGCACCAATTCATATTTTCAATTCATTATTTTTTTTTTAATAATAAATTGAAAATCCAATTGACACTTTTACCAGCTCTCGGGCTAGAACTCGGGAACTGGGGACTTGTAATAGAGGAACCATAGCAACGCCATGTAAACAACAGCGCCGCTACACTCTCGGCTATTCTCAAGCCCAAATTCACGGTTTAGCAGGTGTACAATTCTGCCTACGTATTTTCGTGAATGTTCAAATGGGTATATTAAATACGTTGCTAGCTCTTCGCCTATGATTATGAAACTCAGTATCATTTTCATGATGTCATAACTAGATACTTACCTAGATATGACGTCACAACGTGTTTAGTGAGGACCTTTACTGTTTTCAATTTCGATTTACTGTAACAAATTTATCTTTGGATTTCAAACTAAAATATTTTTAATTATTGTTTATTGATCAGAAGAGTTCGATAAAACATTGATTAAAAAATATGCAAATCCCCTATTATTATGTAAAATTTATAAAGATGTACGAGTAGAAAATTTTCCTATTCGAATAGTGTCTTGTATTTATTAAATACTTGATTTTCGACTCGGAAAAGAAAACTGTACATATTGAAAAAGGCTTTTAGCAGCGAGTCGACTCGATACGAAATATGAATATTTATCAAACACTGAAATCCTTTAAACCTCAGAATTTAGAAATAGTTTTTTTCTTCATGCACTACTCGAGTAAATTCGAAACAGTTCATCATTTTGGTTCGTCTACCAGCAGATCCAATGACCAATGAAAACGGCGTTCCTTCGTTTATTATTCGACTAGATACTTTTCAAGTTTTCTTTTTATTGGACTCGACGATTGAACATTTTTACTACTTAACGATACTCGATTTTTCGAGTACTCGAAGATCTCTTAAAAAAACTTCCACACATTGTTTCCACAGTTTTTGATCCTTGTTGAGTTAAAAATATCGAATATTTTACAAAATTTTATAAATAAGTTTTCAAGTGTACGTTATAGTACGACTTTTTGTTAAAAAATAGTAGATTGTATATCTAGATGTGAAATAGACTATATTATGATGAGTAATGACAATATGTAAAAATGAGCAATAGCGAGTTTTTACAGTCATACGAGTCGTAATACCATTACGCACGAGATATATATGGTATTTTTTGCCGCAAAATACCTAGTTTTCACTTCATTTTCAAAAAAATTTGACAGTTCATTTGCGTCGCCATCTTTCCTTCTACAGTATGCCATGAAGATCGTGAGTAAGTAATAGCAGAAGCACGCAGGCGTATAGAGTGAATAAATTATAGAAGTTGCTATGGTAACCGTTTACCGTGCTGTAAGTAAAACAGGGCTTGAGAATAGCCGAGAGTGTAGCGGCGCTGTTGTTTACATGGCGTTGCTATGGTTCCTCTATTACAAGTCCCCAGTTCTCGGGTTCTAGCCCGAGAGCTGGTAAAAGTGTCAATTGGATTTTCAATTTATTATTAAAAAAAAAAAAATAATGAATTGAAAATATGAATTGGTGCTAGGCCCAAATAACCTTAGCTGTTGGTGGTCTTTAAAACACACAATGTAAGTAAAACACTTTCCGCACACCTGTCTATGTTAAATGACTCATTAAAGGTTGCTATACATACACCGAAAGTAGCTAGTTTGTAGTGGGTATGGCAAAAATAATCTTTCATCTTACCATCAAAAAGCAGAAGAAGTGATTTCACCCATTCATTATACGAGGCCACTCAATAAGCTTAAATTTATAAGTTAAGTTTACGCAACGAAACAGTATTTACTGATTATTCAAAGACAAAAAAAACTGATACATTTTTAGAGTGTTAGGTCTCCAACTCACTATATGAATAATAAGAAATATATAATATGAAATATATAAAGCTACAAAATTGAACAATACCAACATTCTTAATGACAACCTAACGTTAAAATCGAACATAATATAGGTACGACACAATAATTTACACACAATACCCAATACTCATTAATCGTTCACATACATACACACGCACATTTCCATTTCATCTATCTACCATATAAATCATAAAATTTCTACATTTAAATCAGTACTTCACCATCCACAACATAATAGACAAGTGCTTAGCATCATAATATTATAACGTGTTACGAATACTCAATGTGTGTGTGTTTTATAATATAAAAAATTAACCACACCTGACGATGGCAACTCGTTGCTGAAACGCGTCGTGTTAACAACACATGAAGTCACAAGACGGACACCAAAAATACAAGGTATTTCTAATACTTCTTATTATTCAAAAAAAACTGTTTGAAATTCAGAAAGTACATTGACAAAATATTTCGCAAAATCTTAGGAGAAAGATAGAGAATATTAAAATGAGTATGTTATCTAGAGAAAACATGCAATACATAGTTTTAAATAGATACATATATCTGCTGACGGCAGCGTAGCAGAGTTTTGTCGCTTTGAATAGCATAATAATTATTTTATTGTTAAATGCAAAGTACGCCAGACGCGAAGGAGATGATTAAAACTACTACATGTTTAGATTTTAATAATTGTTGGGTATATTAGGGGTCTGCTACACTAAAACGTCGCAAATGTAATATACAATTGGATCGAGAAGGTTTCAAAGTTTTTTTCAAAAATTAAAACTAAAGTTCAGTTTTAAACATTTCCTGATGATACTAACATGGTTGGCGAAAAAATTGTTTTGCTGTTTTGTGGTGACTTTTTTCTACTCAGTGTCTTTACACTAAAGGTTCATATGTTCATATGTTCATATTATATTGTTTTGTGGTTTCTTTGACAAATTTGTTTTGAACTAACATTGCGTCGTAATAATATATTGAGCTGTGGAGAATCGTCTGTATGTGGTCATTTTACGTCAGTTATATTACGATCCCCCGGCGAATGCTTGTTTTAATCATCTGAAGGGTAGATTGTTAAATCCGATATGCGGTTCAAATCACATAGAGGTTTTTATTTACACATGTTTATACAATAGGTGGACTGCCTGTATACGCTAATGTAAAACAATGATGTGCTGTTGTATTGTGTAAATGAATGAATGAATGAACAAAAAATCAAACGTGTTAATAAATATTGACTTATCAAGTATCTAAATGTGGCGCCAGTCAATGCGATTATCTTTTTTTTTTTGTTCATATACGTCAGAGTAATCCCCGAAGCAAAAGTTTTTGTACAGAAACGTTGTTTACAAATTAAATCATGTTTAAAATTGAACGTTAGTTTAGAGTTGGCATAATTTTATCAAAATATTTGCTTAAAAAAAATTCTCGTTTCAACTATTAACAACGCAAAACACAATTTTAAATTCAAAATGAACCCCGTTCCGTTGCGAAATTACAGGAAATTATATTGCTGATGAAACAGCAAAAGAATCGGTAAGACTCCACCCTTAGAAAATGTTACGGTGACCGACCTATGTTTTTAACAATACTTAAGCAGTTTATTACTTATACCACTTGTACCAACTAATAATGTGAAAACCCATTGTAAACATAAATATTTACAAAATTTTGATTTGTTTTAAAACAAAATAATATATTCTTCGATTACTGTCTAAACTAGACCGAAAATTCACAATTTTTCTTAAACGCAGTAAGGATTGAGAAAAGCTGAGATCGGAATGCCGTTGTTTTTATGGCGTTACCAAAAGTTTTAGAGAACCTCAACTTTTTATCAGCAAACTTGTACAATGTATATGTCAAATCTCAACAGGGAATTTTATATTAGTAAAATTTCTCAAATTGCACAATTACTATATAATTATACTTTTCTCAATATTCAATCTTAAATTACATGATATTATTTAACGACGTATTTTAAATGTTCGTGCGATGAAGTTTCATAAACTATTAAAATACAAAAAAATACTTTTATCTAACAATAACTTAATTTAAAAATCAGTTCTCGCATGATGTCAAATATTATAGTTACAATTTGCTTTATAATGGAATCAATAAATTAATATTTAATCGTGATTCTGATTTGAGTCCCGACGGTGTCATAGGTTTAAAATGAACCTTTCTAGTATTGCATTGTAACGGAACGTCATTCGATGGGTGTTTCTAACACTAATGCTAACATAAAAAGCATCTAATTGATTTACAGAACTTTCGGATTTTGAGACCACTGGCGGTGCCAGACGTCGTCGCACATAATAGTCTGTACACTAATATAGGTTTCCACTTTTCTGAATTTATTATTATTATTATGATGATTTTCAGTTATATTCATGTTTAGTACTTGTTGCGCTCTTTTGAAATGCCGCGCTGATATTAACTGAGTCCAAAAAGGGCGTAGATCACCCTTTTATTAGGCTTTTATACGCATTCGCAAGTTAAAAATATAAACGGTCCGTCACAACTCGGACTAACATTCCCATAAAAGAGTAGGTAGGTACATACATTGGCGTACCCAGCTTTTGGCCTAGGGGGAGGGGGAAATTAGGAATTTCCTGTAGGCAAATAATTTATATTTAACTTATATTTTTTATAAACAATGGACTTAGTGCTTTTTTCCTTGAAAATCCGCGAAAAAATTATCAGAGGCCACCATTTTGTTTATTTTCAAAAAAAAAAAACTTTGATCAGGCACTAGATTAACTATTAAACTAATGTAAAATGTTTTTTTTTTGTTACATTGATTTTAAACGAACCAGTAAAATGTTATGATGGTCACCGCTAAGCACGACTTGTAAGTTGTGGAACTGTCACTTAACATTGTTACATATTAGTCTATGTCCGGGGAGGGGGGGGGGGCAGCTCGGTACGCCTATGGGTACATACATCGTCATTCGTCATTTTTAGCAGGAACTAGTCTTATCAACGTATACTGGTACCAAGGGAGTATCTATGTGTAAAATTTAATCAAAATCATTGGAGTCGTTTTCGAGAAAAACATTTATTTTCAGTTTTTTACCGGTTTTTGAACTGGGACCGAGTTTGCAATTTCGCCTCGAGGTGTGACTGTCATGAAAATTCAAGCAACATCGATCTATTGGTTAATGCTCTAGGTGCGACCACAGATAGACAGACATTTAAAAATATAACTGTTTTGGGTTCAGGGGATTTGGAAACGTGTAAACTCACTAAAAACTCAAAATCGAATTTTTGCACGAACACAAAACTTCTCCTATATAGTTCGTATAGGTATGGGGAAGTAAAGGTTCCACTTTTCGGAAATTTCAGCTTTCGGACCTATTGTACTAGAAATTTAATGAGCGGCCGAGTAGGCACTGTAACGACCCATAGTTTATATCTTTATGTAATCCCACCTCTAATTTACGATTTTGAGATCCTTCATGCATGACATACCATTGTGTACTACTGTCAATGTCTCATTATTTCACATGCATGCTCTGAGCATACAAACATAGTAATGTTTACAAAGCGTTAATTATTACCTACTGTTGAATAACTGTTGCTGATATGTTAGTTACCGCATGATACAGATGAGCATTTCTCTATCTTTGAGTATATACCAAACAGAGTCATAATCAGGTATTTTTAATTAATAGGTACTTATGAATCCAAATATCCAGATGCAAAAATTGTAATTGAATTTGTTTTTATACGACTTAAAAAACTGTATATGCGTTTCACATGAATCTTACTTTTTACAAGCTTTTATTTAACTTGCAATGTATGTTAGTTAGTTAGTGAGTTAGTTAGTTTGTGTGTTTGTTTAGGTCCAAACTTGCAAGGTAATTTTTAACGACTTCCACGTATCCGATCGATTTGAAATTTTGTACACATATGTATTTCCGATGACAATACATGAATAAATCGTTTTTAGAAAAAATTTCAACCCCTAAGGGGTTCAAACGGGGATGTAGGGTTTTTTTGACTAATCAACGCCCAGGCCAAATCACTGAAGCTAGAAACTTGAAATTTGGACAGTTGGTTCCTTTTCTGACGTAAGCATCCAATAAGAAAGGATTTCTCGAAATTCAACCCCTACGAGTGTTAAGGGGGATAAAATTTTGAAAGACTAAAATGAACAAAATAAATATTAGCAAAAAAACTTTTTAGAGACAAGCTTTTTTTAAATGCTCAAAAAGGAAAAAATAATTTTTAATAATTTAGGTTTATAATTATAAAAGCGTGGGTCCTGACCTCTATGGTAGTTTATTAGCCACGACCCACTCTTTTATAATTATGAACCTAAATTATTAAAAATTATTTTTTTCTTTTTAGTGCATTTAAATAAAAGCTTGTCTCTAAATAGTTTTTTTTTTGCTAATATTTATTTGTACCCTCATAACGCCTGTTCTACGCAACGTAGAACAACAAAATGTGTTCCAAAATTTGCAGCTACACTCAAGGAGTGTTTTTAAGTATGTCTTATCTTGATCCGTCATTTTGTTTCAGAATGGCGGTCATTTAAATGTTAAAAAATTCGACTGATGACCAGTCCTATACTTCCCACCTAGTAAATATTTGCAAAAAATAAACACTCTTTTTTTTTATTCTTTGACTAGGCCCAAATAACCTTAGCTGTTGGTGGTCTTTAAAACACAATTTAATTTTTATTCTTTGAAAAAAGCATGGCCCTCTTTTTTGTTTAGTGATCTACTGATGGCTATAGGTTGTGTGCACGAAGCCTACTAGCGCCGCTAGCGGGCAATAGTGTACGATTGAACTATTTTTTATTATTGTCTTATATCGGGAAATTTTTTAATAAACGATTACCATTTTATCTAGCTGTGTGTAAATAGTAAAAATAGCATAGCATAAAAGGGTACGTAAAAATTATTGATTTTAAGTTTTTTTCTTCTTCAATTTTGACGTATAATAAAAAATAACTGATTAATTTATATCAGACATGGAGGTGTGCCTACACCTATGTCTATGATTTTTGCTATATTAAGCTAGCCATCAGTAGATCACCAAACAAAAAAGAGGGCCATGCTTTTTTCAAAGAATAAAAATTAAATTGTGTTTTAAAGACCACCAACAGCTAAGGTTATTTGGGCCTAGTCAAAGAATAACAAAAAAGAGTGTTTATTTTTTGCAATTATTTACTAGGTGGGAAGTATAGGACTGGTCATCAGTCGAATTTTTTGTTTAGTGATCTACTGATGGCTATAGCTTAATATAGCAAAAATCATGGTTACCTTGATTTACGTACAATTTTTATTTTTTTTAGTAAAATATTTTTTTTCTCGAAAACTATACATTCTAGAGAAAAAAAATATTTACATTTTTTTCATATTATAACATCTAGAATTCATTTATATTTTTTTTTACCTATGTCAATACGTGACATTGAGGACGTTTTTTTAATATCTCAGGATCCACTGAACCGATTTGACTGAAAATCTAATCAGATCTAAGTTAAAGGCTGATAAACACAATAGAACAATCGACATGCCCGTATGTTGTTCCGTTCTTAAGATATCGAAGGCGAAAAATTGACCACATACACACACACACACAACACACACACACACACATACAGACATCAGTCAGAAAATGATCTTAAACGATTGCTGGGGTCTCAAAACGTGAAAATCTGTTAAAATCTCGAAATATTGTTTTCGGACTGAATCCATTACTTCCCTACCATAGTAGAGGTGGGAAGTAAAAAATCATAACTTCGGTGATAGCATCGTAGAACAGTGAAACGGGTACCGCATTGCTTAGTTACCTTTGAGGACCGTTTTTAGAAAGATTGCAACTCGGAAAGTTTTCCTAGAAAATTTTAAAAAACTAAAAAACGCCTGTTTGTATAGGTACTTCTATACAATAATGTTATGGGCCATGTGCACGGTTAATATGAAAACTCTAAATTTACAAATTTTATATGTATTTTAGTAAACAGAAGGATAATATTTAATTGTTGATATCTAATATTTCATTGTTATAATATTTAATTATGTTTAATGTAAATCTGAAAATGATGAAATAAAAATAATTTAAAAAAATCGATAAGACTTCAAAAATGTCTCTGAAAATAATTAAATAATTTCCTTTCCTAACCAACATTTAATTAGAAGTCGGCGTAAATAAATTACCATGATTGTATAATAAAGCAATAATTACGCCGACTTCTAATTATATGTAGGTTAGGAAAGGTGATTGTACAAAATTATTTTATTCTTTTCAGAAATTTTTGAAATCGTGTTCATTTTTTTAAAAATATTTTTATTTATAACAAATTAGTTTTCATAATTACTAATTTGAAACTTTTACAAATACAGAGTTCCGATTGTTCGAAATAAACGGAACCGACAATTGATCGGATAATACGGAATGAAAGAATTGCAATTTAAATTGAAGTCTAATATAGGTTTGACTATACTTTGCGGGGACTCACTTCTGTCGTCTTTTTAACCCTTCGAGTTTATGCTCAATTGAAAGAACCATTTTTTTCATTTCATTTTTTATTTATAAAAAAAGAAAAATAAAACACGAAGAAAGTTTGTATCACACGAACAATATTTTATACCTACATTTCCAAAAATGGTTCTAAAATGTTCAGGAGGTATTGAAACATCGAAAAATGTTGTTCCCGTTCCTAGGTCGTTCCGTCCGACCGACGTCAATAGTGTATGTGCCATATTATGGCAAATACACTAATGTCTTTAATTTAAAGCAGATATTTACTTCTAAATATCTGTACCAAATACAATCTTGTATTTGTAATAAATGTGATTTGAGTTAATGGTCAGACTGGTATAACGAACCTTATCTGCAGGGAATGTTTTAATAAGTAGGCATTACATTAATAAACAATTGGAAATTAAAATTAAGACATTTATAAATTACAATACAATAATATAAAACAAAGATTTGATAATTACTTACATTACCAATTTCTTTGTGACCTAAACTATTTCAAAGATAGGGTTACCTAAAATGGATGGATAAGATGAAGGAATATTAATAATATTTTCATCCGCTTAGAACGATAAACATTATCTAAAAGTTATAAGTGTGTGTGTGTTTTGCGTGAAAGAAATACAATGAAAAAGAGAGATTTGGCAGTGTTCTTAAGGAACGAGACTTAGTTAACAGGTAAAACTCATTTCCTATCTTATTTCCGTTTGAGCGCATTTCATTACCGGCGGCTGATATATTACTGATTGAAATATCCTGCAGTAAAACTGCATCTTACAGAACCTTCACGGTTTTTATTGCTTTTTACTGTAAAGTATGTAAGCACGGACACGTTACAATTCAGACCCGTATGCAGGGGGATTAAAATAAGATAATTCAAGATCGTTTTTTACTGCACAGATTGATCAAGTTAATTGTAGTAATAAAAGTTTTAGACTCGCCTGTTAAAGTTATTTATCCATCATCGTACTATGATGGATCAAAGCAAAATGACGCTTTGAATATGTCTTTAATTACATTTACACCGCGCGATCAACTGAGTCAAATGATGTAAATGGAAAAAGCTACATAAAAAGATATGAAAACTACTGACAGCATCATTTTATGCTTCGTGAAGTCTACAGCAGTAAGGCCTTCACTTATTAATATTTTTTTAAGCGTACGAATATATTTTTTGAAAGTAAGAAAACATTAATATAATTTAAACGAATTCAAATAATATTTAGCCCTATCAAACCGTTTATAAGTATATCGGTAAGCTTTATAAACTTTCAAGATTTATTTCCATTATTATAATAATTGCATTAATTGTAATGTAGCTATTACATTATGAATGCAAAACATAGAAAGAATTTCCTGCCCAACTTGAGATATACCAGTGATAGGGCAAAATAAAAGTAAATTAAAAAATCTTAAACTACTCACTTTTAGAAATAGAATATTTAAAAATGTTGGTGTACGTCGCTGTACATAAAATAACATTCTATTTCATTTATTTTTCTGACAAAGTAAGGAAACTGCATGAAACCATATTTCTTACTCTATTACTGGGTTGTGAAGTTGATGGAACTTCGTGAACTAAAAGCGACTAATAATAGCATAAATGATTGAAAATAGCTATATTGAATTATTAAACTAGACACACGTTTTTTCCAACGCGCAAACTTACTTCTTAAAAAGGTTAAAAAAAGCAAATATATATTGTTGAATTTTCTTAACGTTGAAGCGTGCGTCTATTTAAAAAAAACCGGTCAAGTACGAGTCGGACTCGCGTGGAAAGGGTTCCGTACTATTCCGTTTCCCGTGGTAATTTAAAGAATTAGGATTTTCGTTTAGGTTTTCCTGTGAACTATGAGTGAGGCCCTATATTCCCTATTTTTTCAAAATTTCAGGCTTAGTAGTTTCTGAGTTAAGGGGGGAGGGAATGCTCGATTTTTGTATATTTTATTTAATATCTTTTAAACTATAATGCATTTTAAAATTATAAAAAAATATTTTTATGTTTCTCATAACGAGGCCTTTCATTTGATACGTTGCATGATGCACTTGAATTTTTTTTTTTATTTTCTAATTTGCTCCCCAAGATCAGAATTCGTTTATTTACGCTATACGTTCGTGATTGGGTCACCTAACTCTATATAATATGTATGTACAGTCGCGGAAAGTTTACACCTGTATCATCTAGTTACCGGTTTTTTTAATTTTTGCATATTGTAATTTGGCTTTTGATAAAAATGTAGCAATTACTAAGGTTACATCCTAAAAATTCAATAAAAAAATATTATCAAAACACCTCAGTTGTTTATTATACAATCCAAATTACTCAATATTATTCAATTAAAACATAAAAAGATTTGATAATATTTGATACTAGCATATTCCTTCCTCCAATCTTGCAATCATTCTTCTTTTTTGTTCATCATTTTAATAATTGGAGGCATTTAAACGACAATTATTTCTTTTAATTTTTGACATTAACATTTACCTTTTAAAAACTAAATTTGTTGCTAAGCTACTGACTTTTTGTGAACTTACACTGAAAAACTCAAGTGTAAACTTTATTAAGTCCGCGACTGTACCTATCAAATTTCAACTTTTTTCGTCCAGTAGATTCGGAGAAAATAATCTGTGACAGACAGACAGACGGACACGAGAGTGATCCTATAAGGGTTCCGTTTTTTCATCGGATGTCCGGAACCCTAAAAATCAAATCTAGTTTAAAACTGTTTCGAGATATTATGTATCTATATAATATTAGTTTGCCATGACACATTTGAAGAGTGGCCGACTGGCCGCGTATCGACATACTTCATGTAAATTTCCGTTCTATAGGTATATTTTTACTTTACCATGCTAGTTTTAGTGACTTAGTTATTAACTAGTAATTCGTGTTGTGGACAGTAAAGGTCAATAAAATTGATCGCGACAAACCTAGAAACTATTCGCGATACACCAGTGTGATATTATTGAAATTGTCGTATTGTACGTATTAAAGAAATTTGGAAATTATGTAATTCACTGTCACTTGCAAATAAGAAAAACACTTCCAAAGTTTATATTAGAAATCGTGTCCATCGTGATTATAATAAAATTAAGCAAAATCGCAGGATAGTGGACAAAATAATTTGATTTATTAAATTAAATGTACGACGTTTCGTCTATAGATTTAGACTTTTTCAAGTACAATCATAAAAATAACAATATTTATGAAAATTAATATTAATTACTAACCATAGCAATTAACATAAGATAGGGTACATAAGACAAAAACATGGTAACATGGTAACAAATTATGTTGACTATAAATTTTAACAATCAATAATAATAATAATACAAAAATTAGTATAATTTCATAATATAATTGTACTGACTACTTAAATTTTTTTTTTTAAGTAGTCAGTACAATTATATTATGAAATTATACTAATTTTTGTATTATTATTATTATTGATTGTTAAAATTTATAGTCAACATAATTTGTTACCATGTTACCATGTTTTTGTCTGATGTACCCTATCTTACGTTAATTGCTATGGTTAGTAATTAATATTAATTTTCATAAATATTGTTATTTTTATGATTGTACTTGAAAAAGTCTAAATCTATAGACGAAACGTCGTACATTTAATTTAATAAATCAAATTATTTTGTCCACTATCCTGCGATTTTGCTTAATTTTACTTCCAAAGTTATTAAATTTTTTATTCGAAAGCGCTCATTAATTTTTTAATAACTTTGGAAGTGTTTTTCTTATTTATAATAGTGACAGTGAATTGAAGAGTACTCTCTACCGGAAATTACCCCCTGCACTCTTCATATCAAATCCTTTTCCATCGCCTAAAAACGTTTACAGCTCTCCAGACGCTATTTTAAAAGTTAAAGGGTTCGGGTAAACGCCAAATGAAGGAGTAAGAATCACACTACAGATCCTACAAGCGAATTTTTTTAAAAACAGTTTTGACTACGTATGAAAAATTACGTAATTTTTAAAAAGTTGGAAGTTTTTCCAGGAAAATGTTTTTCAATTTTTCGCCTGAAAGATCTGTAGTGTGTTTCTTGGTACTTCATTTTGCGTTTACCTGAACCCTTTAGCTTTAAAAATAGCGTCGGGAAAGCTGTAACCGTTTTTAAGCGAGGGGAAAGGATTTAAGATATAGAGTGCAGGGGGTAATTTCCGATAGCGAATACTCTGAAGACGATTTTTTTAATTTTTATAAACGTTTTAATTAGATTTCTGGAATGTTTTAAGAAATTGTGACCTCACGTTTTTGTGTTTTTAAAGAAAGGGCCAGGTCTTTAGTATTTTATTTACTTTTAGCCCACACGAACTGTGGGCTTAAAATTAATATTTTTGAGGTTAAAGCTCTCCTTTTGATATCATTTTTACTCAAATTAACGAATTATGTTTTCCCTTTTAATAACATACAGAATATATTCTACTTTATCTACTTCAGTGCACTACTTAGACCCAAGGTTATTAGAGTACAGGTTGCCTCATTCCATCTGACCAATCAGCGTAAGCGCGGGAATGACGTCAGCTAGAATTTAGTTTAAATCAAGTACAAAAATTGTTGAAGGTTATTCTTATTTATATTAGGTGCTTCGTGCAGATTTTTTCTTAAAATTGGCAGGAGACAATAAATAGAAGAATAGATGTTAAAAAATAGGATAATTTTTATTTTTATTACAAAATTTAGGTTTTAATATCTATAATATAAACAAACAAGAAATTAAATAATGCTCAAGAAATGGCAGATCTTGTTAATTACCTATTTTTTTAAATTTAAGAAACGAATAGAATTAACTAACAAATTGATAAATTAATTATTTTATCTTTTGTATTCACAAAATATTAAAAATAACCACAAAACACCATAACACTTAACAGCTATCGCAAAATTGACAACTTATCATATTTTTTTCACTAGAAGAATCATGTTTCTATTAGGTATTGCAAAAACATATCACACTACCATGGTTACTGTGATTTTTATTTTCAAAAATTAGCAGCGTCCATCGTCTGATCTTTTCTATTGAAGTGAGTAAGCATGGTATATTCTGAGTGACGGCATCCCCCCACTACTATCTATCGGAATGAGGCAACCTATACTCTACTAACCTTGACTTAGACCTGTGTATGCAGGGGAAGTCACCTGCTCCCCCCTGGTCTCTGGAGTAATGGAATAAGGGGTAAAAATTTAAGAAGTTTATTTCCCGCTTTTTGATTTTGGCACACCTGAAAATTCCTCAACTTGTACTACAGTTTACTATCTGACTGCAGTATAATATTGATAACCAGATGTCCATGATTACTCTCATATAACTCTTGCTCCCCCATCTCTGAACAAAATTCTGCATACGCCCTTGATCAGATATTATATAGTTTCACACAAAACACCTCATATATTAATGATATATTTGAATACCTACTTGGAAAAAATATTTAATTTTTGTATTAGTATGTACTTTTCTTGTGCTGAAACTAAAAGAAGCAAAATAGATACATAACATGTTCTTTTGTGTGAAAGAAGAGCATCAAATTGAAAACGGTAGTCGGCATTAAAAATTTAGTATATATAATTTTAAATAAAAATGAATACCTACGTCTTATATTATTCATGTAAAGTTTATTGCTAGATGAAAGCATATCTATCAATAGAATAATATGTCACAATCTATTTTATGTTTAATTGATCAAAAGCGACGTTCGACAATTGCATTTTCCATTCATACATATTTCTGTTTTACTACAGAAGGAATTTATTCTTAGCGCAACGGAGAGAATTTATTGATACCAATAAACGTATTTCATATACACTCACGGGACTGAAGTTTTATTCTGTACCAGCTTTAGTCGTGCCATAAGCTTCACTTGTCTCTCTGTAGCGCGGCGCAAACTGGAAACCAACTGCGATTGCATGAAATGAATAAATAAATATTACAGAAAACAAACATCTCAATATTCTGCTGCTGTGTATTAGTACAGAGTAATACAAAACTTACTTTCGCGGTGGAATTATAGGGATTCATTCAACTCAAGTTTATCTGGGACGGTTTCTATTTTATGCGCCCTAACAAAACAGGATAAAAGTAGGCTATTAATTGGACAATTGAGTTTTTAATCGACTTCAAAAAAAACAGGTTATCCTTCGACACGTGTATTTATATTTTTTTATGTTTGTTGAGCCTTATAATACATATTTTAATTACTTGATTTTTGTGGTGTTTATAACAATTAGTTTTGTAATATTTTCTAGAACCTTGAAAAAATCTGAATAAACGAACGAAACGTCGGAAATTGAGTAATTAGTTTACACTTTATTTGGTTCAATTTTCCCCATAATTTCAACATATAATGAAAATAATTTTAAAATATGAATTTGTGGCTTTAAAAATTTTTTTTCTTTTGGATATAACCAAACTAGCATTAATTTCACTTTCAATTTTTTATTTTGATCCACCCTAAATACAATTCCGAATGTTCTGTGTTTGCGGTATCTATGTAAATGAGTTAGTCATAACTTCTGACGTATCGATGTACAAAATGAAAACACTCCGCGGAAGACAACGTTCTAATTTAATATTATAATTTCTCTTATATAAACGAACTGTAGACAAAACATTTTTGTATTTCACAATTAACATATTTAACATTATGCTAATTATTATAAATAATACGTATACCGTCTTTTATACACTTTTCATAACTTCACCAGTTTTATGATTTACACAATTTAGTTAATTTGAATATTATGTCTGTTTTTTGACTACGTTTTGCACTTAATCTTTTCAGATTGGAAATTTGGTTAGATTCTGGTCGAGTTTTTGCACTAAAAAATAACAACTAATAACAATAAAAATTATTCATAATTATGTAAATAGTTTTAACTAATATTTAAATAAATAGGTACCTATGTTAATTTTATATTACCTATATAAAATATGTATAAGTACGTTATGTAGTATATGACGTAGGTATACCTACTGACGTATAATATTACGCTATAACCTATTATAGAATATAGGTATGTGATTTTTTTCTCAAAAACGACTAGCAATTTTGATGAAATTTACAGAATTGGGATTTTTCGGGGCGAGACATCGATCTAGGTAGGAATTTTGGTCCCAGAGGGGAGCAATTGAAAAAAGGGTTTTTTTGCATATAACTTGCTCAATTAAAGTCAGATCGATTCGAAGCCTATTAATTCTACATAGATTTTGTATAATATATCACAAGAGTTAAAACTGTAAATGAACATAATATAAGAAGTGCCTTGCATAATATGTAAATAATGACAAAACCCTGTGCAAAAACACATCGATTTTTGAAAACTATTGTTAAGATACATACAAAAAGTTTTGCATATCTAAAAATTGACACGGCGGCCCGAAGAGCCGCACTTCTAGCGCCGTAGGCATGTATCAAAACACATCGATTTTTAAAAACTATGGTAGATACATGCAAAAAAAAAATTTGCCCAGGTTATAGTCTGACGTTTGTTATTATTAAAAGATATAATATGAATTCTATTTCTTCGAAAATCGATTTTTGTGAGTTTTTCAGTAGGTACCTATGCCAAAAAAATAATTGAAATTTACTGGAAGTTGCTAAGATGACATCACAGAGAAAAAGTACTTCGATAAAGTTGATATTTGGTATCAATGCTTAAAAATGGATGCCGATTGTTAAAATGGCAACGGGCGAGCAAAATTTCAACTGATTCGAACATTTTTATAAGATATCCAATCTCTGAAAATCGGTTTTTGCGAGTTCTTCAGTCAACAAAACCATAACGGCGGTAGATTTGAAAATGGCGGCCTAAATAATATTTACAGAAAAAATGCTTGATTCAAGTTGGCACTCAGTTTTTACGCTGAAAAATACATATAGGTAGTTGAAATATTTAACAGAAACAATTATTTTAAATTATGTTACAGAAATAAATTCGTTTCGGAATAATATTCTGAGAAAATAATATAAAATCAATATCTTACAGCATATTAAGTACTATTCTTATTGAACTCATCCAAGCAAAGCTCGGTCACCCAGATATTATTATAAATGAAATGTTTTTCGTTTCCATGGTTACACCGCTGAATCTTTAGTTAGCTGCATAGTCCACTCACGCCTTTGGATTTGAGTTTGTATAATATTGAATTCATTATTATAACCTTATAAGATATGCACATTGCGTCAAAAATTTGTAATTTCTTCGAAATATACTAAACTTTACAATGTTGTCTATACTTTTTATCAATATTGCTAAATTTATTCCAGATTTTTTCGATTAACACTTTAGAAATAAATGGGGTGGGACAAGCGATTTTCGCGGTTTTTAATTTTTTTTTTCAAATTTAACTAAATATTTTTTTTAAATATTACTGTTTTCTATCGGTCACTAACTTTCATTATAGACACCCCACTTGAATTTTTTTCATTGTTTCATAACCTGTTTCACCTCCCATTATCATCCATAAATATTCGAATTATTTATCCATATCTAAACCACAGCATTGGGCCATAACAAGCTTTAACTGTGCCAAATTTCGAGTCTGCAGCTTGTACCATTTGGCTCTGGAAGCTTGTGACACACAAACGGACGGACGGACAGACGGACAGTCACCGAAGCGGAACGGAACACTAAAAATTATTTACACGATACATGAAAAAAAGTGCAATTTTACTAGACTGTATTCTGAACTCTTGTTTATATTATTATTGATTTAGCACTGCGCGGTGTTGTGAATAATGTTACTCTAGCACATCATGTCAGATCGTCTTCACACTACACATTATATGTATATGTGTGTACGTGTATTCTTTTGTTTGGCACTACGTTCGTCAGAACATAAATCGCCGACTGCTGAGACTCCAACTCAAGGGACTTGCAAATAAGTGAACGAAGAAGACGTGAGTAAAGGAGATAGAAGTCATTCCTCTGCTTTGCAGGATTTGAAGGGCTGCCAATTATACATTCAGATTAAGGTACTTTATAATTTGACTTGAGATGTTTACGATCGTTTTTCATTTTTCATTCCTTATTACATGAGTTCGCTCTTTCATTGTGTTTTAGTTGAGGGAATCCGTATTCTACTCTACGTACCTTGTTTGCTATAACTTTGAAATTACAAAAAAAACAACTTAAAATGAAGTCATGAAGAAAGTATTGCTACCAAGGGCGTAGCCAGGATTTTGAGCAAAGGAGGCAAAGCGAGGTGACGGTGGGAGAGAATGTCTGCACCCCCGGAGCAGCACCGCGCAGTTGTCGTGATTAGCGCTGCAGACGATTTTTTTTTTAATTTGGGAGACTTGGACAGAAGTATCGTCTGCGAATAGAAATATGGAGTCGTTAGTAATGCATGGAATGTCATTAATATATAAGACGAAATTAAATGCCCTAGTACAGAACCTTGAGGCAATCCTCTATCAGTTTTTTCCATTCAGAGAAAATAGGTTTGGAAGATGCATGTGTTGATACCTACGCACTGATTTTCACTCATGTGTGATTTTATTAATTCTAGCGCCACTCCACGAATCCCATAATTATTTAATTTGTAAAACAAAAGATTAGAATCAATCAAGTTTTTGATAGATCTATATAAACATTGTTACTACTTGATCTTACCTCTTCCAAGAACTTAGAATTTCTGTAAGCAACTTAAATAATGATTGGTTAATATTTCGTTCTTTGACGAAGTCATGTTGTTCATCAGCTAATACTGAGTGCTTTGTGATGAATTTGAAAATTCTATTCGATATAACATTCTCGAACAAGAGTATTCCAAAATATAAAATGATCAGATGCCGAAATTAAAATCCAATAACATAAATGTAACTTCGTTTCTAATATTCTATAATCAGGATTTGACGAAATTTTGTAAAAATGGAAAAAAAGTTGAATTACAACAACAATACAATAATTTATAATTTTTGAGCTCTTCAGATAATTATTTTCGTACACTACATTATGATACTGCATCTCATACTTAGTCTCGCTAACGTTGAATATAAGAAATAAAGAAAACCACTCCTCTTACGTCAGTATTTTCTTCTACAGCAGCCCCTTAGACGCTGAATTACCGTTAGTCTACTATACCGTTCTATAGTAGTAGTATGCATTAGTTTTATGGCTTATGCTATAGCTATGTCACTTTTGAGCCAATCAGTTTTTCTTGTGACGTAGTAAATACATAAATAGTTAAGCATGTATTGTAGGTTGTTCGTAATACGCGGAATACAAAACAGGGGTGTTGTATGATCCTGCGTTACGTTGTTGTGTTGTTAAGTTAACGATAGAACGGGGGAGAGATCCTTCATTGTTATGTGCAAACGATCAGAAGGTGTCGACACAAAAGGCTCTTCGCCAAACGAGAATTCATTAAAAAGTGATAATTAAAACTAGAAAATACTTCCCTCCGTTTGAAAATTATTGCACCCTTTGTCTGCGTCGAATTGTTTGATTAATAGAGTAAAAAAAAATATCACTTATGTTCATGACAAAGTCTTTTTATTCAATAACAAATCTTCCAAAAGTATTTGCAAACTGAACGTTATTTGTGAATCAAATAAATAAAAAGCCGTGAGGCGTGTCGTTTATTGGGACTAATATTACTTTTAATTGGGACTCTACAAGTGCGACCCTCGAGGTCCACATTACGAACTTCCCAGTTTGATGAATATTAAATATTAATAATTAAATTAGAAATTACACAGAAAAGTAAATATTTCAATCATTAAATATAATTATTATTTATTTTTAACAATACATATAATAAAAAAAAACTGCTGGACCGACTTTTATAAAATCTATGTCGGATCATAGTGACGTTAACATGCTTTGATAGACACCTCAACGAAACTGATAACATCTTTTTGGGCGAGATTTCATATAAAATCTACTTTTTTGCAGTCGTTTTGTTTAAACAAAAAAAAACCGGCTTGATCGATATTGACAAAATTTCTTTCGGGTCTTGTTGATGCCAATATGCTTCTATTTGCACCCTAACAAAGTCGATATCATTTTTTATTCGCGAGATTTGATGTAAAATCCATTTTTTGCAGTCTTTTTCTTTAAAGCAAAAAAAAAAAGGTTAGTCCGATTTTGATAAAATTTTTTTCAGATCAAAATGGCGTTAACACGCCTCGATTGACTACCCTTACGAAGTCAATATAATTTTTTATTCGCGAGATATTGTGTAAAATCTACTTTTTTGGAGTTTATTTGGTTAAGAAAAAAGAATGGATCGATTTTGAAGAAATTTCTTTCAGATCATATTTACATTAATATGCGACGATTGGCACCTTAAGTACGAAGTCGATATCATTTTTCATTCTCGAGATTTCATCTTAGAAACAAATGATCACATACGTACGTACATACACACACAGACATCTTTTCAAAAATAGTGTAAAAATAGTGTAGTTACCTTGAAACATAAAAATTTGTTAAACATTTTGATTTCGATTTTCGGACCCATTACAATAACTTCCCAATGTACTGGGAAGTTAAAAACAAATAATATGTTATCGTATCTACCAAAGGATTAACATTAAAACCTTTCGTTAACAAACCTGAGCAGCACTGAGATTTTTTTGATGTGCAAATATCTCTAGTACCCCCCTCCCCCAGATTTCTGCTAGAGTGACTCGCTTAAATGTTTTAGACGTGATGTGTCGATGGCTAGGCAAAGCTCCACTGTGAGCTATATTTTGACCTTCCTTGGTCAGCTGTTAAAACTGATTTGTGGTTATAAGTATGTATATTATATCGTATTCAAATCTTTTTTCGTGCATGCCTTGACAAACACATCATTCAGTGTGTATAAAAAATTGGTACGAACAATTGGTATGAACACATGAAAATGAAGACTATATTATTAAAAAATGAATTTTATATTAAAATATTGGATGATAACGTTCTTTTTATTTTAAATTAGTAAAAGAGGTTTCATTGTTATAAGAAAAACTTTGTCGTTCATAAAACGAAGATGTGCTGATCTAATTTTTTAATTGAAATATCTTTTCAATCAAGCATAAAACATCGGCACTTTGTCGTTCAGAATACGAGCTAAATAGGTATTTTAGGAATGTCATTTAACTGTGTTGGTGACTTGAGTGACGGTTTGATTTTTAAATTAATTTTCAAACGCAACGGAAACTTAACTACAATGCGGAATTCATCTAAATTTTAATTTTATTTTTTATTTTTAAAAAACTTTTCTGTAATTGAGTTAAGGAAAACTTTTCTTTTTATATTGAATTCATGTCAACTTCATTAAAATCGTTCAGATGAAATTTTCTTGGAAAACGGATATTTGATTTGTACGTACCGGTAATATTTCTTTTGTTTTAAGAGCTAGTTTGTTCCCATTTTTTGTCTAATATTCATTTTAATTTCAAATAATGTCTTTTATTAATTTTGAATGTATAATTAGCTACAATATCTATAATAATTTTGTCTATTTAAACTCGGCACTCGGATCGAGTGTCCTATGAGAATATTGACAAAAAAATTCTGTTGTGTATATTTTGCCAACTTACTAGACTTTTTTGGGTCCTGTGCCAAAATTGTAAAAATGGACCGTTATGGTGAGACTTAGTTGCCCATCTGGTTCGTCTATCCGGTCTATCATAGGCCTAGTATTTGTAAATGGTTAGTCATAGGATATTGAAATTATGTTTCACGTAAATAGAGTGATGTGTTCCGCAGATATTCAAGAATCCATTTTTGCCAGAAAAATTTACATCTTCAATGGCTTAAAAAGTGAAAATTAAAAAAACAAAAATTTTAGTCATTTGGTGTATCGTTGGAAGGGACTTTTGAAAATATTAAATACACATTTATTTTTGATAAATTTTTTCATAGTTTATGTTATAAAAGTAAACCGAAAAAGCTCCGAAAGTATCAGGTCTGCAATTTCGAAAAATAAAGGTTGGTAAAGATTACAAGAAAACTATACATATAATAGCGAAATATGTACGGAACCGTCGGAGTATGAAGTACATTCTTTCTTGAACAGTTATTTTACATTTATATTATTAATTAGGCTGAAGATTCTTTGTTATAAAATAAATATGTCATATGCTTTACAATCAATAGAGTTCCAAATTTACTAATGACATAATATGTCTGTCAATAATTTTATATCATGCTTTGTGTTGCTGTTTCATTTCTCGAATCGCAAAATCGAAAATTTTCGAAAAATCTCATATTAGCCCGATCAATAACGGTTTTTTGTCGCAAATAATTTCACAGATAGACATGTATTTTTACAAAAGTCCCCGGTATTTCCCCTTGTGCTTCCCCCGCCAACCCCTCTTGATTTAATTTTGCAAGCCTTTCGAAAACAAGTACAATTAAATAATATCACGCAACACGTGAAAAGAGTCTCTTATTTTAGTGGAATTCATCGTGGATATTGTTTGCACACACAATTTTGGCGCTTCAGTAGTTTAGTTTAGGAGAACGGGATACAAATCAAAAGAATTCTTTGCTTTGTACCCCGTTCTCCTAAAGTAAACAAACTTAAAACAAGGTGCTTTAAGAAAATCATCATTACGTAATTATAGGGATCATTGAACTGCACGTTTGCCACTCATATGACCCAAATTAACAAATTATAACAACGTTAATTATATTTTTCGTAAAATTTGAAATATTGAAAGGATGTAACAAATTATTACGAAATAACGGTGTGAATGTAACAATAATATTATAAAGAATAAACAAAAACAAACGTAAAAAGGACAGATATAATGATAGAGGAAGACAGAGAGGAATTGGAAGCGGTGTTGCGTTATGGATTTGTTTATTTGCAGGCCGATTGCCTTTTTTTCATTAGCAATGAGCGATGGGATTTGTCGTAATATTGTGTCGGCAGCAACACAGACCCAATGTCTATCATCAATCATTTGTTACTGAAAAGGAATTTGTATCCTGTACGAGTTTCACTCACAGCCCGTTCATTTATATTGCCTATATTTCCATGTTTTTATTTATTATATACAATAATTATATTATATACAATAATATGAACGTTTGTGGGGACATAGAAATTATTATCATGGTGCGTATTTTAAGTGGATAAAATATCCCATTGAGGCAATGAATGCAAGTAAATTAAAAATGCAATAAATTAAATCATAGAGATTCCATATTCGTGAACTCTATGGACGTTTGATAATAATATAAATTGATGGACAACATTATCGAATATTTTTTATTGTCATTATTACCTGAAAATAATTTTAAAAGAATTTATTTCTTCAAAAAGAAATTACGAATATTTAAAAATATTCGATAATTTTGGCCATGAGTGTAGTTCATAAGGTTGCTACATCTTGTTGTATTGAATGCACATCTTTTGTCATTGTCGTCTACTAGAAAATAATATGGAGATATATTATATTCGGTGCATCGAGTAGAAAATGCTACTGGTTAATTTGAGAGCTAGTTGATTGACTGT
Organism: Mongoloraphidia duomilia; assembly: GCA_039654895.1. Classification (NCBI taxonomy): domain Eukaryota; kingdom Metazoa; phylum Arthropoda; class Insecta; order Raphidioptera; family Raphidiidae; genus Mongoloraphidia; species Mongoloraphidia duomilia. The sequence goes on from CM077523.1 coordinate 16,765,321, forward strand.
TTTCTTTTTAATCTTTTGCATAATATTTTTGATGTTTAGAGAATGCAAATATTTTTTTAAATAAACTAAACTTCACTTAACATTTTACAGAAAAACTATATAAAATAATTATTGCTAGACATACGCAAACTGAGTGTTATTTCCTGTTATCTTTTTAGTACAGAAAAATTTTGGAGCATACAAGTAATTCAAGAATTACAAGGCGCGATATTCATGTAGGTAGGTACTGTGTGCAAACGGTTTTATTGAACATAGGGAAAATAACACTGAGAAGATTTATAATTTTGTAGTAGGCTATGAGTCATAAGACCTAATATAAATATGTATTGGATTACATAGAAAAAATAGTACAGTGAATTTTTTAAACAATTTTCCATAGCAACGGTTGACGTCATTTTAATTTTTTGTGTCTTATTTAATTCTCAAATATCAATTTTCAAAAGGATCGGATAATTTTTACAAAGAAATATATACCTATATGACCGCCATTTTGAAATATGACATAATTTTATTTTTTTGTGTCCTATAAAACTCGCAAATATTAATTTTCAAAAAGATCAAATCATTTTTGCAAAAAAGTACATATGGTCGCCATTTTGAAATCTGACGTCATTTTATTTTTTTATGTTCTATGAAACTCTCAAATATCAATTTTCAAAAGGATCGGATAATTTTTACAAAAAAGTACATACGGCCGCCATTTTTAAATCTGACATCATTTTATTTTTTTGTGTCCTATGAAACTTTCAAATACCGATTTTCAAAAGGATTGGATAATTTTTACAAAAAAGTATATATGGCCGCCATTTTGAAATCTAACATCATTTTATTTTTTTGTGACCTATGAAACTCTCAAATATCAATTTTCAAAAGGATCGGATAATTTTTACAAAGGAGACTACATATTTCCGCCATTTTGAAATATGACGTCATTTTATTTTTTTGTGTCCTATAAAACTCGCATATATCAATTTTCAAAGGGATCGGATAATTTTTACAAAAAGTATATATGGCCGCCATTTTGAAATCTGACGCGATTTTATTTTTTTGTGTCCTATAAAACTCTCAAATATTAATTTTCAAAAGGATCTAATAATTTTTAGTGTGCTTTATTTCCTTAGTCTGATTTTATTACATTTATCCGAAACGTTACCGGAGAAAGACCTTTTGCCTGTGAAAATTCAAAAGTACGATTTGCACCCGGACGAAACTCGGGCCGGTCAGCTGGTTCTCATAATATTGTATTGTCACCGGAGCTACACATGTGTGCAAAATTTCAACTCAATCGGATCATGGGAAGTGGGTAAAAATTCAAAAGTACGATTTACACCCGGACGAAAGCCGGGGCGGTCAGCTAGTTATCATAATATTGTATTGTCACTGGAGCTACACATGTATGCAAAATTTCAACTCAATCGGATCATAGGAAGTGGGTGAAAATTCAAAAGTACGATTTACACCCGGATGAAAGCCGGGCCGGTCAGCTAGTTACCATAATATTGTATTGTCACCGGATCTACACATGTGTGCAAAATTTCAAGTCAATCGGATCACGGGAAGTGGGTGAAAATTCAGAAGTACGATTTACACCCGGACGAAAGCCGGGCCGGTCAGCTAGTTACCATAATATTGTATTGTCACCGGAGCTACACATGTGTGCAAAATTTCAACTCAATCGATCGCAAGATTTGTAACAAATATACGGGATCAAGTTAAATAAAACCACCGTTTAAAAAACAAAGCATCTACTACCTACTTATTTTTGCGTGATGCCAGAACATACGTTTTTATTTGAGAATCAGTTCGGTTGCTTTTGCGTGATGCCAGAATATTTTAAAACTCGCAGTCGCATAAGAAGTTATTTACTTGAAAAAAAATCATGTAAATCGGATCAGTGGTTCTCGAGTTATAAGCGTACAAAGGGACATAGAGACAGAGAAAGTCAAATTGTTCGGGAAGGTATGATGAACGTCGAGAAATTTTGGTCCGATCCGATCGACGTCAATAATTAGTTACACGTCATTTTAACTCAGTAGGCCAGGGTTTTTAAACTTAAATTCAAACATCAGCAGTCAAAAAATTGAATAACTATATTGAAATAATGCAATATAATGACAGAGCATACGCTATCTTCCAATATCCATATCACACTGTGCAACAGACAAGGACAACCGAAACAAGTTCGCGATTTATTAGATAAAGTCGCATTTATTTAGTTTAATAATCATATAAATCTGTATAAAAAAACTGTTTTGACACAATATTATACATGAAATCTATCTAAAATTTTCTGCTCTTTCGTTTAAGACAGGTTTCGAATCGATCTGACTTAAATTGAGCAAACTATAAACAAAAAACACCGTTTTTTCTAATTTGCTCCCCTCTGGGGCCAAAATTCAAAAATCGGGCGACGTTAGGATCAAATAGACCCCGAGAGGAATCGAACAAAAAAAAGTTTTTTAAAATCGGTTAACCCATTTGGGCTGTACGACTGATACAAAAAATCCGTTACAGATTGACAGATTCACAGATTGACAGATTCACAGACGTACAGACAAAGCGAGTGTATATAGGCGCTTCTAGCTTCGCTAAGATCGCGCCTAAAAAATTGATTCCCGTCATGTATGGACTAAGGTGATCTGATTCTTGCAGATGCTTATTCAAGAATAATAACATTTTAACCGTCCCGTGTATTTTTCTATATTACTGCTTGCTGCAGCGCGTTTGCACTTGCATTCCTATGCAAGTGCAAATACTATACACAATTATGATACCTACAATAATCATCTGTTAAATAGACCGAAAGTACATATTAATGTATTTCTAAATTAATAATACTCACAACTACGCCATCTGGGCTTACAATAATTAATTACTTACTGAATATAAAAACATGGCTTCTCTTGTGACATTTTAAATGTCAAATAAAACAGTTTTTAATCAACTATGAATTTTATAATGTTGATGAATTTTTAAATTTGTAGCTTTAAGATAGTTGTCGTGCTACAATAACATCCAAAAGTTTCGTTCATAATACGCTGTAAAACAATAAATAAGTATAGTGTTAAATGTAAAAAAAATTTGTTAGAGATTGTACCTAAACTGTTGTTCACATAGTAACACATATTTCACTTAGTTTGTTCGCTTGGATTATATAAAAATGTCAATCTTTTCTCATAAATTGTTGAACTTTGCGTTATTATATCTCAACATTAAAAAGGTCAATAATTTTTGAATTTTCTTTTTTAAACTCAGAACAAAAACATCAATGAACAGTTAGTTTTTTGAACATTTCTGACTGTTACTTTTTTTTTTTTAATTAAAAAACTTGTCAAAAACACAACCTTTCCTATGCTCTCCGTGTTAATTATCCGAACTTTAATTAAGTTTATCTCGAGTTAGAGATGGTCAATCAACTTCAAATTTTAATGGTATTTGTATTATAGTATCCTTAATGAGTATACGAAAATTTAGAATTTTCTGACACTATGCCCATAGCACGTCAAACAAATGTATTTCATTTCTATTGACAAAATATACTATACAATACTACTATACTAATAATTTCTGTCAAAGGAACTTAGTTGAAATTGTTAAAAGATTCTAACCTCAGGATAAACATGTCATAGAAAGTAGTATGTTTTATGATTTGCAAAAAATACAAATTTAGTATAAAAATATTGATAAATAAAATAGATCGATGAAGATTACGATTTGGCAACCCATATTATAACCATTTAGAACCCGTCAACATGTAACATTTCATTAACAGATACATCGAATGTTTTAGTGAATGAAAAAACAGAAGAACACCCATTTCCCTGATTAATGACAAATAATTAATAAATCACATGTAAACGTTTGAATTTGCTCAAAAACTTAATTTGTTTAATAAATAAAACACACAAAAATTGGCTATAGCTGTCCAACTTTATTTTTAAAAAACTACGTTTCGGTCTATTATAAGAAACCCTTTTCAAGCGCTACTGATCTAACAAGGAACAGTGTTAGATCACTAGCGCTTGAAAAGGGTCTCTTATAACAGACCGAAACGTAGTTTTTTAAAAATACAGTTGGACAGCTATAACCAATTTTTGTGTGTTTTATTTATTAAAGTAATCTTTTTCGCTGTCGGTAGACGCTAATAAGTGAGTAACTTAATTTGTGTTTATCTCTTGCGACCTTTTTGCATAAAATTATGCCCAAGAAATATCTAGTCGCAACATAATGCAGTTTTTGAAATGCTCACAGGATACAGCGATGTAGCCAACGCTACCTAAACATATCACGCTGCCCACAGAGGATTTGGAGTGAACATTACTAACTGGTTTCCGTGAGCAATCGCGGAAAGATAGGAGGGATTGTAAATATGCGTACCTGCCAACCGTACACCAAATTATATAGCGACTCTTCCACCATCTATGCCGGCTCTTCCACCATATATGCCGACTATTGAACAACATTTCTACAAGCGTTAAAATAATTGTAGAAGACTCGATCTCTACAATATATTATATTAGAATAATTACTTTTAATGCATATTTATTTTGATATACATAGTTACTTCTAATCAATAAATGCTGTTTTAAAATAGTAAATAGACTTTCTTGCAAGCTACTGCCATGATTTCATTTAAATTGAAATCATAACAATCATTGTGTACGCGTTCTAAATTTGAAAACGTAAAATAGAGCTTTAGGTAGGACGCAGAGGTCTAGACCCTTCTTAATAGACGGAGAGCTAGTGACAATTTGTTGGTGTTATTTATTCAAGTTCTTATTTTTGTCAAGATGTTGAGGGAGGTATTTTAAAGTGCCCTGAGTAAGGGATTTTGCTAGATAGCGGTATGGGAGGGATGCAGACCGCTCCCAACATGTAATAAAAAAAAATGGTCACAATTATTATTGCTTCAAGGCTGGAACTGTTTGTACAGATTGTCGGTAACCCTATAATGTCATTATAATATTTGCAGATCGATTGTTCAGTATTAAAGGGGTGGCAGATCATTGAAAAGTCCACACTAAGCGGACGTATTAAGTAGCGGACGTTCGTAAATTTAATACTAAAACCGCGTGTATTTTCAAAACGCTTCATAATATTAAAAAATCGTTTCTACAATTAACTATGGCACTAATTTAACTATTTAAATATGTGAAATTAAACATTGTTTATGCACTACTGTAAAAATAATAAAAAAGTAGGTATTACTTTCTAACACTTCGCGCATGCATATTGTATGTAAGTATAGGTACCTATAGAAAATATAGAAAAAAAATTATAGACGGAATCTGTTAAAAGTTAACACGCTTGCAGGTATTTATACAGTAAGTTTCACTTCTACCGAGTCTGACCACGACACACCTGATCTTTTTTTTGATTATCTTTTGACTGTTAATTATTTGTAGACGCCTTGACAATAATTTCTTAATGAAAACAAAATGATGACACTTCACTGGTTATCAGAGTAGATATGATTGCATTCTATATTTTTATTTCTAAAGGATGAATGCAAATAATTTAGTTTCCGTTAAATTTCCAGCCTAGGTTGCGGATTTGAAATATTATGTGTTTTATAAAATATGTACAAATCACATATCGTGTTCGTAACCTACAATGATAAAGAGCAGATCTCGGTATGTGTCAGTAGACACAAGGCAGGAATGTAACTCGACGGGAGTAGGATGAGGAGGAGGTTATTGAGTGAAAAGGCATTCGTTGTATTTACATAAAACATGTCGATTAAACGTTGAATCTGACTCGTGAAGAACGTTAACTGGTGATATAGTAAGTATATGTACGCTGAGAACTAAAACGTGCTGAAAGAAACGAAGGAATCGAGTTGAAAATATACAGAGGTGTCAGGTGACATAGTGTTTAGAAGCAAATAGACAAATACAGTAGTGAGAATATCATTAGTTCCCAAACTTTGGGTTGCTACCCAGTTTCGATTCGAGAGATATTTTAGCTGGTTGTCGTAATGTCACACGTCAGTTCATCAAAATGTTTGTAAATAAATAAAAAACAACGAGTTCCCGGTACTCTCTAGTAATGTGTAAACATTCAAATTCGTATATGACGACAGCTACATATAACCTTAATAAAATAAAAGTACAAAAACTAAAACCCGACTACGTAAAAAGAAGTAAACAAGCAAATCAAAACGTAAGACCGTATTTTTTTGTTATCAATAGTCGGGGACTCGAATACCGAAATTTTTTCTTCAACTCCCGAACAGGTCTCCGACTATTGTTACCAAAAAATACTGTCTTACGTTTTGATTTGCTTGTTTACTTCTTTTGACGTAGTCGGGTTTTAGTTTTTTTTACTTTTACTTTATTTACTTTATTTTTTGAAAACATTTTGCGGATTTCTCTAATTTATTTGAATACGTAGATATCGTGAATGAATTGTGGATTATAGACGCTCGACAACAGAGGTCATTAGCGTCACGTAGGTAATAATAATAATTTGATATCAAACTCGATACATTTGTAAATATTTTTTTTTGCGTTGGTTTTTTTTTTTTTAGCCGCCATATTAGATTTAACGTGATGTCATATAGCCCATGTTACGCGAAGCATTCATACCTTTAATATGATAAACATAGTATATGAGTTAATTGTGGACAACAATATAATCCCTATATTATTAAACGAGCAAATTTTGTATATATGTACCTATGTACCTATATAAATATTTTCTCGAAAACGGCTCTAACGATTTTGATCAAATTTACCGAAAAGGGGTTTCGGGGGGCAAAAAATCGATCTAGCTAGGTCTCATCCCTGAAAAAATTCCTTTTATTATCGATTTTATCATTTTAAAAGACAGTTTTTTTAACGTTATAAAACAGTGTCGTATGGTGAGTAGGCTTTGGAAAAAACAAACTATTTTCATTATTTATGTCAAATTACTCTGACAGTCAATCTTTAACTTATCAAAATAATCAGTAATTATTTGAAAAGTAAAAAAATAACAATAATAAAATCTAAACCTAATTATACTTACATAATTATGTTTAGATTTTATTGTTGTTATTTTTTTAACTAATAATTAAATAAATAGGTATATTACTTTTATATTACCTATATAAAATATGTAGGTACATACGTTATGTAGTATGACCTATACTGACGTATAATAATACTAGCCGTTACCCGTGGCTTCGCCCACGTATTTTACGATTTATAATTTTATTTATCGATCGAGATTGAGATTGCTTGGAATCGAGGGTTTTTTAATAAATTTTATTATACAATACAATGTACCTACTTCAACCTATAAGAAAACCGAAAATATAACTAACTTAACTACAAATATCTGGGTGATCGAGCTTTGCTCGGATGAGTTCAAAAAAAATAGTACTTACTGTGAGATATTGATTTTGTATTATTTTCTCAGAATATTATTCCGAAACGATTAACTGTCAGAATATTTTGACACAAAGTAGTTTGTTTTTTCCAAAGCCTACTCACCATACGACACTGTTTTATAACGTCAAAAAACTGTTTTTTAAAATTTTATTAATACCTACATTACTCACTCGCTTCGCTCATTCGTTTGAATATTGTAACAAAACTCGTTGGTAACTTTGGTAAATATTTTATTTATCTATTCTTTCACAACAGTGACAACCGTTTACATGCTTTGGACAATTATTGTTCCTCACTTTATTCACTGTTCGCTTTTTGTCTATTTTTCCGTTGGTCAGTTTTGCTTGACCGTTGGTCAATTTTTGTTGACCAACACTTCGTTGCTACTTGACCACTGCTTGACCACTATGTGTCCACCATATGTCTGTGGCACGTATATTGTTCACTGGGTCCACTATATGACTGTGGTGGTAGTATTTATTTGCCACCTGCAGATATCTTCCACACTGTCTGTCACTTTGCACCAGAAGATTATCTGCACTTAATCACTCGAAGATCTCGTCTGTCACTCTCAAATATCTTCCACACTGTTTGTCACTTGGTACTGGAAGATTATTTGCACTAGGTCACTCGAAGCACTTTTAACTCGCTGGTGGTCTATTTATTTCTTGTCGCACTTTTCACGTCTGCTCTCGTTGAGAATGTATACGTGACTCTCTGGTGTTTCATACTTGCTCTTGCCTATATGAACTTTCCTGGTCATTTTATATCCATGGTGGCGGGTTTTCTTATTGTTGTCAACCAGAATATTTCTTCGCGCTCAAGGCTGCGTGATCCATGTTAAGCCAACGAATCAAGGCTGCAACCAGCCTGCTTAGATTCGTTACATTGCCTCCCTCTTAGACCTGTCCTGTCCCAGGACAGATTACAAGCACGAAAGAAGGGGTCATGTCGATAGTGGCATCTCTCGCCTCGGCTGCATGCTCCTCTTGGGTAGAAATAGCAGTCTACACTCTTCTGTTGGCTCATGTGCGTTTTCAGCCCGAAACTGCATACCAGGATGTTCACTTCAGTATCTTCAAAGATTACTTCCAGCATGTTTCGTACGACTCTCCAATCCAACTGATCGAGCCCACAGCCCAGCTTAGGGACCGCTAATTTCTTGACACCGTCATGAAGTAGGTTGGCCTTTAACTCCATTAGGGTGTTCCACAGATCCACGTATGTAGGTTTCTGGTAGACCAATCGTTTCGTCACCAAATAGTAGATAGGACGGCACTGTTCTAGCAGCCGTAGTACCCTACCGACCGCAGGGACTTGTCTCCATAGTTCCTCTTGGCAACCAAATCGTCGTCGGAACTCACCCGCAATCCCTCTGGACATGCGCAGGTCCGCAGAGACACAGTGAGCGAGTGAGTAGCTGTCGGGGACACCAAAAAGGTCCTGTCGTTCTTCCTTGGTTACACCAAAACGGGCCTTTCTGGTCCCAGAGAAGTCGGCCATGAAATTTTCAAACTTCTGTCGGTCGTCCTTGATCGTTGTTTGCCCGACGATTCTTCTGGCCTGGTGGTCTTGTTCAGTCGTCCTGGCATAGTCTCCTTCGTAAGGCGCCAGTCGATTGGAATGCACTACTCTTGGTTTCCCTTGTGGCAACTTCCGCACACGATAGACGACATCGTTTATTCGCTTCATTACTAGATATGGGCCTTTCCAATCTTGTTGTAGCTTTGGCGACAGGCCACGTCGTCTCCGTGGATCATACAGCCAAACCAAATCTTCTGATTGAAATCCACCATCTTGCGCTCGCACGTCGTATCGACTCTTCATTCGATCACTGGCCAGTTGGCTGTTCTTGCGGACTCGTTGATGTATATCGTCCAGCTTCTGTTTCAGTTTTGCGGCGTAGCTGTCTCCTACGACTTCTTCTTCCACAGGTGGTCGTCCAAACTCTAAGTCGCAAGGCAGTCGCAGTTCACGTCCAAGCATCACGCTGGCCGGTGTTTGATCGGTAGTCTCGTGAACTGACGCGCGATAAGCCATCAGAAACAGATGCAAGTACCGGTCCCAGTCTCGTTGGTGATCGGAAACAACTTTAGCTAGGTACTTTCCCATCGTCCTATTCATGCGTTCCACCATTCCATCAGACTGTGGGTGCAGCGGCGTAGTTCGTGTTTTGCGAATTCCAAGCAACCGGCACACGTCACCGAAGAGGGCGGATTCAAAGTTTCGGCCCTGATCTGAATGCAGTTCCATTGGCACTCCAAACCGACTGAAGAATTCTTTGACAAGCACCTCTGCCACAGTCGTCGCTTCTTGGTTCGGGAGCGCATATGCTTCCACCCATTTAGTGAAGTAGTCCATCGCCACCAGGATGTATTTATTTCCATCGTCGCTCTCGGGGAATGGTCCGGCTACGTCTATTGCCACTCTCTCCATTGGACTCCCCACGTTGTATTGCCTCATGGGTGCTCTCCTCTTTCCCAAGGGTCCATTTCCAGCGGCACACAATCGACATTTGCGGCACCATTCTTTGACGTCCTCTTTGCAGTTGACCCAATAGAATCTCTCTCGGACTTTTTCCAGGGTCTTCTTCACGCCGAAATGGCCTCCCGAGGCCCCATCGTGAAGTTGTCGCAGCACATCCGGCACTCGGCTTCTCGGTATCACCAATTGAGACCTTACGCTCGTGCCGTCTTCATTTTCCAGTCTTCTCTTCAAGAGACCGTCCTCCACCTCCAGAGAGTTAAATTGGGCCCAATATGCCTTCAGCACTCTACTGGACGAACTGACGGCCTCCCAGGCTGGTCTTCTCACGTCCCGTTTCCATTCTAGCACTATCTTCAGTTCCGGATCCGCTTCTTGTTCCCGCCTAACTTCATTGGGCAACCACTCGTCGTTTACCAGGGTGGTTCTTGAAATGCAGCAAGTCTTCACTTCTTGGCGAGAACAATGTTGACAATCTTCTGAACACGGTCTTCTTGAGAGGGCATCGGCATTCCGGTGGATGGTGCCCGCTCGATGTTCGGTGTCGAAGTCGTATCCCTGCAACCGCTCGATCCATCTGGCAACCTGTCCCTCGGGGTTTTTAAATTGCAGGAGCCACTTCAACGCAGCATGATCTGTTCTCAACAAGAATCTTCGGCCATATAAATACTTGTGGAAGTGTTCTACTGACTTGACTACTGCCAGCAACTCTTTCCTAGTTACGCAATAATTTCTTTCAGCCTTTGACAGGACTTTGCTGAAATAGCCAATGACTTTCTCGTGCCCGTCTTGAATCTGGGACAGCACACTACCAATAGCCAGATTACTTGCGTCGGTATCCAGTATGAACTTCTCTTCTGTGCGTGGATAGCTCAGTATCGGTGCCGTTACCAGAGCGCGTTGCAGGTGTCGGAAAGCTTCTTCGCACTCGTTGTTCCAGACGTATTCCCGTCCATCTTCAGTCAATCTTGTCAAGGGCTTTGCAATGTTCGCAAAGCCAGGGACGAAACGTCGGTAGTACGTGCATAGTCCAAGAAAGCTCCGAACTTGGTGCTTGTCTTTCGGTGTTGGCCACTCTTGCACGGCTTTAATCTTCTCAGGGTCGGCTTCCACTCCTTCTCGAGACACAACATGTCCAAGATATTTCACTTTCGTCCGGAATATGTGGCACTTCTTCGGACTCAACTTCAGGTTGGCTCCACGTAGTCTTCGGAACACCTCTTCCAAGTTCTTTAGGTGTTCTCCGAACGTGCGACCAACCACAATCACATCGTCGAGGTATACCAAACAGGTCTTCCATGACAGACCCCTCAAAATGGTCTCCATCAGGCGCTCGAAGGTAGCCGGTGCGTTACACAACCCGAAGGGCATGACCGTGAATTGCCATAACCCTGTGCCGATTGTGAACGCTGTCTTCTCGCGGTCTTGAGGGTCCATTTCGACCTGCCAGTAGCCGCTCTTCAGATCTAAGGTCGAGAACCACTGAGATCCTGACAACGTATCTAGTGTGTCATCGATACGGGGAAGTGGGTAGCTGTCTTTCTTGGTCACGTCGTTAAGGCGCCGATAGTCCACACAAAATCGGGTTGAGCCGTCCTTCTTGCCGACCAGAACCACCGGTGATGCCCATGGACTGCTTGATGGCTCTATGACTCCCTGCTTCTCCATGTCCGTGACGATCGTCTCAGCTTCATCTCGTCTCGTCAATGGAAGACGTCTCGGTCGTTGTCGTATCGGCCTGGCATCTCCCGTGTCAATTTTTTGACGTACCACATTGGTTCGCCCTTGTTGCTCATCGTCGAGTGCGAAAACGTCCGAATAGCTGTGGATTAATCTTCGCACTTCTCTTGACTGTGCAATGTCAAGGTTCTCACACGAGCCGATAATCATGGTCGCCAATTTTTCAATGTTTCTTGCGACGGTTGGCCGTGGTACGTCCTCTACACATCTGGAAATTCGGGAGGCTTGCACACACTGTCCCAGCAGGGTGTTCTTCTTCAGGGTCACCGGTGTCGAGTTAACGTTCATAATTCTCACCGGTACCGTCTCTCCAACCCTGACTAGTGTTTTTCCCACTAGCACGCCGTTACGAACCGACTTGTCGTAGACAGGTTCAACTACTCGCACACTTCCTGCCCGAAGATCTCCATCCAGACCGGCTCGTATCATCATATCGCTTCGTTCTGGCAGTGTGACGTCTTCCTGGAGCCAGACTCTGGCCACCGAGTCCTCCCCGGGATGTAGGGGAAGTTCCTCGTCACCAACTCTCAGGACACCTTCTTTCAGGTCTAGTGCAAAACCAAATTTCCGCAGGAGATCCATACCTAGGATGAAATCGTCGGAGATGTCAGCCACCAGTACTTCATGGTCGAGCTTCTGGTTTCCAATGCCGATAGTCATCGTCGTCGATCCATGCGTCGAGATCCTGTCACCGGTCGCTGTCTTGAGCATAACTGTCGCTGGCAATAGCCTCGTGGCTTTGTGTACAACACCAGGACGTATAATTGATTTCATCGCACCTGTGTCCACCAATAACTGGATGGTCTGGCCAGCGACGTTCCCATCGACAAATATGCTGGCCGCGCGGTCTTGAGGTGACACGGCATGGATAGTAATCTCCGGAGCATACTTTCTCCAGGTCGACGTTCGCTCCTTCTCGTCAACCTTCTTTAGTTTTCCGGCTTCTGTTTTTCACCGGTTTTCGGGCAGTTGCGCCGTATGTGGCCTCGTTCACCGCAGTTCCAACAACGGGGTCGCCACGGTTCTTGGGGATTCTTTTGGCGGCCGGTCTCCCGGAGAATTCTCCGCACCAACTCTGTCATGCGATCTTCGGAGCTCTCGGTTTCTTCCGCCACAGTCCGGACACGTTCGTGACCTCGTGATGCTTGCTTGGCGGCTTCAAATTCCATGGCATGGGCAAGCGCGTCGTCTATGGTCTTCGATCGCGCCAGCCTCAAGCCCTGCTGAGTTTCGCCGTGTCGTAAACCATCAATGAACGTTTGTACCGCCAATTGCTCTAGGAACGACTCAGGTGCTGTCGGATATGCCAATCGTATTAAGCGCGCAACATCGGCTTGGAACTGTTGAAGCGTTTCTCCGTTCTTCTGGTTACGGTTCCTCAGCTGTGCGTGGTATACTTGCTGGAGGTGAGCATCACCGTACCGTAACTCCAATCGGGAGACCAACAGGTGGTAGTCGTTTTGTTGACTTGCTGGGATTGCCTGCAGAATGTTTAAGGCATCCCCGCGCAAGGCTACCACCAGAGAGATGACTTTGTCGCTCTCAGACCATCCATTGGCTCTTGCAGCCGCCTCAAATTGTTTGTAGTAGGTCGACCAGGCCACGTTTCCGTCAAACGTCGGAGGTTTGACTCTCATGCTGGAGGTGGTTGTCTCTCTCTCTATCTCGGTTGCACTTCTGACTTCAACAACCGGAACAGAACGTCTTCCTTCTAGCATTTCCATTCGTTCTTCCATCCTTCTGGTATTTTCTTCTTGCTTTTTGGCGTTTTCTTTTTGCTTTTTGGCGTTATCTTCTTGCTTTTCTTCCATCCTTCTGGTATTTTCTTCTTGCTTTTTGGCGTTTTCTTCTAGGGTGTCGAGTCGTCCATCGAGCACCCCCATCTTTTCTTCTATTATACTAGAAGTTCCGCACACCGTTTCTAGTATCGTCTCTTCCATCTTTCTGGTATTTTCTTCTTGCTTTCTGGTATTTTCTTCTTGCTTTTTGGCGTTTTCTTCTAGGGTGTCGAGTCGTCCATCGAGCGCCCCCATCTTTTCTTCTATTATACTAGAAGTTCCGCACACCGTTTCTAGTATCGTCTCTTCCATCTTTCTGGTATTTTCTTCTTGCTTTTTGGCGTTATCTTCTTGCTTTTCTTCCATCCTCTGCATCATTGTCATCATCAGCGAGAGTGCATTATCATCGACTCCGCTGTCCGACACAGTGAACGGAAAGCTTTCTGGGTCTTCGTCCTCCGCCACTAGCGCCTCTCTGAGCCGCTTTCGCAATACATCGTTCGTTCCTGATGTTTCCATGCTTCTTTTCTCCAGCTCGCGTTTGAGGTCCGCCTTTACCAAATCCTTCAACAGTTTTGTCGTCATCGTTACACCCCACACCTGACACCAGTGTAACAAAACTCGTTGGTAACTTTGGTAAATATTTTATTTATCTATTCTTTCACAACAGTGACAACCGTTTACATGCTTTGGACAATTATTGTTCCTCACTTTATTTATTGTTCGCTTTTTGTCTATTTTTCCGTTGGTCAGTTTTGCTTGACCGTTGGTCAATTTTTGTTGACCAACACTTCGTTGCTACTTGACCACTGCTTGACCACTATGTGTCCACCATATGTCTGTGGCACGTATATTGTTCACTGGGTCCACTATATGACTGTGGTGGTAGTATTTATTTGCCACCTGCAGATATCTTCCACACTGTCTGTCACTTTGCACCAGAAGATTATCTGCACTTAATCACTCGAAGATCTCGTCTGTCACTCTCAAATATCTTCCACACTGTTTGTCACTTGGTACTGGAAGATTATTTGCACTAGGTCACTCGAAGCACTTTTAACTCGCTGGTGGTCTATTTATTTCTTGTCGCACTTTTCACGTCTGCTCTCGTTGAGAATGTATACGTGACTCTCTGGTGTTTCATACTTGCTCTTGCCTATATGAACTTTCCTGGTCATTTTATATCCATGGTGGCGGGTTTTCTTATTGTTGTCAACCAGAATATTTCTTCGCGCTCAAGGCTGCGTGATCCATGTTAAGCCAACGAATCAAGGCTGCAACCAGCCTGCTTAGATTCGTTACAATATTATTAATTCCTTCTTCGCTCATTCGCTCGAATTTTATTAATACATTACGCACTCGCTTCGCTCGAATATTAATAATACATTACATTTGTTATCCCCCGCGAGAATCTCCCCCCCTAATTTGTTATCCCCCCGCGAGAATGTCCCCACCTAATTTGTTACCCCCCGCGAGAATCACCCCCCTAATTTGTTATCCTCCCGCGAGAATCTTCCCCCCTAATTTGTTATCCCCCCCGCGAGAATCTTCCCCCCTAATTTGTTATCCTTTGCTCGTACGCTCGAATTTTATAAATACATTACTCACTCCCTTCGCTCGAATATTAATAATACATTTCTCACTCGCTTCGCTCGTTCGCTTGAATATTATTAATATATTACTCACTCGCTCCGCTCGTTCGCTTGAATGTTATAAATACATTACTCACTCGCTTCGCTCGTTCGCTCAAATTTTATTAATACATTACACACTCGCTTCGCTCGAATTTTATTAATACATTATTGCTCATCTACGATACCTATATAAGAAACTCCTGTGCAAAATTTGTTATCCCCCTGCGAGAACCTTCCCTTCTAATTTGTTATCCCACCGCGAGAATCCCCCCTAACTTGTTATCCCCCGCGAGAAACTTACCTCCTAATTTGTTATCCCCCCGCGAGAACCTTCCCCCCTAATTTGTTATCCCACCGCGAGAATCTCCCCACCTAATTTGTTATCCCACCGCGAGATTCCCCCCCCCTAATTAGTTATCCAAGCGCAAGAATCTCCCCCCTAATTTTTTATCTCAGCGCGAGAATCTCCCCCCTAATTTTTTATCCCACCGCGAGAATCTCCCCCATAATTTGTTATCCCCCCCCCCGATAGAATCTCCCCCCCTAATTTGTTATCACCCTGCGAGAATCTCCCCCCTAATTTCTTATCCCCCCGCGAGAATCTCTACCCCTAATTTGTTATCCCCGCAAAAATCTTCTCCCCTAATTTATTATCCCCCCGCGAGAATCTTCCCCCCTGATTTGTTATCCCCCCTCGAGATTCTCCCCCCCCCCGCGTAGCTTTCTATTAGTGAAAGAATTTTTAGAAACGGTTTAGTAGTTCCAGAGATAAAACAAAAACAAATCTATCCCACGGGAACCGTACATTTTTCCGGGATAAAAATTAGCCTATAACATTCTCTGACCCCTAAACTACCACTATGCAAAAAATCATGTCGATCCCTTGCTCAATGAAAAACAAAAACAAAACTATCCCACGGGAACCGTACATTTTTCCGGGATAAAAAGTAGCCTATGTGCTATTCCAGACTATAATCTATCTCTGTACCAAATTTCATCCAGATCCGTTCAGCCGTTCTGGCGTGATTGAGTAACAAACATCCATACATACATCCATCCATCCATCCAAACTTTCACATTTATAATATTAGTTAGATTATCTGCTTATAGGTATGTAATTTTTTTTCTTAAAAACGACTAACGATTTTGATGAAATGGGAACTTTAAGTACTATTTTTTTTGAACTCATCCGAGCAAAGCTCGGTCATCCAGATATTAATTATTAAATCAACAGAGAAATTCAGTCCACAAGCGTTCACGTACCAATAGGTAGTGAAAAATTTTTTAACCATGCAATCGGCAGATTACGCCATCATGATTGTTAAACGTCAAACGATTGTTATAGGATATACAAGGAAAAAATCAGAAGCCACTGTCAGGACTTGAACCCGAAATTCCCAGTCTCCGACCGGTTGAGTTACCATTTACTCACACAGTGCCCGAGAGTGGAATCTGTTCCTTCCCTCTATATAACAATATCAACACAAATCACACTACATGCGAGGGCGGATTTTTATTTTTATTATTTATGATTATAACTTAAAAAATAAAAATCCGCTCTCGCATGTAGTGTGATACAGACGAGGCCACACTATCCTTACATTTCAATGAGCCATCACAATAGCAGAGATTTTTGGAAGGGAGGGGGGTCAGTAAAGATTAGACAGCAAAAAGTCAGACATCTGAAAATATTTAGATAATAATCAACTTCATACATGCTAATATTAGAAGCTGATTTCCGCATGGAAATATTATACTTTATAATGTAAAATCAGTCCATAGTTCATACAACAAAATTAAAATTTCGTCTCACCGACTCCTGTCGTTTTTAGCCCGTAAAGCAGGAAAGGTTGAGAGCCACAGTTGCCGTAGATTCTCTAACCCTGTCTACTTTCTAGTTGTCTGTTTCCTTAAATTCTTTTTCAAACAGATACACAGTAACAAGTGCTTCTTCACCAATAAATATATTTTGATAAATAAATTTAATTTTTACTTCTTCTTATGTTTAATGCTCACTATTGTTTTTTTTTCAGGTAAATTTACGTCTTTCATTGCTGATACAAAACTATTAGCTGTTTGTAAGACACATAAGGTAAGACCGTCAGCTAATGGAAATATTTTTTAAATACAAATTCTAGAAACTATAATAATATACCCAACTCGGACTAGCTTTCCCATTTAGGAGCAGTCCTATACACGTTATACAGTACCCTACATCTGTAAATCCGTTATTTCTTAATCGATAATGATGAAATTTAAATCATAAAATTTTCGTTTATGCGTTTAGCTGTATAATTTTTATTTTTGCAGTTTTTAATTTTTAAAGCTCTACCTCTCACAGCCTCCTTCCCTACAGTTTAGGAGGAACTACTCATCTCATCTCATACTGGTACTAAAAGAGTGTCTCATGTAAAGCTTAATCAAATTTTTACAGTCACTTCCGAGAAAAAAATATTTTCCAGTTCTAAATCTGTTTTCACGAGTTTTTAGAGGGCCACTTCTCCTCCATTTGAGCTTCAGTTCAGTTCACAAGACTTTACTATATACTCCGGTATATGGGAAAGTAAATAAAAAAATGTGTCTTGGAAACATTTTGTATTTACAAATGTGTTGTAAGCTTTATTTCTACAATATTGAAACGAAACCACGCTTTCAAAAGGTTCTGATTTGTAAATGGCACGTCCTTGAAATGTCAAAAAGTATGTTAAAGTGAATTAAACAACGCAAGGGTGAGATGTTAGAGCGCTGCTGGAGGTGAGAAGTAAAGTGACGTATATTTGAAGTTGACAAAATACAGTGTATTCACTATTAGCCATTTAAAAGAATGCAGATACAAAACTGAATAACGTAGTAAACAAATGTTTAGTAGATTTCGTGTCCATATTTATGTAATTAAAGTAGTAAACAAATATGTTGATTTATTATTTGATAGTCTCTGTTTCTATTTAATTTTAATTTATGGGCCACTTATATTTTTCTTCGTATTTTAATGATGTATTTTAGCCTGACACTCGCATTTTACGGAAGAAGTAGTCTCGAAATCGCGAGCATCGAAGTTCAAATCTATTTTTTAACCGATTTCAAAAAAACAACAGAGGTTATTTTTACTAAACTAACCTGAACGATCATCAGATCTGAGTCCCTTAGATTTGGAGCGTTTTAAAAAATAATAATAATAATAATAATAATAAATCTTTATTAATGCCAAAAGCACCAAAAGGCGAGGTTCAGCCACTGGCTTATAATAAAGAATAGATAAATTTATGTAACAATCCCGGAAAATTTGAGGTAAATTGAAACAAATTATTAAAGTAATATTATTAAACTATTACAGTTTTGTAGTGGTTTTGTACCTACCACTTTTTGTTTCATCACAATATTATTTTATTTTTTTGTTTCATGGCTATGTTGATCACATGGTGTAAAAATGCATTTCTATCTCAATCATAGCCAACTATAAGTGACATTTAATAGTATTTTACTATATTGCATTACAAGGATTGAAACGCTATGTTTCGTTCCGAGTAATTGCATATTATTTTTCACAACAACTCTATTGACAATTCGATTTAAGGTACCTTCAATTTGGGCGCACAAAAAACCCGCAAGATCTGCGTGAAATTTATATGGGGTTGTCATTTTGACGTTTTCGAATATTATATGCGAATTGAAGTTGGCGCGACTCAATCGCTCTATCTCCCTCTTAACAACGTTAACAGAGACAATCGACAACTGAAAATTTGCTTCTCTAGGGTTGAAACTCTCAATTTCAACCCGCTAAACAGGTACCGAAAATAGAATTTTCAATAGCGGCGTTTGGAAAAAAAATGTCGTGGGATCAATTGTCGTTGGGATCAATTGTCGTGGGATCAATTGTCGTGAGATCAAATTGCTGGGATCAACTGACGGCACACCAAAAAAAACATAACCCTACTCCCGTATCCAAATATAACAAACACTATCTAATAACTCTTTAGGTAGTTTTATTCTCTTTATTTTCTCTTTTCAAATGGAGAAGGCATAAAAAATATATTACGTTTATATTAACAAGGCGATTTTTATCCACTTAAAAAGTTTGTGTTCAAATATTAAAAAATGAGCAAAACAAAATGTTTGTAAATAAAATCAGAATACATGTTTTCGATCACCTTAGCACTAAACTAGATAACCTTGATTGCATTAAAGATGATTTGAAAGAGATCAAAAATTGCAAAAGTAAAATTATAGAAAGCCATACCTAATGAAATAATTGCTAAGCTTTTATTGTCATATTGAGCAGCAATATGACAATAAAATTTGTCAATTAAATGAAACAGTTCAACAATTAACCGAACAAATTAAAATTAGAGATGAAACAATTGAAAATCTAAATGGTAAAATTAATGTTATTGAGCAAAAATCTAATAGCAAACCAATTGAAATTCATAATAATATTATATACGATAAAGATGAAGACTTAGTAGGGACAGTAGAAAAGATTGCGGTCTACATCAATATTCCTAAGGATCAACTAGGATTCGATTCTGTATACAGAATTAAGAAAAATAAAATTGTGAAAATTGAGTTTAATAGCACTGAGGCGAAGAGCAAGTGGATGCGAAAAAGGAAAGCTCGTTTTACTAATAAGGATGTGTTCAAACAGAGGGTGGTGAATCAAATATATACATAAACGAAGCATTAACTCCGTACTATAAAAAACTTTTGTGGGAAACCAAAACGTACGCAAAGGAAAAAAATTATAAATATGTATGGGCCAGGAACATAAACGTTTTCGTTAAAAAAGATAGGACTGACGCAATATTAATTAGAAATGAAAAAGACATTAAAACAAAATTGATTTAAAATAGGTCACCTGTCGCGTCTTAATTATAAATATTATTCATATCTGTCAAAATGCTTGATTGCAAACACATCTGATAATAATATCATAATTTTCATTGAAATTAAAATTTTAAAAATTACCGTATTTTAGTCTAGCTTTAAGTAATTGTTTTAATAAATTATTTTATGTAAGTGTTAATTATAGCGACTAATTAAGATTTTCTATAATTAAATAATATTAATAAAATTTGAGGAGGTCAGGATTCGAAACAAAGTGTTTCGTCAATGTAAAGCGGCTAGATTATCTGCTTCGCTAATATGGAAAACTGCTTTCGTAATAAAAAATCATGATGATTTAATAAAAATTGGCGATGAGGTAAATTAATATCGTATCTTTTATATAATTTTTGTGTGTTCATTTAAACAGGTAGATATATATTATATAGTTTATGCGTTGCGCTTTTACGCGTTTATGCAATTTATTGTTTTTCTGAAATTTTTATTGTAATTGTTCTGTTTTAATTGTTCTAATTATTATTTGAATTTTTGATACATCATTTTATATTAATATTGTAATTGTCGTATTTAATTTTATGATGACTCTGAACTCTACTAACGACAATCTTTTTACTGCTGTTCATGTAAATATTCGACCCCTCAGTTCTGGATTTGATGATTTTAAAATATATGTTGTAGATAATGATTTTGATTTAATTGCGCTAACAGAAACTTGGTTAACTGATGGTCATGATTCTAAAACGTTTGCTATTGACGGTTACAATTTCTTGCGTGTAGATAGGCTGAATATGCGAGACGCTGGTGTTGCGGTTTACGTACGTAACTCGGTACGTTTCACTAAATTGGAATTTGATTTTGATAGCACTAATGATTCGACTGAACAATTGTGGATTACGTTTTCTTTACATAAAGTTAACTGTGCTTTTGGCGTTATTTATAAACCTCCAAAGGTTACTTACACTAATCTGGCTGTTGTTGAACAGGTTCTCTCTCACGTTGTTCCCACCTTTGGTTATGTATTATGCACAGGCGATTTCAATATTAACTTCCTCAACAAAAATACAGCAGAACATACATTTTTGAGTAATATTTTTAGCCTATTTAATATGCAACAAATTGTTTGATCTCCAACGCGTGTAACGTTAAACTCTGCATCTCTTATCGACCTATTCTTTGTCTCAGATCATTCCTTAGTAGTAAATAGTAGTGTTGACCAATTATACTCCATAACTGATCACAAGCTTATATTTTGTACATTGCATTTTCCGAAGCTCAAGGTCAGGTATAATACTTTTAGATTTCGGGATTTTAAAAATAATAATTGGGACGATTTCTCTAATGACGCCCAATTTGCCAACTGGAGTGATATTATAGAGAAATCTGGTATCGACAACAAAGTTCAGTGTTTAAATTCTACTTTTACAGATTTGTTTAATAAACTATTACAGTTCAACATAAGTATGCGCCCTGGATCACTCCATTCATCAAAATCATGATGAAACACCGTGATAAGGCCTTACTTGCATACAAAAGGACTAAATACAACGTCAAATGGCTATTTTATAAGTCTCTTCGTAACTACACCACGGCTGCTATCAAACAAGAAAAACAAGCATTCATCTCTTATTGTAATAAAAACAGTACCTAAAAATAGTTCTCAACTGTGGCATAACTTGAAACATCTAGGGTTAAATCATAAGGAACTCACTCAAATTCCTCCAGAGATTGGTGATGCTGACAAAATTAATAATTCATTTTCCGTACAAGCAAAATCTGTTGATGGTTCAGTAATCATTGAGTATGAAACAGACACCAGTTTAAATTATTCTTCGAGCAATTTTGAATTCCATACTATTGATGAATCGGATGTTTGTGAAGTCGTTCGTTCTATAAAAACATCTGCCATTGGTAATGATGTATTACCACCACAATGATTTCATTATGTCTCCCATATGCTGCGCCCTATCTTACTCGTATAGTCAATACTTCCATATTAGAATATGACTTCCCGTCTATTTGGAAGCTTGTCTCTATTAATCCGCTACCCAAAATTAGTAAACTACATTCAGTTAATGACCTACGACCGATTAGAAATCTCCCCGTTTTATCTAAGATTCAGGAAAAAATATGTCAAAAACAAATTGTAAAACTCCTGGATACGTACTCCCGCCTACTCAATCAGGATTTCGTAAAAATTTCAGTACAGTCTCTAGTTTATTAAACCTCACTGATGAATTACTTGGCGCTTATGACTTACCCAAAATTTCCATTCTGACACAAATCGATTTTTCAAAGGTTTTTGATACCATTAATCACGACTTGCTTCTGGCCAAACTACGGCGAATTGGTTTCGCTCCCTCTGCTCTTACTTGGTGCCGGAACTATCTATCGAATAGAGCTAGCAATGTCATCTTGAGTAATGGATCTGAATCAAGCTATCAGAACATAACTTGCGGCGTACCACAAAGCTCAATTTTTGGGCCTATATTTCCTTAATTTTTGTATCTGACATGCCGTCTGTTTTAAAATACTGTTTGGTGCATTCGTACGCTGATGATACTCAACGTATACTTAGTTTTGATCCGGATCAATATGTGGTATCTATACAAAATTTAAACGATGATCTTCTGCGGCTGTCATCTTGGGTTATAAAAAACGGTCTAACAGTAAACACGAGCAAATCACTTGCTTTAGCAGTAGGAAATAAATATAACCGTGATAAATTTCTTTCCTACAACTTGAATATCAATTTTGACGGTAAAACTCTGCTATTTTCTTCTTGTGTTAAAAGCCTTGGATTCTATATTGACGAAGCGCTAAATTTCACTGAGCATGTCAAAAAAAAAATTACAATGTGCCTACAGTCGTCTGAAATCTATCTTTCCTTTCAGGTCTGGTTTGAGTAATTTAATCGAACTTAACCTTTGCAAGTCCTTAGTTCTATCTATTATTGAATACTGTGATTCCGTGTATGTCCCCAATCTCAGAATGTACGACTTAAATAAACTGCGACTACTGCAAAATTCCTGAGTTAGGTTTTCTTACGGGATACGCAAGTTTGACCATATTACACAACACAGGAAAATGTGTAATATGAACGGTGTGTACAACAATACGATAGTTCATTTTCTCGTTTTACTTCATAAAATTGTATCAATAGGCAAACCGGATTATTTATTCGGGAAACTGTTCTGGAGAGATACGTTAATTGGTCATCTAAATCTTCGTGGTCATAATCAAATTTCAATAAATTTAAAAGTAGCTTTTCTTACATGGCGGCAAAGTGGTACAATAAATTACCAGCTGAATTCAAATCCCTAAATTTGAATCCATTTAAAATTAAAATCAAACGTTGGATTGATTCAACTGAGTTTTCATTATGGTAGCAGGTAATTAAAACAAATTCTATTCGTCTAAGTAAGATTTCATATTATATATTTTATTTGCTTGTATATCTTGTTTACATATTCTGTTGTTTATCTTCTTGTGTAAATGTGTATATGCGAAGGTTAGGTTGTAAAACAGCCTGTGGCTGAACCTCGCCTTTTCGTGCTTTTGGCATTAATAAAGATTTATTATTATTATTATCTTTTTCTTAATACTTTTTCTGAACTGGTTTAGTATTATGAAATGTCTTAAAACGTTAGTTGACTTATTTCAAATATTCAAAAACGTACTTTAACTACTGGAAATGATTTGAAATTTGTGGTCATTCAGTATATTTCAATATATCAAACTATTTTAAACCTTTATTAAATATAGAGTCCATCGTACTTTTTTTCGATAGATATTTAATATAATAATTTTGAGTTCACTATGGACACATTTTATTTTACTAAATAGTCTTATCTTAAATTAAATAAATGGAAGAGAAAAATTATTGTTTTTTATTTCAAAAGAAATAATTTTTCGAATATACATTTGTGTGTGTACTACTTTACTTACATAATATGTAAGTTAGTACTTATACATACACAACACCCCCACACAATCGAATGCGTGTGCCATTTTCAATTTATTCGTTTTATAATCAACTTCCATCAGAGAAACATACTCGTACAGAGAAGACTCAGTTTTCTGAGCTTATAGAGTGTGCGATAAATTCGTGTTAAAGTTTTTTTGAAGTTATACTTCTTTTGGCGGGTTATGGAAAAATGATGAGAGTGAATTTTTAGCATGCGCGCGCATCGCGTCACGAAAATTTACTAACACCATGAAGTTGCATCGCGACATGAAAATTCACACCTTGAAGTTAGTCGTTAGTAAAACTTCAACTAGAGTCGTTACACCAGTCACAATGTGACATGAGTGTTTTCAGTTTTGAATAACATTAATAAAAGTCATTGCCACACAAACGCTCGTTTATGCCGCTTTCGTTAAATATGAGTTCGTACTCCAGACCGTACTGTTTTTACATTATTATTTTTCTTCATTATAATACCCTATTATATAGCACTGCTACATAAGGTGTGACGTAGTGTAATGGTAGCGGCCTCGCGTCATACGCATAGGTCCTTGGTTCGAATCTGAACACAAACATGCTATTTTTTTAATAAATAATTAGATATAAATATAATAAATAAATATATTTAATAAATTAAATTAATTTATTTAATATCTTTATTTTATTATTTTATCGTCTTTTTTACAAACGTTTAGTACTGGCACGCGGGATAAAATTTTTGTAGTTATTTTTGTTTTGTTACGTAAAAGAAGTATAACTTCTGACGTGCGTACATAGTACACACACACTCTTTTTTTACCTAAAGTTTGCTTTTATTTCAGAAATGAAATGGATTTCAGACTTTAGTACTGGTATTTTTAAACTTGTGATAATTAAAAACGAACTAGAAATCTAACCAAAGGTTTTTTTACCTTAACTTTGATTTAAAAACAAAGATTTAAAAGTGCGGCCTCATGCAGTCGCTCGACGCTCGTTTAGAGCGTCAAATTAAGCCACGTGGTGCAATTTTAAATCTCCCACCACATGAAAAATTGTGGCGACAAAACTAAACACAGTTTAGTTTTGCAGCGCGATTCTAGTGCACTAGTGCAGTTCTGACGCTTGGAAGCTGCTTCAAAAAGCCGATGAGTTCCTCGCAATTTTAATAATGGATGAATCCAAAAACGTTTTTATTACGCCTTTTTTCATTTGATTGCCGGAAAATTTCATTAATAATAGTAATAAATAATAATAATAACCCCACATTTGATAGATATTTATTGATAACAGACATCACTCTATTATGTTGATATCCTATGTATTATAAATTAAACAATATGAAATTATTTTCTATTACGAGTTTTCTTCAAAACGTATTTTATAGGAAATTTCGGTATAAATTATTTATATGTAATTATTTATTATAACAGCTTTACAACGATTTTATATTTCTGTTTGTATATTATTACAATATATACTACTAAATGAGGTTAGGGACAAGCAATATAAATATTGATTTATTTTGACGTTTATTTATGCAAGCACCCATGTTGAAGCTGCAATTTGACGCTACACTTTATCATGTCGCGGAAAATTTAAAATTGCACCACGTGACTTAATTTGACGCTCTAAACGAGCGTCAAGCGTCCGCATGAGGCCGCACCAGGTGGATTTTGTCGCTACACCTTTTCATGTGGTGGGAGATTTAAAATTGCACCACGTGATTTAATTTGACGCTCTAAACGAGCGTCGACCGACCGCATAAGGCCGCACCTTACTACCATGAACGCCCGTATAGTCGGAGGATATCATGATATGAATATCAGACTCAAGACTCAGAATAAATTCATTTTTGCAAAAGTACATTTTCTGATCAATGTGTTGCTAATTTATAAATTGAAATATCATCACACATCTCAGTTATATTATGGGTGGTGGTTGTGTTTGTTTTGTAAAATAAAATTATAAAATATATATTTTCTTAAAATTACAAAATGCCCATTTACAACCTGTTATGTTCTTTTTTGTTAATAAATACATTTTACTCGTATCAGTTTTTATTATCAAGTGACTATCATTAAAATTTAAAATACAGATTAAAACTTAGATTATATAAAATAACTTTGACAATGACATTTACAATTATTATAAAACAGTTTACAATTTAAAACAATATCATCACACAACCTACACTTCTTTCTTACATAATTACATTAGCCCTATACTCTTGCCCTTATACTGTACTCGTTAGTCTTGACTTTTTCATTTATATATTATATATCCAAGATGGCGGACAAGGCGATCTGCTTGATTTGTAGTCAAGGAAAATGTGATAAAAATGTGAAAAATTAAAAGTGCAATAATAAAAAATGTATGAATTTTATACATGCTGAGTGTGGTGCGTTAAGAAGCATAGCTTCAAAAATTCATGTAAATCGGATTAGCGGTTCTCGAGTTATAAGCGTACAAACTGACAGACAGACGGAAAGAGCAAAATTATTCAGGAGGATATGAAACGTCGTGAAATTTTGGTCTGGTCCCTAGCTCCCGACATCTGACCGACGTCAATAAGATATCTTTGTAACTCAGCAGGCCATGGTTTTTAAATATAATAATCAAACATCAGCTGTCAAAAAATTGAATGACTATATTAGAATATACTACCCGTTTTTGTTATAAGACAGGGCATACGCGACGTTAGGATCAAATAGACCCCGAGGGGAATTGAACAGAAAAAAGTTTTTTAAAATCCGTTTGGGCTGTACGCGTGACACAAAAAAAGCGAGACATACAGATTCACAGAAAAAGCGAGTGTAAATAGGCGCTTCTAGCTTCGCTTAGATCGCGCCTAAAAATGTATGTTTTGCGTGATACAGACGAACATATTTATTCAACTTGTGTAACCAGATTGTGTGTAAACTTGAAGATTTGAATGTAAAACGGTAGAATAGGAATGGGAACAGTAAATCTGGCAAAATTGAACCTGAAAAATACGGATTCAGTGAACAGAACAAACCACTCTGTATTTGTAGGTTAGTTTCGTTAAGTTTGGCAATGCTTTGTATAAAGGAATAAGCGTGGGTGTGGAAATGCGTGATCGAACTAGTTCGTTGAATTAACGACTGACTGGAGTTCTGCACATGTCACACATATGTATGTAGTATGTACGAGAATAGTTATCCTATATTACAGGGATGGCGAACCTTTTCACATCTACGTGCCATTTTTTTTTTCAAAAAATGTTTAATGTTGCCATAACGTGCCAGCGAACACCTAAAGAGATTTAGTGAACAAAAAATATCCAAACGTAGATGAAAATAATTATTTCGATAATGCATTGGGTGCCATGAAACTTTCGTTGACCTGTCGTGTCGATCGATCTCATAATATATGTTATTTGTATGATATCTCATCACGAATGGGGCGGTAACATCAAATCCCTTACACTCATCTTCAAAGCACTGTTACGAAGTCAACTAGAATACGGAAGCATAGTTTACTCTTCAGCGAACAAAAACATTTTAAAAACAATTGATGCTGTTTACAACAACGGATTGAGAATCATAACTGGAGCCTTTAGAAGTACACCACTCCTAAGTCTATACTGTGAATCAGAACAACTCCCCCCCCGAATTAAGAAGAGATAGTCTAACATTAAATTATTATACCACCATAAAAATAAATACCAAACACATAAACTATAACAGTATCACTAATCCGCGATATCTCGAACTATACAACAGAGACAGCAAAGCATGTATACCTCTCCCAATCAACATAATAAAACTAAAAGAAAAATATCAAATAGAAACCGAAATCCATGAAAATACTCCAACCGATATAACCCCGTGGAAATACATAAAACCAGAAACCATCTTCGACCTATGTAAACAAAAAAAAGTGAAACCCCAGGATCATGGTACAAAAAAATTTAGCTGAATTAATTGATAGATACAGAGAGTATTCAATAATATATACAGATGGATCCAAAACCAGCAACGGAACAGAATGTGCGTATACGTCCCCTCATCATACCAAAAAAATCAAATTAGATAAAATCAATGATATATACACAGCTGAAATAATAGCAATCTGGTCCGCTCTTGAAGACTACCTTACACATGAAACCGATAATATATTAATAATTACCGACTCATTATCTGCTTTAGAGTCCTTATCTAATATAAATAACAACCATCCATACGTAATAAAAATACAAAAATGTCTTGAACAATATAATATACAGAATAGAAAAGCTATCTTCATTTGGATTCCGTCGCATATAGGAATACCAGGAAATGACATCGCAGATATAAATGCTAAAGAAGGAATCACTACTGGCATAATATTAAATGAAAGCACGATCACCAAAAATGAATACAAAAAATATCTTACAGAAAGTATACAAAACAAATGGGAACAAACATGGCAAAATACAGAAAATAATAAACTTAGAAAACATAAGAACTCAACCAAAACTGAAAATAACTACAGTGATTTTACCAGGAAAGAACAAATCGTCTTAACCCGTACAAAAATTGGCCATACAGTTCTAACACATACATACCTCATGAACAAAACCGACCCGCCGTTGTGCCAGTCCTGCAACTCAAAAATCACCATAGAACATCTGCTTCTTCAATGCCCAAAATATCAAATGCATCGCCTTCAAGTAAACCTGCCTTCGGAAATCGAAGAACTTTACAGCAATCCCTATAATATGAAAAAAATAATTGAATTTCTCCAAATAACTGAAATAACAAACAAAATTTAAATACTTACCATACCATTATGTATAATTATTATATTGTAGTGCTAATAATCGCATGATTGAAGCACAATATATTATTTTCTTTTCGTTTTTTTTCCTAATAAAAAAAAAAATATCCAAACGTAGATGAAAATAATTATTTCGATAATGCATTGGGTGCCATGAAACTTTCGTCGACCTGTCGTGTCGATCTCATAATATATGTTATTTGTATGATAGTTAAATTTTTTCGACAGCATCTAGCATATTAGGGTTCCGTATTTTTCAAGTACTTATTTCAATTGTGTACCAGGTACCTCAATCAATGGCGTGCCGACAATATTCCGTCGCGTGCCACCTATGGTACGCGTGCCAATGGTTTGCCATCCCTTCTATATTATATCTACAGGGCTTCTTTCAAACAGAGGAAAATTGAGAAGTTACTTAATGCGGAATGTAAAAACATATATTTTTGACTATTTGAAATATTTTGTTATCAAACTTTTCTCTGCGGTTTTAAAGCTTACACGATACTAATCCCTTTCATTTTCCGTTTCCGTTTGGCGTTAGAACGTTGGAACTATCATTTATTAGTTATGAATTAAATAAAGTTAGACCAAATCCAAAATAATTATATATATTAATGTTACGATCGTTTCGATTGAACCATTGCAATCATCCTCATACATCTAAAATTTGATTGAAATAAACGTCAAAAAATAAAACGAATATTTAGATGAAAAAGCTCTAAAATTTACATACCTACGGATCTTATAAAATATTACATAATGTTAAAAAATAAAGAATTTTTAAAACATCAAAAGAGAAATAATCCGGCGAAATAAGCCGGGAACAAATTGACACTGAATATAGGTCGCCATTATATCGTAATTCGTCATTACAAGTTTAACATGAATATAGGTCTAATCAAATGCAGAAGCAGAGGTAACAAACCACAAAAAATAACAGAGGTATTAAACAGAAAATTGATATCTATAAAAGTTTTTTGTGAAGTATTTTTTGATGACATCAACTATGAGCTCCGTCTTGATTATCATTTATTACCTAATTGCAGCATGATAACCGGATGTCCATGTTTACTTTCATAACTCTTCCCCCCCAGAACAAAATTCTGCGTACGCCCTTGGGAAGGCGTGTTATAATTTTGACATTTTAAATCTATATTGACGAGAGAAGCCTGAAAAATGTTGAGCCTCAAATCTTAATATGAAGATGGCATTGCACTCCAAAATCATGGTACTACAATCATAATATAAGTAGACGCTGAAAGCCTATTTTGGACGCTCAGTTGTTGTTCGACAGCCGTTTGTGTCAGTCGATATCAGTGTTTTTTAATTTCATCAAAACAACGCACCTGCTCAGTTTTCAACGCTTGCCATGATTAAAATTAATAAATTGTTGAAAAAGTTACTGGCGACCAAATCTGTAGTGAATACGGTGAACCGTGGGTGGTAAAACAAATAGAACTGCAATTCGTGAATTTTGGCCATTGTGACCACCGAAGAGTGGGCAAGTGCTTTGTTTTGATGGAATTAAAAAAAAACTGACATCGACGGACGCAAATGACTGTCAAACAACAATAAATTGAGCGTCTGACATGACTGAAATGTTCACATGTATCTTTCAAAGCATACATGATTGTAGTACCAGAATGGTTTTGACGCGTAACGTCATCTTCATGTTTAAGCTCAAAATTTGTCAGACTAGCCTCGTATATGTATATTTTCAGTCCACTGTAATAGGCTTTCTTTATCCACCATAAAAATTGCGCGAAAGGTATTGCGGATTAATAAAATGTATGAATGCGGAATACCTGTGGCGCAATTTTAATTTTTTTTTTTTAAATAAATATTTAATATTTAATTTTTAAAATGTTGAGTATTATATGTAGTTACGGGATTGTAGTCTATATATTATATATTATAGGTAGATATACATAGAAAATATATACTGTAAAACCTGTATAGATGTGGGCTGATTTACCCAGTTGCAGAGTACCTATACGCTACATAGACTGTAGTCATTTGGTGTAATGGCAGCCAGTTAAGGGATGACTGCATAGAACATCTATATGCTTACAACACTGGTAAAGAGGCATCAACGTGTAACAGAGCCATTCCGTTTAAAATGAAAAGACACAGAAGAACTAGCGGAATAAGGGACAACGGGTCCGTTGTGCCTGCCATGCTGTCTGCAGTAGAACTTGGATTATCTGCATGCTAATATACTTTTTCTTCATTGGAGTGAATCCTCTACAGTAAAACGACTGTAGCTGGCCTATGAATTCGTCGATATATACATATTTTTTAATAGATAAATATATAAAGCATAATTTATGAACATTATATAGGGGAGAGTTGGATAAAACAGGATGGTCTGGTAAAACGGGATACCACGTTTTATTTCAAAACAGGTAGTACGATTTATCGGGTAGGGGCGGAACTAATAACCCTCGATGTCTACCTATGCCCGGCAAGTGACGTAACTACTTTAGATTCACTGTAGATGACGTAACAGGTGAAAGTGTCAAAAAGTTAGGTTAAAGTAAAATGTTTGAAGTGTTTTCAAAAGTCGATTTTTCAGTTTAAAAGCAAAATTAACCGAAAATAAGTAGATTTAGAGAATACTATGTTTGTTTACGATAGTTATGCACAACAGTTTTTAGGAATTTGCTTTGTTTATTTACTAAAATATGGTCACGTGTTTCGCAATCAACAGTTGGGTAAAATTGGACACTGTGTGATTGCTTAAAACGGGATACCTCTCGTTGTAATATAATAGCGGGTAATATAATACCGGGAGGTATCCCGTTTTATCCAACTACATGGTTTTTATGAGAAGTGGGTTTTGTTACGTTTTTTTTGTATTTTTCACAATATATTTTAAATTTACGTGCCTTTTTTCCTGAAAGATAAACGTTATGGAACTTTTAAAAGTATAGGTATCCCGTTTTATCCGACTATAGATGGCTAAAACGGGATACTTCCTACTTTTTCAAAAAAATTTTTTTTTCTCTTATGTGACTTCTATTTTCTCATGAAGGATAGTGGCAATCAAAAGTCCATTTGTAAGGGAAACAGGAGCCAAAAAATAGTCCTTTGCATTACTTCATTCAAAAAGCTGTGAGACTTAGAACACTAAATATCCCGTTTTATCCAACTCTCCCCTACAAGAGAATATAACTTGCAGCCTGAGAATATAAATTATCTAGTCAGTGTCATCACAAGATACCCATGAATTGGATTTTAAACTGCAAAAATATTAAATTAATTTCATAGTTTTTCATTTTTACGAAAATTGGTTTTTATTTGTTAGGTACCTGTTTAATCTATGTTCAAACATATATTTTAAAGATAAAAATGAGTAATATGCAGATGTCAGTATTTTAATTTTAAGAACTAAAGTTAGTGAAAGTGATATTGTTGTCCCTTTTCATAAAGTAACCTATTTCTAAAAATATTTTTTTAATATTAACAAAATAGTAAATTAAAAAAATATCTATACATAACTTCTTTTATTATTATATAAGGAAAAAATGTAAACATGAAATTCTTCAAATAGAAGATCTATCATAATTGAATTTATTTCTACCAATTACTACGTTTACTGCAACTGAAAATAGAATTTGTATTACTGTATAGTTGGTTGCACTTCTTAAGGAAATTTAGTTAAATATTGCTAAATTATTAAACTAGATTTTTACCATAGGCAATCATTTTAATTGGCTTGACTCGATATCTGCTATCTACTATTTTTTATGATTACATGACCCATTTTAAAGCTATTGATAGTGAGGCGAGTCGCAGGTTGAAAATCACTGTTCTTCGTGGTCGTTCGTGGTGTAAAACTATCTGACACATGGATAGATGATTTGTTGGTGTTTCTATATACCTTAAACATGCAGCATTTGGTCCTGTTTGTCTATTCACGGTTTTGAGAAAGCAGGATGAATAGATAAGAGTCGAGGTTTTACCGTATTCCTAGGTAGAGAGATATATCTGACGCAATTTGCGCTTTACGACATCACTTAGAAGACTGAAGATCTAAGTTCGTCTTTCACATTTAGGGAACAACTCGCGCTACAGGAGAGATAATAACCAAAGATCTACATCACGTTACCTTTACACACGCATTCTCTTTCTTCCTCTTACACCTTCGCGTCTCTTTCTTACTCCCTCTGCCTCATTAACACGTTAACTAGCATTTCCGTACGGTTATTATATAATAATCAATTATTATCATAGCTCAAGATAAGAAAATTATCGTTGTGTAATTTTTACTGTATAATTGATAGCTTTTGTAAATTTCTTGCCGCGAGGTGAGTGCGTGAGAAGGAAAATATTATGTTCGAAGCTTAAAATGAACATATTATTTAAGACACGGTTAGTTTTGCTGTATTAATTATTTTGAATAATGGACATCAAATGTTTTGAAGTATGATCGACGTTGTGCAAATTTGATATAAAAAATACAGTTAAGTTGGATGACATTAACTTACAATCCATAGATGAAAGTCGTCATCACAATGTTTATTGTTAATTATTGACCTTTTTTATGCAACTTGTCAGTATTCCCGAAATGTTGACTTTAATAATGTCATTAATAATACACAAACATAATTCATTATAGGCTGCCTTACTTTACAGACGAATGCTAAAAGTTTACAAGCATGTGTTTTAGGAATAAAAGAGTATTTGTGAGCATAAATCTGAAGTAAAAAAAATTCATGGTTGCTGAGCACTTTACAAAAAATCTTATAGCTACGCGTGTGCCCACGTAGTTGACGCCAATAGTGCCTACCATAATAATAGAAAAATTTATTTACGCAGAACTACATAACCATTTGTCGGAATAGCCAATCATACTGATTAAAAAAGCATTAGATACGAAAATACCTACTTCAAAAAGCTTCAGTAGGTAAATTAGTTAAAAAACTACTTTTGTAAACTATAAATTTAGACGTTTTATTAATTTTTCTTAAAATACGTTAAAGTTTTATAAAGTTCTACGATAAATGATTGTAGATAAAACTGCCTGCATATTTCTGAACACTAAGGTTATTATGTGCGGCCACACAATATTATTGTACTTTAGAATTTTATGTATTTATTTTTGCAAAATAATAATCAAAGTTAAAAATCCTAATAAATTAATGGGATTCGTTTTTATTGCATATTTATAGATATTTGAATTTTCACACGGGTATATTTAGTAAAATCATTAACAGCTGTTGATTGAAGTAAGTGAACTTCTCCGATTCTAGTAAATTCCATTACATCTAACATCTATGTAATACATACGGAGCTTGTATACACCACCATTTACTTGCTAAAAACATTAGCGTAATGCATAAAATCCCTTGTGAATATACATATAATACATAATATGCATATATGCTAAGTATACATTAACTGTCATGTCATATGCACTAATGTACTCTGAAATTCCGTTCCCACTGTTTGATCAATAAATATTTACACTTAGTTTAAAAATTTTTTTTTCAGCAGAACAGTCAAAATGATTTTTGTATTTGGTACATTTGTTTTATTTCATGTAAGGTTATAATAATTATTTCCGAATAATTTTAGGTGGTAAGTTTTAACATTTAAAAATACAGTGAGTCACCGGTGTTTTCAAAAGATATGTAAATATTAAATATTCATAATCGAATAGGATGACAGCTACGTTGCTACGTATAACCTCAAAACTTTTGAATATTCTCCTTGGTCAGCTAAATATAGAATACGCTCTTGATACGATAGAAAAACTGCCCGCTTCAATAAAAACTTCCGCTACATTTCACCGTAAACACGTAAACATTTTGAGGAGAGGCGCGAGCAATTAATATGTTCACACATCAAAAATATTTCAAAAATTTGCTGCCTTATTTCTGAAATTATTTGTAAATAAGCATAACAGTAGGTACTAATATTTTCTATTTTGTGTCCGCATTATAGCAATATAGTAATTATTAATAACAGGTCCGAGCTTTATATTAGATAGGGAAAATTAACAAATATATAATATACACAAATAGATACCTCCAGAATAATTCTCAGGTTGATTGCTTTGCGTTTCCATCACTAACCTGAATTATAACCTAAATTGTGCAACAGAATTCGCTACAACTGGCAGTTTCTCGTATCATTGTTTCTTGGGAAAATCTCTAAACGAAGCTTGCGAAACCTCGGTGAAAATCTACTGGTCCAAAGAAAAAAGTTTCATTAATAAAAAAACGATGCAAGCTCCTTATCGACTTAAGTTGCGCTGGCGCTCCAGTACTCGTGTATGTATTGGTGTGCGAGTCGGTGTTTTTATACTGGAGGTTCATTCTCTGCATACGACGAGGGGAATAACTTTTTTCATTTCTCCAAAGATTTATTTTATTTATTTATTTATTCAACCAGTAAAATTTACAACCGTAAATTCTATAGAGGTAATTTAACTACCTGTACATACGACTGGTTACAATAATCCTTATTATCTAATTAAATATATATTTGGAAAAACCATTTTTTTCGTCAAAAAATTGAAACGCGATTCATTTTTAGAGTTCCGTACATCTGATGATCACTCTCATGTCTGTCTGTCTTTCTGTCCGTCTGTCACAGCTTATTTTCTCCGAATCTACTGGACGAAAACATTTGAGATTTGGTACAGATATTATAGAGTTAGGTGACCCAATCA
The DNA here is from genome assembly GCA_039654895.1 of Mongoloraphidia duomilia. Taxonomy (NCBI): domain Eukaryota; kingdom Metazoa; phylum Arthropoda; class Insecta; order Raphidioptera; family Raphidiidae; genus Mongoloraphidia; species Mongoloraphidia duomilia. The sequence goes on from CM077523.1 coordinate 16,800,570, forward strand.
CGGACGTATAGCGTAAATAAAACAATTCTGATTTTAGGGGTTAATTTTAGGTGGCATATTAGAAAATTAAAAAAAATTTTTAAGTGCATCATGTGACGTACCAAATGAGAAATACAATAATATTTTTTTTATAATTTTAAAATGCATAGTTTAAAAGACATTAAAGAAAATATACGAAAATCGAGCATTCCCCTCCACCCTTATCTCCGAAATTACTGAGCCTAAAATTAAAAAAAAAATAGGGAATATAGGACCTCACTCATAGTTTTTAGGAAAATCTAAACGAAAATCCTGTTTTTAAATTCCCACGGGAAACGGAATAGTACGGAACGCAAGTCCGACTCGCACTTGACCGGATTGTTTACAGCTGTACAAAATTAAGTGGGTCTAGGAACAGTTGAGTTATATTATTGTTTAGTGTAGTTATATAATTATTTACTAACTATTACTCATAACGTATAAGAATGCCTAAATAGAAAAAAAACATGTATTGGTTTCATTAAGTAAAATAAAACTTCTGTATTTTGTTTAGCTTAGCACTCGATTTTTTGATACTTTTTGAGGCAGTCTAAGTTATTTAAAGCAACGTAGTGTTATTAGATTATCTCAGAAACTCTTACCTGCCCTAGCTACCAACTTTGTGATTTTATTTACTTAGTTCAAGTTGAGAGGACAGTGTAAACCGCGTGAAGCAGTTTGATTGAATAACTTGTCATAAATCGTTTTCTCGAAACAACTTGGAATAATATAGATTTAAATGGATTTGGTGGGTGGTTTAAACTGTCATGGTTTTTGATATCAGTACTGTATTAAAAAATAGGTATATCTATGTCGGAGATTCGTAAGTTGAACTGATTGGGAATTGCTATCCTGGCACTGGCACAAACACACGTTATAAGGAGAAGGCATTACAGAGACAACGCCGACGGGCGATATACAGTATATCGTGGTATATCTTCTGTGACCCTCATAACTCGGTTAGAGTCAACCGGATGCCAAGCTAATTGCCACCATTCTCGACCGACGCAGACGCCTATACTGCACAAACTCCCTTTTCCTGTTTTCTTTCACCGTTTTATTTATCTGAGCGTTTAGCGCGCGAGTACATCGTCCTGATTGCTTCGGGTAATCCTTATGTCTGCTTGAGCGTGCGATGCTGCGGTCTGCGAGTCTCCCTCGAGTCGACCGATATCCTTGATATCCTACAGGACTCTCTTTCTGTTATGTTATATACCTGTGTGTACATTGTATAAGACTGCGTCCCCTGCGGTGCATACAGCTCTATTCTTTTCAAAAGACTGCTTCAAATAATGGTTGCTGCAATTTGAACTGGTAACGTGCAAACATAGAAGCGAAGGAAGACGTATAGAAAAGTCGTTAGGGTTTAAATCTTTAAAAAGCCACCCTTTTCTATAATCGATACCTTGGATAAATATTGAAATTGGATATCCGGTTTATTATAATCGCACTTTGATTTGAAAATAATTTCTTTCTTTATTTTTCCGAACAAATACACTCATAATGTTATGTTGTAACTTGTAACCAATATCACTGCACACTATTCTATTTCCAAGTGGATGTCTGTGTGTGTGTGTGTGTGTGTGTGTGTGTGAGTGAGTGTGTGTGCGTGCGTGCGTGCATGAAAGCATGCATGTATGTGTGTGTGTTTGCGTGTGCGTATACGTGTGTGTGTGTGTGTGAGTGTGCGCGTGTGTGTGTACGTGTGTGCGTGTGTGTGTATATGTATGTATGTAAGTATGTAAACCTTGAATAACTTTTGAACGGATCGACCGATTGAGATCAGGTTTACGGCATCGAAAGAATTTTCCTCAATGTAGATTTCCTAAAAAATTGAACGTAATCGATCAAGTGGATTTGAGAAATCTCAAAAATAAAATTTTTGAAAAAATGTTTTTTTTTGAGAAACTTTTAAAATACTTTACCGATTATAATGTGGAATATAAATTTCTTTCAGTTATTTACATTGGAAATATGGTAGTTTTGAATCAGTCGATTTTTGAAACTCAACAATATAAGTATTGTAAAACACTCTATAGGTTCTTTTTCAGTTATGTTTATTTTTTGTGAAGACCGCTCATTTGAACTCAGAACAGAGTTGACTACATACTACAAACATTGAAATGCCTTTAAAATTCATTGTTGTTTCCCAACGTTCTTGATGTTAAGCGATAACAATTAAAGCAATTGAAGTTTAAAAATGTTCCAACTAGATGTTTCTATTGAAAACCTATAATTATTGCTAATATAACAATGCACTGATCATTGATGTAATTATGATGTCTCATGGTTTAAGGATCAATAAAAGGCAATATTGATGTTCAATATATTAGCATTTAGTACCATAGTTTAATTATCAACATTGTTAATATAATTATACAAAAAAATCTTGATTATAATTATGTCAATACTTTTTTTTATTTAACACAACAACATGTGCATCGGCATCTGTCATTACTACTAGCACTACAAATTATAGTGCCATATAATTACATAATAAAAATGTACCTACTCTTCAAAAACTGGAATTCGGTTTAAATTAAAAAAATATTTATAAAAAAATGCATGCATGTATTAATCACTGTTTTATATATTTCAGAAAAGTGTTTTTTAAAGGAAAAGGATAAATTCTTCCTGATTATATCGATAAACATCACATATTCTGCAAATATTTCAGTAAAGCGCCGGCGAATTGTATCATGTGTACATACAAAATAGATTCTTTATGTGTTTATTTCATATAAAAATTCTTGATGCATAATATTATGGTCTATGCATAAAGAATTTTTATATTTTTAGCTTGTTCGTTTGTGGCGCATTACATAAACTTCTAACAGTTTTCGAGTAGCCTAAAATATGTTAAATTATTTGTATGTTTTAAACGCTATATTGATATTATTTTGCCTTCGAATAGTAATGTAATAGTTTTACCGGTGAAATTCGTACAGAATTCAAATTAGATAGTACTTAGTACTATACAGAAACTATAAATAGATCAAAATTTTGTAAATAACGTGAAACACAAGTTAGAATCAGTTTAATGTTAAAATTTAAGTTTTATATTATTCCTACGGCTTCGTTCTTTTTACACCCCATACTATATCAGAATTTATTTTATGTTAGATTACGAGATAATTTAATTTTATTACCTAACTTTTGTTCCTTGTTTTTAATAATCATTTTTTACATTGTCTATCCCTAAAATATCTTTCATTAAAAAAGCTATTCTGTTTGAATGAATTTAAAATATAATACGTTTTTCCTATACCAATAATCTTTCACTAAGTTAAAGACTAAAGAGATATACCGTTGAAATAAAAAAATATGAATCTGCTTAACTTCGACTATGTCATCTATCACTGATCAAAACTTTGACAAGCTCGTAATTTTCTCGTGAATGGACTCTGTGAGCATCATATAAGTAATCTTTAACTGATTTTGTTGACCAACTTTAAGGTATAAAATTTATACCTTAAAGTTGGTCAACAAAACATTTATAATGGACCATTTTTCTTAGTTGCAGCTGTGTATAATGTATATAGGTACCGCATTTTAATAGATTTATGTGTTATTGTAACAAAGAAATAAATCGAACATTTCTCTTCTGCTGGTGCATTGAGAATGGCGAGAGGTACTTGCATATTGCAGAGTGCATCCCACACATACACTAGAAATAAATTGTTTTTGCTGTGTAACCGCATTTTATATATGTATGAGTTCACAGTGAATTTATACCCTTAACCAAGAACTGGATTAAAGTATGCAGTAATATAGTGACTGTTGGAAGACGTTCAGTTCTTTTTCATATTTTTGTTTAACAGTTATTGTCTGTGCATTGCTTTAAGTTGTGTTATCTTCGTAATAAAAAAATTAAAAGCTTCTGCCCGACAATAAAAGAATAATAAAGTTTGAATGAGTTGAGTTTAATGTAATTTAAACATATTTTTATAAAAATATGTTGATATATTGAAAAAAAAAACTTCCGTGTAAATATTTTTTAAAATACACATGTGAGAAATTTCAAATACGGTAACTAATAATTAACAATGAGATAAAACAATCAAATATGATTAATTCCCTTTTAGATCGTAACTAAATACATAAGAATATCAGACGACACTATCGCCATGATATTTTATATAGAAAGCTGTATAGGAAAAATGTAAATGCACCGCCGGGATTCGAACCCAGAACTGATATTCTTATGTATTTAGTTACGGTCTAAAAGGGAATTAATCATATTTGATTGTTTAGCTCATCGTTAAATATTTTTTGTTTAGCTTATTTCGGGTCACAAAAACTTCTTTTATATTTAGTTTTGAAAACGGAAAAATTTATAAAAGAGTTCTTTACAGTTTGTCCAAAAAAATATTAAGTACCGAAATAGTAATATGAGAAAATATGTTTTAAAGAAAAAAATTATGTGTTAACAAATTTTCTTTTTATAAAATCAATTAATATAAGTTTGATAAAAAAATTAAAATTTACAACCAGTGCTAGACGAATAAATATTTACATTTTACACGTCTGTTAAGGATGATGTCCTTTTTTTCTTCGGTGTTAACTCCCACTATCTATATCCGAATTTCCACCATCTATACTCACACTTCCACCATCTATACCCGTACTTCCACCATTTATACAAACACGTCTTTTACTATAATAGCATAACCGTACTTCCAAAATAATTAGATAATAATACATGCAATACTGCGTTTAAATGTATTATTATGTAAAGTAACTAAAGTAAAGTAAATATATTTTGCTTCCACATAAATACAAAAATAATTAATATTAGTAATAATTACAAAATAGAAACATACTCGTTACTTAGTATCTAATTTGTTATTAGAGAAAATAAATTTAACCCCTTATTATTATTCAATATTCCATCCTCAAATTTCAACTGTCTATATCAAACGGTTTCGGAAAAAAATGCCTGTTACAGACAAACACCGAGGTAATTTCATAAGTGTTCCATTTTTATCAATTTATTTTGGTAGGTACGGAATATAAGTACTAAAAGCAGTGTGTAAAACTCTTTTTTTACTATTAAATAAACGATATTTATTATAAAACGATTTTTTTTATTTCTATAACATCAAAAATTGGGATATTTTACCAGAACAATATTAATATTACAATGATTATATTTATGACATAATACTTCATTTAAGTGTATTAAATCTCTTCGTCTAACATGTGAGCTAAGTACGTGAATTAATAGACGACTCTCTAAGGGAATTCTGACAAATTACGTTGACGTCAAATTAAGCTCGATTCAAATACTAACTCTACCCTTACAATAGTAATTCATACGGGACGAACTAATACATTACAATACTCCAAGCATATATTGTGTATTAAGCCATATAACTTTATTTATTACGGAATATGCTCTGTACTCGACCTGATGATGAAGTCAGGAGTGAGGGTATCTATTAGAACCTCTCGATGTAGTTCTACCGTGATAATGCTCATTTTAATTAGCTTGGGCGAGGAGTTTGCACATTATTTTTTTACTTTTTATTTTCAAAGAAGCCTGTTTAAAAAAATAATTTACATACTTTTATAATATTATCTTAGTATTGATTTTGCATCTTTATTTTACGTTGTACTGATTTATGAACAGGCGGTAGATCATATATGAACATGTGTATTGTAGAGAATGTTCTCACAAGACATTGAACTATTTGAAACATTTTCCAACGAAACAATTTAACTAATCATAATATAATATAGCTGCGAGTCTACTGCGCCGCCTCAGAACAAGATTCCTTAAACTGTGTATCGTTTGTTGTAGGCTCGAGTACAAGGTTGTGTCTTATTTTGTAACACACAACCAAGTACGTTACCATTTATTGTGGAAACTGGATTCGAAAACGTATATCTAATATAATTTTTACTTTCAAGCGATCATAGGAAAGAGTCATATAATGGCGAAAAAAAATCGAATTCGAGATTTTGATCGACTCTGGACATACGATTGGGTCCTTGCTGAAACAGTTCTATGGATTGAAACCAAATTTTAAACCTAGAGCTTTTGGAAGGAATTGCTTGTTTTTATTTTTCACACACTCCCCCAAATAATGACAGTTTGAATATTGAAAATTTCGACATTCTCCAAAACGACTCTAGCGAATTTGGTCATCTTTCATAAATCGATATGTCATTAAGGAGCCTATAATAATTTAATTTGTCTCGGAAAATTCAGGAAAGGTAAAGTAAAAAATTGTTTTTCAATGACAGTTACTGGTATTTCTTTCCGTTCTGATGATAAGATTTTCTGATGATAAGATTTTATTTACCTACTCTAACTTAAAAATGCTTTGAATTGAGTTATTAACATGACATAAGTATTTTTTACTGTTATAAAATACTTTAATATAAAAATTAAACCGATTAAAGAGAAAATGGTATCATAATAACAAATAATGAAATAAAAATTTCTATTATTGCGTTAATAATAATAATAAGTAATACATCATTATTATATTAAGGCATATGCAGTATGCACAAGTGTAACCCCTAATATTAATATCACCCTGAGCTCGTGTTAATTCTGAAAAATCGACTCGTTTTGCAAGTGAAATTTCATAGGTTATAAGTTCGATATTTTCATAAAAAATAGTATATTGAGGAACTAGTGTGCTAAATACATCTTTATGCATTAGGCGCGATGTTTTCAGCACAAATAGTAGGAAACCGCGCACGAGCCTTGGCGAGTGCGCATTTGCGAACCGTATTCGAGCACACGCGTTGCACACTATACTTTATTCAACACAAGCATGGTCTTAGAGCTTTATTGAATTAATGGCGTCTATAATCTACTTTATTGAATTAATGTCATACATCGTAGTTTCACTGACAGTAGAACAACTCATACTAAAAACATTGGCTTTGATACAATATTTATATACTTTGTTACCATAGTTACCATATTTCATTATAACATCGAAAAGAGGTACATAATGGTTCAATATGTAACGGGTTTTTCAAGTGTTTTTCATTATAGCATCGAAAAGTGTTTCATAATGAATCATGACGTCACCAGTCGATAAACACTCATTTAAGATCCACTTTATAGACACGAAAAAATACTAATAGGGTGCATGTGTTGAATAAATATTTTATTATGAAACTTGCCAATGATCTAGAAAGCGTCGAAATGCTTATCAGCTATTACTTAACCAGTCAGAGTAATTGAATGTGTTGAAGTCGCAGGCTTGTTTACAGTGTAAATGTAGCTGAATCTATTACAAGTGTAATTTAACGTTTGGTTTGTAGTCAGTAATACGGAATTTCCTTTCAAGTTGTGATGAATGTTGTGTACAGTTTGGTGAATGTGACTCATTTTAAAAACAAACAACTTAGACAAAGATCTTCACATGCATTTCTACTACTGCAACTGAATTTAAAAAAAATGTGAGCCGTCGTAGGACGCCTGGCAGATGTGAAACATCTAAATTTGTTCATATTTAAATTATTTTTTTGAACGAAGTGAAAATAAAAGTATAACAAATATTCAGATAGTTATTAATATGTATTGAAATAAATATTTTATTTTTATAAAATGATGTACAAAAGAAATATATTTTAAAAGTCTATTAAATTTATATATTTTTTCTGTTTACAATCCTGTTAAGTTGCTTTGTCAGATGTAGAACTGCATTAACTATTTCCAGATAGTGCCCAAATAACCATTATAACTTTTTCAAGTGTTGAATAAGACATTATTTGAAAAATAGAAATAATATAATAAGTTACAGTTTAAAAATGACAGTAATATGTTAAATAAGGAATATGTAGTTTATATAGATTAAGCAATAAAAAACCAAATTAGGTTGCTAAGTTCCAAGTCTTCATGGTTTCCGGGCTTGTAGGCCGTGGTCCGGTGGTATTTCTACCTGACGTTTCGTCTACAACTGCGGTAGACATTCTCAAAGGCGGCTCACAGGTCAGTGACCTGTGAGCCGCCAAGGAGGACACTTCGACCGCTGCCACATCGCCTTTGAGAATGTCTACCGCAGTTGTAGACGAAACGTCAGGTAGAAATACCACCGGACCACGGCCTACAAGCCCGGAAACCATGAAGACTTGGAACAATGCCGGTCGTGAAAGCTTGCACACTTGGATAGGTTGCTAAGTGTTAAATTAATAGAAAATGAATTAATTGTTGTCAAAAATATTTTTTCTTGTGCAAAAGATAAAAACAAAAACGAAAGCCTGTAAGGTTGTGGGCGCCAGTTTCGCGTGCAAAAAGTAAACAGATTTTTTTTAAGCACTAGTCGTTTAAAAAAAGGAAAATGAGTTTAGATAAGCATATTAAGTCCTTGAATAGTGAGACTGAGTGGCCGATGTGGAAGAGAAAGATTTAGATTTGTTGAACTACCATGAGAGAGCTTTGAATGTAATTGACGGCAAATTGAAGAAACTGGATCCGTTGGCGACAGACGCGGAAGAGGCTGATGTCAAAGCGCACAATGTGGCATCGGATCTGTACAGGAAAGCTAATAATTACGCAAAGTCGATGATTACGAGTGCAGTCACAGACGCTCTGTATCAGAAGATCATGGACAAAGAGACAGCTCACGAAGCATGGGAGGCACTGAAGCAAAATGTCGAAACATCATCAAGGAATCAGCTGTTTAAGATCTGCACAGATTTCTTTGCGTTCAGTTGGACATTAGGAGAAGATGTTTCTACGTATGTCGCAAAAATTAGAGGTTTGTGGAATGAATTAAACAACGGTCTTCGAGCATAAAATGAGCAGGTTATACCTGATTTGACACTTGTTTGCAAAGTCTTACAAATTTTGCCAACGAATTTGGGACCAAGTTTGATGTTGTCAAAAGATGAGCAGAAGACGTTCGACGAATTACATGCTCAGTCATGCATGTTTGAAAGAAATTTTACAAAGAATGTTTGTAGTAAAAGAATCGAGCAAGACGCATTAGTAGTAAAGTCAAGTTCAGAAATCAGTGTAATTATTGCCATGGAGAAGGCCACTGAGTTAGAAACTGTAAAAAGTGGATCACTGATGGGAGACCTGCCAAAAATACAATGCAGAAGACTGACAAGAAAAAAGTGGTTTTGACGAATGTGGCGCTATTAACTTTGTGATGAAGCCTGGTTTATGGAAGTAGATGAAAATAATTGGTGGATCGACAACGGTGCAACGAAGCATATGACAAATTCTTCTGAATACTTTGTCAACTTTGAAGCATTTGTTGAACCCCATGTCATCAAAACTGTTGGACTGGAAACTCTGAAGGCGGTAGGAAAAGGATCAATAAGGATTTTATCAACAGTTGAAGACAAATATGAATAAATGATGTTGAAGGACGTTTGGTATGTGCCAAGAATTTCTAAAAATCTGTTCTCTGTTTTAGCCGCTCAGGATCAAAATAAGAATAGTATATTCGAGCCGACTGCAACGCCATGTGTGTTGAATATTGATGGCCAGATTAGATTGTGTGGAACTCGTGATCAAAATGGGTCTCTGTTTAAAGCAAGCATAAAAATTTTAGTACCTGAGTATGGAGTTGCTGTGAATGTTGCTGTCGATGAGAAGTTGGATCTGCTTTAACTCTATCATGAAAGGTGGGGTCATCAGGATAAACCTCACGTCAAAGAAAAGCTCAAGAAGGACTTAGGTATTGAGGTCAATACAAATACAGAGACATGTGAATCCTGTATCTATGGTAAGGCACCTAGGTTACCATCTGGCACAAGAGAAAAGTTAACTGAGTCTGGTGAGTTGGTATCAACGAATGTGTGTGGACGAGTCATTTCAGAAGAAGCGTTTTGTTTAAAGACAATTACACAAAGTTTCGCTATGGCTATTTCGTGGCGTAGAAGTCAGAAGTCAGTGGAGTACTAAAAGACTTTCTCATGCATACGAAGACGTTAGGGCATTCAGTTAAGGAGCTCTTGAGTAACAATAGAGGGGAGTTCGACAATGAAGAAGTCATGTTTATTCTACGCGTCTATGGGATTACTGAACGGTTGACGACTTCGTAAATTCCAGAACAAAATGGCATTTGCGAGCGGGACAACATAACTGTGGTTGAAATGGCAACAACTCTGAAATATTCAAATCCAGAAGTGACTTATCCAGAAGGGATTTGGGCCGAATTGATTAACACTGCCAACTACATTTTGAAAAGAACAAGGAACTCATCTGTAGATGATAGAGTTGTGGGCAGGTAAAAGGCTCTACCTATTACACTCATGTTCCAAGTCAAAAACGAAGGATGATGGATAAGAAGGCTGTTAAAGGATACGTCATATGATGTGATGGAGATGAACGTTTTAGGATTTGGATAAAGGAGAACCATAAAGTTGTTTTGTCTAGAGATGTTCAGTTTGAAGAGAATCCAGGAGAATGCGTTGAACAAGTGAAGCTATCATTCTAGGGTGTCGAGAAAAATGAGTCAAGTGAAGACGAATCTAAAGACAGTTTGAATGAAAGTAATGCTTCAGAAGATTATGAGACTGGAGCTGACACAGATTCTAAAGATGATCGAGAAGTTCGTCAAGAGAATCAAGAGGATCGACGAAAAGGTCATCAAGAAGATAAGCCAGGTGTCAAGCTGAGAGATCGCACATTTTTGAAGAAGCCAAGACATTCAAAAGACTACGTGATGATAGCAGAGGAATTCATCAATTCCACCAATCCAGAGACTTATAAAGATGCACTTAGACGGGAAGACAGTGTCGAGTGGAAAAAAGCAATGGACAGAGAAATGGATTCGTTGAAAGAATATGAAACCTGGAAACTCGAAACTTTACCAAAAGAAGCCAAGGTGATACTGTGTAAATGGGTTTTCCGACTAAAACTCCATCTAGATGGCAGTGTAAACAGATGCAAAGACAGATTAGTTGCCAAGCGTTTTACTCAGCGTGAAGGTATTGACTATAGGCAAACGTTTAGTCAGGTTGCAAGAATTACGACTATTCGTTCAGTCCTGAGTGTTGCTGCATATGAAAAGATGCATCTGGGGCAGTTTAATGTATCAATGGCACAGAGATGGTTTGTAAGTTGCAGAAAAATTTATACGGCCTGAAACAAGCACTGAGGTATAAATTATAGACGACTGAGTTCATAGCATCTGAATCACAACAAGCATGTAAAGTTTCTTGTTTTAAAGTCAACAGTTTCAGAAAACTCATATTTAATCAGTCCCCTCCTTCAGTTATTAGGGATCGAATTTTTAAAAATACCTTCTTCGTGGGTGGTTACGTCACGGAAAGACTATGTTCTCAGAATGTCATGTTTCTACGTTCAGGGGTTTGGGCTGATCATGAGTCTATCAGTGAAGACGTTTGTTTTTATAAATTTCTAAATGCTAAATGTCTTGAACGGCTTCTCACAGGTGCACATTTAACATAGGTACTTATAGACATGCTGATTCTGGTCGTGACTTATTAGGATATACCTAATATTACATTTTACACTGCTTTTAACATAAACTTTATTTCAGTTCAACTTGGTTCAATCCGATTTGCACTCGGACGATGCCGGGCCGGACTGTCTAAAAAAATAAGCTATCAAATGTTAAAAACCGCAATCACATTTGTTCAGTAGTTCTTGGGATAATCGGATTCAATCAAATTTTCACTCGGACGAAGCCGGATCGGACCAGCCAGTACATATGTAAACCTTCATCAGGAAATAAGCTATCAAATGGTAAAAACCGCACTTACTGTATTGCAGATGCAATACTATTTGCACCCGGGCGAAGCCGGACCGATGAGCCACTATAGATTTAAACCTTACTCAAGAAACAAACTATCGAATAGTAAAAACTGCATTGAAATCAGTTTGGTAGCTCTCGAAATTACCATTTGATCTTCCATTGTGAAACTAATTTTTAAAAAAACGTAAAAATAAATAGGACGATTTTAGGTAAAATTTAGTAGTAAGTATTTTTACCTAGTTTTTGTTTATTTTCCGTTTGGAAATTATACTCAAAAATCTAGTTGGGGGTGGTTTTTCTTCAAACAGGGGATGACGCCGTAACCCCGGGCCGTGACTAGAAATCTCAAAACTTTGGGGTTTCAACTAACGGTGAACTAAGTGGCATCTTTTAATCATAAAATGCAAGTTATTTTTAACGAATATTCGTACAAAGCAATATTTAAGCTAAATGGAGAAATTTGATAAACTAAACACTGAAAATTTGGCAGAAATATGAATCTGACAAAATATGTATAGAACCTTTTTTGTAGAGAATTTACTTAACTTTAATTTTGTGTAGAACTATTTTTATCGTAGAGCTAAGATAAAGTTATGAGTCCGGTAAAACCTGATTTTCGTCCCTTCTCCAACCCCGCCAGGGGAGTAGCACACTTCGTTCGAGGGGGAAAAACTTCAGAATTTATTGAGAACACCCGAAGGAACCAATATGTAAAAAAATTTCTTGTAGGAATTTTTTTCCAATGTTCGTACATTATTTCGACTTGCCGACTGATCTATTATATTTAATAATTTAATTAAAAATACAAATTTATTTTTGACAGTAGTTAATATTACAGAAACATAAAATTAAGCAAAATCGCAGGATAGTGAACAAAAAATTTTGTCCACTATCCTGCGATTTTGCTTAATTTTATTATAATCACGATGGACACGATTTCTAATATAAATTACAGAAACAGTTTATTTTTTCAATATAACAACTTTTAAACCGTTACCATGGTTTTGAGTAGATTTCAAATTTAGCCTACTAGGTGATATGACTTCGATTCAATGTATGTAAATCGTATTATTGATTTCACGACGCGACGTTCTACGTGCGACGTTCGACTTGCTATCAAAACGTTTTTACTCCCAATTAGCGCGCTAATCGATGATTCACATCAAAACATAAATAATTTACAGTATTGATGGAATTGTTAAGAGAAATAACCAGTTTTAACGAAATTATTTTTTTTGTCGTATGGATTATCAAAACGATCGATTCACTCAGTTTAAATTAAAATCTAAAAAACTCACTTTCGTGTAGACGAAAGTAATCGATTAAACATTATATTTAATAGGTTTTTGCAAACTATATTATGTTCCAGATGTAATGAACATATGTAAGTAAATTTGTAACGAGAATTGTGCGGGTTTTTAGAATAATTTACCGCTGCCATTATGTTTTGACATTGGTCGTTTTAAAAAAATCACTTTAAAGCGTAAAGGCACGATCAATGCCGGGCTTAACAGCTAGTGTAGGAAATATATTTTACAGAAAGAATTTTCTGTAGGTAGGTATGTCAAATTTTAGAGTCGTGATATTATCTTAACGGATGAAAATTCGGTTTAACCTTGTAGGCATATATTATATTAAAAAAGAATCTCTTTTACCTTGACATGCTACATACGATTATTCGTCTCATCAAATCAATACTAAACAATCCTGATGAAAATTAGAACTTCTGCCTTTTATCAATATTGGATGCACAATATAAATTAATAAGTTTTTTCACTACTTGAAAATTAAAAATTTATTTTTAATTAGGTTTCCTTCACGTACGTGTTAATGAATTGTTCGCATCTGCTGTCGAATCAATCGGATACACTTTAATCGTCAAAGGAATTTCATTTGTTTCCTTTATATCTTATGTGTGTAATGTTTCATATAACGCATATAGCTTCAAAGCTGTGATGTTGAATAATAAAAAAAAACGGAAAATTGCCTTTTGATCTTACTATTCATTATATTAATTCTTTATTCTATCAAAGTTAAATCCGATCAATTGATCTTCTTGAATGTTTAGTATGCACACAATAATGAATTAAGCTTATATGGTGTATTTATTTTACAATAAGCATTCTACATTTTTTAAGATGAGATTACATTTAAATATTTCTCTCAGAAAATTGAATGTCTTAATAAATCGAGAGTTTCCATATACCACGTGATAAGATATCAGTTTTGAGTACTCAAATATATTGTAATATTTACCAAGATGCTGTAAGAACTGAACGTCTGCCGTTCGTAACAGATAATATGCTCTGAAAATGCTGTATTGTATTGTATTTTAAAGACCACCAACAGCTAAGATTATTTGGGCCTAGCACCAATTCATATTTTCAATTCATTATTTTTTTTTTTTAATAATAAATTGAAAATCCAATTGACACTTTTACCAGCTCTCGGGCTAGAACTCGGGAACTGGGGACTTGTAATAGAGGAACCATAGCAACGCCATGTAAACAACAGCGCCGCTACACTCTCGACTATTCTCAAGCCCTCTGAAAATGCTACCGCAACGATTCTATAAAATATAAAGTACCAGTGCTTCGGCTTATTTTGAGTCATAAACTAGCTTGGTAGGAATAACGAAGTATAAGAGCTTTTTTTTTTGAAAATTCCGATTTTTTTCGGTAAAGATAACAGGTTATGAACGGCAGACGTTCAGTTCTTAAATCTCGGTAAATATTAGTATACAGGATGTCCAAGACTTGCGTTGTCGGCCGATATATTGATTTTGGGTGAAGATAGAAAAGAAGTTTAAATACAAAAGTTGTATAAATTTTAATGGTGTATAACCTAAACATATTTTCAATTATACAGCATGTCCCATTTAAGCGTGGCAGATCAAAGTTATGTTTTTTTAACCTAGCACCCTGTTTTTATTTGCTTTTTCAATTTTGCACCTAAATGTGAATAGAAATTGTAAGGGAAGCCAAGCTAGAAAATTCAGTAATTTTTAAGTTATTCAAGTTTTTTAGAAATTTTTGACACGTGCAGACCTTTACCTAAAATTCGACATAGCCAAAACAGAAACCTTTATTAAACTTAAATTTTGAGAATCATTAGACAATGGACGGACAAATCAATGGCTGTCCTAAAAAATGAATTTATTATACAGGGTGTTCAAAATAATGTACTTCTTTTACCTAACTTCAATCACGTGTAACTTTTGATTGTTAAATACTACGAGGTTACTTTTTTGCTGGAAATGTATTCTTTAGGATATTTACTAACACTTTTATTAAGGGTTCTCCATACCTAAACGTAATATTTTCGAATTAAAATATTTGGTTTAGGTATGGAGAACCCTTAATAAAAGTAATAATAGTAATACGCCAGAAATTTGGAAAATTTGATATAAAACAATCAATAAACGAAATCCTTCCCAAATTTTTTTTAATTTTAATTCATTAAGACATTAAAACATGAGCGCTTTCGGACCAAAAACAATTAAAATTTGATGTTTTCATAGTAATATCTATTAAATTTAACAGTAAAATTTTAGTAGTGTTGTCCAGTAGACTTGTAGCTTGAACTAACTCTAAAAATGCGAAGTTTAGTAGAGTGCTCGAACACCGAAGGCCTCCATAGTCGGCGTTAGAAAGGAGTTTTTAAATGCAAAAAAATAAAATTGTCTAAGAGCAAAATATTTTGTCAACCCTGGTACCAGAAGAGAGACAATGATGACATCAACAACAAGTCTATGATATATGCTTAGAACAGGAGCAATATAATATGTGTGTTGTAATGCTTGGCACTTTCTCAGAAACAGGAACATGAGTGGTTATGTTCCTGTAGGAATAGATGTGTCTATAATACGGTTATGTATGTAGGTATTAAGATCGATTCATAACATAACATCTTTGTACAACATCCACAAGTTCTGTCGGAGATGGTTAAAAACGTAATTCAGCTATCATTTAAATTAACAAAAATTGTTATTTGTATTTGCCTTAATTTAGTAATACATACAGTAATACTCCGAAGTCCAAACTTACACGATAGGTGGGACCGAGCGATAACCGTGTAAGTCGGGGTACAAATTTTAATATAAATACATACAAGTTATGTTTAACTGGGATCGATTTATGATTTATTATCCCCCCCCCCGCGAGAAATTCTCCTCCAGCGAAGCGAAGCCGGGCTGGTGGTGTTTATTCGCTCGAATTTTATAATACACAACTCACTCGCTTCGCTCGTTCGCTCGGATTTTATTAATACATTACTCACTCGCTTCGCTCGTTCGCTCGAATTTTATTAATACATTACACACTCGCTTCGCTCGTTCGTTTGAATATTAATTATACATTACTCACTCGCTTCACTCGTTTCGCTCGTTCACTCGAATATAAATAATACATTACTCACTCGCTTCGCTCGTCCGATCGAATTTTATTAATACATTATTGCTCACCTACGTTATATAAGGAACTCCTGTGCAAAATTTCATGCTTCTAACTTAAAAAATTACGAACTTCCATACAAAATTTCATCCCCTATTTAACCCCCTTAGGGGATGAATTTTTAAAAATCCTTTCTCATTGTTTACCTACGTAATATAAGGAACTCCTGTGCAAAATGTCATGCTTCTAACTTTAAAAATGACGAACTTCCACACAAACTTTCATCCCCTATTTAACCCCCTTGGGGGCTGAATTTCGAAAAATCCCTTCGTAGTGGGTGCCTACGTGACAAAAGGAACCTATTGTCCAAATTTCAAGTTTATATCTTTAGTGGTTTGACCTGGGCGTTGTCTGTCAGTCAATCAGTCAGTCAGTCAGTCAGTCAGTCAGTAACGGAACTGTTTTATATATATAGATGAATTGCGAAAAACCGAAATCTAACAAACTCGCCTAACGTGACAATAATTTCTTCTTTTCATCTAAATTAAATCTCGACAAATGGAAAATAGCCAATGTCGTAGCTCTACCCAAACCGCGAGAGGATCCAAAGTTACCATCTAACTACAGGCCCATAAGCCTCTTAAGCAGCATAAGTAAAATCATCGAACGCATCATCCTTAATAGGCTCAACTCTCACATAGATTCTAACAGCATAATGAAACCTAAACAATTTGGCTTTAAAAAGAATCGCTGCACTGTGAAACAGTTAGTTCGCATTACAGATCTGGCAATGAACAATTTTAATAAAAACAAACACACATGTATGATATTCCTAGAAATCGAAAAAGCCTTCGACACCGTCTGGCATAAGGCGCTTCTATAAAAACTTATCAAATATAAATTCCCAGACTACCTAATACATCTCATAAAGGGCTACCTTTCTAATCGACGATTCACAGTTAGCATCAGAACAATTCTCTTAACATTAACCTGAATGGCACGAGGATTGTGTGGGCGAATTAGGTCAAGTAGCTAGGTGTACTTTTAGACAAACAGCTCACATTCACCAACCACATAAGTACGCTTGTGACAAAGCCTACGCTGCAATTCATCAACTGTTTCCCCTATTCAACAACTTCAATGAACTAGAACGTACCAATAAATTATTAATATATAAATCAGTCATCCGTCCTACATTAACATATGCCGCACCAGTCTGGAGTTCCACATGCAAAACCAATTTTAACAAACTACAAATAGTGCAGAACAAATCTCTCAGAATTGTTTCCGGTTATTCTAGATTCACCCCTATAATACTTCTCCACCAATTGCTTAACACAAAGTTAATAAAAGACCATGTTCGAAATTTAACAAACGCAGTGCTTCAGTACCTATAAATTTATCAGTGATATCGGGAACTAGAGTATCGATAACTTGTCACATCGAAATAAACATAAGTGATAAAATACATCCTTAACTAATCACCGACTTAAGAGAATAAAAATCAGCAGAAGCGCTTTCACCTACTTAATGTTATCTTGTCGGGGTATTCTTGAACAGAATACCAAAATTCTGTTCGATAGCACACAAGTGCTTACAAAATCTCTCATCCCCCATATATTAATAACACAGACATAGGTCAACAGAACTACACATTTGGATAAAGAGCGTGTTTCTGCGCTGAATTCAACCGGGGTATGGCCAACAATTAATGTCGGCTTGGGCTTGCGGCCGTCCAAAATCATGTCGACTTCAGAGCACTATTTGAATATTATGAAGTACTAGAAATAACTTGTATTAAGTTCGTCTTCTGACTTCTTGTGAATTAACACGACACATTTCAGCAACGAGTTGCCATCTTCAGGTGTGGTTAATTTTAATCCTTTTGAAGAACGTTTCAAAGAACATCTCCCCAAAAGAAATTTATTAAATGCTAAATCAAATTACGCCCAATATATAATTTCACAAAATCATGAATATCACGATTTTGAAACAAATTTTATTCCATTACATATTTGCAGTAAAGGTAAACACATGAACACCCTCGAAGAATATGAAATATAAAAAGCCACAAAATTCGACAATACCAACGCGCTTAATGACAAACTAACACTAAAATCGAACATAATATACGACACAATAACTAACAACACACAAACATCCAATACTCAGTAATCGTCTACATACATACACACACACTCACATATCCATTTCATCTACCTACTAGGTATATAAATCATAAAATCTAAAAATTTAAATCAGTACTTCACAATCCACGACATAATACACAGTACTTAGCATCATAATATTACATAGAGTTACGAATACTCAATGTGTGTTTTTTAAATAATTAACCACACCTGAAGATGGCAACTCGTTTCTGAAACGCGTCGTGTTAAATCACAAGACGGACATAATACAAGGTATTTCTAATACTTCATAATATTCATATAGTGACTTGGAGATCCAACACTCTAAAAATGTATCACTATTTGAATGTACGGCTCTGAATTGAACAGGACAATGGCTTTACGCATCTGGGTTCAGTTACAAAGTTGAAAAATGTGCATAATAACTTTTTCCAGCTGCGATTTTTCAATATTTTCGAATGATTATAATATTATTTCCACATGAATGCTAAAGTTAAAGTTCATAGATTGGTTTTGCCATTTGAAATGGAAAAATATGTATTTAATATTCAATAAAATGAATCGAAGTTATTCTGAACGAAGAGTAATATGAACGACAAACACATAAATAAAGCCATATTTTACAATAACTGGGTGCTGAAAGTAGTTGTAAAATATATTATTGTATAGAGTGACTTCGAGCTCGAGGCATTACTAGTAACTGTGCCAATTTTAGAGTGATATTTTCCAAATTAGTATTAATTATTAAATCACTATTATAATATATAAAATTGTAACGAGACTTCTGTTTGTAATTTTGTTTTTTACGAACTTTAGGGTATTTTGATTGTTAAGAATATTTGTACCGACCACGCCATGACTTGAAAACGTCTCGATCGATTTTCTTTATTACTACAAAAGCTTAAAATAATGGATATCAGAGGAATTTGCTCTAGGCTAGTTAGTCATTTATATCCAAAATAAAAGCCAAAATGTTAGTTTTAGTATATGAAAGACTATTTTTATTTATCAACAAAGAATCACCACCTAAAGTTTTTCGTACTTATTTAGAAACACCTGTACCTATATTGCATTTTTACTTCCGTATTTAATAAATTTATTTATTTATTTAGTACTTTAGTGTTGATTTATAGTCTTGACGATTGCTTCATATTATGCTGAAAATTTCATAAGTAATACATACCTATTTATAGAGTGGTTTTCGTATTTTCACTTAGCGATATTGGTTTTCTTTTAACAGATGACTTGTTTTGAAATGTGCACGATCATAGAATAGGATACAGACAGTGTAAACGAGACTCTAGGGTGTTGTATATGGTGCTGTTACATGCATATGATGTGTCTGTGGCTGCAACTCCCACCGGCACCCTATAGATATGCATGTTAAGACGTAAGTTCCTGTAGTATACGGTGTGACTAAAAATATGTTAGATAATAATAATAATAATAATTAATAATTATTTTTAAATTCGCTTGGATTATTTATCGTCTTTTTTTAAATAGATCGGCGGATTATAGGTGTTTTTTATTACAAAATTATTATTTTTAGGGTTCTGTACCTCAGAATGAAAAAAATGGAACCCTTATAGTATCACTCTCGTGTCTGTCTATATGTCTTTCTGTCCGTCTGTCACAGCTTATTTTCTACGAATCTACACTAGACGAAAAAAGTTGAAATTTGGTAATATATAGAGTTAGGTGACCCAATCACGGACGTATAGCGTAAATAAAAGAATTCTGATTTTGGGGATTAATTTTAGATGGCAAATTAGAAAATTAAAAAAAAAAATAATTGCATCATGTGACGTATCAAATGAAAGGGGTCGTTATGAGAAATACAAATATTTTTTTATAATTTTAAAATGCGTGGTTTAAAAGATCTTAAAGAAAATTTACGAAAATCGAGGATTCCCCCATTATCTCCGAAACTATTGAGCCTAAAATTTGGAAAAAAAAAATAGGGAATATAGAGCCTCCTCATAGTTACAAGAAAACCGTCGGGACTTCCTGCACTTTCGCGGTAGCTGAGTTAACATTTACTCAGCCATTGCGAAAGTGGAAGTTTCGGCTTAGAGTCCTGACGGTGACATAGATTTGAAAAACTAATTTTTCTAGTATTGGGTCGTAATGTTACGTCATTTTCGATGGGTGTTTCAAACACTAATGCAAACTTAAGCTTTTATTTTGTATATATAATTACATTTCATTACATTGTAATTTGTAATTTGTATTGTGTTATTGACCCAGTACATCGACAGCTGAGGTTATCAGATTGTTTCTTGTAATAGTTAAGAGGAATCGCCACAAGTCCACAACATCAATTGGTCATAACAGAGGCTACGTACCGCACGACTACTATCTTTAATTTTTTACTTTTTCTCCTGACTTTGATCTTTTGAGTATTGTTAATAGTCCCTGCGTGCAGCGAATAATCATAGGACATTAGGATAAGGTAAGTAGTTCAGTAAGCACGTGAGTATAGAGCTGTTTATCGGCTGTGTCATTTTATAAGGAACCTTTAACCATCTAAATTAGCGTTTCTCACATTTTTGTGTTTCGTTACCTATTAATTAACGACTCGAAAGTTGGGCAATAAAACTATCCCTGCCCCTTTGCTTCAAACAATATTTTACCGTATCCTTCAAGAAACCCGTATCTAGACAATCATCTGGAAATTATTTATTTATCTAATGATAATCATATTATTTCCGACATTATATTATAGATATAGAATAATTTCGCTACCTCACTTGTCAATAATTATTGAAAAAAACCTCAAAGTTTCTTCAGTTTCTTCTGTAATACCTATATAAAGATTTTGAGAATTATTTTGAACGTCGATTTTCTTTGCTTCGCATGTTCATAAAAAAATCGATGACATACTTAAAATTTTAAGATAATAATAGTATTTTTATACGGCTGTATGCAATTGAAAGATTTTTTTCGTTGGAGAGCAGCCAATTATATAATTGTTTCGAAACATATAGGAAAAAATCATTTTACCAACCAGTGGTCACAGTCAGGATTCTATCCTGAACCTTTCCAATTTCGCGTCGGAATGAGCTTACAATACTCAACTGTGACATGATTGCTAAATTAATATTCTCCTTATATGCTTCAGAATCAATAGATTTTCACTACATGCGAGTGTCAATTCATATCTGCTAATTCAATAGCTATGATATGAAGTGAACCCTCTAGAATATTATGTGGTAATACCGTTTATAGCATTGATATATCTAGGTATGTATTTATTAATATTTTCCATTAAAGGGAATTCGAAATAATTTTCACTTTCATGTTGGGCTCTCGCTGGTACGAGGGTTCACTTCATATCATAGCTATTGAATTAGCAGATATGAATTGACACTCGTATGTAGTGAAAATCTATTGATTCTGAAGCATATAAGGAGAATATTAATTTAGCAATCATGTCACAGTTGAGTATTGTAAGCTCATTCCGACGCGAAATTGGAAAGGTTCAGGTTAGAATCCTGACTGTGATCACTGGTTGGTAAAATGATTTTTTCCTATATGTTTCGAAACAATTATATAATTGGCTGCTCTTCAACGAAAAAATCTTAAAATTTTAAGCCGAGACAATATTTTTAAAACATTCGAGGTATGTACTTATATAGATATATTATATTATGTTGGTGTGTGAGTGCTTACTAGCAGTAGTCATATGTACACTAGGTGAGAAGAGAGACTATCATACGAATGTCAAAAGCACTCGATCCAATTTCCTCTGCAATGCAATTCCATGTACTTACACAAAATGTTCATCTAACATAATATACTTATGTGCATATAATATGTACACCAATAAATGTACGGACGATATACAGGATAAGGTTAAAATGCATTTTTACCGTGGAAACATCTTTTAGGCATCGTTAAATTAATTTAGCAATGCGAATCACGTATTTATTTAACTACAGTAGCCTCTCTCTAAGTTGTTGCCAGTTTAGAGTCAGCATTTTCAACCTCTCTTTTCCCATGCCTTGCTGTTTTCTATCATTACAATTAATCCGCTCCTTCAAGTATAACCTATGTTTATTACTATTGAATTTTATTTTTCCGCACACCGGCCTGTAAAAAGTCACTTTAAATGCATACATACATGCATGAAAAGCAGCTATTTTATAGGGGGTTTGACAAAAAATATTTTACCGTCCTTACAAAAGTGGCACATTTGTTTTTCTGAAAAAATGGTTCGTAGTGATATGTAACTCAAGTACCTAGTGAGTTGTGAGCTAGTTTATTAAAATACACACATATAATAATTAAAAACAGCAAACTGTCCAATGTGTACAGTTTTATTTGATTTGTAAATACGGTGAATTAGGTTCAGTTATCAATTTTGCGAGCAAAAGTAAACTAATTTTAAAGAGCCTATGTTCGCTTCTTGATCGGCTGTTCTGCTTTCCTTGAGCAGATTCTGTAGCACTTCTGTTTAGTTTAATAGGGTTATAAGCTCCGCTTCGCTACACGTTTTGCGTTTATATGAGCTCTTAACCCTGTTTCACACGGATATAATTTTGAGAACAAATCTTACAGTAAATTTAAATTGAAATTTTGTGACCGTAAAAAGTAGACTTATTATAAAATCCGGAACGATAATAGAAAATGTTCTAATTTAATGACAGAAATCGTTACTATTAAACTGATTTTCACTGACTTATCTCCCAGCTTTTTTCAAATGAAATAATTATAAACAAAGTGAAGTGAAACTGAATTTGCTAACATTTACAACCGCTGTATTATAGTATAAGCGTTAGATGCGTGAAATGTTACGTCATAAAACAACACGACCGGATATTTCTTAGCTAATTCGTCTAATAAAGACAGATACAAAATGCAACTTTTGTCTGGAAAATTCTTGCCGCGTTGTTTTTAAAAATATCAACTTCCGGTCATGTTTTTTATAGGTACCTAACGTGACTTGACAACAGCATGAGATTCCGGGACATAGTAGAGGGTAATGCCGCGTGCAAGAATGCCCAGGTCTGCTTGCGTTTTTCTTGGCGGAACAGGTGGCAGACCTGATGTAATTTCTCCGAATTTTTTTGAATCTCTGACGTCATCGGACAACAGCTTGAAATTTTGCATGCAAACAGATTTGGGTTTACCTTTTCCGATAAACTTTGTCTGCCTCTGGTCTGCCTGCCGGAAGTCGAGTT